>CM076457.1:7715691-8915691 GCA_038419695.1 Scomberomorus guttatus
AGTCTCACGTTTGAATAATCCCCCGAGTCACTTTTCCATCAAAGTCTAAATCAGACTTGGCATTATTTTTTAACACTTTCAACACAACCCATCAGAATTGAATGCTGTCACATAAATGTAAAAACTGCAACTGCACAAAATGAGAGAGATACTAATATTATTTCTTTTGTGACATATTTAATAAAAATAATAAAATCTATTTAATAAACCACAAAATACTGTTCATTTTAAGTTAGCCTACCAAAATGTGTTTTCAAAGATTATTTTCCCTCCTTTGTGTATAAAAGGGAGAAAAGCTTAAGCCATGAGAAAATATGTTACAATAGGAGTTCTTCTGATAGTTTGATTAGACTAGTGAAAAGCAGCAAAATATGCAAATAACAGGCAAAAGTTACATATTTATTTTTATTTGAATTCAGGTGATTAATTTCATCCTGTGTGGAGTGTTTTCCCCCCTACCACAGTAACTACAGTCCCAATTTGCCACTGGTCTTCATATTTGGAACAAAGTCTCACCTGGAGAGACATTTAGTGTATCTCTGTTTTTGTGCAAGAAAAATAATAATAATTATTGTGAGAGCAAATCCCTACATGTTAATGAAAATGGGCTCTTAATTTGTTTTTTCTTGCCCTTTTAACACATTTCCTGTGTAATGTGTGTGTGTTTAACACTATCAACTCACAGCTTATAAGTAAAGTTTAAAATGTTTTAGAAAACTGAATTTCTAACGTTTAAGCTAAATAAATTGTGAGTCAAAAAGATGTGACAAGATTACACACTTAATGGTGTGATACATCATGGCATGTAACTGCTGCTTCCCACCTAGGATGGATGATTAGTGTTTTTTAATGAATGAATGTGACCCTTCTGATCATGTGTACGCTGTGGTTGTTTTTTTATCAACTACTGTGGTGATGAGGAGGGTGATGTGGAACAAGGGCCTTGATCTGCAAACGTTGCTGTTGCGTACACCACTGATGCTCATGTTGTATTTAGTCTTTATTTTTGGGTTAAGCTTTGTGTACTGTACAAAGCAACTTCTCCATCTCACCCATCTGTAAAACCTTTTTGCAGTATTCCAGCTTTTTTCAGATAACAGATTTTAATTCGGAAGAAATATGAAATGAAACATGAAAATGAATAATTTATTCAAAGTCTTTACCAGTAATGAATCCAAATTATATTTGAATATGAACATTTAAATGAACTTAATAGTTTTAATAATTATTACATTGTTACATTTGAAAGGGTTTAAGATCAAAACTTCAACTTTCAATTTTAACTTTTCATTTACTTCAATTTTGGTTTAAAATTGATATGTGATGTTTTGTTTGAACATCTGCTAGTTGTTCAAACAAAGCATGAATACGACTTAGATGATCTTCTCAGGTGTTACTGTACCACTCCATTGTACTTGACATTACTGTCAGTTGTCTTTTGCTTTTTTTCAGAGACTCAACAGAACCTTTGACAAATTGGTTTGGCATCGCCCACATCAATGTCATGTTCAATCAAATGTGTTTTTGAATGCATGTCCCCAAATAAGGATGGATAACTTTTTATCAGTTCAACCAACATATATGTGAGTGCCTGTAACTCTGGTGCATCATGGCGTTTTATGACATTTATGGCAAGTTCAGCATCTACTGTATGTACACAATTATTACATTCACTAAAATAAAGACATGTAAAGATAACATGTATGATATTTTATTAATAGTTCTGTTTTCTCTGTCCACACTGGAGCTCTGCTTAAATTCTCTTTCAATTTAAATTTGAACCTTAAAGAAAATCCTCTTTTGTACCCTTTCTTCTAGTGTTATGTCCATAAGGTGTACATCTAGTCAGATTGTACAAACACATATTATACATTTGAGGCAGTTAAATGTAGGCTGACAGATTACTTGTCTCTGTCTTTGCCAGTCATAAAGCTTGGAATAGCTATTTCAGAACTTTTATATTGGCTCTAAAGTTTTTATATTTTGGAAATGTACAGAGGAAATGTATCAGTTTTAACTTTTAAGTAATAGCACTTTATTATAAAAAATACTCATCTGAAGGTTTCTACAATTTAACATACTTTTTTATTTAGACTTTGCTTTCATGTAAGTTTTTATTCTCTCGTTCTTTCAGTTGGATTTCTCAGATAGGCATTTGCTGTCATCACACCTATTATACTGGTGAAATCATAGCTGCTTACATTTTTGCTGAGGTTTCAAACAGACAGCTTCCAGCAGATTATTTAAGTAATAGAAAGTGTGAAATTATTTCTTTACATGATGCGCTTAACCATAAGTTGTCATGATGCACTTCTGTTTCTACAAGAGTACAATAAACCTGATGTATTACAGCTTTAAACATGTTTGTCAGAAATCATGCTTAGTACATTTCTAAAGCTCTTTCTGTACTCAGGAAATGTCTCGTAAACACACTCACAGTGCTCTGACACAGCCTTACTTAAAATTCACACCACCACGTCAACTGAATATCTGATTTATTTGTAGACTGAACATCAGCTATAGTTCCTGACCCAGTTCAAGCTCTCTAAGAAGATGAGGAAAAACTCCCCAAAATCCTGAGCATGTTTGGAAATTGGGGAGATCTCCTTTACACACGGACGGCTGGTGTTGTACAGGATCCATTTTTGTTGTTGGTGCTGTGGTTTTTCCAGTCTTCTCCCTGTTCCATTTCCAAGGATGCAGCAGGGCACGCAGCACACAGTGATGGAGGTCAGGTGGGCTCCAGTGCAACAAAATCTTGCAATCTAAAAAGTAAGAGCGAAGGCAAGGGGTCAATGTTTACGGGGGCAGCTACGGTACTCTGTGAGGGAAAAAAAACATATTTGCTTTCCAGAAGAAGATACTGTCGGGTGTAAAATTGTGTCTTACCTCAGGGCAGTGCACTGTCAATTTTAATGTGGTTGTTGATGTAGCCTGCAGTTGAAAAATGCTCTCTTCCATTCAGCAATGAATAGAAGATGGCGCCCAGCTGCCAAACCGTGGTGGGACGGGCCCCGTATGTTCGATAGTCAAACCACTCTGGAGGGGCGTATTTAGGGGTACCTATAACACGCAGCAACAGAGAGATGCAGGAAGACAAAGACAGAAATTGAGAGAGAATGAGAAGGGGGGCTAAGCTTTCTTTAAACATGAAAGTCATTATTCTAAAAATTGGCTAATGGATATCATACCACAGAAGGAATTGTAAGACATCTCTGTTGAGAAGCTGCCACAGTTGAAGAGTGCTGAATCAGGGTATTTTCTAACTTGATGTCCCGGTGAAAGACACCCTTGACATGCATGTCAATGGCTGCATCCACCAGCTGCTTCAGGATCATCTTTGATAGAGAGAGCAAAGACATACAGTTGTTGAGAGGGACTGTGAGGCAGTATTTTCTCTAGATTCTTGGCAGGGAGGAAAAGTGTCTAAAATAACATCATGGGGCAAGAATTTTCAGAACAGTTCCTCACACTCTAACCACTGCTGAACTGTCAGTCTCAGTTGTCTTTCAGAAGTACTGAATTGAGAACTGATAAGCTAGCTGTGAGTCCATATGGCCTTTGTTTATAAACCATGATCTTCCAGTAACAATTATTAGTGGATTTGCCAGCAGGAAAGAAGTAAATCTGTGTGAATCTTTAGCATGAAGTTCAACCATAGACTAATAGGAAGTTGTTGACAGTGACCTTTGTGGGAAGCCAGAGAGTCTAAAATGTCTCCTCTGTGGAGTAAAAACTGCTCCACAAAACAGCAATGGTTTGTAGACACGAGTTAATGTTACAAATACTTCTTTTGAATAAAATGTGTTACCTATAAAATGTATATGTAAATGCAAATTGATTACATATGAATGTCACTTTTAGCAGAAAGGGTTGAAATATAAGCAGCTGCAGAACTGATAGCTGGTCTGTGCATGTGTTTTGCTCATCCACATTAGAGCAGTGAAAGAAATGTTCAGCATTCAGGTAACAGTTCTAATTTCAACAGTTTGTGTTTGACATCAGATCAAATCACTCACCACTCGCATGCACCTCACAATATCTCTGGGAATGTGCTTGATAGCCGCCGCCTGCAAAACAGAAATACAAGTCCTTTGGTAGGCACTTTTGGAGACTGTGGTGAATGGTATAATGTGTGTATGAACATGTGTTTGTAAGACTTACTGGTAAAGAGTCTTCTTTATGAAAGCCAGCATACACTGAGCCGAAGCCTCCTGAACCGATTGAAGCATGATTGGGCACACAGCAGACAGTGATGGAGGTCAGGTGGGCTCCAGTGCATCTCAGCAGGAAGAGAAACAGTGACAGCAGGATCCTATGCAAAGAGAGACATCACAGAGTCTTATTCAATGCTAACTGTTTCCTGCAATGTGGAGATTGTGTGTGGAAACGTCCTGAGTGTAAGAATGTGGGGTGGTGGGAGGAACTTATTTGAAGGCCTTTTTTTGAAGAGGAGGCTTTAGGAGGGTGGAGGTGTGGCTTATCTGAGGGCAGGGCAGCTCTGTAACTCCTGCAGAGTGGCGCGAAACAGTGGGTCTCTGGCCAGACACATGTGCAGCAAAATCTTGCTATCTAAAAAGTAAGAGCGAAAGCAAGGGGTCAATGTTTACGGGGGCAGCTACGGTACTCTGTGAGGGAAAAAAAACATATTTGCTTTCCAGAAGAAGATACTGTCGGATATAAAACTGTGTCTTACCTCGGGACAGTGCACTGTTGATTTTAACGCGGTTGTTGATGTAGCCTACAGTTGAAAAATGCTCTCTTCCATGCAGCAATGAATAGAAGATGGCGCCCAGCTGCCAAACCGTGGTGGGACGGGCCCCGTATGTTCGATAGTCAAACCACTCTGGAGGGGCGTATTTAGGGGTACCTAGAACACGCAGCAACAGAGAGATGGAGGAAGACAAAGACAGAAAGTGAGAGAGAATGAGAAGGGGGCTAAGCTTTCTTTAAACATGAAAGTCATTATTCTAAAAATTGGCTAATGGATATCATACCACAGAAGGACTTGTGAGTCATCTCTGTTGAGAAGCTGCCACAGCCAAAATCAATCACCCGGAGTCTTGGGGCACCAGTTGAAGACCGCTGAATCAGCGTGTTTTCTAACTTGATGTCCCGGTGAAAGACACCCTTGGCATGCATGTCAATGGCTGCATCCACCAGCTGCTTCAGGATCATCTTTGATAGAGAGAGCAAAGACATACAGTTGTTGAGAGGGACTGTGAGTAAAAACTGCTCCACAAAACAGCAATGGTTTGTAGACACGAGTTAATGTTACAAATACCTCTTTTGAATAAAATGTGTGAACTTATTGTATTAGTGACCAAGCTAGTTAGCATGGAGAGCTATTGTAACCATGATTGAGACTGACTAGTGCTAGCATGTTCCTGGCTGGCTATCATGTTAGCTGTTAGCTTGCCAGCTGCAGTAGTTTACCAACTAGCCCTGTGAATAGTCCCTACATCACCACCCTCCAGCACTGCCTATTTCACAAGGACGTGTAGATGAACTTTACTGTGCCACTTTCTGGTGTGACTGTGCAGTTAAAATCACACCAAATGTGATCAATGTAACTTTTCAGTTGAGGTTTGAACCAAATCAAACAAGCTTTAGACTGCAGCCTAAAACGCTGTACTGAAAAAGACAAATAAAATGAAATTAAGTGTGGACCTTGGGTGCAGTTTTAGCCAGAGTGACCTCACCAGGTAAGCTCTGCTCTCAAGGATGCCACAAACTGCTTTTCTACACACACACACACATACATACACAGAAACATCCTCCACATAGCTTCAGTACCTTAGCCTCATGTTCTGGCAGAGAGCCTCTGTTGATTTCAAGGTACTTGCGGAGGTCCAGGGAGAGGGCTGGTCTTTCCAAGACCAGGATTAACTCATCTTCCAGAGTGTACCAGTCCAGAAGGGATATTGCGGCAGATTGTCCAACTGATCCTGGTAGACCTGCAGTCTTGAGCATGAGGACCACCTCGAGAATGACGTCAAACAGCTTCCCATTGCAAACCTAAAGAAAACAAATGTATACATGTTGAATGAGGTTCAATTGAGCTAATCCAGGCAGCATTTGGTTACCTATAAAATGTATTTGCAAATGCAAATTGATTATATATGAATGTCACTTTTAGGAGAAAGGGTTGAAATATAAGCAGCTGCAGAGCTGATAGCTGGTCTGTGCATGTGTTTTGCTCATCAACATCAGAGCAGTGAAAGAAATGTTCAGCATTCAGGTAACAGTTCTAATTTCAACAGTTTGTGTTTGACATCAGATCAAATCACTCACCACTCGCATGCGCCTCACCATTCTTCTGGGAATGTGCTTGATAGCCACCTGCAAGACAGAAATACAAGTCCTTTGGTTGGCACTTTCGGAGACTGTGGTGAATGGTATAATGTGTGTATGAACATGTGTTTGTAAGAGTTACTGGTAATGAGTCTTCTTTCCGAAAGCCAGCATACACTGAGCCGAAGCCTCCCGAACCGATTGGAACATGCTGGAGATACCTGTCCTCAAATTCAGCTACACACAAACACACACAGGGAGATTTGTTTTACTTCTTCTCACATTTTTACTCCCAACTCTTCTCCTAACCAAGCCTGATTTTATTCTTAACCATAAGCCTGAATACAAAGCCCAGACTAAAAGTAATCTCTTGTAGAAGGTGCAGGCAGAGTGCCTTCACTTAGCTTACACAGCAGTAGCAGCACACAAACTAATCTTTCTCTAACTTTCTTTCACACTATCAGCCCACCTCTCTCAGTGGGGCTGGACACAGTGCTGCTGGTGCTGTTGCTATACCTCATCTTTTTTTCTGATGTCCCGGCATCATCACCAGCCTTCCTCTTCCTCACATTGAGATCCTTCTCCATGTTGTTCTCTGCAAATGAGGAAAACTCTGTGAACAACTTCCAGTACTGCACACGCTTCATATGCATGATGACCTCTTGGGGTTGTGCACTTTGACATAAGAAACATATAATGAAATTGCACCTAGTCAAAGTGATGGAGGTGAATAATTATATCAGTACTGAACAAGAGGTGATGATAATAAGGGGAAGAGCAAAGTAAATAAGCAAATACAAGAATAAATGTGTGGACAAGTCTTATTGTCAGTCTCACGTTTGAATAATCCCCCGAGTCACTTTTCCATCAAAGTCTAAATCAGACTTGGCATTATTTTTTAACACTTTCAACACAACCCATCAGAATTGAATGCTGTCACATAAATGTAAAAACTGCAACTGCACAAAATGAGAGAGATACTAATATTATTTCTTTTGTGACATATTTAATAAAAATAATAAAATCTATTTAATAAACCACAAAATACTGTGCATTTTAAGTTAGCCTACCAAAATGTGTTTTCAAAGATTATTTTCCCTCCTTTGTGTATAAAAGGGAGAAAAGCTTAAGCCATGAGAAAATATGTTACAATAGGAGTTCTTCTGATAGTTTGATTAGACTAGTGAAAAGCAGCAAAATATGTAAATAACAGGCAAAAGTTACATATTTATTTTTATTTGAATTCAGGTGATTAATTTCATCCTGTGTGGAGTGTTTTCCCCCCTACCACAGTAACTACAGTCCCAATTTGCCACTGGTCTTCATATTTGGAACAAAGTCTCACCTGGAGAGACATTTAGTGTATCTCTGTTTTTGTGCAAGAAAAATAATAATAATTATTGTGAGAGCAAATACCTACATGTTAATGAAATGGGCTCTTAATTTGTTTTTTCTTGCCCTTTTAACACATTTTCTGTGTAATGTGTGTGTGTTTAACACTATCAACTCACAGCTTATAAGTAAAGTTTAAAATGTTTTAAAAAACTGAATTTCTAAAGTTTAAGCTAAATAAATTGTGAGTCAAAAAGATGTGACAAGATTACACACTTAATGGTGTGATACATCATGGCATGTAACTGCTGCTTCCCACCTAGGATGGATGATTAGTGTTTTTTAATGAATGAATGTGACCCTTCTGATCCATGTGTACGCTGTGGTTGTTTTTTTATCAACTACTGTGGTGATGAGGAGGGTGATGTGGAACAAGGGCCTTGATCTGCAAACGTTGCTGTTGCGTACACCACTGATGCTCATGTTGTATTTAGTCTTTATTTTTGGGTTAAGCTTTGTGTACTGTACAAAGCAACTTCTCCATCTCACCCATCTGTAAAACCTTTTTGCAGTATTCCAGCTTTTTTCAGATAACAGATTTTAATTCGGAAGAAATATGAAATGAAACATGAAAATGAATAATTTATTCAAAGTCTTTACAGTAATGAATCCAAATTACATTTGAATATGAACATTTGAATGAACTTAATAGTTTTAATAATTATTACATTGTTACATTTGAAAGGGTTTAAGATCAAAACTTCAACTTTCAATTTTAACTTTTCATTTACTTCAATTTTGGTTTAAAATTGATGTGTGATGTTTTGTTTGAACATCTGCTAGTTGTTCAAACAAAGCATGAATACGACTTAGATGATCCTCTCAGGTGTTACTGTACCACTCCATTGTACTTGACATTACTGTCAGTTGTCTTTTGCTTTTTTTCAGAGACTCAACAGAACCTTTGACAAATTGGTTTGGCATCGCCCACATCAATGTCATATTCAATCAAATGTGTTTTTGAATGCATGTCCCCAAATAAGGATGGATAACTTTTTATCACTTCAACCAACATATATGTGATTTCTGACTAAATCTTAAAATAGCCAACAAAATAACAGACTATATGACGTGACAAGATATTTAAGAGTGCCTGTAACTCTGGTGCATCATGGCGTTTTATGACATTTATGGCAAGTTCAGCATCTACTGTATGTACACAATTATTACATTCACTAAAATAAAGACATGTAAAGATAACATGTATGATATTTTATTAATAGTTCTGTTTTCTCTGTCCACACTGGAGCTCTGCTTAAATTCTCTCTCAATTTAAATTTGAACCTTAAAGAAAATCCTCTTGTGTACCCTTTCTTCTAGTGTTATGTCCATAAGGTGTACATCTAGTCAGATTGTACAAACACATTGATGTCAGGAGCTCTATGTATATTAATTTTATACATACTGTATTATACATTTGAGGCAGTTAAATGTAGGCTGACAGATTACTTGTCTCTGTCTTTGCCAGTCATAAAGCTTGGAATAGCTATTTCAGAACTTTTATATTGGCTCTAAAGTTTTTATATTTTGGAAATGTACAGAGGAAATGTATCAGTTTTAACTTTTAAGTAATAGCAGTTCATCATAAAAAATACTCATCTGAAGGTTTCTACAATTTAACATACTTTTTTATTTAGACTTTGCTTTCATGTAAAGTTTTTATTCTCCCGTTCTTTCAGTTGGATTTCTCAGATAGGCATTTGCTGTCATCACACCTATTATACTGGTGAAATCATAGCTGCTTACATTTTTGCTGAGGTTTCAAACAGACAGCTTCCAGCAGATTCTTTAAGTAATAGAAAGTGTGAAATTATTTCTTTACAAGATGCGCTTAACCATAAGTTGTCATGATGCACTTCTGTTTCTACATGAGTACAATAAACCGGATGTATTACAGCTTTAAACATGTTTGTCAGAAATCATGCTTAGTACATTTCTAAAGCTCTTTCTGTACTCAGGAAATGTCTCGTAAACACACTCACAGTGCTCTGACACAGCCTTACTTAAAATTCACACCACCATGTCAACTGAATATCTGATTTATTTGTAGACTGAACATCAGCTATAGTTCCTGACCCAGTTCAAGCTCTCTAAGAAGATGAGGAAAAACTCCCCAAAATCCTGAGCCTGTTTGGAAATTGGGGAGATCTCCTTTACACGGACGGCTGGTGTTCTACAGGATCCATTTTTGTTGTTGGTGCTGTGGTTTTTCCAGTCTTCTTCCTGTTCCATTTCCAAGGATGCAGCAGGGCACGCAGCAGACAGTGATGGAGGTCAGGTGGGCTCCAGTGCAACAAAATCTTGCAATCTAAAAAGTAAGAGCGAAAGCAAGGGGTCAATGTTTACGGGGGCAGCTACGGTACTCTGTGAGGGAAAAAAAACATATTTGCTTTCCAGAAGAAGATACTGTCGGGTATAAAACTGTGTTTTACCTCGGGACAGTGCACTGTTGATTTTAACGCGGTTGTTGATGTAGTCTACGGTTGAAAAATGCTCTCTTCCATTCAGCAATGAATAGAAGATGGCGCCCAGCTGCCAAACTGTGGTGGGACGGGCCCCGTATGTTCGATAGTCAAACCACTCTGGAGGGGCGTATTTAGGGGTACCTAGAACACGCAGCAACAGAGAGATGCAGGAAGACAAAGACAGAAATTGAGAGAGAATGAGAAGGGGGCTAAGCTTTCTTTAAACATGAAAGTCATTATTCTAAAAATTGGCTAATGGATATCATACCACAGAAGGAATTGTAAGACATCTCTGTTGAGAAGCTGCCACAGTTGAAGAGCGCTGAATCAGGGTATTTTCTAACTTGATGTCCCGGTGAAAGACACCCTTGACATGCATGTCAATGGCTGCATCCACCAGCTGCTTCAGGATCATCTTTGATAGAGAGAGCAAAGACATACAGTTGTTGAGAGGGACTGTGAGGCAGTATTTTCTCCAGATTCTTGGCAGGGAGGAAAAATGTCTAAAATAACATTATGGGGCAAGAATTTTCAGAACAGTTCCTCACACTCTAACCACTGCTGAACTGTCAGTCTCAGTTGTCTTTCAGAAGTACTGAATTGAGAACTGATAAGCTAGCTGTGAGTCCATATGGCCTTTGTTTATAAATCATGATCTTCCTGTAACAATTATTAGTGGATTTGCCAGCAGGAAAGAAGTAAATCTGTGTGAATCTTTAGCATGAAGTTCAACCATAGACTAATAGGAAGTTGTTGACAGTGACCTTTGTGGGAAGCCAGAGAGTCTAAAATGTCTCCTCTGTGGAGTAAAAACTGCTCCACAAAACAGCAATGGTTTGTAGACACGAGTTAATGTTACAAATACTTCTTTTGAATAAAATGTGTGAACCTATTGTATTAGTGACCAAGCTAGTTAGCATGGAGAGCTATTGTAACCATGATTGAGACCGGCTAGCGCTAGCATGTTCCTGGCTGGCTATCATGTTAGCTGTTAGCTTGCCAGCTATAGTAGTTTACCAACTAGCCCTGTGAATAGTCCCTACATCACCACCCTCCAGCACTGCCTATTTCACAAGGACGTGTAGATGAACTTTACTGTGCCACTTTCTGGTGTGACTGTGCAGTTAAAATCACACCAAATGTGATCAATGTAACTTTTCAATTGCGATTTGAACCAAATCAAACAAGCTTTAGACTGCAGCCTAAAACGCTGTACTGAAAAAGACAAATGAAATGAAATTAAGTGTGGACCTTGGGTGCAGTTTTAGCCAGAGTGACCTCACCAGGTAAGCTCTGCCTCTAAAGGATGCCAAGATCTGCTTTTCTACACACACACACACATACATACACAGAAACATCCTCCACATAGCTTCAGTACCTTAGCCTCATGTTCTGGCAGAGAGCCTCTGTTGATTTCAAAGTACTTGCGGAGGTCCAGGGAGAGGGCTGGTCTTTCCAAGACCAGGATTAACTCATCTTCCAGAGTGTACCAGTCCAGAAGGGATATTGCGGCAGATTGTCCAACTGATCCTGGTAGACCTGCAGTCTTGAGCATGAGGACCACCTCAAGAATGACGCCAAACACCTTCCCATTGCAAACCTAAAGAAAACAAATGTATACATGTTGAATGAGGTTCAATTGAGCTAATCCAGGCAGCATTTGGTTACCTATAAAATGTATTTGCAAATGCAAATTGATTACATATGAATGTCACTTTTAGGAGAAAGGGTTGAAATATAAGCAGCTGCAGAACTGATAGCTGGTCTGTGCATGTGTTTTGCTCATCCACATTAGAGCAGTGAAAGAAATGTTCAGCATTCAGGTAACAGTTCTAATTTCAACAGTTTGTGTTTGACATCAGATCAAATCACTCACCACTCGCATGCGCCTCACCATTCTTCTGGGAATGTGCTTGATAGCCACCTGCAAGACAGAAATACAAGTCCTTTGGTTGGCACTTTCGGAGACTGTGGTGAATGGTATAATGTGTGTATGAGCATGTGTTTGTAAGACTTACTGGTAAAGAGTCTTCTTTACGAAAGCCAGCATACACTGAGCCGAAGCCTCCCGAACCGATTGGAACATGCTGAAGATACCTGTCCTCAAATTCAGCTACACACAAACACACACAGGGAGATTTGTTTTACTTCTTCTGACATTTGTACTTCCAACCCTTCTCCTAACCAAGCCTGATTTTATTCTTAACCATAAGCCTGAATACAAAGCCCAGGCTAAAAGTAATCTCTTGTAGAAGGTGCAGGCAGAGTGCCTTCACTTAGCTTACACAGCAGTAGCAGCACACAAACTAATCTTTCTCTAACTTTCTTTCACACTATCAGCCCACCTCTGCTTGTGTTTCCTGAGGAGGCCATCTCAAAGATTTTCTCTTCTTCCAGTGAGACGTTGAAGATAAGGCTGATGTTATTATCCTTCCTGTCCTCCATCCCTTTCTTGCTGGATTCCGTAGTGCTGGACTCAGTGGGGCTGGACACAGTGCTGCTGGTGCTGTCGCTACGCCTCATCCTTTTTTCTAATGTCCCGGCATCATCACTGGCCTTTCTCTTGCCCCGCTGATTCGTGAAGTCCTCCACTGACACTTCACTAGGCCTCATTTTTTTCCCGGGCATCTTTCCATCATCACCAGCCTTCCTCTTCCTCACATTGAGATCATTCTCCATGTTGCTCTCTGCAAATGAGGAAAATTCTGTGAACAACTTCCTGTACTGCACAATTCTTCTCACATTTTTACTTCCAACCCTTCTCCTAACCAAGCCTGATTTTATTCTTAACCATAAACCTGAATACAAAGCCCAGGCTAAAAGTAATATCTTGTAGAAGGTGCAGGCAGAGTGCCTTCACTTAGCTTACACAGCAGTAGCAGCACACAAATGAATCTTTTTCTAACTTTCTGTCACACTATCAGCCCACCTCTGCTTGTGTTTCCTGAGGAGTTTCTTGAGGAGGATCCGCTAGAGCTGGATCCAGTTGCATTAGTGCTGGACTCAGTGGGGCTGGACACAGTGCTGCTGGTGCTGTTGCTATACCTCATCTTTTTTTCTGATGTCCCGGCATCAACACTGGCCTTTCTCTTGCCCCACTGTCTTGTGAAGTCCTCCACTGACACTTCACTAGGCCTCATTTCTTTCCCGGGCATCTTTCCATCATCACCAGCCTTCCTCTTCCTCACATTGAGATCCCTCTCCATGTTGTTCTCTGCAAATGAGGAAAACTCTGTGAACAACTTCCAGTACTGCACACGCTTCATATGCATGATGACCTCTTGGGGTTGTGCACTTTGACATAAGAAACATATAATGAAATTGAACCTAGTCAAAGTGATGGAGGTGAATAATTATATCAGTACTGAACAAGAGGTGATGATAATAAGGGGAAGAGCAAAGTAAATAAGCAAATACAAGAATAAATGTGTGGACAAGTCTTATTGTCAGTCTCACGTTTGAATAATCCCCCGAGTCACTTTTCCATCAAAGTCTAAATCAGACTTAGCATTATTTTTTAACACTTTCAACACAACCCATCAGAATTGAATGCTGTCACATAAATGTGAAAATACTGTGCATTTTAAGTTAGCCTACCAAAATGTGTTTTCAAAGATTATTTTCCCTCCTTTGTGTATAAAAGGGAGAAAAGCTTAAGCCATGAGAAAATATGTTACAATAGGAGTTCTTCTGATAGTTTGATTAGACTAGTGAAAAGCAGCAAAATATGCAAATAACAGGCAAAAGTTACATATTTATTTTTATTTGAATTCAGGTGATTAATTTCATCCTGTGTGGAGTGTTTTCCCCCCTACCACAGTAACTACAGTCCCAATTTGCCACTGGTCTTCATATTTGGAACAAAGTCTCACCTGGAGAGACATTTAGTGTATCTCTGTTTTTGTGCAAGAAAAATAATAATAATTATTGTGAGAGCAAATCCCTACATGTTAATGAAATGGGCTCTTAATTTGTTTTTTCTTGCCCTTTTAACACATTTTCTGTGTAATGTGTGTGTGTTTAACACTATCAACTCACAGCTTATAAGTAAAGTTTAAAATGTTTTAGAAAACTGAATTTCTAACGTTTAAGCTAAATAAATTGTGAGTCAAAAAGATGTGACAAGATTACACACTTAATGGTGTGATACATCATGGCATGTAACTGCTGCTTCCCACCTAGGATGGATGATTAGTGTTTTTTAATGAATGAATGTGACCCTTCTGATCCATGTGTACGCTGTGGTTGTTTTTTTATCAACTACTGTGGTGATGAGGAGGGTGATGTGGAACAAGGGCCTTGATCTGCAGACGTTGCTGTTGCGTACACCACTGATGCTCATGTTGTATTTAGTCTTTATTTTCGGGTTAAGCTTTGTGTACTGTACAAAGCAACTTCTCCATCTCACCCATCTGTAAAACCTTTTTGCAGTATTCCAGCTTTTTTCAAATTTCTAGAGTTATGCGCATGAAACCATGCAAATAGAAACATACCTACTTTCTCACTGTATTGTTCTAATAAAAGCCAGGCATTTCAGTGACCTCCTGACCTTTACCCCACACAGTCAAGTCAGTAACAGTGGCTGCAATCGCCTCTCTTTAGTATATATATCTAATTGGGATAACAGATTTTAATTCGGAAGAAATATGAAATGAAACATGAAAATGAATAATTTATTCAAAGTCTTTACAGTAATGAATCCAAATTACATTTGAATATGAACATTTGAATGAACTTAATAGTTTTAATAATTATTACATTGTTACATTTGAAAGGGTTTAAGATCAAAACTTCAACTTTCAATTTTAACTTTTCATTTACTTCAATTGTGGTTTAAAATTGATATGTGATGTTTTGTTTGAACATCTGCTAGTTGTTCAAACAAAGCATGAATACGACTTAGATGATCCTCTCAGGTGTTACTGTACCACTCCATTGTACTTGACATTACTGTCAGTTGTCTTTTGCTTTTTTTCAGAGACTCAACAGAACCTTTGACAAATTGGTTTGGCATCGCCCACATCAATGTCATGTTCAATCAAATGTGTTTTTGAATGCATGTCCCCAAATAAGGATGGATAACTTTTTATCAGTTCAACCAACATATATGTGATTTCTGACTAAATCTTAAAATAGCCAACAAAATAACAGACTATATGACGTGACAAGATAATTAAGAGTGCCTGTAACTCTGGTGCATCATGGTGTTTTATGACATTTATGGCAAGTTCAGCATCTACTGTATGTACACAATTATTACATTCACTAAAATAAAGACATGTAAAGATAACATGTATGATATTTTATTAATAGTTCTGTTTTCTCTGTCCACACTGGAGCTCTGCTTAAATTCTCTTTCAATTTAAATTTGAACCTAAAAGAAAATCATCTTGTGTACCCTTTCTTCTAGTGTTATGTCCATAAGGTGTACATCTAGTCAGATTGTACAAACACATTGATGTCAGGAGCTCTATGTATATTAATTTTATACATACTGTATTATACATTTGAGGCAGTTAAATGTAGGCTGACAGATTACTTGTCTCTGTCTTTGCCAGTCATAAAGCTTGGAATAGCTATTTCAGAACTTTTATATTGGCTCTAAAGTTTTTATATTTTGGAAATGTACAGAGGAAATGTATCAGTTTTAACTTTTAAGTAATAGCAGTTCATCATAAAAAATACTCATCTGAAGGTTTCTACAATTTAACATACTTTTTTATTTAGACTTTGCTTTCATGTAAAGTTTTTATTCTCCCGTTCTTTCAGTTGGATTTCTCAGATAGGCATTTGCTGTCATCACACCTATTATACTGGTGAAATCATAGCTGCTTACATTTTTGCTGAGGTTTCAAACAGACAGCTTCCAGCAGATTATTTAAGTAATAGAAAGTGTGAAATTATTTCTTTACAAGATGCGCTTAACCATAAGTTGTCATGATGCACTTCTGTTTCTACATGAGTACAATAAACCGAATGTATTACAGCTTTAAACATGTTTGTCAGAAATCATGCTTAGTACATTTCTAAAGCTCTTTCTGTACTCAGGAAATGTCTCGTAAACACACTCACAGTGCTCTGACACAGCCTTACTTAAAATTCACACCACCATGTCAACTGAATATCTGATTTATTTGTAGACTGAACATCAGCTATAGTTCCTGACCCAGTTCAAGCTCTCTAAGAAGATGAGGAAAAACTCCCCAAAATCCTGAGCCTGTTTGGAAATTGGGGAGATCTCCTTTACACGGATGGCTGGTGTTCTACAGGATCCATTTTTGTTGTTGGTGCTGTGGTTTTTCCAGTCTTCTCCCTGTTCCATTTCCAAGGATGCAGCAGGGCACGCAGCAGACAGTGATGGAGGTCAGGTGGGCTCCAGTGCAACAAAATCTTGCAATCTAAAAAGTAAGAGTGAAAGCAAGGGGTCAATGTTTACGGGGGCAGCTACGGTACTCTGTGAGGGAAAAAAAACATATTTGCTTTCCAGAAGAAGATACTGTCGGGTATAAAACTGTGTTTTACCTCGGGACAGTGCACTGTTGATTTTAACGCGGTTGTTGATGTAGCCTACGGTTGAAAAATGCTCTCTTCCATTCAGCAATGAATAGAAGATGGCACCCAGCTGCCAAACTGTGGTGGGACGGGCCCCGTATGTTCGATAGTCAAACCACTCTGGAGGGGCGTATTTAGGGGTACCTAGAACACGCAGCAACAGAGAGATGCAGGAAGACAAAGACAGAAATTGAGAGAGAATGAGAAGGGGGCTAAGCTTTCTTTAAACATGAAAGTCATTATTCTAAAAATTGGCTAATGGATATCATACCACAGAAGGAATTGTAAGACATCTCTGTTGAGAAGCTGCCACAGTTGAAGAGTGCTGAATCAGGGTATTTTCTAACTTGATGTCCCGGTGAAAGACACCCTTGACATGCATGTCAATGGCTGCATCCACCAGCTGCTTCAGGATCATCTTTGATAGAGAGAGCAAAGACATACAGTTGTTGAGAGGGACTGTGAGGCAGTATTTTCTCCAGATTCTTGGCAGGGAGGAAAAGTGTCTAAAATAACATTACGGGGCAAGAATTTTCAGAACAGTTCCTCAAACTCTAACCACTGCTGAACTGTCAGTCTCAGTTGTCTTTCAGAAGTACTGAATTGAGAACTGATAAGCTAGCTGTGAGTCCATATGGCCTTTGTTTATAAACCATGATCTTCCTGTAACAATTATTAGCGGATTTGCCAGCAGGAAAGAAGTAAATCTGTGTGAATCTTTAGCATGAAGTTCAACCATAGACTAATAGGAAGTTGTTGACAGTGACCTTTGTGGGAAGCCAGAGAGTCTAAAATGTCTCCTCTGTGGAGTAAAAACTGCTCCACAAAACAGCAATGGTTTGTAGACACGAGTTAATGTTACAAATACCGCTTTTGAATAAAATGTGTGAACTTATTGTATTAGTGACCAAGCTCGTTAGCATGGAGACCTATTGTAACCATGATTGAGACTGACTAGCGCTAGCATGTTCCTGGCTGGCTATCATGTTAGCTGTTAGCTTGCCAGCTGCAGTAGTTTACCAACTAGCCCTGTGAATAGTCCCTACATCACCACCCTCCAGCACTGCCTATTTCACAAGGACGTGTAGATGAACTTTACTGTGCCACTTTCTGGTGTGACTGTGCAGTTAAAATCACACCAAATGTGATCAATGTAACTTTTCAATTGCGATTTGAACCAAATCAAACAAGCTTTAGACTGCAGCCTAAAACGCTGTACTGAAAAAGACAAATGAAATGAAATTAAGTGTGGACCTTGGGTGCAGTTTTAGCCAGAGTGACCTCACCAGGTAAGCTCTGCTCTCAAGGATGCCAAGAACTGCTTTTCTACACACACACACATACATACATACACAGAAACATCCTCCACATAGCTTCAGTACCTTAGCCTCATGTTCTGGCAGAGAGCCTCTGTTGATTTCAAGGTACTTGCGGAGGTCCAGGGAGAGGGCTGGTCTTTCCAAGACCAGGATTAACTCATCTTCCAGAGTGTACCAGTCCAGAAGGGATATTGCGGCAGATTGTCCAACTGATCCTGGTAGACCTGCAGTCTTGAGCATGAGGACCACCTCGAGAATGACGCCAAACACCTTCCCATTGCAAACCTAAAGAAAACAAATGTACACATGTTGAATGAGCTTCAATTGAGCTAATCCAGGCAGCATTTGGTTACCTATAAAATGTATTTGCAAATGCAAATTGATTACATATGAATGTCACTTTTAGGAGAAAGGGTTGAAATATAAGCAGCTGCAGAACTGATAGCTGGTCTGTGCATGTGTTTTGCTCATCCACATTAGAGCAGTGAAAGAAATGTTCAGCATTCAGGTAACAGTTCTAATTTCAACAGTTTGTGTTTGACATCAGATCAAATCACTCACCACTCGCATGCGCCTCACCATTCTTCTGGGAATGTGCTTGATAGCCACCTGCAAGACAGAAATACAAGTCCTTTGGTTGGCACTTTCGGAGACTGTGGTGAATGGTATAATGTGTGTATGAACATGTGTTTGTAAGACTTACTGGTAAAGAGTCTTCTTTACGAAAGCCAGCATACACTGAGCCGAAGCCTCCCGAACCGATTGGAACATGCTGAAGATACCTGTCCTCAAATTCAGCTACACACAAACACACACAGGGAGATTTGTTTTACTTCTTCTCACATTTTTACTTCCAACCCTTCTCCTAACCAAGCTTGATTTTATTCTTAACCATAAGCCTGAATACAAAGCCCAGGCTAAAAGTAATGTCTTGTAGAAGGTGCAGGCAGAGTGCCTTCACTTAGCTTACACAGCAGTAGCAGCACACAAACTAATCTTTCTCTAACTTTCTTTCACACTATCAGCCCACCTCTGCTTGTGTTTCCTGAGGAGGCCATCTCAAAGATTTTCTCTTCTTCCAGTGAGACGTTGAAGATAAGGCTGATGTTATTATCCTTCCTGTCCTCCATCCCTTTCTTGCTGGATTCCGTAGTGCTGGACTCAGTGGGGCTGGACACAGTGCTGCTGGTGCTGTCGCTACGCCTCATCCTTTTTTCTGATGTCCCGGCATCATCACTGGCCTTTCTCTTGCCCCGCTGATTCGTGAAGTCCTCCACTGACACTTCACTAGGCCTCATTTTTTTCCCGGGCATCTTTCCATCATCACCAGCCTTCCTCTTCCTCACATTGAGATCATTCTCCATGTTGCTCTCTGCAAATGAGGAAAATTCTGTGAACAACTTCCTGTATTGCACACTTCTTCTCACATTTTTACTTCCAACCCTTCTCGTAACCAAGCCTGATTTTATTCTTAACCATAAACCTGAATACAAAGCCCAGGCTAAAAGTAATATCTTGTAGAAGGTGCAGGCAGAGTGCCTTCACTTAGCTTACACAGCAGTAGCAGCACACAAATGAATCTTTTTCTAACTTTCTGTCACACTATCAGCCCACCTCTGCTTGTGTTTCCTGAGGAGTTTCTTGAGGAGGATCCGCTAGAGCTGGATCCAGTTGTTCTGGATCCAGTTGTGCTGGATTCATTAGTGCTGGACACAGTGCTGCTGGTGCTGTTGCTATACCTCATCCTTTTTTCTGACGTCCCGGCATCAACACTGGCCTTTCTCTTGCCCCACTGTCTTGTGAAGTCCTCCACTGACACTTCACTAGGCCTCATTTCTTTCCGGGGCATCTTTCCATCATCACCAGCCTTCCTCTTCCTCACATTGAGATCCCTCTCCATGTTGTTCTCTGCAAATGAGGAAAACTCTGTGAACAACTTCCAGTACTTCACATGCTTCATATGCATGATGACCTCTTGGGGTTGTGCACTTTGACATAAGAAACATATAATGAAATTGCACCTAGTCAAAGTGATGGAGGTGAATAATTATATCAGTACTGAACAAGAGGTGATGATAATAAGGGGAAGAGCAAAGTAAATAAGCAAATACAAGAATAAATGTGTGGACAAGTCTTATTGTCAGTCTCATGTTTGAATAATCCCCCGAGTCACTTTTCCATCAAAGTCTAAATCAGACTTAGCATTATTTTTTGACACTTTCAACACAACCCATCAGAATTGAATGCTGTCACATAAATGTAAAAACTGCAACTGCACAAAATGAGAGATACTATTATTATTTCCTTTGTGACAAATTTAATAAAAATAATAAAATCTATTTAATAAACCACAAAATACTGTGCATTTTAAGTTAGCCTACCAAAATGTGTTTTCAAAGATTATTTTCCCTCCTTTGTGTATAAAAGGGAGAAAAGCTTAAGCCATGAGAAAATATGTTACAATAGGAGTTCTTCTGATAGTTTGATTAGACTAGTGAAAAGCAGCAAAATATGCAAATAACAGGCAAAAGTTACATATTTATTTTTATTTGAATTCAGGTGATTAATTTCATCCTGTGTGGAGTGTTTTCCCCCCTACCACAGTAACTACAGTCCCAATTTGCCACTGGTCTTCATATTTGGAACAAAGTCTCACCTGGAGAGACATTTAGTGTATCTCTGTTTTTGTGCAAGAAAAATAATAATAATTATTGTGAGAGCAAATCCCTACATGTTAATGAAATGGGCTCTTAATTTGTTTTTTCTTGCCCTTTTAACACATTTTCTGTGTAATGTGTGTGTGTTTAACACTATCAACTCACAGCTTATAAGTAAAGTTTAAAATGTTTTAAAAAACTGAATTTCTAAAGTTTAAGCTAAATAAATTGTGAGTCAAAAAGATGTGACAAGATTACACACTTAATGGTGTGATACATCATGGCATGTAACTGCTGCTTCCCACCTAGGATGGATGATTAGTGTTTTTTAATGAATGAATGTGACCCTTCTGATCCATGTGTACGCTGTGGTTGTTTTTATCAACTACTATGGTGATGAGGAGGGTGATGTGGAACAAGGGCCTTGATCTGCAGACGTTGCTGTTGCGTACACCACTGATGCTCATGTTGTATTTAGTCTTTATTTTCGGGTTAAGCTTTGTGTACTGTACAAAGCAACTTCTCCATCTCACCCATCTGTAAAACCTTTTTGCAGTATTCCAGCTTTTTTCAAATTTCTAGAGTTATGCGCATGAAACCATGCAAATAGAAACATACCTACTTTCTCACTGTATTGTTCTAATAAAAGCCAGGCATTTCAGTGACCTCCTGACCTTTACCCCATACAGTCAAGTCAGTAACAGTGGCTGCAATCGCCTCTCTTTAGTATATATATCTAATTGGGATAACAGATTTTAATTCGGAAGAAATATGAAATGAAACATGAAAATGAATAATTTATTCAAAGTCTTTACAGTAATGAATCCAAATTACATTTGAATATGAACATTTGAATGAACTTAATAGTTTTAATAATTATTACATTGTTACATTTGAAAGGGTTTAAGATCAAAACTTCAACTTTCAATTTTAACTTTTCATTTACTTCAATTTTGGTTTAAAATTGACGTGTGATGTTTTGTTTGAACATCTGCTAGTTGTTCAAACAAAGCATGAATACGACTTAGATGATCCTCTCAGGTGTTACTGTACCACTCCATTGTACTTGACATTACTGTCAGTTGTCTTTTGCTTTTTTTCAGAGACTCAACAGAACCTTTGACAAATTGGTTTGGCATCGCCCACATCAATGTCATGTTCAATCAAATGTGTTTTTGAATGCATGTCCCCAAATAAGGATGGATAACTTTTTATCAGTTCAACCAACATATATGTGATTTCTGACTAAATCTTAAAATAGCCAACAAAATAACAGACTATATGACGTGACAAGATATTTAAGAGTGCCTGTAACTCTGGTGCATCATGGCGTTTTATGACATTTATGGCAAGTTCAGCATCTACTGTATGTACACAATTATTACATTCACTAAAATAAAGACATGTAAAGATAACATGTATGATATTTTATTAATAGTTCTGTTTTCTCTGTCCACACTGGAGCTCTGCTTAAATTCTCTTTCAATTTAAATTTGAACCTTAAAGAAAATCCTCTTTTGTACCCTTTCTTCTAGTGTTATGTCCATAAGGTGTACATCTAGTCAGATTGTACAAACACATATTATACATTTGAGGCAGTTAAATGTAGGCTGACAGATTACTTGTCTCTGTCTTTGCCAGTCATAAAGCTTGGAATAGCTATTTCAGAACTTTTATATTGGCTCTAAAGTTTTTATATTTTGGAAATGTACAGAGGAAATGTATCAGTTTTAACTTTTAAGTAATAGCACTTCATTATAAAAAATACTCATCTGAAGGTTTCTACAATTTAACATACTTTTTTATTTAGACTTTGCTTTCATGTAAAGTTTTTATTCTCTCGTTCTTTCAGTTGGATTTCTCAGATAGGCATTTGCTGTCATCACACCTATTATACTGGTGAAATCATAGCTGCTTACATTTTTGCTGAGGTTTCAAACAGACAGCTTCCAGCAGATTATTTAAGTAATAGAAAGTGTGAAATTATTTCTTTACATGATGCGCTTAACCATAAGTTGTCATGATGCACTTCTGTTTCTACATGAGTACAATAAACCTGATGTATTACAGCTTTAAACATGTTTGTCAGAAATCATGCTTAGTACATTTCTAAAGCTCTTTCTGTACTCAGGAAATGTCTCGTAAACACACTCACAGTGCTCTGACACAGCCTTACTTAAAATTCACACCACCACGTCAACTGAATATCTGATTTATTTGTAGACTGAACATCAGCTATAGTTCCTGACCCAGTTCAAGCTCTCTAAGAAGATGAGGAAAAACTCCCCAAAATCCTGAGCATGTTTGGAAATTGGGGAGATCTCCTTTACACGGACGGCTGGTGTTGTACAGGATCCATTTTTGTTGTTGGTGCTGTGGTTTTTCCAGTCTTCTCCCTGTTCCATTTCCAAGGATGCAGCAGGGCACGCAGCACACAGTGATGGAGGTCAGGTGGGCTCCAGTGCAACAAAATCTTGCAATCTAAAAAGTAAGAGCGAAGGCAAGGGGTCAATGTTTACGGGGGCAGCTACGGTACTCTGTGAGGGAAAAAAAACATATTTGCTTTCCAGAAGAAGATACTGTCGGGTGTAAAATTGTGTCTTACCTCAGGGCAGTGCACTGTCAATTTTAATGTGGTTGTTGATGTAGCCTGCAGTTGAAAAATCCTCTCTTCCATTCAGCAATGAATAGAAGATGGCGCCCAGCTGCCAAACCGTGGTGGGACGGGCCCAGTATGTTCAATAGGGGGCAGGGAGGAAAAGTGTCTAAAATAACATCATGGGGCAAGAATTTTCAGAACAGTTCCTCACACTCTAACCACTGCTGAACTGTCAGTCTCAGTTGTCTTTCAGAAGTACTGAATTGAGAACTGATAAGCTAGCTGTGAGTCCATATGGCCTTTGTTTATAAACCATGATCTTCCAGTAACAATTATTAGTGGATTTGCCAGCAGGAAAGAAGTAAATCTGTGTGAATCTTTAGCATGAAGTTCAACCATAGACTAATAGGAAGTTGTTGACAGTGACCTTTGTGGGAAGCCAGAGAGTCTAAAATGTCTCCTCTGTGGAGTAAAAACTGCTCCACAAAACAGCAATGGTTTGTAGACACGAGTTAATGTTACAAATACTTCTTTTGAATAAAATGTGTTACCTATAAAATGTATATGTAAATGCAAATTGATTACATATGAATGTCACTTTTAGCAGAAAGGGTTGAAATGCAGAACTGATAGCTGGTCTGTGCATGTGTTTTGCTCATCCACATTAGAGCAGTGAAAGAAATGTTCAGCATTCAGGTAACAGTTCTAATTTCAACAGTTTGTGTTTGACATCAGATCAAATCACTCACCACTCGCATGCACCTCACAATATCTCTGGGAATGTGCTTGATAGCCGCCGCCTGCAAAACAGAAATACAAGTCCTTTGGTAGGCACTTTTGGAGACTGTGGTGAATGGTATAATGTGTGTATGAACATGTGTTTGTAAGACTTACTGGTAAAGAGTCTTCTTTATGAAAGCCAGCATACACTGAGCCGAAGCCTCCTGAACCGATTGAAGCATGATTGGGCACACAGCAGACAGTGATGGAGGTCAGGTGGGCTCCAGTGCATCTCAGCAGGAAGAGAAACAGTGACAGCAGGATCCTATGCAAAGAGAGACATCACAGAGTCTTATTCAATGCTAACTGTTTCCTGCAATGTGGAGATTGTGTGTGGAAACGTCCTGAGTGTAAGAATGTGGGGTGGTGGGAGGAACTTATTTGAAGGCCTTTTTTTGAAGAGGAGGCTTTAGGAGGGTGGAGGTGTGGCTTATCTGAGGGCAGGGCAGCTCTGTAACTCCTGCAGAGTGGCGCGAAACAGTGGGTCTCTGGCCAGACACATGTGCAGCAAAATCTTGCTATCTAAAAAGTAAGAGCGAAAGCAAGGGGTCAATGTTTACGGGGGCAGCTACGGTACTCTGTGAGGGAAAAAAAACATATTTGCTTTCCAGAAGAAGATACTGTCGGATATAAAACTGTGTCTTACCTCGGGACAGTGCACTGTTGATTTTAACGCGGTTGTTGATGTAGCCTACAGTTGAAAAATGCTCTCTTCCATGCAGCAATGAATAGAAGATGGCGCCCAGCTGCCAAACCGTGGTGGGACGGGCCCCGTATGTTCGATAGTCAAACCACTCTGGAGGGGCGTATTTAGGGGTACCTAGAACACGCAGCAACAGAGAGATGGAGGAAGACAAAGACAGAAAGTGAGAGAGAATGAGAAGGGGGCTAAGCTTTCTTTAAACATGAAAGTCATTATTCTAAAAATTGGCTAATGGATATCATACCACAGAAGGACTTGTGAGTCATCTCTGTTGAGAAGCTGCCACAGCCAAAATCAATCACCCGGAGTCTTGGGGCACCAGTTGAAGACCGCTGAATCAGCGTGTTTTCTAACTTGATGTCCCGGTGAAAGACACCCTTGGCATGCATGTCAATGGCTGCATCCACCAGCTGCTTCAGGATCATCTTTGATAGAGAGAGCAAAGACATACAGTTGTTGAGAGGGACTGTGAGTAAAAACTGCTCCACAAAACAGCAATGGTTTGTAGACACGAGTTAATGTTACAAATACCTCTTTTGAATAAAATGTGTGAACTTATTGTATTAGTGACCAAGCTAGTTAGCATGGAGAGCTATTGTAACCATGATTGAGACTGACTAGTGCTAGCATGTTCCTGGCTGGCTATCATGTTAGCTGTTAGCTTGCCAGCTGCAGTAGTTTACCAACTAGCCCTGTGAATAGTCCCTACATCACCACCCTCCAGCACTGCCTATTTCACAAGGACGTGTAGATGAACTTTACTGTGCCACTTTCTGGTGTGACTGTGCAGTTAAAATCACACCAAATGTGATCAATGTAACTTTTCAGTTGAGGTTTGAACCAAATCAAACAAGCTTTAGACTGCAGCCTAAAACGCTGTACTGAAAAAGACAAATGAAATGAAATTAAGTGTGGACCTTGGGTGCAGTTTTAGCCAGAGTGACCTCACCAGGTAAGCTCTGCTCTCAAGGATGCCACAAACTGCTTTTCTACACACACACACACATACATACACAGAAACATCCTCCACATAGCTTCAGTACCTTAGCCTCATGTTCTGGCAGAGAGCCTCTGTTGATTTCAAGGTACTTGCGGAGGTCCAGGGAGAGGGCTGGTCTTTCCAAGACCAGGATTAACTCATCTTCCAGAGTGTACCAGTCCAGAAGGGATATTGCGGCAGATTGTCCAACTGATCCTGGTAGACCTGCAGTCTTGAGCATGAGGACCACCTCGAGAATGACGTCAAACAGCTTCCCATTGCAAACCTAAAGAAAACAAATGTATACATGTTGAATGAGGTTCAATTGAGCTAATCCAGGCAGCATTTGGTTACCTATAAAATGTATTTGCAAATGCAAATTGATTATATATGAATGTCACTTTTAGGAGAAAGGGTTGAAATATAAGCAGCTGCAGAGCTGATAGCTGGTCTGTGCATGTGTTTTGCTCATCAACATCAGAGCAGTGAAAGAAATGTTCAGCATTCAGGTAACAGTTCTAATTTCAACAGTTTGTGTTTGACATCAGATCAAATCACTCACCACTCGCATGCGCCTCACCATTCTTCTGGGGATGTGCTTGATAGCCACCTGCAAGACAGAAATACAAGTCCTTTGGTTGGCACTTTCGGAGACTGTGGTGAATGGTATAATGTGTGTATGAACATGTGTTTGTAAGAGTTACTGGTAATGAGTCTTCTTTCCGAAAGCCAGCATACACTGAGCCGAAGCCTCCCGAACCGATTGGAACATGCTGGAGATACCTGTCCTCAAATTCAGCTACACACAAACACACACAGGGAGATTTGTTTTACTTCTTCTCACATTTTTACTCCCAACTCTTCTCCTAACCAAGCCTGATTTTATTCTTAACCATAAGCCTGAATACAAAGCCCAGACTAAAAGTAATCTCTTGTAGAAGGTGCAGGCAGAGTGCCTTCACTTAGCTTACACAGCAGTAGCAGCACACAAACTAATCTTTCTCTAACTTTCTTTCACACTATCAGCCCACCTCTGCTTGTGTTTCCTGAGGAGGCCATCTCAAAGATTTTCTCTTCTTCCAGTGAGACGTTGTTGAAGATATGGCTGATGTTATTATCCTTTCTGTCCTCCATCCCTTTCTTGCTGGATTCCGTAGTGCTGGACTCAGTGGGGCTGGACACAGTGCTGCTGGTGCTGTCGCTACGCCTCATCCTTTTTTCTGATGTCCCGGCATCATCACCAGCCTTCCTCTTCCTCACATTGAGATCATTCTCCATGTTGCTCTCTGCAAATAAGGAAAATTCTGTGAACAACTTCCTGTACTGCACACTTCTTCTCACATTTTTACTTCCAACCCTTCTCCTAACCAAGCCTGATTTTATTCTTAACCATAAACCTGAATACAAAGCCCAGGCTAAAAGTAATATCTTGTAGAAGGTGCAGGCAGAGTGCCTTCACTTAGCTTACACAGCAGTAGCAGCACACAAATGAATCTTTTTCTAACTTTCTGTCACACTATCAGCCCACCTCTGCTTGTGTTACCTGAGGAGTTTCTTGAGGAGGATCCGCTAGAGCTGGATTCAGTTGTTCTGGATCCAGTTGCATTAGTGCTGGACTCAGTGGGGCTGGACACAGTGCTGCTGGTGCTGTTGCTATACCTCATCTTTTTTTCTGATGTCCCGGCATCATCACCAGCCTTCCTCTTCCTCACATTGAGATCCTTCTCCATGTTGTTCTCTGCAAATGAGGAAAACTCTGTGAACAACTTCCAGTACTGCACACGCTTCATATGCATGATGACCTCTTGGGGTTGTGCACTTTGACATAAGAAACATATAATGAAATTGCACCTAGTCAAAGTGATGGAGGTGAATAATTATATCAGTACTGAACAAGAGGTGATGATAATAAGGGGAAGAGCAAAGTAAATAAGCAAATACAAGAATAAATGTGTGGACAAGTCTTATTGTCAGTCTCACGTTTGAATAATCCCCCGAGTCACTTTTCCATCAAAGTCTAAATCAGACTTAGCATTATTTTTTGACACTTTCAACACAACCCATCAGAATTGAATGCTGTCACATAAATGTAAAAACTGCAACTGCACAAAATGAGAGAGATACTAATATTATTTCTTTTGTGACATATTTAATAAAAATAATAAAATCTATTTAATAAACCACAAAATACTGTGCATTTTAAGTTAGCCTACCAAAATGTGTTTTCAAAGATTATTTTCCCTCCTTTGTGTATAAAAGGGAGAAAAGCTTAAGCCATGAGAAAATATGTTACAATAGGAGTTCTTCTGATAGTTTGATTAGACTAGTGAAAAGCAGGGACTGTGTACCTATGTAAATAATTTTTAAACTCATGTCTTTATATCATTATTTTCTGAACAGCAGTGTGTTATAAACCCTCCACTGAAGCTGGACCTACATGTTGGATCATTACATGACAGAATTGCCTTGTATATAGAATATTGTTTGGACCAAAGGTTTTTATTTGATAGTTATATCATTATATTCAGGTCAATAAACCAACTACGAATTTTGAATTTCTATCAAGTTACAGCACAGATGTACGTTACAAATAAGTTTTCAGCATTTGAAACAACAGGACTCTTAACTACAACTCGAGGCACTAAATCAGAATTGGTGCCCACAGTAGGGAGCAGGGATTGCAAGTTTTTTGCCACAACTTCACACTTACCTGAATCTTTTCCGAAGGTTGGAGTCAACTCTTGGTTAGACATAGAAGACATGCTGTTGTTGACGTTTCAAACAAGATTTACGTGAACATACAAACGCTTGCAGGTATCTGAAGAGTGTGCCTTTATCAGAGTGTGCCTTTGTTTCTTAGGATGAAAAGATTATTGCATTCGGAATGTAATGATGCGGTGACTGTGACATCATAATGCTGAAGAATCTTAAGTAACAAAATATGCAAATAGCAGGCAAAATGTATTTTTATTTGAATTCAGGTGATTAATTTCATCCTGTGTGGAGTGTTTTCCCCCCTACCACAGTAACTACAGTCCCAATTTGCCACTGGTCTTCATATTTGGAATAAAGTCTCACCTGGAGAGACATTTAGTGTATCTCTGTTTTTGTGCAAGAAAAATAATAATAATTATTGTGAGAGCAAATCCCTACATGTTAATGAAATGGGCTCTTAATTTGTTTTTTCTTGCCCTTTTAACACATTTTCTGTGTAATGTGTGTGTGTTTAACACTATCAACTCACAGCTTATAAGTAAAGTTTAAAATGTTTTAGAAAACTGAATTTCTAACATTTAAGCTAAATAAATTGTGAGTCAAAAAGATGTGACAAGATTACACACTTAATGGTGTGATACATCATGGCATGTAACTGCTGCTTCCCACCTAGGATGGATGATTAGTGTTTTTTAATGAATGAATGTGACCCTTCTGATCCATGTGTACGCTGTGGTTGTTTTTTTATCAACTACTGTGGTGATGAGGAGGGTGATGTGGAACAAGGGCCTTGATCTGCAAACGTTGCTGTTGCGTACACCACTGATGCTCATGTTGTATTTAGTCTTTATTTTTGGGTTAAGCTTTGTGTACTGTACAAAGCAACTTCTCCATCTCACCCATCTGTAAAACCTTTTTGCAGTATGCCAGCTTTTTTCAGATAACAGATTTTAATTCGGAAGAAATACGAAATGAAACATGAAAATGAATAATTTATTCAAAGTCTTTACAGTAATGAATCCAAATTATATTTGAATATGAACATTTGAATGAACTTAATAGTTTTAATAAGTATTACATTGTTACATTTGAAAGGGTTTAAGATCAAAACTTCAACTTTCAATTTTAACTTTTCATTTACTTCAATTGTGGTTTAAAATTGATGTGTGATGTTTTGTTTGAACATCTGCTAGTTGTTCAAACAAAGCATGAATACGACTTAGATGATCCTCTCAGGTGTTACTGTACCACTCCATTGTACTTGACATTACTGTCAGTTATCTTTTGCTTTTTTTCAGAGACTCAACAGAACCTTTGACAAATTGGTTTGGCATCGCCCACATCAATGTCATGTTCAATCAAATGTGTTTTTGAATGCATGTCCCCAAATAAGGATGGATAACTTTTTATCAGTTCAACCAACATATATGTGATTTCTGACTAAATCTTAAAATAGCCAACAAAATAACAGACTATATGACGTGACAAGATAATTAAGAGTGCCTGTAACTCTGGTGCATCATGGCGTTTTATGACATTTATGGCAAGTTCAGCATCTACTGTATGTACACAATTATTACATTCACTAAAATAAAGACATGTAAAGATAACATGTATGATATTTTATTAATAGTTCTGTTTTCTCTGTCCACACTGGAGCTCTGCTTAAATTCTCTTTCAATTTAAATTTGAACCTTAAAGAAAATCCTCTTTTGTACCCTTTCTTCTAGTGTTATGTCCATAAGGTGTACATCTAGTCAGATTGTACAAACACATTGATGTCAGGAGCTCTATGTATATTAATTTTATACATACTGTATTGTACATTTGAGGCAGTTAAATGTAGGCTGACAGATTACTTGTCTCTGTCTTTGCCAGTCATAAAGCTTGGAATAGCTATTTCAGAACTTTTATATTGGCTCTAAAGTTTTTATATTTTGGAAATGTACAGAGGAAATGTATCAGTTTTAACTTTTAAGTAATAGCAGTTCATCATAAAAAATACTCATCTGAAGGTTTCTACAATTTAACATACTTTTTTATTTAGACTTTGCTTTCATGTAAAGTTTTTATTCTCCCGTTCTTTCAGTTGGATTTCTCAGATAGGCATTTGCTGTCATCACACCTATTATACTGGTGAAATCATAGCTGCTTACATTTTTGCTGAGGTTTCAAACAGACAGCTTCCAGCAGATTCTTTAAGTAATAGAAAGTGTGAAATTATTTCTTTACAAGATGCGCTTAACCATAAGTTGTCATGATGCACTTCTGTTTCTACATGAGTACAATAAACCGGATGTATTACAGCTTTAAACATGTTTGTCAGAAATCATGCTTAGTACATTTCTAAAGCTCTTTCTGTACTCAGGAAATGTCTCGTAAACACACTCACAGTGCTCTGACACAGCCTTACTTAAAATTCACACCACCATGTCAACTGAATATCTGATTTATTTGTAGACTGAACATCAGCTATAGTTCCTGACCCAGTTCAAGCTCTCTAAGAAGATGAGGAAAAACTCCCCAAAATCCTGAGCCTGTTTGGAAATTGGGGAGATCTCCTTTACACGGACGGCTGGTGTTCTACAGGATCCATTTTTGTTGTTGGTGCTGTGGTTTTTCCAGTCTTCTTCCTGTTCCATTTCCAAGGATGCAGCAGGGCACGCAGCACACAGTGATGGAGGTCAGGTGGGCTCCAGTGCAACAAAATCTTGCAATCTAAAAAGTAAGAGCGAAAGCAAGGGGTCAATGTTTACGGGGGCAGCTACGGTACTCTGTGAGGGAAAAAAAACATATTTGCTTTCCAGAAGAAGATACTGTCGGGTATAAAACTGTGTCTTACCTCAGGACAGTGCACTGTTGATTTTAATGTGGTTGTGGATGTAGCCTGCAGTAGAAAAATACTCTCTTCCATTCAGCAATGAATAGAAGAGTGCGCCCAGCTGCCAAACCGTGGTGGGACGGGCCCAGTATGTTCGATAGGGGGCAGGGAGGAAAAGTGTCTAAAGTAACATTATGGGGCAAGAATTTTCAGAACAGTTCCTCAAACTCTAACCACTGCTGAACTGTCAGTCTCAGTTGTCTTTCAGAAGTACTGAATTGAGAACTGATAAGCTAGCTGTGAGTCCATATGGCCTTTGTTTATAAACCATGATCTTCCAGTAACAATTATTAGTGGATTTGCTAGCAGTAAAGAAGTAAATCTGTGTGAATCTTTAGCATGAAGTTCAACCATAGACTAATAGGAAGTTGTTGACAGTGACCTTTGTGGGAAGCCAGAGAGTCTAAAATGTCTCCTCTGTGGAGTAAAAACGGCTCCACAAAACAGCAATGGTTTGTAGACACGTGTTAATGTTACAAATACGTCTTTTGAATAAAATGCGTGAACTTATTGTATTAGTGACCAAGCTAGTTAGCATGGAGAGCTATTGTAACCATGATTGAGACTGGCTAGCGCTAGCATGTTCGTGGCTGGCTATCATGTTAGCTGTTAGCTTGCCAGCTACAGTAGTTTACCAACTAGCGCTGTGAATAGTCCCTACATCACCACCCTCCAGCACTGCCTATTTCACAAGGACGTGTAGATGAACTTTACTGTGCCACTTTCTGGTGTGACTGTGCAGTTAAAATCACACCAAATGTGGTCAATGTAACTTTTCAGTTGAGGTTTGAACCAAATCAAACAAGCTTTAGACTGCAGCCTAAAACGCTGTACTGAAAAAGACAAATGAAATGCTTACACAGCAGTAGCAGCACACAAATTAATCTTTCTGTCACACTATCAGCCCACCTCTGCTTGTGTTTCCTGAGGAGTTTCTTGAGGAGGATCCGCTAGAGCTGGATCCAGTTGTTCTGGATCCAGTTGTGCTGGATTCATTAGTGCTGGACACAGTGCTGCTGGTGCTGTTGCTATACCTCATCTTTTTTTCTGATGTCCCGGCATCATCACCAGCCTTCCTCTTCCTCACATTGAGATCCCTCTCCATGTTGTTCTCTGCAAATGAGGAAAACTCTGTGAACAACTTCCAGTACTGCACACGCTTCATATGCATGATGACCTCTTGGGGTTGTGCACTGTAGTGTCTGAAACGCTACATTGTGTTTTTATTACTGAGGAATGTTTAAGTAAGAGTAGGAGAGTAAGAGACCCCAGGCCCTAAAGATAAGGTCCAAAAGTTTAAGGTGCAGAGGTTAAGGTCTCCTGGAAATGGGTCTTTGTCTCTCCTATAGTCTAAATAGATGAGACTATTTGTAGATAAGGATTATGGTTGTATTATTGTTTTACCTTGGTATCAGTGGAGATTCAGAGCTGGTAGGTAGAGTGATTCGCATTGGCCCTGAATTCTCTCCAAGCAGTCCATGGTGCTTGGTCCATGGTCAGCGGAGATTTCTTCATCATCTTTACATCATCGCTACACAATAAACAACAAGAATTTGGCGTCACGAACAGGATTTTGAGAAAAGTAACAAGAATTTGGCGTCACGAACTCCGGACGTATTGTGACCTGCGGCGTCACCAACATCTTCAGCGCACCTACTCCCGCTTCAAACCGGCAAATACGGTGAGCATTTCTCACATGATTGGGCGCTGGTTTGTTCGTTGGGACTGTTGTGTGTTTGCTGTCTGGTCCCACCGTAAAGGCATGCCATGCTGTGTTGGTGCCTGGAGTGATGCTCCGTTCTAAATTTGGTTTTGTTGCGTTGTAGACAGCGCAACAGGAGGGAGTACAATAGAGAAGATAGAAAAGAAAAGTTGAAGTAAAAAGAAAGGAAGAAGGATAAAAAGTGAAAATAAAAGAAGTGAAGAAAATAAGAAGTTGAAGTAAAAAGTGTAGAATAGCCTAATTAGTAACGATAAGGTGATCTAAATAACACCATGCGAGATTAATGAAGATTGGGCCCTCACCTTCTTAACGGTAAGACATGTGTATATTAGTCACTGCGTGAAAGTTGGCTTTAGGAAAATAGTCGGATTTGGTTAAAAAGAAAAAAAAGTAACAGCCCTGGGCACAGGGGAATTTGGAAAGGTGAAAAAGAGATAAAGTAAAAGAGAAAATAAAAGTAAAGAGAAATAAGAGAAGATAAAGAAAATAGAGAAGATAAGATAGAAGTAAAAAGATAATAAGGAAATAACGAGAAATAAGGAAATAAGAGTAAAGAATAAAAGAGAAATAGGAATGAAGAAATGAGGAAATAAGAGTTAAAGAGAAAGAGAAAGATTTGGACAAAAGCCCTCTGGGAGGCGGTTTTAGACGGGCCTAAAAGCCTGGAAAATCACTAGGTGAATTTCAGGTCAGTTCTAGGAACTGGAGGTGTAGAATGAAAAATTCAATTGTAAGTTCCTACTCGAACACTAGTTGACGAACAGTGTCTGAAGCAGCCTCTCATTGAATAACTACGCCTCATAAGGTAGCATAAATTTAGAAGAAAAAAAAGAAGATAGAAAAGAGCGGCGGAAAAAGCATGCTATAGGGAAAGTATGAATGAGTCGACATTGAGAATTGAGGTTTGAGTGCTGTTTGTGTCTTTGGGATGATGTTGAATTTGCTGGGTGTTTTGTGAGCTTGCTTGGTGTCTTTGTTTGTTTGATGATCGGTCCAGCTGTGTGTGTGTGTGGAGCGAGTCTCCTCTGTGTGTGTGGAGGTTGTATCAGTTGTGTTTCAGCTGTGTGTGGAAGGCTGTGGCATGGGTTGGTTTATGGGGTTTATGTTAATGTGATAGATTTTATACCGAATAGATGTATATATATGTTATAGTGGAGAATGGGAGATTTAGTAATTCATAAGGAAAGATATTTTGTCTTTTATTGTTAAAGCCTGTGAGCCTCCTTTGAGGGGACTTTCTGTATCTGTTAAAAACCTATGAGCCTTTTTCGGGGGACACTTTTAAATTTGTTAACGATTATGAGCCTCTTCCGAGGACTTTTTTTGAATTGGGAAAGCGTATGAGCCCCCAAGAAGGACGTTCAAGATTTTGAAGAGAAGGGAGAGATCGGTGAGGATAGTTTGTGTGTATGAGTATGGGTAAAAATACTTAATAAGTAAAATAGAAGGAAAGAAGAGTATTAGGAAAATAGTCTGTTGGCAGAGTTAAGATTAGAGTGAATAAACAAATTTTTTTATATTGATGATACTTGGTGTTTGAAGGAAAAAAAAAAAATCTGATGTAGATGAAGATGACCTAAGTGTTGGCGGATAATGTGCTCAAATCATATTGAATTGCCTATTATGTTGTGTAAAGGACCTGTTGGGTTCATAAGATATTAAATTCTTGTCTGTTTCTTCCCTTATCCATCTATGATGTGTGAGAGTTGAGGAGACGGAGGCGTAGACGGGAAGGCAGCTGGCCAGTGCGTCACATGGATTGAGGCTCGCTGACAACAGCGTGTGCAGCTCCTGAATCCAGTCTGATCAAGGCCAGTGCGGTTTTATCCACAAACTCTTTTAACATTTACCTGCATTCTAAACATATGTATGTATACTCATTTATAGTTATTATTGTTGATACATATTAGTCTGCTTTTACTTATCTCAATTTGGGGGTTAATAGAGCACATCCATCTGTTTATGCATACATACTATATGCTGTAGCTATTTAAAAGAAGAGACTTGGCAACAGACTGACCAGTTAAGGTATTTAATCAATTAATGGAGTATAATTATTTGTCTTAAACTTGGTTGGGAATTGCAGATGTGAGTTTTGTTGTCTGTGTATGGTCTGAGCTGCATTAGGGATTTAATATTGAGACTATTTGATGATTTGAGGTGAATGGGTGATTGTCTTGTTGGGAATAGGAATACATTTGGTGATAATTGGTCCTCTAGGAGTGCAAGATCTTTTGAGGGTTGGACTTTCTTTTATTTGTAGGATTTTTGAGGAAATCATATTTACAATTTCATAGATTATTTGTGTGTTTGGTCAATATTAGATGTGGACTTAATGTTGTGATTTGCTATTATATTAATACGTTTTAGATTCCTTTAGAGTTGGCAAATTTATTTCATTTTTATTGACTGTGGCAAATTAGTAGCTTAGAAAAGAAGGGTATTACAATGTCGAAAGAGGACACTAAAATTTCAAAAGTAATTACTCCTGTTGAGGTGGTACAGAAGAATAACCCTTTAATTAAAGGCATTGCAAAGATATCAGAAAAATGGCATAAGCGCTGGCCTGAAATTGACCAACCATGGCCAGTGGAGGGGACCCTTAATCCAGATGTAATCAAAACAATGCAAGTGCTTGTGTCTACATATAAGGCGGAACAAAAGAAGGGTAAAAAGGGGGAAAGACGTAAAGAAAAGAGACAAGTAGAGCTTGTCATTCTCCAGTTGTTCGAAAATGAGGGACAGAAATGGATAAAAGCTGTAAAAGATAAGAGAGATAGAGGTGTAGAACAAATAGAAAAAAATGCAAAAGAAGTAGAAAAACTAATGGCAGAAATTAATGCACCTGTCTCACATACGGACCCAATAAAGAGACCCCCTCCCTATGAGAAGGAGGTGAAGTATAAGGAAATTTATCCCCAGCTCCCAGTGATCAGTCAGGAGGGTAGCTATCACATTAGAGATGAGGATGATCGAATAATAGAAACTGGACAAGCGGAAACAACTATAAAGATGTATCCAAGATACATCCAAAAGTAAGAAGAAAATGACACGTCTGGAAACTAAGGGTGAGTTGAGGATCAGGAGGATGGAATTTGGAGATGATGATGATCAGAGTGACCCAGAGGAGATCTTGGGAGGATATGACCCTGCAGTCAGGCGGATACTGGCTAGAGCGGAGAAGAAAGGAGATAAAACATGGAGGAAAGACAATTTAGGAGATGATGGCTCTAATGAAAGCGAGAATGGAGACAGCGATGAAGATTTGGAAAGCAAGCGTCCTTCGTTTCGTACCCATATTGGTACTTTCTGTTGTTGTACCAGCAGCAATCAACAGTAGATATAGTGATGGCTTTGTCAGTGAATCTTTTTAAGCCTAGATTTAATTGTTCCTGGTTGCGAGAATTACCGTATGTTAATTTACTTGATCAGCATGAAAATATGATACTGTGAATTTCATATAGGGTGTCACTTTGCATTTGATGTTTTAGTTTCTATCTGTTATTTTTGCAAAAAATGCTGGTTGGTGTTCTTTTCTCTCCTTTTAGAACGATATCGAGGAAAGACCACTGTGAGGGTGGTTGGTTGTTCAGGTACCCCGAAGTATTGAAGGGATTCAGACACTCAACAATGGAAAATAAGAATGGATTGGAGGACTCTGAACAAGGACACTGTGATAAAATGTTCATATCTAACATACCATCGACACTACACTGAGAGTCGTCGCTGCTGAGGAGCTGCAGAGTGATACATTTTTATGTCTTCTCTTATATGTATATTTACACAGTATTGGATTTTGCTCTGTTATATTGTAATCTGTGACACATAATGTTTTGATTTAGTTTTTAAGTTTCTATTATTGCATGAGTAATATCTTCTTTGTTTTAATTGTTTGAAGAATGATGTTTTCTGTTATTGGGTAAATATATTGGGACCTCAGATGTTTTCTTTTTTTTCTTGGTGTTTAGGGATATTGGGGCTAGGCAGGGAAAGGTCCATTGGAAGGATGGGTCGACCAGCCTGAATTTGGACATTGTTTTGATTTTATTTTCTGAGGTTTCCATATGTATTTGCTTAAGTCATATCCCTATAGAAATTGTTAAAATTCCTCTTTTTAATTGGGTTGGTGTACTATGTGTGGTCGCCTGAGGCAGAGGGACTGTGAGAGAATTTTCCTGTCTAGATTGTTTGATGGATATTTTAGGAAAGATGGCTGCCTAGCAGGTTTTTCGCTCTCACACTCCATAAAAGTGCTGTTAAGGTTATACATAGGAGGAATTGTTATTTTTGTCACAGTTGTAAACATGTATGTTTTACTCTTTTGTTTTTTCGAGACTGTGTAGTCTCGAAGGGGGGAAATATGTAGTGTCTGAACCGCTACATTGTGTTTTTATTACTGAGGAATGTTTAAGTAAGAGTAAGAGAGTAAGAGACCCCAGGCCATAAAGATAAGGTCCAAAAGATTAAGGTTAAGGTTAAGGTCTCCTGGAAATGGGTCTTTGTCTCTCCTATAGTCTAAATAGATGAGACTATTTGTAGATAAGGATTATGGTTGTATTATTGTTTTACCTTGGTATCAGGATAAACAATTAGCCTATATAAGTGGAGATTCAGAGCTGGTAGGTAGAGTGATTCGCATTGGCCCTGAATTCTCTCCAAGCAGTCCATGGTGCTTGTTTGATGCTGAACGTCCTTGTAAATAAACCTTATTATACAAGAAAGACGGTGTCAGCGGAGATTCCTTCATCATCTTTACATCATCACTACACAATGAACAACAGCACTTTGACATAAGAAACATATAATGAAATTGCACCTAGTCAAAGTGATGGAGGTGAATAATTATATCAGTACTGAACAAGAGGTGATGATAATAAGGGGAAGAGCAAAGTAAATAAGCAAATACAAGAATAAATGTGTAGGCAAGTTTTATTGTCAGTCTCATGGTTGAATAATCCCCCGAGTCACTTTTCCATCAAAGTCTAAATCAGACTTGGCATTATTTTTTAACACTTTCAACACAACCCATCAGAATTGAATGCTGTCACATAAATGTAAAAACTGCAACTGCACAAAATGAGAGAGATACTAATATTATTTCTTTTGTGACATATTTAATAAAAATAATCAAATCTATTTAATAAACCACAAAATACTGTGCATTTTAAGTTAGCCTACCCAAATGTGTTTTCAAAGATTATTTTCCCTCCTTTGTGTATAAAAGGGAGAAAAGCTTAAGCCATGAGAAAATATGTTACAATAGGAGTTCTTCTGATAGTTTGATTAGACTAGTGAAAAGCAGCAAAATATGCAAATAACAGGCAAAAGTTACATATTTATTTTTATTTGAATTCAGGTGATTAATTTCATCCTGTGTGGAGTGTTTTCCCCCCTACCACAGTAACTACAGTCCCAATTTGCCACTGGTCTTAATATTTGGAACAAAGTCTCACCTGGAGAGACATTTAGTGTATCTCTGTTTTTGTGCAAGAAAAATAATAATAATTATTGTGAGAGCAAATCCCTACATGTTAATGAAATGGGCTCTTAATTTGTTTTTTCTTGCCCTTTTAACACATTTCCTGTGTAATGTGTGTGTGTTTAACACTATCAACTCACAGCTTATAAGTAAAGTTTAAAATGTTTTAGAAAACTGAATTTCTAACGTTTAAGCTAAATAAATTGTGAGTCAAAAAGATGTGACAAGATTACACACTTAATGGTGTGATACATCATGGCATGTAACTGCTGCTTCCCACCTAGGATGGATGATTAGTGTTTTTTAATGAATGAATGTGACCCTTCTGATCCATGTGTACGCTGTGGTTGTTTTTATCAACTACTGTGGTGATGAGGAGGGTGATGTGGAACAAGGGCCTTGATCTGCAGACGTTGCTGTTGCGTACACCACTGATGCTCATGTTGTATTTAGTCTTTATTTTCGGGTTAAGCTTTGTGTACTGTACAAAGCATCTTCTCCATCTCACCCATCTGTAAAACCTTTTTGCAGTATTCCAGCTTTTTTCAAATTTCTAGAGTTATGCGCATGAAACCATGCAAATAGAAACATACCTACTTTCTCACTGTATTGTTCTAATAAAAGCCAGGCATTTCAGTGACCTCCTGACCTTTACCCCATACAGTCAAGTCAGTAACAGTGGCTGCAATCGCCTCTCTTTAGTATATATATCTAATTGGGATAACAGATTTTAATTCGGAAGAAATATGAAATGAAACATGAAAATGAATAATTTATTCAAAGTCTTTACAGTAATGAATCCAAATTATATTTGAATATGAACATTTAAATGAACTTAATAGTTTTAATAATTATTACATTGTTACATTTGAAAGGGTTTAAGATCAAAACTTCAACTTTCAATTTTAACTTTTCATTTACTTCAATTTTGGTTTAAAATTGATATGTGATGTTTTGTTTGAACATCTGCTAGTTGTTCAAACAAAGCATGAATACGACTTAGATGATCCTCTCAGGTGTTACTGTACCACTCCATTGTACTTGACATTACTGTCAGTTGTCTTTTGTTTTTTTTCAGAGACTCAACAGGACCTTTGACAAATTGGTTTGGCATCGCCCACATCAATGTCATGTTCAATCAAATGTGTTTTTGAATGCATGTCCCCAAATAAGGATGGATAACTTTTTATCAGTTCAACCAACATATATGTGATTTCTGACTAAATCTTAAAATAGCCAACAAAATAACAGACTATATGAAGTGACAAGATAATTAAGAGTGCCTGTAACTCTGGTGCATCATGGCGTTTTATGACATTTATGGCAAGTTCAGCATCTACTGTATGTACACAATTACTACATTCACTAAAATAACGACATGTAAAGATAACATGTATGATATTTTATTAATAGTTCTGTTTTCTCTGTCCACACTGGAGCTCTGCTTAAATTCTCTCTCAATTTAAATTTGAACCTTAAAGAAAATCCTCTTGTGTACCCTTTCTTCTAGTGTTATGTCCATAAGGTGTACATCTAGTCAGATTGTACAAACACATTGATGTCAGGAGCTCTATGTATATTAATTTTATACATACTGTATTATACATTTGAGGCAGTTAAATGTAGGCTGACAGATTACTTGTCTCTGTCTTTGCCAGTCATAAAGCTTGGAATAGCTATTTCAGAACTTTTATATTGGCTCTAAAGTTTTTATATTTTGGAAATGTACAGAGGAAATGTATCAGTTTTAACTTTTAAGTAATAGCAGTTCATCATAAAAAATACTCATCTGAAGGTTTCTACAATTTAACATACTTTTTTATTGAGACTTTGCTTTCATGTAAAGTTTTTATTCTCCCGTTCTTTCAGTTGGATTTCTCAGATAGGCATTTGCTGTCATCACACCTATTATACTGGTGAAATCATAGCTGCTTACATTTTTGCTGAGGTTTCAAACAGACAGCTTCCAGCAGATTCTTTAAGTAATAGAAAGTGTGAAATTATTTCTTTACAAGATGCGCTTAACCATAAGTTGTCATGATGCACTTCTGTTTCTACATGAGTACAATAAACCGGATGTATTACAGCTTTAAACATGTTTGTCAGAAATCATGCTTAGTACATTTCTAAAGCTCTTTCTGTACTCAGGAAATGTCTCGTAAACACACTCACAGTGCTCTGACACAGCCTTACTTAAAATTCACACCACCATGTCAACTGAATATCTGATTTATTTGTAGATTGAACATCAGCTATAGTTCCTGACCCAGTTCAAGCTCTCTAAGAAGATGAGGAAAAACTCCCCAAAATCCTGAGCCTGTTTGGAAATTGGGGAGATCTCCTTTACACGGACGGCTGGTGTTGTACAGGATCCATTTTTTTTGTTGGTGCTGTGGTTTTTCCAGTCTTCTCCCTGTTCCATTTCCAAGGATGCAGCAGGGCACGCAGCACACAGTGATGGAGGTCAGGTGGGCTCCAGTGCAACAAAATCTTGCAATCTAAAAAGTAAGAGCGAAAGCAAGGGGTCAACGTTTACGGGGGCAGCTACGGTACTCTGTGAGGGAAAAAAAACATATTTGCTTTCCAGAAGAAGATACTGTCGGGTATAAAACTGTGTCTTACCTCAGGACAGTGCACTGTCGATTTTAATGTGGTTGTGGATGTAGCCTACGGTTGAAAAATCCTCTCTTCCATTCAGCAATGAATAGAAGATGGTGCCCAGCTGCCAAACCGTGGTGGGACGGGCCCAGTATGTTCAATATTCAAACCACTCTGGAGGGGCGTATTTAGGGGTACCTAGAACACACAGCAACAGAGAGATGCAGGAAGACAAAGACAGAAATTGAGAGAGAATGAGAAGGGGGCTAAGCTTTCTTTAAACATGAAAGTCATTATTCTAAAAATTGGCTAATGGATATCATACCACATAAGGAATTGTAAGACATCTCTGTTGAGAAGCTGCCACAGTTGAAGAGCGCTGAATCAGGGTATTTTCTAACTTGATGTCCCGGTGAAAGACACCCTTGACATGCATGTCAATGGCTGCATCCACCAGCTGCTTCAGGATCATCTTTGATAGAGAGAGCAAAGACATACAGTTGTTGAGAGGGACTGTGAGGCAGTATTTTCTCCAGGTTCTTGGCAGGGAGGAAAAGTGTCTAAAATAACATTATGGGGCAAGAATTTTCAGAACAGTTCCTCAAACTCTAACCACTGCTGAACTGTCAGTCTCAGTTGTCTTTCAGAAGTACTGAATTGAGAACTGATAAGCTAGCTGTGAGTCCATATGGCCTTTGTTTATAAACCATGATCTTCCAGTAACAATTATTAGTGGATTTGCCAGCAGGAAAGAAGTAAATCTGTGTGAATCTTTAGCATGAAGTTCAACCATAGACTAATAGGAAGTTGTTGACAGTGACCTTTGTGGGAAGCCAGAGAGTCTAAAATGTCTCCTCTGTGGAGTAAAAACTGCTCCACAAAACAGCAATGGTTTGTAGACACGAGTTAATGTTACAAATACTTATTTTGAATAAAATGTGTTACCTATAAAATGTATATGTAAATGCAAATTGATTACATATGAATGTCACTTTTAGGAGAAAGGGTTGAAATATAAGCAGCTGCAGAACTGATAGCTGGTCTGTGCATGTGTTTTGCTCATCCACATTAGAGCAGTGAAAGAAATGTTCAGCATTCAGGTAACAGTTCTAATTTCAACAGTTTGTGTTTGACATCAGATCAAATCACTCACCACTCGCATGCGCCTCACAATATCTCTGGGAATGTGCTTGATAGCCGCCTGCAAGACAGAAATACAAGTCCTTTGGTTGGCACTTTCCGAGACTGTGGTGAATGGTATAATGTGTGAATGAGCATGTGTTTGTAAGACTTACTGGTAAAGAGTCTTCTTTACGAAAGCCAGCATACACTGAGCCGAAGCCTCCTGAACCGATTGGAGTGTGATTGGGCACACAGCAGACAGTGATGGAGGTCAGGTGGGCTCCAGTGCATCTCAGCAGGAAGAGAAACAGTGACAGCAGGATCCTATGCAAAGAGAGACATCACAGAGTCTTATTCAATGCTAAATGTTTCCTGCAATGTGGAGATTGTGTGTGGAAACGTGGTGGGGTGGTGGGAGGGTGGGAGGAACTTATTTGAAGGCCTTTTATTGAAGAGAAGGCTTTAGGAGGGTGGAGGTGTGGCTTATCTGAGGGCAGGGCAGCTCTGTAACTCCTGCAGAGTGGCGCGCAACATTGGGTCTCTGGCCAGACACATGTGCAGCAAAATCTTGCAATCTAAAAAGTAAGAGCGAAAGCAAGGGGTCAATGTTTACGGGGGCAGCTACGGTACTCTGTGAGGGGAAAAAAACATATTTGCTTTCCAGAAGAAGATACTGTCGGGTGTAAAACTTTGTTTTACCTCGGGACAGTGCACTGTTGATTTTAACGCGGTTGTTGATGTAGCCTACGGTTGAAAAATGCTCTCTTCCATGCAGCAATGAATAGAAGATGGCGCCTAGCTGCCAAACCGTGGTGGGACGGGCCCAGTATGTTTGATAGTCAAACCACTCTGGAGGGGCGTATTTAGGGGTACCTAGAACACGCAGCAACAGAAAGATGGAGGAAGACAAAGACAGAAAGTGAGAGTGAATGAGAAGGGGGCTAAGCTTTCTTCAAACATGAAAGTCATTATTCTAAAAATTGGCTAATGGATATCATACCACAGAAGGACTTGTGAGTCATCTCTGTTGAGAAGCTGCCACAGCCAAAATCAATCACCCGGAGTCTTGGGGCACCAGTTGAAGACCGCTGAATCAGCGTGTTTTCTAACTTGATGTCCCGGTGAAAGACACCCTTGGCATGCATGTCAACGGCTGCATCCACCAGCTGCTTCAGGATCATCTTTGATAGAGAGAGCAAAGACATACAGTTGTTGAGAGGGACTGTGAGTAAAAACTGCTCCACAAAACAGCAATGGTTTGTAGACACGAGTTAATGTTACAAATACCTCTTTTGAATAAAATGTGTGAACTTATTGTATTAGTGACCAAGCTAGTTAGCATGGAGAGCTATTGTAACCATGATTGAGACTGACTAGCGGTAGCATGTTCCTGGCTGGCTATCATGTTAGCTGTTAGCTTGCCAGCTATAGTAGTTTACCAACTAGCCCTGTGAATAGTCCCTACATCACCACCCTCCAGCACTGCCTATTTCACAAGAACGTGTAGATGAACTTTACTGTGCCACTTTCTGGTGTGACTGTGCAGTTAAAATCACACCAAATGTGATCAATGTAACTTTTCAATTGCGATTTGAACCAAATCAAACAAGCTTTAGACTGCAGCCTAAAACGCTGTACTGAAAAAGACAAATGAAATGAAATTAAGTGTGGACCTTGGGTGCAGTTTTAGCCAGAGTGACCTCACCAGGTAAGCTCTGCTCTCAAGGATGCCACAAACTGCTTTTCTACACACACACACACATACATACACAGAAACATCCTCCACATAGCTTCAGTACCTTAGCCTCATGTTCTGGCAGAGAGCCTCTGTTGATTTCAAGGTACTTGCGGAGGTCCAGGGAGAGGGCTGGTCTTTCCAAGACCAGGATTAACTCATCTTCCAGAGTGTACCAGTCCAGAAGGGATATTGCGGCAGATTGTCCAACTGATCCTGGTAGACCTGCAGTCTTGAGCATGAGGACCACCTCGAGAATGACGTCAAACAGCTTCCCATTGCAAACCTAAAGAAAACAAATGTACACATGTTGAATGAGGTTCAATTGAGCTAATCCAGGCAGCATTTGGTTACCTATAAAATGTATTTGCAAATGCAAATTGATTATATATGAATGTCACTTTTAGGAGAAAGGGTTGAAATATAAGCAGCTGCAGAGCTGATAGCTGGTCTGTGCATGTGTTTTGCTCATCAACATCAGAGCAGTGAAAGAAATGTTCAGCATTCAGGTAACAGTTCTAATTTCAACAGTTTGTGTTTGACATCAGATCAAATCACTCACCACTCGCATGCACCTCACCATTCTTCTGGGAATGTGCTTGATAGCCACCTGCAAGACAGAAATACAAGTCCTTTGGTTGGCACTTTCGGAGACTGTGGTGAATGGTATAATGTGTGTATGAACATGTGTTTGTAAGACTTACTGGTAATGAGTCTTCTTTCCGAAAGCCAGCATACACTGAGCCGAAGCCTCCCGAACCGATTGGAACATGCTGGAGATACCTGTCCTCAAATTCAGCTACACACAAACACACACAGCAAGATTTGTTTTACTTCTTCTCACATTTTTACTCCCAACTCTTCTCCTAACCAAGCCTGATTTTATTCTTAACCATAAGCCTGAATACAAAGCCCAGACTAAAAGTAATCTCTTGTAGAAGGTGCAGGCAGAGTGCCTTCACTTAGCTTACACAGCAGTAGCAGCACACAAACTAATCTTTCTCTAACTTTCTTTCACACTATCAGCCCACCTCTGCTTGTGTTTCCTGAGGAGGCCATCTCAAAGATTTTCTCTTCTTCCAGTGAGACATTGTTGAAGATAAGGCTGATGTTATTATCCTTCCTGTCCTCCATCCCTTTCTTGCTGGATTCCGTAGTGCTGGACTCAGTGGGGCTGGACTCAGTGGGGCTGGACACAGTGCTGCTGGTGCTGTCGCTACGCCTCATCCTTTTTTCTGATGTCCCGGCATCATCACCAGCCTTCCTCTTCCTCACATTGAGATCATTCTCCATGTTGCTCTCTGCAAATGAGGAAAATTCTGTGAACAACTTCCTGTATTGCACACTTCTTCTCACATTTTTACTTCCAAGCCTTCTCCTAACCAAGCCTGATTTTATTCTTACCCATAAGCGTGAATACAAAGCCCAGGCTAAAATTAATATCTTGTAGAAGGTGCAGGCAGAGTGCCTTCACTTAGCTTACACAGCAATAGCAGCACACAAATGAATCTTTTTCTAACTTTCTGTCACACTATCAGCCCACCTCTGCTTGTGTTACCTGAGGAGTTTCTTGAGGAGGATCCGCTAGAGCTGGATCCAGTTGTTATGGATCCAGTTGTGCTGGATGCATTAGTGCTGGACTCAGTGGGGCTGGACACAGTGCTGTTGGTGCTGTTGCTATACCTCATCTTTTTTTCTGATGTCCCGGCATCATCACCAGCCTTCCTCTTCCTCACATTGAGATCCTTCTCCATGTTGTTCTCTGCAAATGAGGAAAACTCTGTGAACAACTTCCAGTACTGCACACGCTTCATATGCATGATGACCTCTTGGGGTTGTGCACTTTGACATAAGAAACATATAATGAAATTGCACCTAGTCAAAGTGATGGAGGTGAATAATTATATCAGTACTGAACAAGAGGTGATGATAATAAGGGGAAGAGCAAAGTAAATAAGCAAATACAAGAATAAATGTGTGGACAAGTCTTATTGTCAGTCTCATGTTTGAATAATCCCCCGAGTCACTTTTCCATCAAAGTTTAAATCAGACTTAGCATTATTTTTTAACACTTTCAACACAACCCATCAGAATTGAATGCTGTCACATAAATGTAAAAACTGCAGCAGCACAAAATGAGAGAGATACTAATATTATTTCCTTTTGTGACATATTTAATAAAAATAATAAAATCTATTTAATAAACCACAAAATACTGTGCATTTTAAGTTAGCCTACCAAAATGTGTTTTCAAAGATTATTTTCCCTCCTTTGTGTATAAAAGGGAGAAAAGCTTAAGCCATGAGAAAATATGTTACAATAGGAGTTCTTCTGATAGTTTGATTAGACTAGTGAAAAGCAGGGACTGTGTACCTATGTAAATAATTTTTAAACTCATGTCTTTATATCATTATTTTCTGAACAGCAGTGTGTTATAAACCCTCCACTGAAGCTGGACCTACATGTTGGATCATTACATGACAGAATTGCCTTGTATATAGAATATTGTTTGGACCAAAGGTTTTTATTTGATAGTTATATCATTATATTCAGGTCAATAAACCAACTACGAATTTTGAATTTCTATCAAGTTACAGCACAGATGTACGTTACAAATAAGTTTTCAGCATTTGAAACAACAGGACTCTTAACTACAACTCGAGGCACTAAATCAGAATTGGTGCCCACAGTAGGGAGCAGGGATTGCAAGTTTTTTGCCACAACTTCACACTTACCTGAATCTTTTCCGAAGGTTGGAGTCAACTCTTGGTTAGACATAGAAGACATGCTGTTGTTGACGTTTCGAACAAGATTTACGTGAACATACAAACGCTTGCAGGTATCTGAAGAGTGTGCCTTTATCAGAGTGTGCCTTTGTTTCTTAGGATGAAAAGATTATTGCATTCGGAATGTAATGATGCGGTGACTGTGACATCATAATGCTGAAGAATCTTAAGTAACAAAATATGCAAATAGCAGGCAAAATGTATTTTTATTTGAATTCAGGTGATTAATTTCATCCTGTGTGGAGTGTTTTCCCCCCTACCACAGTAACTACAGTCCCAATTTGCCACTAGTCTTCATATTTGGAACAAAGTCTCACCTGGAGAGACATTTAGTGTATCTCTGTTTTTGTGCAAGAAAAATAATAATAATTATTGTGAGAGCAAATCCCTACATGTTAATGAAATGGGCTCTTAATTTGTTTTTTCTTGCCCTTTTAACACATTTCCTGTGTAATGTGTGTGTGTTTAACACTATCAACTCACAGCTTATAAGTAAAGTTTAAAATGTTTTAGAAAACTGAATTTCTAACGTTTAAGCTAAATAAATTGTGAGTCAAAAAGATGTGACAAGATTACACACTTAATGGTGTGATAAATCATGGCATGTAACTGCTGCTTCCCACCTAGGATGGATGATTAGTGTTTTTTAATGAATGAATGTGACCCTTCTGATCCATGTGTACGCTGTGGTTGTTTTTATCAACTACTATGGTGATGAGGAGGGTGATGTGGAACAAGGGCCTTGATCTGCAAACGTTGCTGTTGCGTACACCACTGATGCTCATGTTGTATTTAGTCTTTATTTTCGGGTTAAGCTTTGTGTACTGTACAAAGCAACTTCTCCATCTCACCCATCTGTAAAACCTTTTTGCAGTATTCCAGCTTTTTTCAAATTTCTAGAGTTATGCGCATGAAACCATGCAAATAGAAACATACCTACTTTCTCACTGTATTGTTCTAATAAAAGCCAGGCATTTCAGTGACCTCCTGACCTTTACCCCATACAGTCAAGTCAGTAACAGTGGCTGCAATCGCCTCTCTTTAGTATATATATCTAATTGGGATAACAGATTTTAATTCGGAAGAAATATGAAATGAAACATGAAAATGAATAATTTATTCAAAGTCTTTACAGTAATGAATCCAAATTATATTTGAATATGAACATTTAAATGAACTTAATAGTTTTAATAATTATTACATTGTTACATTTGAAAGGGTTTAAGATCAAAACTTCAACTTTCAATTTTAACTTTTCATTTACTTCAATTGTGGTTTAAAATTGATATGTGATGTTTTGTTTGAACATCTGCTAGTTGTTCAAACAAAGCATGAATACGACTTAGATGATCCTCTCAGGTGTTACTGTACCACTCCATTGTACTTGACATTACTGTCAGTTATCTTTTGTTTTTTTTCAGAGACTCAACAGAACCTTTGACAAATTGGTTTGGCATCGCCCACATCAATGTCATGTTCAATCAAATGTGTTTTTGAATGCATGTCCCCAAATAAGGATGGATAACTTTTTATCAGTTCAACCAACATATATGTGATTTCTGACTAAATCTTAAAATAGCCAACAAAATAACAGACTATATGACGTGACAAGATATTTAAGAGTGCCTGTAACTCTGGTGCATCATGGCGTTTTATGACATTTATGGCAAGTTCAGCATCTACTGTATGTACACAATTATTACATTCACTAAAATAAAGACATGTAAAGATAACATGTATGATATTTTATTAATAGTTCTGTTTTCTCTGTCCACACTGGAGCTCTGCTTAAATTCTCTCTCAATTTAAATTTGAACCTTAAAGAAAATCATCTTGTGTACCCTTTCTTCTAGTGTTATGTCCATAAGGTGTACATCTAGCCAGATTGTACAAACACATTGATGTCAGGACCTCTATGTATATTAATTTTATACATACTGTATTATACATTTGAGGCAGTTAAATGTAGGCTGACAGATTACTTGTCTCTGTCTTTGCCAGTCATAAAGCTTGGAATAGCTATTTCAGAACTTTTATATTGGCTCTAAAGTTTTTATATTTTGGAAATGTACAGAGGAAATGTATCAGTTTTAACTTTTAAGTAATAGCAGTTCATCATACAAAATACTCATCTGAAGGTTTCTACAATTTAACATACTTTTTTATTTAGACTTTTCTTTCATGTAAAGTTTTTATTCTCCCGTTCTTTTCAGTTGGATTTCTCAGATAGGCATTTGCTGTCATCACACCTATTATACTGGTGAAATCATAGCTGCTTACATTTTTGCTGAGGTTTCAAACAGACAGCTTCCAGCAGGTTCTTTAAGTAATAGAAAGTGTGAAATTATTTCTTTACAAGATGCGCTTAACCATAAGTTGTCATGATGCACTTCTGTTTCTACATGAGTACAATAAACCGGATGTATTACAGCTTTAAACATGTTTGTCAGAAATCATGCTTAGTACATTTCTAAAGCTCTTTCTGTACTCAGGAAATGTCTCGTAAACACACTCACAGTGCTCTGACACAGCCTTACTTAAAATTCACACCACCATGTCAACTGAATATCTGATTTATTTGTAGACTGAACATCAGCTATAGTTCCTGACCCAGTTCAAGCTCTCTAAGAAGATGAGGAAAAACTCCCCAAAATTCTGAGCCTGTTTGGAAATTGGGGAGATCTCCTTTACACGGACGGCTGGTGTTCTACAGGATCCATTTTTGTTGTTGGTGCTGTGGTTTTTCCAGTCTTCTCCCTGTTCCATTTCCAAGGATGCAGCAGGGCACGCAGCACACAGTGATGGAGGTCAGGTGGGCTCCAGTGCAACAAAATCTTGCAATCTAAAAAGTAAGAGCGAAAGCAAGGGGTCAATGTTTACGGGGGCAGCTACGGTACTCTGTGAGGGAAAAAAAACATATTTGCTTTCCAGAAGAAGATACTGTCGGGTATAAAACTGTGTCTTACCTCAGGACAGTGCACTGTTGATTTTAATGTGGTTGTGGATGTAGCCTGCAGTAGAAAAATACTCTCTTCCATTCAGCAATGAATAGAAGAGTGCGCCCAGCTGCCAAACCGTGGTGGGACGGGCCCAGTATGTTTGATAGGGGGCAGGGAGGAAAAGTGTCTAAAATAACATCATGGGGCAAGAATTTTCAGAACAGTTCCTCACACTCTAACCACTGCTGAACTGTCAGTCTCAGTTGTCTTTCAGAAGTACTGAATTGAGAACTGATAAGCTAGCTGTGAGTCCATATGGCCTTTGTTTATAAACCATGATCTTCCAGTAACAATTATTAGTGGATTTGCTAGCAGGAAAGAAGTAAATCTGTGTGAATCTTTAGCATGAAGTTCAACCATAGACTAATAGGAAGTTGTTGACAGTGACCTTTGTGGGAAGCCAGAGAGTCTAAAATGTCTCCTCTGTGGAGTAAAAACTGCTCCACAAAACAGCAATGGTTTGTAGACACGAGTTAATTTTACAAATACGTCTTTTGAATAAAACGTGTGAACTTATTGTATTAGTGACCAAGCTAGTTAGCATGGAGAGCTATTGTAACCATGATTGAGACTGGCTAGCGCTAGCATGTTCCTGGCTGGCTATCATGTTAGCTGTTAGCTTGCCAGCTATAGTAGTTTACCAACTAGCCCTGTGAATAGTCCCTACATCACCACCCTCCAGCACTGCCTATTTCACAAGGACGTGTAGATGAAATTTACTGTGCCACTTTCTGGTGTGAGTGTGCAGTTAAAATCATACCAAATGTGATCAATGTAACTTTTCAGTTGAGGTTTGAACCAAATCAAACAAGCTTTAGACTGCAGCCTAAAACGCTGTACTGAAAAAGACAAATGAAATGCTGACACAGCAGTAGCAGCACGCAAATGAATCTTTCTCTAACTTTCTGTCACACTATCAGCCCACCTCTGCTTGTGTTTCCCGGGGAGTTTATTGAGGAGGATCCGCTAGAGCTGGATCCAGTTGTTCTGGATCCAGTTGTGCTGGATTCATTAGTGCTGGACACAGTGCTGCTGGTGCTGTTGCTATACCTCATCTTTTTTTCTGACTTCCCGGCATCAACACTGGCCTTTCTCTTGCCCCACTGTCTTGTGAAGTCCTCCACTGACACTTCAATAGGCCTCATTTCTTTCCCGGGCATCTTTCCATCATCACCAGCCCTCCTCTTCCTCACATTGAGATCCTTCTCCATGTTGTTCTCTGCAAATGAGGAAAACTCTGTGAACAACTTCCAGTACTGCACACGCTTCATATGCATGATGACCTCTTGGGGTTGTGCACTTTGACATAAGAAACATATAATGAAATTGCACCTAGTCAAAGTGATGGAGGTGAATAATTATATCAGTACTGAACAAGAGGTGATGATAATAAGGGGAAGAGCAAAGTAAATAAGCAAATACAAGAATAAATGTGTGGACAAGTCTTATTGTCAGTCTCACGTTTGAATAATCCCCCGAGTCACTTTTCCATCAAAGTCTAAATCAGACTTAGCATTATTTTTTAACACTTTCAACACAACCCATCAGAATTGAATGCTGTCACATAAATGTAAAAACTGCAGCAGCACAAAATGAGAGAGATACTAATATTATTTCCTTTTGTGACATATTTAATAAAAATAATAAAATATATTTAATAAACCACAAAATACTGTGCATTTTAAGTTAGCCTACCAAAATGTGTTTTCAAAGATTATTTTCCCTCCTTTGTGTATAAAAGGGAGAAAAGCTTAAGCCATGAGAAAATATGTTACAATAGGAGTTCTTCTGATAGTTTGATTAGACTAGTGAAAAGCAGCAAAATATGCAAATAACAGGCAAAAGTTCCATGTTTGTTTTTATTTGAATTCAGGTGATTAATTTCATCCTGTGTGGAGTGTTTTCCCCCCTACCACAGTAACCACAGTCCCAATTTGCCACTGGTCTTCATATTTGGAATAAAGTCTCACCTGGAGAGACATTTAGTGTATCTCTGTTTTTGTGCCAATTTTTTTGGCATTTTATGCTTGTAAAGGAATATGTTAACATAATATTAAATTACACAACACCAAACAATGAACATTTTTGTGAAGTAAGAATGTGTAATTTGGTAAATGTTATCTAGCTACCATTAGTAGCTAATTTAGTTAGCTAATATTTTCTATGTTCATGAACTATCATCAAAGAAAAAGTCCTGCTCTGGCATTGTTTAAAACTTGCCATTGTTACACAGTAACCCAGTTATACTGTAAAATAATCGAAACCAAAGTTATGTTGCATAAATATTCATGAGGGGTGCAATGTAATGTCATACTTGGAAGGGAGGTAGCATTAGCAAACAGTACTTATTTAGCCCCAGTCGGTTTGTTATTCTGATAATTCACTAACAAAGACCACGCCAACAAAGATATGAGTTTGATTATATATGATATGATATGATATGATATGATGGATTGAGGGTCTGGTGGCAGGGATGGGGGATGAAGGGATGAGGGATGTACGGTAAAGGATGAAGGGATGAGGGTTGTGGGGTGAGGGATGAAGGAATGAGGGATGGGAAGGGGTGAGAAGAAAGGAGGGAACCAAGGGGAGTTGAGACTTGAGAGTTGAGAGTTGAGTGGGGGAGCTGTCTCTTCAAGCTGTCTGCTTGGATGGGGCCCCAGTGTTTCCTGTAATCAAACAAAGGAGAGAGAAGGTTAGAAAGGGTTTTTGGGAGGGAGGGATGTGAAAACTGAGACAAAGTGGAAAGAAACGGATGAGGTGTGCCTTAAGGTATGAGGCGTGGTCTTTGTTCCCAAACTTAGTTATAAAAACTTCATTAAGCGTTTTTACATTTGAATATTTTGCATTTAGGATTTCATTTCAATCACAGAAATAAGATATTACTTTGTCAAAACTAAATAACAGAACAGAGCCTCTGTTAGTCATGTCACTGCCTTACATGTCGCAGTGATTCCTTGACACCACTGATGTCCAGTTGGATTTGGGGAATTTAATGAGCAAGTAGATTTTGAGAACACACTAAAGTTTTATCACCATTCAACCCCCCAGTAAAAACACAATACTACTCAATTCTCTCTGACTTTTGCCATTCTTCTGCAGCTGATAACTTTAAAATTTCAAGGATTCAGATTTAATTCCTAAAAATCAACCATGTTAGAAAGATTAATAACAGTTATCTCTACCAACTGCACAGAAACTAGCATTTAGTCCATCTATTATGTGGGTTTATTTATTTAAAAAACATATCTCACTGTTTCTACTAGCACATGATTGCAGTACCTCAGGGAAATCTTTAATAGAATACAGTATGAATCCATTTACAAGTTGAGAGCTGTGCTGTATTGATTTTTTAGCCCACGCAAATACTTTTATTTAGAGATTAGCTAAACACAAAATCTCTGACACACACACACACACACACACACATACACACACCTTGTGGACGATGATCAGATGCTTCCGGTGTTTATCATTCCTTCCATCCATCTTCTAATCCCTCTACATTATTAAGTGTGTGGGTGATGAAAAATGGGTGCATTTATCCATGTTCATATGTGAAAATGTATGTTATTTATAGGTACAAGTGCTTCTGTGTGCGTTTGCTCAATTGCCATATATTAAGCAGATGTGTGTGTGTGTTTTCAGATACTGTTGTTGTAGATATAAGAATGAAATGAAGTGTGAAATAAGCTCCTCTGTCTCCTTTGTGCAGCTGTGGGATATCCCTCCTCAACACATCACACATGTTTACCATCTATCCCTCCAGCTCTATACCCTCCCACGTTGCCCATTAGGCCTCCGCTAAAGCTAACATTTGATAGTGATAAAGTGGGCACACCATGTGATGGATATACTGCTGATAAATTGGCACACTGAGGAGAAGGTGGGAATATTAAAGGTTACATAAATCCTCTTGTTTTACTGTAACAGTAATCTGCTGATAAGGCATTGAAGACCTTATAAGACAGGATATAGGGCAGCTCTAAAGACAAGACAAGATAAGATAAGATAAGATAAGATAAGATAAAGAAATTCAATTTGACACAGCAGCACAAGGGAATGTAGTTACATCAAAGAAAGAAATTTTCATGAACACCTATACATCAAAATAGGAATAATAGATACAATAAAACAGATCTGTGTATATATACATGTACAATATATGTGGTGGTGACAGATATTGTACAAGCAAGGGCATGCAGTAGAACTCACTGAAGAAGAAATGAGCTCTCTGTTTACACACATATACCCACAGAAAAATAAAGTGTATGTCCACAAAAAAAGAGGTGGGAATATTTTAATCACTTACTGTATCGGTAGGAATACTCATGTTGGGAAAGAAAGCTGTGTGGATGTGGGATACCTGAACTAATAACTTACTAATAACACACCCTGGTCCCGCTTCAGTAATCAGTAATTAACAGTATCTTAACATTCTTGTAGCAGCTTAACGGCCAAATGGCTACAGATGATTGGCTGCCAAATACATTAGAGGGAGTAGATTTACAACGGCAGGCTGAAGAAGACAAAAGAAAGGATAATTCTCACTTAGCACTTCACTTTCTGTAAAGACCTCAACAGCTTCTTCCCATGAGCTCTCACTGTTGTCAACATAAGTTGTAGTTAACTTTAACTTACCCTCAGACATCACCCTGTTGGCCTCGGTATAACTTTTTCTGAAAATTACTGGGAAAATTACGGGGGTCGTGTTATATACCAGGACTTGACATTAAAGTATTCACAACATCAGGAATAGAGAGAGTAAGAGATGTGAGATTTCAGCACTGTATTTAAACCTGCAATAACTGATTAATTTTTTTGGCCACTTGAAGAAGCAGAAACAAGTTGGGAACACAACATTGACATATTGTGACCTTTTTAAGTTGAAATGGCTGACATCAGGGCTGTAGTGGTAAATAAAAGCTGGTTATTGTGGCCGCAAGGCCTCATGGATGGATAGATGGATCAATCAGTCTCTAACTTAAAAACAAATCTCTATTCTCACACCGTCTATATGGTCGTGAATATAGATCAATGTTTGGAATATAACAAAATAATAAAACTGACCTATAGGGAATTAATTTGCTCAAACTTAACGCCAAATCAAGACAACAGTTTTACTTGACTATGAATCAGTCAGATGAATGATGAATCAGCATTTTGTGTTCTGTATAACTGAAACTATCTGTCAATTTCAGTGCTGTGTTTACAGCAGTTACTGAGTTCAACAATCTTTCAACAGTTTAAGAAAACATGTTAATAAATTGTTGTGTAGTGTTATTACCTGTATTAAAAGCTGTGTAAATCCTTTTATACCAGGTTTCAATCTTGTGCTTTGACTTTTGTTTGTTGGGATGTCCTTGTGTACATTAGGATAACAGATTGTACCTTTAAAAATATTTACCAGAATAGTAATTCATCTAGATACAACTGTAAGTTACCAGTTTTTTCTGCCTCCTGCTTTGATTTTGTTCATGTCTCTCCATCACCTGACACCTGGGCTGCTTCTGTTTCCTCCTTAAAGTTTTTAATCTTGAATCAGTTCTTTACTTTCTCCTTGTTTTTCTTTCAACACCATTACATCCTGCAATTCTTCCTCACTTCTGTCTCCTTTCTCCTGATTCCTTGACTCACTGGAAATGTAAAAAGCCTTCCTTTTAAAAATTTGAACTTGTATGTTGTGTTAATTACAGTAATTGTGGACAAACAGACACACAGTGGGAATACATCAGTAGTCAAGCTATCCAAACTATTAAGCTACATTAACATTAGGCTACTGTAAAGCATCAGCAGATAAACTGGGCGGTTAAAATACTAATGTCTACTTCTGCTTCACTGAAGAGCTTTTCTAGCTACTTTCTGTGTTGTGTTTTGTCTGACATTATTATTTGTTGGCACACATGTCAGTTAATGTCATATATCATCCTCTGAACTCTGACTCATTCATCTTTCCCATGAAAGAAGCTCCAGTCTGCCTGCTAGCTTCAGCACGGAGGTTGTTTGTTTTAACATCCACGTAGCATGGGTGGGTGGTGGTTTGTTGGTCGCTCCATGTTAACAGTAACAGCTGTCTAAAAAGCGTTCCTTGAATCTACAACAGAAACTGCGGTAAGACGCCAGTCTGAGCTAACAGCTGTAAAGTGATGGAAAGTCTGCGTAAACGGTCAGGTTGGACTGCATAAACGCTATTTGAGAAGTGGATAAACAGCGTTTACGTGCATTTAGTCTCCACTACAGCCCTGGCTGACATGTTAGCAAACAGCTACTTATTTACAGACCCAGCACTTATGGAGCAACATTATCATTCATTTGCAGAAACAGTGATGTTTCTTGCCACCTAATGAATGTAAGTCCAATAGTCACTCTCTTTTAGCTCTGTTTTTGGTCTCTCCCAACTCCTGAGGGAAATATCTGGCTCTTTAGCTGTGTATGTTGGCTGTTTGGTGCTGAGCAGGTAGTATACAGTGGGTTTTAAGAGCCTTTTTATTGAAATCAGCTGCTGAACAATGAGCCAAAAGTTGCTAAAGTGTTTTATTACCTTCATTGTGAGTTGTTTAAAAGAGTACTTTTGAATTGAGTACAGTTGAAATTAGAGAGAAACACAAAATATTATAGCATTTTCTTAAAATTGGAGAGGAAATTGGCTGTCCATTGTATGTCTTGCATTTTACTCTTGTACTGAATTATCAGTGTCTTAACTGACTCTGGACTATAATCCACCAGTGTCATTTTATTTGGCACTAAACACAGTTTCTTTCTATGGTTCCATATCTACACTGTAAGGAAAATGTTGTGTTTAATAGACCTTACACAAAGTTTAAATTATAAAGATAACAGCATTGTCTGAAATGTTATAATTTCAACAGAGAATGGAAAAGAAAAGTCAAAATCCATCAAAACTGAAAGAAAGCACCAATAAAAACACCAATAACTTTGGGGTAGATGTACAATAAAAAGGCATCAGAATATGGCAAAGACATGTAGCCACTTAAACCCCAGATTGCAATTTCAAGCCTGTACATTGTAATGTGCAGTGGATTACATTTTTTAATCCCCAGTGCTGCCCCCAAGGGCCGGTCCTCCAACCCAACAGTGGATCTCCATTAGTTGAAACCTCCAGAGGAACGTCGTGGCCTCACCTTGCCCCAAGGCTCTGCTCCAGTTTTCATTTATTGGCAGAGGCCAGACAAAGACACTTGTCAGCATCCACATCCACCCAAGCGCACACACATGCACACACACAGCCTCACAAGTGGGTGAAACAAAAAAGCACTGCCTCTCTCTTCTTAATCTCAGTGTATTTTTTATAATAATAATAATATCCATGGTGCTGCAGGGAAAATACTACCTGCCAAAGAGCCCACGCCTGGCATGTTTCTGCTCAGGCAACTGCAACACTAATCAGAATTAGGATGCATGCTAATGAACGCTGTGTGCAGATGGGAGGTGAGGGCTGCAAATTATTAATTTCCACTCTGATGCACAATAGCTAAAGTCTGCCACTGATAAATTTATCAACATCAGACCCAACAAATTTAAAATCCCGGCGACTCACACTTTTTTCTCCCATGTCTTTGTTTCTCTTTCTCCTGTAGGATTCTTCCCCCCCATCCTCCTCCTCCTCCTCCTCCTCCTCCTCCTCTCCAGCTGTTAAACCAATTAAATGCTCACAGAGGGTAGACTGCCCACTCTCCTGTTGGGAAAAAATACATGCAATAAAAGCCCTCTCTGTGCAGAGCCATTGTGTGACGGCAGTGCCGCCATCTTTAATTATGGCCTACGCCCCCACCCTTCTCAATGCTGAATAGAAGTGGGCTGTAGGTACAGACAGCAACTGGCGCTGGATCAGGTTTTGGTGTTTTGTGTTGAGCGAGCGGCTAAAAAGAGGTGAGCGGGTGGGTGGTGCTGATCCTGGACCAGCTCAGGGGTTCAGGTAGCCTTTCAGGGTGGCTCAAATAGCTGATCTCAGGTTGGAAACTTGGATATTAATAGTGTTTTAGAGAAAGAGAAAATGTGAAAAAGGGTCAGAGAGAAGAAGGGGAAGAAAGTATAGAGGTATAATATGTAGGTATGATTTTGGTATATACTGTATGTACTCTACTTAGACCAATCAGAATTATGCAAGGTTATGTAAAATTATCAGAATCATGTGCAATATTCCAAAATTCACTTTCAATTTCCAACAATTAAACAGAATCCAAAAAGAGAGGATTTAAAGGAAAGAGGATTGATAGTGTGTGTGTGTGTGTGTGTGTGTGTGTGTGTGTGTGTGTGTGTGTGTGTGTGTGTGGGAGTGAAACAGAGAGAAAGGATGTAAGGGATTGAGAGAGAAGAGACAAGGTTGTTAACTGTCGGTTTTATGGCCAAGCAAGAAAAAAATAGTAAGAGCAAGAAAGGGCATCAGTAAAAGCTGAAAGAAAGAAAACGCTCAGTAAAAAAGAAGAGATTTGGTGGTGGTGATGGTGGGGGTCTAAAAGAGCGATAATATCAGAAAGAGAAAAGGAAATGGGGGCGTAGAGAGGCCCATGTCCCTCCCAGTGCCCTGTGCCTTGAGGGGGGACCCAGGGCAGGTCTGGAGAATGTGGTGGGGGGTGGGGGAAACAAAGCCGACTACTGTCCCCCAGAGAGAGGCCTTGTTCTGGGCCAGGGTGGTACAAGAAGTCAGCCGCTCTGTGTATGAATGGATGGATGGATGGATGTCTGACTGGCTGTCTGGATGGATGGATATGGGTTCCCGGCTGGCAGCCTGGCTGGCCTGCTTGCCCACAGAGCAGGCATGTAAGGGAACCGGGGCAGGTCTGGGGAATGTGAGGCATGATATGCGAACAAAGCCAGCTACTGTCCCCTGGAGAGAGGCCCTGTCCTGGGCTAAAGGGCACGAGGAGTCAGCCTCTCTGGATGGATGGATAGATGGATTAACAGAGCTAGCTTTCTGGCTGATAAGAAAGCAAACCATGTACATACTGGGTTTTTTTCAAGTAGCTAATTAAAACAGAATCTCATTCTTAAATTAATGAATATCTTAAATGAATCTTTCATCTGCACAGCAGGACGGATGTGCTTAAATCAGATGCATCAGAGTGCACCATTGTGACAGTGACCCCCATAAAACATAAAATGTCTCATCACTGGGACATCCCTGCACCCAACTGTTCCCCATAAAATCAAGGGCAGGATCAGTGCTGTTTTAGACTTTATCAGCTGCAGCTCACGTTAACTCGGAGAGTTAGCCAAGGTACATGTGGCCAAACATAAATTGTTACAGAAAAAAAAGCACTCATATCATTAAATATAATTTAGATTTTGTGTCTTTTGTGGTGTTTAAAACCCCCCACTGTCGAATCTGTCTGTTCATAAATTATCTAGCATTAACTGCTAAACCTCCTTCACACATAGTTCCCGGTTAATTACTGGGATAACCTTTCAGGCATCACTAGTGATTTTCACTGTTCACACATGCAGCTACATTCAGGAACATTTCCATCTTGCGCCTTTTCACACATGCCATGGCAATGCTGGAATAGATGGCGAGAGGTTAGGTTGTGTGCGTAGCGAGTGTGGCCGAGAGAGAGAGAGAGAGAGAGAGCGGACGAATGACGGTGGCTGCCACACCGGAGAGAGTATGACGTTAGCAGTATAATGTTAGCTGTGAACGTCAGTGCAATGTGTGTACAGTTTAGGCTATTGTCAGTGAATAAATGCTCCTGCTGGAGCAGCATGTCTGCCTGCTGAGCCCGTTTACTCAGCAAGAGTGACGAGAATTTTAAATCCTTAATTACAAACCAGTTTGCCGTCTCCAAAACTTTGCTCTGTACATAAGAGTAGTTAATGTTATGGATATGATTTGGATCGTGACATTAAAGATAAGTTAATGTTAATGGAACATGATGCTGTGATATTGTCGCACCAAGCACAGATACACAGACTTTTAAAATGGAGCCATTGTCATGTTCCCGTCACAGTCTGACTCGATATCCCCTAGTTGTCATTTTCCACCAGTCCACCAGATGCCCTCAGACTTTTTCCCTGTCATGTGAAGATTGGACTGTGTCGGAGAAGGCTGATTTGAGTTGTATCTTTAAAAGACCATCTGGCATGATATTATAAGTTTCTTTTATTAGTAAGTCTGTCTTTGTTTTCATTCCGGTCTGTTCTCCCACAGCTTATACTTGTCTCAGTTATTAAGAGGGTTTTGGTTTTCTGTTTATTACGGATAAGAGAGGTTGTGTTGTTGCTTGTGTATCTGAGTTGTATTCATGTATATTCTTAGACAGGTTTATGTATGTCGGTTAATTATGAAGAGGCTTGTGTTTTCTGGTTTATTGGTTTTCTGCTGCTCTGGGTTTTTTCTTCCTGTGTCTCTGTTCTGCTTTTCCAACCACGCAAAAATGACAACTAAGGGATGTAGAACCAGACTGTGACAGGAACATGACAGCCGTTGTTTGATTAGAGGAGACATTGCTGTTTTTTGTGTTGTGTTTAAATATTTTAAATAAAATGTTCACACTCTTTTTAAAATATTTATTCACATCACTTAAACGGTATTGCTTTCATAAAGCCATATCGATTATTCAAAGCTCCATCAGATTGAAGGTTTTGAATAATCAGCTTGAGCTTGGCTCAGCGTCTGATGGAGCTTTGAATAATCGATATGGCTTTATGAAAGCAATACCATTAAAGTTACGTGAATAAACATTTAAAAAAGAGTGTGAACATATTTATTTAAAATATTTAAACATTCAAAAAATAGCAATGTCTTCTCTATTCAACGGAGCCTTATGATTGGTTCGCTCGGTCCATGTGAAAGCGTCTTTCGTCAGACGGATGTAACCCTTTACATGCCCTTCCCTACGATGTTACTGCTTTCATTCACAACACAGCCGTAAAGGCATTTTCCCCGAAATGTTACTAGGTCTTGCCAGGTTGCAGCCGCGTATTGACTGACATCTATTATCGCTAGTATACAATAGTCAGGAACACTCAGTTGCACTACATCATCTTGAGTTCATCATGTTAATACCTCTGAATAAGGACCTCCGAAACATTCAAGTAAGAACAGCAGCTTCTCCTGTCAGTCTGTGAAACTAACGTTAGCTTAGCAGCAGTGGAGAGCTCGGGACAGATCCAGGCATATTTTGTCTGATCGGGCTTGCCTAAAATAAACCGGATCAAAAACCAGTCATCACTTTACTCTACTCTACTGTGTTTTATCCACCTCCGCCTGCTAGTGTTGCAGCGCTGCTCTCCTTTATGACAGCTTACACTGCAAACACTTCACTGCATATATTACTGAAAATGTGAGAGCGAAAAATTATTTGGGCACACCTGTGTGAGTGACTCCCAGTTCTGACACCGTGGTTGGCAAAATACTCCGACACTAATAAATCTGTTAGGTGTCCTCTCCTCCTCTTCTATCGTAATATGAATCCTTATTAAAGGACTTGGATTGGGGTCAAAAGCCGTGATTGGGACATCACTTATCAGTATCAAAGTTAAGCCCTGGTACTTCCTCATCCTATTTTTCATCCATATGATTTTAGAATTTCCTTAAATATAGCATTTCTTTAATGTAATTGAAAACATTATTTTTGATATTAATATTGCTTTGTAGTCCTTATATTCAGCCACAGAACACAATGGGTAGGCTCTAAGTACGATAAAAGATATTTTGCATGATAGTTTCCACCTCATTGTAAAACAAAACTTATTTGGTTCTGTCTGTCAAATTAGTCACTCTGTGTCCACCCAATTATGTTTTTACTAGAAAAGGAGAAAACCACCCAAATGGTACAACTGGTGGCCCAAATTATCACAAGTTGCCCAATACCATTTTAACTGCCCAATCAAGTAAAAAAGTACCCCCAAGAAAAGTACTAATGGGCCCATTTTACCTCCTCCTAGAATATCCTGGCTTAAGCAGAAAAGTTTTCTCTTTTACTGTTATTATCTACTTTCATCTCAGCGTCAGCAAATGTCGATCTTACCAGCTCCTAATAAACTCTAGATGAAATCAAGAGTTATTTCAGCCTTCACAGTTCCTTACTTTGCCTCCATAAACCATTGCCACCACCCATATATTTGTCTTTCATTTCTTTCACTCAGCATACCTCTTTCCATTTCCCCTGTTGCATAATACCTTATAATCAGAATTAATCATAAAAATTCAAATGCCTTTTTCAAGCACAGCAGTATGGTAAAGAACAGTGTGTTGGCAGCAAGAGTGGTGGGTGTTTCCAGAATAAAGGAGTGTACTGTCAAGATGACAGTAAATGTGCTGGCACAACTGTGCTATTCAGCCCTGCATTCACTTCTGCAGCATTCAACCTTACATTGAGTTGTACATTCACTCCAGCTTTCAGTTCTGCATTCACTCCCACATTTAGTCCTCTGTACAGTATAGCCCTGCATTAATCTTCATGCTTTCAGTCCTGCATTCAGTCAAACTGTAACAGAGGTGAAACAAAGACAAGGTGTCTTTGTGTGTGTGATGTGTGTCAAATGTGTGTGTAAACACACATTTCTGTGCATTTAATGTTCCAAATGTTCTTTAAAGAAGAATATTGATTAAAAAACTGTAAAATACCTTTAATCCGTCTGCCCATTGAATCTCTAAAATGCTTATCCTGTTCAGGGTTGCAGTACAGGCTGTCAGTCTATCATTGGGCCAAGTCAGGTCAAGTCATTTCATTTTAAAAAGTCAATTTGAAAGCAACACAAGCTGACAAAAGTGCTTTAACAATTTCCAAGGAAAGGTTATAAACTCAGATGTGCAAGAACAAGCAATACATATATAGAAAACATGGTGGGTCATATAAGGAATTTGTAGAGCTCCAAAAGCTAAAAAAAATAATAATAAAAAAAAATAAAAAATTGCCTTTGATAGGGGACTTTTCAACTCAAGTTTCAATCCTTTGGGCTAATCTGCTATTAGCAGATAGGTTGTTCCACAATCCAGCACTCATGACAGCAGTAGTTCAATGCCCCTTACAGCCAACAGCTCAGGGTCAGATCACCTCAGAGATGTGGACTGGTTTGATGGGGTTAAAAACAGCTGTGTTGAAGATGGGTCACGTAGGTTGAGAGAGCAAGGGGGAGATTGTGGTGAACCGTATCCAAAATTATTTTATTACGTTATTTCTCCATTTGGCCTTCCATCTTCACCACATAAAATTGATCTTTTCAAAAATGCTCCCCATAGTGTTTTGAAAACAATTGTGTCACATTTTTACCGGGAAATTAGAACTTTTCAAAAAGACGGACTTTCAGCATTATTGCCTTGTGATAAACTTTTCACAAACATGGTCGACTTTTGCTTGCAATGTTAGGAAACCGAATATGTTTTGCACAAGGATAAAAGTGACTTGATTCACCAACCAGTAAATTAGCTGCTTCAAAACCAAGTGCCCAATACACCACTGGCCTTTTCCAACCACACTTCTTGCTAAAAGATATTTTTGGTGTCCAAAAGAAGAGGAGCTAGAGGTGAGCCCTTTTTCTGTTTTGGTTCCATCTTTCACTCAAAACCACAAATGTCATCCTCATGCTGGCACTAGAGGAAAGGTCAGGGGATCATCAAAGTCCAAAGACCATGAATGTCTTTACAACATTTTGCAACAATCTGTTTTGTAGATGTTGAGATATTTCACTGGATAAGTGAAAATTTTGACTTGGTGGTGCTGGAGGAAAAATCAGGGTATCAGCAGCTGATAGTCAGCATGATTCATCCTCTGGGGACCATGAATGTGTGTGCAATTTTTATGGCAATTCATCAAATAGTTGTTGGGTTTTTAAAGTGGTGGACTGACATTGCTGACTTAAAGGCCACACTGTTAGCAGGGCTAAAACTGTATCAGAGGGTGGTACCAGGACTTTTCCCAGTGGGCTGCTGCACAAATTGTGCCGATGGCGTTGTGAAAAATTGATGATCAGCCCAGTCAAGTGAGCTGACCAGCCCAGCGTAGTTCTGCATTGCTGCCATCTCTCTTCCATCTTAACACCCTGACACTCTCTTGTTTGGCCACCTGGCTGGGCCCGTGGCTCCGTCCACTCCTTTTTCCATTTTGTGGGAGTATCTTTGAACGTCATGTAAACATTGACCCAGCTAGCAGTGGTCTGTTGCTGACTCTTCTTACATGAATATCAAAGCTAAAAGACATAAAGTTGTGGCTGAAAGGCTCTGAGAAAAGAAGTTAAAATCCCGAGAAACAGAAACAACAAAATGCTTCAAAATAAGCATTCAGAGCTGCAGGTGGCAGCAGCAGTAGCTCTGCAGACAGACAGAGAGGACTAGAATATAATCTGGACCACAGCCCAGTGAGTCCAGTGAAAACACTAGTCACTAGTTCTCCTGCTGAAGTGGTAGGCAGAAGACAACAGGGATGATATAATGTAGGTTTTGTTAGCAGGGCAACGTTATTTAGCTCACTTTTCTGCTCTGGTTTCATCAGAAATTCTAATATCAGGACTAACCAAAGTACTGAAAAACACAATACACCGTTTACACCTGTAGAATGTAATACAATGCAGAACTGCAATCAATTCCTGTTTCCTCACTGTTCAGTTTTTGTTGGCAGACTTTTGGTGGCAGTTGACTAAGCAAGCCCAGATGTCCTTCTCCTTTCTTGCCATGTCCTCCAGCTCTTCCAGGAGGAACCTGGGGTGTTCACAGACAGATGCAATATTCAATCCTCCAGCATGTTCTGTGGCTACCCACGGGTCTCCTCCCAGTTAGACATGCCTGGAACACCTCCACAGGGAGTCGTCCAGGTGGCATCCTGATCAGATATCCAAACCACCTATCAACCTCTATGGATGGGAATGAACAGTGGTTCTACTCCAAGCTCCTGTAGAAGCTCCTGTACTCCAAGACCTTATTCCTATTCCTTAGAGATAGATGTACCATAAACTGTGCTTTCAAATGTATCCTCATTTGTGTGGATATTAAGGAAGCAACCTTTAAGAAATGAACACTGATATGCTGTACTTCCATGTTTGCTTCGCCCCAATACATTACATGTAGCAAACTGTGTGTACATAAGGGAAAAGGGGAACAATCTCTCAGAAGTGGACATAGATATGCACATTTAGAGTTTATGAGCATGGGAAAGAGTGTGGTAGAAAAGAAACTTAAGAGAAAGAGGCAGAGAAAATGATAGTGGGGGAGCAGCTTCTATAAAACAATGGAGCCATAGTTAGATAGCTGCTGCTGGTTCTTTGTCACAGCCTATAGCTATAGGCTGACAATGCACACACTTAATACTAAGTTGAGCTGTGCACACACAACTCCCTGGTTTCTTCTCCATCCAGCAGGACCAACCACCTTTCATGAAGACAGGAGAACTTCAAGTAAATTGCCAGTGTTACCATGGTTATTACAGGTAATTCCAGGTTATTAATGCCTAACATGCCAATCACATTGTGGTACATCACCCCTTCATTACCCGACCCTGAGTATTTTCTCTCCCTTACCATGTCTAGTTTTTATTATTGTTTCAATCCCTCACTCATCCCCACTGAATCACTTTCTTTTTTGTCTGTATCTCTTTAGTCAGAGCGTTCTCCAAAGCATTGTTATTTGAGCTGCTGTGATTGAAACTGGATCTTGGGGCAGACTGATGTACTTAATGGTAGCAAATAGAAAATCAGTTTGTTTTTTTGTTTTTTTTGAGAAACATGAGAATTCCTGGGTCCATTTTACAAAGCTACTACATCTTGACTTGTTGTAGTGAAAGGTGCCATCTGTAAAGCATCAGATTTGTATGCAATTTGCAGTCCAGTGTCAAAACATGGTGGCATGAAAATGCATGCTTATTGTAGTAAAAGTGAATATAGTGATGATATTTGGCATGACATGTAGTTAGCATAACCAGCAAATTAATTAGCCACTCTGTAAAAACACTAAAACACCTAATATTGACATGTGATACTGTCCTCTCCAAAAATACAGCTTGGTTATTTGTTGAAACAATTCAAAACAATCTTTGTTCTTGGTCATAGCCAGCACAGAAAGTAGAGTGATGTTCTTACAAAGGAAGTTGAGGTGGATGTATGGGTACACTACCTTAACCATGACCACAAGACTTCCGGTAACTGAACAGTTGTAGTTTCCACAAGTACTGCATAACAGGAAATGATCAGACCTGCAGCAGGTGAATGGCAATGGCTAAACATGTATATTCATGTTTGATGTATTTTATCATGTTTTATGTACTTTACTCTGTGTGTTCTATGTTTTAACAGGCTGCAAGACAAATTTCATGGCACAGCAGTGAAACAGTGAACAGTAGCAGTTTACTACTGCAGTAAACATTTTATCATTCTATGAAACAGGATGTTATAACTCTGGGAAGTCATGGTCGCAATCATTTACATTAAATAAAGTAATCATGTAAAATAATTACTGGGAATGTGCATTTGCATGTATTTGATTGACCAACGTAGCACCTTGCTTTATGACGTTGAGCCTCGAGTGTGTATTTGACTGCTGGACAGTTTGTGTTTATTTACCCAACAAACACAGACTGTACTTTAGCTGTAAACTGGTTAGTAAAAGACGCAGCGACTGTGTCTATTGGAGTGTGCCTGTGTGTTTGTGTTCAGCTCAGCTCCTGACTGAACTCAGAACTCACAAGAGACTGCAGACTTTCTGGAATTTCCCTTCAGTCTCGCTCCTTTTCCCTCTCGTTTTATACGTTTATGAAGTAGATTCATAAAAAAAAATTTTCAACTTGGAGACACGTATTTGTGTCAGTTTGCACTGCTCCAGGCAAATCTACGTCTTTCTATTAACTTTGTATGTAATCTAAAATTCAGTTTGCGTTCTGTCTGAACATACAGTAACATACATACAGTATAGACAGCCAATCATTTACACCTTTTGGGCAATTTAGGGCGTTTTCAAACCTATATGGATGAGTCGGATTGAGGTTGGATCACAATGCCACTATGAACGAGCCACTCCAAAATTTGTCTGTGACCGGCCAGAGACAACCTCCTCAAAGGGTCTTGGTGCCGTTATTTTGGTCCGCACCCGAGTACAATTGCTATGTTCAGATCTGTAGGAAGTACAAATTGTAGCAAACGAACCAATTCACAAGTCCAATTCATCTGGACTAAACAAGGCAAGTTTGAAAACACCTCTAGAGTCTCTAGTTAACTTAACCTAAATGTCTGTGGACTGTGCAAGAAAACTGGAGCATCTGCAGGAAACCAAGGTAGGCAAAGCCAGGCAATTTAACCCAGGACCTTCCTGCTGTGAGGTGACACTGCTAACCGGTGAAACACTGTGCTAGCTTTAAATGAGAAAATACAGTGTTTGCAAAAGCAGTATTACTAAAGGGAAGTTACTTACATGAAGGACAAAAATACAGTGGTGCTTTTATGCACTATGAGTAACACTTTGTAAAAATCGGCAGACACATCTCTGAAAAATAATTTATTTTAGGAGTAGATGGTTTCTGGGGAATGCAATTTATTTTGCCTTGGATCCAAATCTGTTTGAAGGGGCAGATCACAAAAACAGAAAGAGAAACACAATATGGAGATGTTAACAAGCCATTTTCTCTCCACTTCTTGTTGCTTAGATGGAGACCAATCAGAAAGTGGCAGAATGGCCAATCACAAACAGTAGCCTTGGAAATAGCCAATTAGGCCTGTTTGTCTGTGAGGACAAAGGAAGTGATATTGCGGAGTGATTGCACCAGCGCTGAGCTACACAAAAATGGCACCTTTGCTTGTTGCCTTCCAACCCTAATTTTCCAGGAGTGTGAGATCTTGATTGCATCGGTGCTGGCAACAGAGGACGTCTCATTATTACACCAAAACAATCGCCACCTCAGAGGCAAAAAACAGAGATTTTGTTTTCATTAGGGAGCTATTGAGTCACCATCTCTCAAGTCAAGGCCAGCACACATGTACACACACACATACATGCAATGAGGCTCTAGTCTGGCAATTTTATTCAAAAGATTTGTACCTTACTCCAGTCCACTTAATGAAGCTGTAAATTTAGAGACATGAGAGCCTTTACACTGCTCCTCTGAGAGCTTCTACAATGATCTTGGGACTGAGCTGGTTAATTAACTGATTGTTTGCTTGGCTGGAAGCCAAAGAGAAATAGGGTAGATGCAGAGAGAGACAAGAAGGAGAGGAGAAGAGCGGACATGAGGGGAAAGGACAGAGGAGAATGGGAGTAAAGACAAGTGAAAAGGAAAGAAATTGGGTGCAGGCGAAAGGAAGAAGAGAGAGAGAGAGAAAAGGGGGAAAAGAAGAAATGGTAAGTGAGAGGAGGAGGAAATTATGTGACAATTAAGAAAAAGAAAACAGAAGCCAATAACTTCAAGGCCAGCATCTATATATTATATGATCTTAATTTTTGTCAAACAATGTTAATATTCTGATGCTCTAACAGACCTGATGGTGGCACTAGATGAAAAGTCAGAGGATCACCAAAGTTACTACAAATCATCCTGTGGGGAACATGACTGTGTGTACCAAGTATCATGGCTATCCATCCAATTGTTGTTGAGACATTTCTTTCAAAACCATAAACATAAACCTCATGGGGGTGCTAGAGGAAAGCTCAGGGGAGCACCAAAGCCATTATTAATCATCTTCTGGACACCAGGGCCGGCGTTGGGGGTGAGCCAGAACCACACTGTGCCTACTCATCTGAACTCCTTGCCTGCTGTCGGTGGCCCCGCCCCACCCTCACATATAAACCTATTTGTGATTGATGTAATTTTGATCTGTCACAGGCTGTGATGCTCAAGTGATGTGATGCTGCATCAAACTTGAGTTTTGAATTAAGTTGGCGAACATAATTAACTAACAGTGTAGCCACTTCACTGATAAGTTCACAATTTGTAGCAGATTAACAAAATGGACATCAGAAATTAGTTTTCCAAAAAAAAAAAAGTCTATCTCAATCAGCACATCAGTGTCCTCGCTCTCCATGCCACCAGTGCTGCCACCAGCCTGTGAGCACTCCACATCTCTTGACGCTACAACATCGCCGGCACCACAACCAAGCTGTTGCTCCTGCTGCTAATTGGATTGGACCAGAGAAAGAAGTAGCCCCGGATGACTTTGGTGATAATATGCCCAGCCAGGTAAAATTGGCCGTGTTTCCAGCTTGAATGATTTCAGGGAAGAAATAGACTTTTGCAAGTGCATGGTACCACAACAGACCCTGACTGGAATATTCAGTTAAAGCTGACGCAGTCTTTTGTTTTCTGTGCCGCAAATTTGGTAACGCTACTTCATCAGATTCAGTGTTTGCTGTCAAAGGATTTTGTGACTGGAAGCATTAGAAACAAATAAATGATTGCACAGACATGCCACTTCAAAAGAACATATTATTTGTGAGACGATTTGTGCACACAGATCAGTTGGTTCAGAACTGTTATTATGTGGGATCTATTGTTGATATGATAACATTTTTGGCTGTTAATCAACTTCTGCTTAGAGGTCGTCATGATTCATTTGAAAGTATGACAGAACTGGGAAGTAGGCTCTTCCTATTACTCTTTGAATATACCCTGCAAAAAGATCCAGAGTTGAGGAAAATAAAACAAACCATTCCCCACAACATATACGTCCCATGAGATCAAAAATGAACTGATAGCATTAATGAGCACCTTAGTGACAGAGCATATTGTCAGGGAAATGGGGGGTTATTTTTATTCTATTAAATTTGATGAAATAAGGGATCCTACAGGCCAGGAGAACATTTCCATCGTGATTCGGTTTGTTGATTGGGGTTATGAAATTAAAGAGTGCTCTTTGACAGTCGCCATGGCAGATGCTGGAGATGCAAACACTCACGCAAACAGTTATTTCCGAACTTGTTTGTGCCATTTCAAAGCCTAATTTCAGGTTTATTGCACTTCTGGTGAACTGCTGCAGGTTGCTGTTTTTGGTAACGTTGTTTATTTGTACATTCATTCATTCCTTCATTTTCGATACCCGCTTTAACTGTTCAGAGTTGCGGGGGGTTGCTTGAGCCTATTATTATTATCATTATTATTATTATTATTATTATGACAACAATAGTAATAATAACATATAATTATAAAATTCTTTTCATTAATGAAACCATTAAATTGCTGTGTAGTGTGGCAGTGCACATGCAGTGTTGCTGTTGTTGCTATTTTGCAGTTGCCGTGGTGATTTTGTGCGCTCCCTCATGAAAATTAAATGTCCATCCTATTGATTTGCTGGGTCTGCTGGACACAATGAATGTCAATTTAATGGCATCCATCCAACATCTGTTGAGATATTTCAGTCTGAACGAAAGTGGCAGCACTGCAGCTGAGCAGCACTCAAGTGAGGAAGAAATCCTGTGCTGCCTTTGATTTTCTACATGGTTTGTATGGATTTTATTGGAAAACACCTTTCTCTGTTCGAGTTAATTAACGTTTTTGCTACTGTACACCAACATGACATCACGTTTCCCCACCTGCAGTTGTTAAGACGACTGAACAAGAACCTAATACATTGTATGATGGCCTTGAATCAGGGTCGATTTAAACTTTGCATCTCTTGTTTAGCCACCCAAATGTGAATTTGCTGACAAAAATCAAGACAATTGATTATCCCTCACTTCCTCTTGTAATATACTGTATATGTCTATTACAAATGACAATAAACAGCTTCTCTCATTTATTCTAAGAATCAATTTTTCAATTTCTTGTATGTTGCTATTTAAACTCCCATTGCTGTCTACATGGGAAAGGTTTATTTTCATTAGAATACTTCTAATTTGTAGACTGTAGATGCATTACGTGTACATTTTGGTGCTAAGTAGTGTTGAGGAAATCATTTTAAATAGTCTAAATGTTAAGGCATATTTCCACAGGTCACTAATCAACTGCCGTTCCCTGATTCTTGCATAAACTCTTATATTTCAAAAAAAGTGGTTGATGATTTTTTCTGTGTCTAAAAATCACACACAAGTATTGCACTACAACAGGATAGACACACGCACACACACAAACTGGTTCATGTAGTATCATAGTCTTCATTTATTTATTGCGGTAGCTGTAGTTCTGAGGTCTCCATTGTAACTATCAAAGAGGTCAAAGGTCAGTCAGCAGTTAGAGCTTCTTGCTGGTTCTCTTCAGCACTACAGACCCAGCCTTGGAGGTCTAAAGAGAGACAAAAAGACAAAAAAAGAAGTAAATTATTACAGCAGGGAATATATTATTCCAGTGCCTTGTTATACTTCAGTATAATATATCAATCGCAATATATTTCTATGCTCCTAAGTGAAATAATATATTAAAACAGTGTGAGTAAAATGTAAATGGTGACTATAATAGTTCCTAATATAACTACCTAGTGATAACTATATGTGCTTTAGTTAGTGACTGATAGCTCCACTCTAAAATACAGTCATTAAACATGTAGAAATTCACATTTTTATACCAAAATACATTATTATACAGTTTTCAGTCCAAGTGAACATGTTAACCTATGAATATTGAACATTTTAAAGTTTCAAGTTAATTCTTGAAATTTTCTGAAAAGCTGAAATTGCAATGGAAACAAAAGGAAACTGCAAGTACTCAAGCTTTGGTTACATTTGGAGAATCATCTCACACTGACTTAGGTTTAAAGTGCTGAATGTGAGACTGAATTGCTTGTTAAGATTGACCTCTTTCGCACTACTCCGTTATGTCTAGAATTATGTCTTGAAAGCAAATGCTGCGGAAATATAACATTAATGCCTGTAATGATCTCTGCGGGGTGCTGACTATAATTGCTGTCATCGTGCCTGGTTCTCAGCACTAAAAGCTTAAGTGAGTGAGTGTGTTTACCTCGATGAGCTTGCCTCCGCTGATCTCAGAGGTGTGGTGGTAGTTGGGGAAGGTCACACTCAGCTTGCCTCCCTCCATGTGTACTGTGGCCTGAAAACACACAGGTTATAATCAGTCAGGGTAGCGAGGAGCATTCATCCTTCTATGTATCCCTTCTTTTCTGCTGGGTTTGTGAGCATCTTCATCCAGTTTTGGATTCTTTCCGTCCTACCTTGAATTTCTTTCCTCCGATGGTCTCCATGTCACACTCCTTTCCGACAGTGAACGTGTTGGTGACCTTGGCATTTGTGGGGTAGATCTGGGTCCAGGTAAAGTTATCACCATCCTGGGTCACCTCTGTGATCAGCTTGTAGTCACGGCCCTTTTCAATGACGTCAGCAGGGATACCTGGAGTGGGAAAAAGAGGAGAAGGGTGAGGTTATTAGAGCCCAATTCCAGTTTAGACGACAAAAAAATATGGAAGTAAAATGCATGTGTTATTCGGATGAAAATGTTTTTTCAATCAGTCTCACCGAGCAGCTTGCAGAACTCATCGTATCCCTCCTGGCTTTCCGTTTCCCATTTTCCAGCGAAGGCCATTGTGGTGGTGTTGTGACTGGAGGCGTGAGAGCAGAGACACTGAGGCAAGCTGAGGAAAGAGCAAGGTACTGAGACCAAGACGCTTCCCTGTTTATATACTTCACACCTCTCACCACCTGCCTCATCTGCATGTGATGTCACAAGAGTGCAATCACAGCTGAAGATGATGACTACAACAGGCTAGGAGGCAGAGGGGCAATAACCCGCATAAACGGGCGTTTATGGAGTCCCCAAGCAGCGAGTAAAATACTGACGAGCTGGTACTTCACCTCCAGGTCAATGAACTCTCCTGCAATGGCTTTATGGTCATACACTCTACTTTTACTGCAGTAGATTCTAAAAGCAAAGAAGCGCTTTGTTTTAAAATACAATCTATCTATTTGAAGTAGTTATTATCTAAAAAGGAAGTTGTCTGTTGTGTAAAAGAGATCACTGCATACTTATTCAAGGTCTTTATTCGGAGACCAGCATCTAAAAAGTGCCTGTAATAAAAGTTTGTGACACAGTATGACTCATTTCATGAGTACTTTACAATATACACAATTGTGTGAGGGGATACATATAATAATTATAAAAATAATAGTAATTTTCGGGTGGTTTGGTTATATGATTATTTGCCCTGTGACAAAATCTAGTTATAAAACTTCAAATAATTATTTTAGTGTTTATTGTGCTCACATGATATATTATATTCCTAAATAAAGTTGTATTTAAAGAGCAAGGCTGGTGATATTCTATATTTTTGTTGTCTCTAAATCCTATGAAAAGAGCAACAATGTGTGAGTCGGTCTCTCGATACTTTTGCAGTCTGTGTACAACTCAAAGGTCCACTTGCTTTTTGGAACTTTAACTGTATTTCACGGTCAAAAATGAACTCTCAAATTAACAGTCTACAAGCACAACAGGTCGCGTCAAGTACTCCGACATGGAGGTGTTTGCAGTTTGCACTCTGATGTATTGCAGAACACATTGCTGAACTGATAATCAATCATAATCATCAAACCATGTGTCCTAACCATAGATGGAAAGATTTGGATAAAGGTATGGCTGTTTGGCAACTTTGTAAAACGCAGGCAGTGATGTTACCACAATATACAATATGTAACCCAAAGTTCCATATTAATCACTCAAGTGAGGCAGCAGAGGCACCGAAAATCAACAGGAAAAACATGTTGCATTCAAATTATTTCAAACACTTGATGTGTCAGTCCTCATTTATTCAAACTAGATTTTTTGAAGAAGTACCCTTAAACATACATGAACATTATGTTGGCAGTGACTAACTAAATCAACAGTACCAAAACCTCGGCACATAAGGAGAAGGATGTTGGTATGGTGGAGGGAGCTGCGGCAGCAAACAGCACTGACATGAAGGTGTCGGCAGCATAATAGTGAAAAGTGTTATAATGGCCACGCCGCAAATACTCATGAATATGACTGGATGTTACTTGTCACTAATGGTAGAGCATGAATGAAGCAGCTGATGCAAATCAGCTAATAACAAACACAACTTCAGTGGCCTGCCTGAACTAACTTTATACTCCGTGTGGCCCGCTGCCATGAATTGTTTATGTTCATGTACTACTACTGTGTCAATATCAAAATTGAGATTTTTTCCCCTATTTTATTTCCTTACTTTACTGACATTTTTTCTTCTTTTCCATAAATCATTTTCCTCAACCATGTGGATTACTCCCCACAGATAATATAAGGACTTCTAACAACGGATATGTAAAAGTGCAGACATAAAGAAATGGAAAAAAAACCTATAAACTAGTGACAAAAACCAACACTTCTTAAATCTTCTTAAAGGAAAAACACTGTAGCATGGCCACTCCATTAACATAATTGCAGTATAATGTTGCTTGTACACATTGGTGGCTGAAAATTGTCCATTAAGGTGACTACATTACTGAAGAACCACAGGCTTTCAATTCTGACAATCTGTGAATAGGTAAACGCTTTTAATGCTGCACTTAACTTCGATCTCACACAATACAGGCATTTTCAAAGACCACTGATAGTGTTTCTAAACCATGAAAAGTCAGCATGGCCTTGGAGCTCTTTATAGATACATAAAACATCATATTGGCCAACATCCTATAAAAGACACCCACTATCACTATCTCTCTTTTAACTCTCTCTCTTTCTCACACACACTCACATGAGAGGTCAGTGTTCTGAAGGACACAAATGCAGTTTGAAAAAAAAAAAAAACACCAACCTCCACTACCTTCCACTTTTTTCTTTTTTTACTTCAGCTGCGTGAATTGTGTTCTACAACATTTCAGTTTGACTTTTAACCCTCTTGTGTTTGACCCTGCAGACTACACTCTCTGGAGGCTGATGCAGCAGTTTGTGCAGAATTTCTAAGCTACTGTTTGATGCAGACTTTGTCGTGCACATTTCCTCTTGTGGTTTCCACAGATATTGCTGTACTTTGTGTTTAGTGCTAATTAGCAAATGTTAGCATGCTAAAATGCTACACTAACATGGTGAACATCATACTTGCTAAACATCTGTATGTTAGCAATGCTAGCTTTTAGCTCAAAGCATTGCCTAAGTACAGCCTAACAGAGCTGCTAGCGTGACTGTAGACTTAAAGCTGCCTTAATGCTACATCAGAGGTGCTTGTCGGATGGTCAAAGTGCTTTGGAAACCCCCTGCCCCCACACCTTTCTGGAATGGAGGGGAGAAAATAAGTAGCTCTCTTTTTTATTCTTTACACAACTATTTATGTCACTTGTGATGTACAAACAAGTGCACCACTATGAATGCTTTCCAGGAGAGACAATATGAGCCATTATCCCAGTATTTAAATGATTAGCATATCTCACCTCACTGTATGACAGATTTTCACCCTGTCTTCAAGTGTGGCTTTTAGGAACAGCTATGAACACTTTTGCCATCCAGCACTGTTAGTCTTGTTAATTACCCCTTTTCTCATTAGACAGGTACAGTATGTATAAGAGTACCAATTCTCAAGTTTTTTTTTAGCTTGTTACCCTTAAAATGAAGCAATGAGGGATTTTTAGAAGACTGAAGATGTATTTCACAAGAAAAAGCTAAACATTTTGAGCATCTAAAATCACCTTGTGGTGTCTCGACCCCCATGTTGGAATCCCCTCTGCATTAACCCATTTATACTCAGCTTACACAACTTGTAATGCAGAGATAATTTCATAGCTCTATCACATCGTAAAGTATAGAACTTCAGATCTGCCACCATGTATATATAAAGAAACAGTGTCAGACATATAAATAACATGTATAAAGTTGAGAAAAAGTGTGGTAATTTAGTGTAATCTGATGTAGTGAGAGGCTGATACTCTGAGCATACTACTGAATGTCTTGGCATGCTTGTTAAATAATGATGTGTTTTTATGCACTTGTAACCTATCTGTAGCCACCGAAATTTAGTTTTATGCAGACTCTTATTTGTTTCAAGGTCAAACCACATCGAACCACGGTAGTAATAGTGAGCAAAGTGCAGTTGTCAGGGTTTATTGTCGATGTTGTAACCTTGTGGTTACACTTTAATAGTAGGTTGTAATTTAAACTTTTGCTGAAACATTCCCTTTTTTCTGATCTGTTATTCCTCTGACTGTGAATCCTACTGGACAATAAGTAACTATTATTTCTTGTCACATGTCGATGAAGTCATGCTTTACTTTCATATCCCTTCTTGTTTTATGATAGACATCTTTCAACGTACACAGAGAAGAAGAGAAAGTGAAGACGACAAAGAGCTGACAATCAATACAAAAAACAAGAAAAGAATCAACAAGAATATGAACAAGTGAACGAGGAGTTAACGAAGAACAAGAGAAGAGGGGGAAGGAAGAAAAGATTCTAAAGAAAGATACATATAGATAGATTCCTTTTATCTACAGCTATAAAGAGGGGATTTGTGATGGAGGAATTAAAGGAGGGGAGGCCTTGATATGCAAATGAAGCTGCTGCTAATCAAAGCAATAAGATTAGCCTTCCAAATTGAGATGAAGAAAGGCTCCATTATCTGGGCCGAGTGTCATGTTTAATAACGCGGAACGGCATGATAATTCACCAGTGATGCAACTGTAGCCTATGTGTGGGTGTGTATGAGTGTGTGTGTGTGTGAGAGAGAGAGAATGTGTGTGTCTGTGTTTATGTGTGTGTGAGTGTGAAAGGAAGAGAGAAAGGAGAAAAAAATTATACATAGAGAATTAAACATGTGAAAGACAAATTGTGACCTTGTCTGCGTGTGCGCATGGTTGTCACCCGACACAAGTGTGTGTGTGTGTGTGTGTGTGTGTGTGTGTGTGTGTGTATGTGTAAAGCAGAGAGAGAGAGATAGTAGGAGAGCAAAAGAGAGAGAGCAGAGAGCTGGTGCCCCTGGGAAAAAGTGTGTGTGTGTGTGTGTGTGTGTGTGTGTGTGTGTGTGTGTGTGTGTGTGTGTGTGTGTGTGTGTGTGTGTTTGTGTGCACATGCTTGGTTTTGATGCAAAAGTTTCTTGCTCTGCTGTAAATCTGTGGTTTGCTGTATGCAGAGATGAATGCATTAGTAATGGTTTGGTGAATGGAGCTTTAAACAAACACTAGTGTATGCTCACACATGTGCACACAAAAACAGACAATGATGCCTCACTTGGTCTGATTAGGTACATTATAATGACTCCAATTTAGTATTATAAGAGTGCGATAGAGACTGTAAAGTATAACTGAATCAACTCAAGGTGACACCAACAGGGTTAAAGCACATAAATAGGCTTTAAGAAGCCCATATTCCAACATGTGATTGACGTTTCACTTATCTTTTCAGGAATAGTGTAGAGTGTCCTTGCTCAAGTAATGGCAGTGGCTTTCCTTTCGCTGCTTTTGTAAAATCTCTTTAGCAGATATAGCTGAAGTGAAGATTTGTGTTTTAAAGTACCGTCTCGTTATATTCTGCATAGTGGTGCATCTCTCTGCAGCTAACCTAACATTTTGGAAATTAGTTCACTAAACCAGCTACTTTGCTAGCCCTCAGTGGTAGAACACGTGTTCAGATCTTTTAATAAAGTATTAGTACTACCAGCTGCAAAATGTACTTCCATATCAAAAGTCAGTAGTAAGTACTGCATTACTATAAATAATGGCCCCTTTCAGAATGTTATATCTTTATTATATAAATTATTGGATTATTATGCATTAACTAGTAAGCAGAATTTTAGTAGCTGGTCATGGTCAAGGTTGAACTTTATACACCACCATGTAGTCTATTCTATAACAATGGATCATATTTCACAAAATGATCATGTGTTTCGTATGTGAAATTTGTGGAATAAATAGTGGAATAAAAAGAAATGTAGTGAGGTATACATATAGCATAGCATTGAATGGAATCACTCAAGTAGTGTACATGTTCCTCAACGTTGTACTTGAGTAAATGTACTTAGTTACTTTCCACTACTACTATGGATTATTGTGCTTTCCCACAACAAAACAACTGCAATGATCCAAGAATCTGTTTTGATCTGATTTCTCAGACTTTGTTAGATGTGAAGGTTATCTGCTTGTGCTGACTGCTACACTGCTTTTTACATGTATTTTACAATATGTACCAGCAGGTCAGATTTTGTGGAAATGATATCATCTGCTTTACTCCACAAAGGGAGATTGACTTTTTTTCTTCAGGAGTTTTTCACAAAAGCAGATGGTAGAATTAGTCAATCATAGATGGAAAAATCACTTTCTTGGGAAAGCAAAAGAGAAAACAATAGATGCATTTCCACCCACCTGTTTTTATTCATATTTTCAGTTTGCACATTAAAAACTTGAGTGGAAATGCAGAAATTTTGAAAAATCTTGAAATATCGCATGAACGTTTTTCACGCTTGCCTGAGGTGGAAAAGTTGGTATATTGATTAAAGAAAAATTAAATTGATTTAGTTATTAAATCATGAAGTATGTGACTTAGATGCATTTCCTCTCCACTGAAGAGACAAAAATATTGTCAGACAAAAACATGAGATCTGTGTGGAGAGATGAGGAGACTGCAATCTTCTTCATATCAATTTCTCAATGAAACAGACAGAAATGTCATATTTCCATCATTTTATTTTCTTTGCTTTTTTTCACAGCTTGAGGTTTGACTGGTGCTCTTTTAATCACTCCATCTCGTTGTGCCTGTTTCTTCTGACATGGTTCAATGGCCCCGACAGGGAAAATAGAGCCACCAGCTGTTTATCTTGATGAACCAGCTCCAAATATTTGCAAAACGGCAGCGAGTGGAAATTAATTAGAATGTTCTTTTACTTATCTTCTGGACATTCGGTTAAAATTTGCATGGAAACCTAGCTAATGGAGAAAACGCGGGGCAAGAATGAACAAATACAGTAGAAACTTTGAAATAAAGCGGTGAGAAATATGAGACATGTCAGGAATACTACTAGCATGCAAGACAGGCCACCAATCGTTTATGGTAATAATACCAGTCTATCACAACTAATTTGACCATGACTATTGATGGCTGAAAATGCTGCATATAGCACCTTTAACTTTGAAATGCCTGACAGGCAGAGCTGCCTCAGTAACTCGGGCAATGAGCCAATATAACCATTAAACACAGAGACAGAAATAGGCCACAGTAGCCGCCATCAGTAAGCATTCTGTTGTCGTTATCTGTACTGTTTCTCAATCCATCCTGACAGCCTTACCATCCTTTGGGGAAGGAAGCGGCAGTCAGTGGTGATTATAAAGCCCCCTCCACCCCCACCTCCACCCCTCATCCAGGGAGCCAAATTATGCCTGCATTAATATTTCATATTACACAGGACTTGCAGAGAAACCACATGTGTACTCAGCCCTTTGTCTTCATGTCAAATGAAATATGCTCGGCAATCATCAGAGGGTGAACCGAGGTGGTGTGAGGGGGAGGAAGGAGGGGTGGAGCAAGATGAGAGGAAAGGATAGTTGGAAGGAGGCAAGGGAAGATGAAGAGGACAAGAAGTAAAAACCAGACAAGAAGTGGAGAGTTGAGGGGAAAGAAGAGGAAAGACAAGGTGAGGAGATGGGGGACATAGAGAAGATATGAGAAATGAGAGGAGAGATGAGTAGGAATTAAAGTACAGGTGAGAGGAGTGAAGAGGAAGCTGAGGATAATAGAGAGATAAAAGATGAGGAGAATAGATGAAAGGCAAGTGGAGGGAAAGAGGAGATGGGAGGAGAAGAAATACCTTGGTGTTTAAAATGATGTAGAGAGGTGAAGGTGTACACTGGGCTGAGCTGAGGACAAAGAGCTTTGTTAATGCATAATGTTTAACTGCAAAGGCAGTGAATGAAATTTGTCATGTTTTTAGTTAGCCTTTGGTTAACAGCCAGTTTGATTTTATATTTTCAAGAAACAATGAACGATTACAGCAAGATAGAAATATGGCTAAAGGTGCAAAATGTAGTGAACTAATTAGATATACAGTGTTAGCAATTTCATCTCAGTGTGGTCACTGCAGAGATACGTACGTGTTTATATTATTTTAGCGTGTAGATTGGAAATAGGATGATCCATGAATTATCTGTGTTTTTTCAGTGTTACAAAAGTGTGCAAAAGCCAGGAAACTTCATAATGAGGAGAGGACTTTTGAGATGCTGTTTGTGGTCACTGTGCCCAGGTGCTAATGGTCAGAACCCCCACCCTCACCCTGACAGGACAAAAAAACCCAATATCATAACTTCAGAAACCCACAAGCTTATGGAACAGAGGCTTGTAAGGAGAGTAGATGGGTCTTTTCTGTCGCTCTATGTGTAAGCTAACTGTGCATTAGCCCCAATGTCTTTCTACATGTGTAAATACAGATTATACAGTGTGTTAATATGACTGAAGTTGTTGGAGGGGATTTTTGATTGAGCAAGGCTAGCTGTTTCCCCCTGCTTCTACTGTTTTTGCTTAGTGAGGCTAAACATGTTTTAAATGTATTGTTACGGAACACATTGAAACTAAATCCTGCTCTGACAATAAATCAGTAAATTTCCCAAAATAATGTAGATGGAAATTAATGTTTTCTTTAAAGGGAAATACATCAAAGTCTCCTACAGGTCTTGTGGAGCACTACTGCTTATGTGAAAAAAAGTTGCAGAAAGTCTTTTGTGGCTCCAGAAGGAGCTGCATGATATCTTATAAATTGCCTCAAGTAATGTCACTTGAGTTAGCGTCAGTTGGGGCTGAAGACTACAAGTTTGAAAACGAAAAAAATCTGGGGGAGTGGAATTCGATATAAGTGAGGTTACCAGACCTCTGTAGCCCACTCCTCATCTCTGCTTGAGGCAGCTGGCTCTGCTGTATATATTTTGATCCTCTAAAAAACTGTCCTGTAAGTTGTTGGAGTACTCTTTTTATTCAGGAATCAAAATGGAATATGCTATACCGTCTTGATGCTAAAAATGCTACACTACCTGTAGATTTTTGTTTTTTCTCCATTACTCTCCCTGTGTGTCTGTAGCACATGGAAGTCTATTTCTGTGTGACATACTCTTTGTTTCTCCTTCCTCTCTTGTCTTTGTCCATTGTCTGACTGTCCCTTCCAGTCTGTCCCAGAAATTGTGACCTTGAGGTCTTGCTGAAGACTGAGAACAAGCTGGTCAGGGAACAACACTGATACTTCAGAGATGAGTGAAAAAAAGGTCCAACAGTTGCCATACTGACCATAAATTGGTCTTAACTAACTCCTCAAAGCTCACACTGCAAAATATATGGCATGCTGGAGGTATGAAGACTCCTGTTGAAAATGTAGCTGCAATGGAACACAGAGTACAAAATGGTCTATTATCACTGCAATCTTTATAATGACAGAACTTTCTTTATCATATTAATCTGTAACTATAGAAAAACGTAAAACCTCATTAAAAATGCAAATTAAAATATGTGTATCTCAAAGGTTTATCTGTACGCCTATTGCCTGTTCCATAGCTCTTCATAATACACACAAGATTCATTTTTGATTATATAATGTTAAATATAAGGTTAGAGGCCTTAGAGGCAAGATACACCACTTTTCATGAAATTTAGTTATTTTTGTTAAATTTATGGAACAGATTATGGGTGACACCCACCACCTGTCTTAAATAACCACCAAAAATACAGAGAATGGAATAAGAGAAAATCATGTACTTTCAGTTAGATGTGATTAGAGAAAACAGTTTAGGCACAGTGATTGGTTCAGTGATTGGTTGAAGGCTTTGTATGTGAAATGTGTGTGTATGAAGTGTTTTGTAATTTTGGGTTTGTGGTTCCAGTCATTTTAATTTTGAAGGCTGTTATTTGACCTGCTGTACTTGCTGGAGATACATAGAAAAATACAGTATTTTTGATGATGCAAGAAACAGCTCAGGTTTTATTTGCTGGCTAATTATGTTAATGCAAAACGTTTCATTTTTATAAAATCCAATGTTTATCTTGTAACACTGGCAACCAAACGTGCCAGTGGGACAGCTGTTATACATGTAACACACGTGTTCACAGCAAACCACTTACAACTCTGGCCAAAATGTCCTCTTTGTGGCTTTTCGGAGTGAAGATCAAGAAGAGATGTATGTGATGTAAAATATTCTGCATTTTTCTTAAATTAACAAATATTTTATCTTCAAACTAAAATAAGCACTTGCTTACTGATCACATTTGATTCATCACTGCCTGTGTGCATATAATATCATTTAGTAAACCCCCAGGAATTAAGGCTGTCACATTTTTTAAATCTAATTTGAACAAATTCGGATTAACACGTGATTTGTTTAAACTGATTCAAACACAACCCACATGGCTGAATATTACACTATGCTGCCTCCACTGCCACTTTGAGTGACTAGCCAACATTACTGTAAAGTAGTTACATTTTACAGAGTTGCGATATGGGAGGAGTTATTTCGTGCAGCCCAGGTTCCTCAAGTAAAAACCCTATTTATTTTTCCGATAGACAAAATATGAACAACTGCATATGACAATATCTGGTTCTTTAATAAAAAGTCGAAGGTACAAGACTGTATACATAACTATGACTCCCAAGGTACATTTTGGCAAGATACATCCAATCACAGAGTTTATAATTGGGTCACGTGCGCCAGTGAGGGAAGGCAAAGATTACGGTGTAGAGAGATCTGATTTTACAATCTGCAGCGTGAATTCAGAGTGACTTTCTGATTTTAACTGGCTTCTTCTCCATAGCAACGGCAGCCGAGGCTCTTGGGTATTGTTATATCCTCAAAAAAAAAACAAAATGGGGAAAAACACTTCTGGAGCCCCTCCTACTACACAACTCTATACAGTTAGCAGACAGCCTTACCTTTATCTGTATGATTATGGTGTTGAATTCAAAATGCTTTCTCACATTACTTTTCAAATGTCGATTATCTATCTTCAAAATGGCTCACTAATTTACCCCATTTTGCATTAATAAAGTTTACTGATAGGTCAACCAACACATTCTCATCCCAGGTCGTCAAATACCGACGCCTTGTCACGCCCCTCTGGCATCTCATGCAGACGCACAAGGCACCCTTTGGCGTCTGTATAGCGATGCACTGGGCCTTCAAGTAAATCCAATGTAGACCCATCTGCAGCAGTATTACATGCTCAGAGCAACTGGAAAATGGCACCTTATATAGACGTCATCAGTCCATGGCTTCTAATAATGGGTTTACATTGGTGTTAGATGAAAGCCCAGTGTGTTTCATACAGACACTAAAGCCTCATTTGTCCATGTACGTGTACACAGACAGCTGTGGACACAATGGAAGCATAGTGGCCGTGCACAACAAATTGGAGGTACGCAGATGTTCACACAGAGCCTATGCGTACACCCTCTGATGACGATTTACGGCACGTGGACTCGCACGTGCTTCAGACACAGAAAGTATAATTTTGGCTTAAAGGGCGCCTTGTGCATCGGTATCAGACGCTGAGGGGTGTGACAAAGCATTGGTATTTGACGCCCTGGGAATGAGAACGGGCTGGGTCAACAGGACAGGGAATTTTGAATTTGATCAAATGATTACAGATGGATTTTATTTCCCATGTTTGAACATGGAAAAGCAGCAGTTTGAATTTCAAATAAAAACTGACAGCCCTACCAGAAATCCAGAGTAAACAGTGCAAATTTACAGAATCATGTACATGCAAAGATGAATCAAATCAAATAACACCCTGTGGGCCTGAGCCCCTCTCGAACAAATCACTTTATGTCTGAAATTGTCTGTCCAACAACAAACAATAAAAGCCATAAATCAAGCTTATCTGCCTGTCACAATAAATGGCACATCCCCCATATAACTTTGATAACAAAGATACAGGTGGTGTTGGGTTCGTCCCATTGTCCGTAAATAGGGATGGTGTCACCAACAGATGGGGTTTCTCTTGTTGAAAACAAAGATGCACATGCACACACACATTCTGATTGACTGATAGGTGATTTATTCTCGGGGTTCGAAATGTAGAAAAATGGAAAAAAAGACGTGCTTTTCTTTTCTCCAAGAGTCTGTATTAGCGACTACTTAGAGCTTCATACTTGTTAATTACACACAGACACACACACACACTTGACAGGGAGCTACAAGCTGGTTGGTTGGCTGATTAACACTAGCTCGTCTGTGGTCGAGGGTCCCCCCCTCACGCTGAGATTGCTGCAGCCTCTTGTTAACCCTCATTGTATGAAACAACCCAGTGGCTCACCTTCAAGCACACTTATCAGCCTCTTATTCCCAAACCTCTCTCACTATCAACAATTATGTCTGCGTGCATGTGTGTGTGTGTGAGTGTGTCCCTGCACGAGAGTGTGTATCTCTGTCCCTCTCACTCGCTAGGAAGTTAGCAACAGCAGCTTCGAGAGTGCTTCAATATCCTCTCCCTCTAACCTGATTATTAATTACAGTCTGCCTCCAGCTGACCGCAGCCCAAACACTGTCTAACACTGTTACCAAGGAGACCAACACAAACTCATTCACAAACATGATCCAGAAAACACAGATTTAAGCACGTTTGCAGCACAGCGGTTGCTCTGTTTTTTCAGCCTACTTATCTCTGTAATATTTAATTATTATTATTTTGCATATAAGTGAAAAGTTGACATTTAGGTGACACCTGTAACTAGCTTGGCATCATGTCAAAGTCACCATAACACACTGAGATGAAACCCATCATCTGGTTGCAAAACGGTAAGTTGATCAAAGCGACTGCATGCCAGAAAGTCAGTCATGCCTGAGCTGTACGGCACTCAGCAGTAATCAGCCTGGAGCTGTGCCTGCAGCGAGGCTGAGGGACATCAGTCTTCAAATGGGCTTCTGGCAATCAGCTGTGTGTGTGTGTGTGTGTGTGTGTGTGTGTGTGTGTGTGCTTGTAACACACTTATGTTGAGATGGAGAGCAGATTAAATACTTGCCAGCAGGAAAATATGGCTTATAATGCTACACAAGTGTGTCCTGTGTTATTTTAGTACCGGCCATACGGTGCTGTTTTACACTCAGTGACACACACAGTCTGCAAAATACTTACGGTCTCTCCTGGACATCATACGAGAACACCTGTACTCTTTTGTTTCACGGCTCAATATCTACCAATGAAGCAAGTAGACAAAATCTGCAGTAATAAATTCAATCAAACATACATTAAAATTCCCCTGTGGAGTTTTCTTTTAACAGTCATTCAGTGTTTCTCACCAAAATGCATTTTGTGTCTCCTTGAGGCAAAGGCAATTTTTAAAATATTTTAAAACCTGCATTGTTTCATTCCATGTTCTTCCTTGCCTTCGCTCACTTTCCTAATCAGTGGAATAGTGTGAAACATTCTGTAGGAATGAATGTCAGGCACGTGCATCCTCATGTATACACCTGCCACGATCTATTCAGATCGACCGTAGCAATGTACACACTGCTGTCGTGATAATTTTCCACAGCATTATAAACACTGTATTGGAGTTATTGGATGGTATTTCAGCCTCTCACTGCAGTGTTTTCCATCAGACTGAAAATAGAAAAAAAAAATGCAAGGGTTTGTAAGAGTCGTGATTCGGAGCATGACACTCATGGTTGGGAACGGGAAGCAAACAGTGGTTTAAGTCCACTTTTTGCCATCTTATCTATCTAGCCATCCACCCAACCTGCCTCCTCCGATTATGGAATGTGTCACCTTATATTGACATCATCTGAACTGCGTCACTCCTCCAGGTCATAATTACTACGCACAGTGTTGTTTTTCTTTTGAGGACAGACTGTTTTCTTTTTGCCAGAGCCCTCTGCATTCACACTCTACTGCGTCAACACAGTCGCCTCTTTTGAATGAATGAGGGGGCTGTGTTGTTGTCTGTAAGAACACAGAAGACCACCCATTGTCTTGGTCCTTCTGCTCTTGCTGTCTTGAAATGAGTGTACATCTGTGTGTGTGTGTGTGTTTCCTCAAGCAGGAAAGCCTCTCGTTCTTTGAGAGATGAATGGGTTGAATACAGTTTCTAGTGTACTCCCCATAAAGCTTCAGTGACGTTTCCATCTGCTGACTGGAGAATGGAAGGAGTTCGACCTCATGCTGCTGCTCTAGTGTTGAATCTACTCAGCAGAGGTATTAGCAGCTTTGAAACAGTCTCATAATCCTTCGACATTATGCAACTAAGTAACAACCAATTATGAAGACACACACAAGATGGCTTCTGAACGTGCTCCAGATCTACCACCATGTCCAACAGTTTGCATTACAGGTAAGACTTCAGTTGGCTTTTTCCAAAGACAAAGTCCAGACAAAGACAAAGACCTTATAGGAATGCTGTCATCATTAATGTTATTAATTACACCTGTGCTTTTCCTGCTGCGGCATGCCAAAATGTCTTATAAAAAGGTCTTTTAATTACAAATATGTCAAAGAATTGAATTTTGCTGACATTTTAAAAGCACTTTCTCATGCTGCATACAACAGCATTACTACCTTCATCTTTGTCAGAGTTTTACCATGCAATCACCTTGCCATATTAGAATGCACTTTTTTGCTTCTTTCTCCTTTGTAAGTTGTTTCATGTTGCTTTGAAAACTGCAGATGCAAAGTGGTGATTCTCTGAACTTCGTCAAGTTGCCACATTGTGCTGATTGGTATTAAAATGAGTCGCCTGAGTAGCTGCTTTTGGAACTTTGATTCACTCACTTCAAAGTGCCTTTTTCATGTGGCGTTCTGTTATTTTGTCCGCCCCCTGTTGAGCGTGGAACAGAGGAGAGTCAAAACCAATATGCTGCTGGAGATAAAAGTAGAGAAACAGATAGTGAACAGGATGGGGATAAGTGATGATGGCAGGGGAAATATACTGTAAGGGGAAAAGATGTGGTTCATTTAGTCACTCCTTCTAATAGGTCTTTCATTTATGTCCACACGGGGGAGCGGATGGGATCACTCGACTCAAGCAATTATACTTCTACATCATGACAGATGGGGCAGGGGGAGGACTGTAGCGTGGGCTGGGGTCTCCCTGTTGGTAAAAAGGATTAAATGTAAGAAACTGGGGAGGGGGGGGACCCTGATCTAAAAAAAAAAAAGGGCTGGGAGGGGGAATACAGAAGAGTGCGGGATACAGAGCTAATGGCAGCTAATAGTTGATTGGCTGTGACTGCCAGCCAATGGGTGTAAGAGAAGAATAAAGCGTCTCTGATGGTGATTAGAAATTCTCTATTGACAGCTGGGGGAGGGGAGTAATGAAAGGAGAGTGAGTTTGAGTGTGTTTGTACTGGATGAATGAAAAACAATGAATGAATATAATGAATCTCATAAGAATGGTGAACATCTCTGTGTGTGTATGTGTGTGTGTGTAGCTTTAATAACACACAAAATACAAAAAAAGTGTTGTTTTATTACAATCATGAATATTCTCCAAGTTTTCAGATGTCTTTGTATAGGTTTTTATATATATGTAAATGTATTTTGTACATATGAGAAATACTCATTTACATAACATGATTAACATGAAGTAATTAACATAACAAACAGGCAGAAATAGCTTTTTATATCCTCTCTGTTGTCTCTCTGTTGTCCTCTTTGTGCCACCTTTCTGTTTCTAAATCCTTTCATCTCACCTCTTTCTTTATTTCCTTGTACCTGTAATTTCCAGCTGATTTATCTTTGTTTCTCTGCTTTCTCCCTATGTCTTCTTGGTCTTCTTCTTAGCGAGGTAGCTGTGGTAGTAGAAGTTGCTGAAGAGGGCGATGAGGCTGAGAGAGTAGGCCAGCACAACCATGTTCATGGAGTCGGGGAAGTCACAGTCGGTGAACAGGTTGTAGGTGGTGTGGATGGTCACAATGAGAAACTGGAGCTGGTAAGAGACAGAGTGAGCAGAAACAAAGACATGAATGAGTGACCTCAACCTGGCCATTGAGACACAGAAAGACCTGGCTGTGTCACTTAATTCTGCCAACAGCAAGAGGTAAAGATAGCTAGCAGTACTTCCTGCTACACTTAAATAAAGACAGAAGGGTAACACTTTATTTTACAGGTCCCTTCATTTTATACTGATTTCCTGGAAGTTTTCGGAGTAATTTGCAAGTATTTAACAGTTAATTTGTTAGGAGAGGGTGGTGCAAATTGGTACAAATAATAAGAAAAAAGTTTTAAGTTGGATTAGTTGGTAAGTATGCACTCATTATATTTGGGTTCATACGCACTGTTGTTAATTTGCAAAAATTCTTACTAAATTAGACTCTTGACAATTCTTTAACTGACAGAAAATAATCAGTTTTCAGTGTGTAGTTTTGTGCATCAAATGATATATATTAGCATATTCAATCATTTCCTAAATGTAGCTGCTGTGTAACTGTTAATTCTGAGGACATTTCTTTGAAAGCTTTATGTAATTAGGGTTAGTATAGTACTGGACACCAGTATACAGGAAATGTGCTTGTTATAGAGTTTTTAAGAAACAATTTTCTTCTGCAATTCTTACCAATATATTCAATTATTAAACTACAGTATGTTTCAACTTATGATAGCTTGCTAGCTCTCGTGCTAGCCACCACATGAGCCTCGTCTCACAGGTCATAGCAGTTCTTCGAGAGTCTCCCAGTGAGAGATTGGCATTTAGTGATTCACCATGTTGCTAGCGTACACAGTAACATCAGTGTTTATTTCTTTGTTAATTAAAGGAAAAATAACTGTATAGTAAGCAAGAGAAGCTATAGTCACCTCAGCTGAATAGGCAGCCAAGAATGTCGATCCAAGAAAGACAAGTGTCACAACAATTCTTACGCTTGTCATTGTCATAATATACACTATGAACTGATCAATATCCATATGTCTCATAGAGTCACTACCGTATTCAGGCCCCAGGCAGGAATTGTTTGTATGAATGAACATAATGGATGTAAACTATCCATCTCACTCCACTCCACATACACACACCTCCCCTTCCAATGTTCATAATGCCTTACAAGAACTCCACTGTCCTCAGTCAACTCAACTATCTCAGATCAGTTCACTAGATTGTGAAGGCAACTGTTAATGGAGACTTGGGGGTCATCTCTAAGGTCAGTTATATAATGGGAGTCAGCCACCATACTGACCTATATGATGGAGCCAGATAGAAGGAAAAAAACCCTACAGGATGCATTGTCTTCTTCATCAGCGCCATGAATAGAAAACAGATGGTCCACTGACTAGTTGAGGAGCATCAGTTCTGCTAATCCGTCTAGTTATACTAACAGCCAAACTGAACGATTACAAACCAATCAAGAGGCGGCTGTGCAAGGCTTCTCTCAAGTTAAAGGAATACGCCAAGCTTTTTGGACATACGGGTAATAGACAATAATACTGGTGACACCATTATTTTACATATATGCAGCTAAATGAAACTAATTTTATTCAAAGATGTCTTTGGCAATGTCTTTATTCAAAGACAAAAAAAATGGATCAAAATATAAAGATATCATTTCTATTCCCCACGTCTTCATCCCTGTGAGAACCAGATGCCTGCATTACCCACAATCCTCATCATAAACCATCAGACTGAATTATGCTAAAACATAAAAAAGGACTGATCACCAAAATTACCCAAAGAGGTGGTCAGAGGTGAATTTCATAACTTTCACATCAAGACATATAAAGAATAAAATAGAAAGGTATGGAAAGACATTAAGGTACACACACGCACACACACACACACACACACACACACACACACACACACAGGCAGATACTGACCAGCTGCAGGGAAGTGAGGTAGCGTTTCCACCAGAGGTATTTGGTCATGCTTGGTCCCAAAGCTGCCAGGCCATAGTACAGATACATCACCACATGAACCAGGGAGTTGATCAGCCCGATCAGGAAAGCTATGGACAGGTACACAGGATGAGTGTGTGTGTGCTTTTGTGCATATGTGTCAGTGTGTATGCTCTTGTGAAAGTATAAAGTTATCAAGTTGTGAATACTAAGCACGTTCATGTTCAGGATTAATGCTACTTTCGCATTTTGTGAGTCTGGGTTGGTATGTTGGCATGTACTCACACTGGCCCCCAGCCACATATTTAACCCCGGCCCACCAGTTGAAGATCATGGTTGCGTGATGGTAGACGTGGAGGAAAGTCAGCTGACTGTTCTTCTTCCTCAGGATGAAAAACATCTGAATCACACAAACACACACAAAGGCCGGCATAAGAAGTTGCAGCCACATATTTATGTACAAAAGAACTGCAGGTACAGAAATACTGTTCCAAAAAAAGACTCTAAAGGAAATACTTAAAATAAAAAAATAAATCCTCACAACTAGTCAGTCCTGTTGTCATACTCACAGTGTCACTGAGCTCTATAACTTTGGAGAAGTAAAACCACCAGCACACTCTGGCCATCTGTGCAACAGGGTGAGAAATATGTTATCAGTCTGCTCTCTAAATTCATTCATTTACATTTTATAAACTGGTTTCCAGAGTGAACTTACTGTGGGTAATTTGTTTCAAGAATAAAAATGTTTAAGCGTGAAGAACATGCTGTATTTAAGCTGAGAGGCACTTAGAAGGTTAAAGCTGAATATTTTAGTCATCAAGGACCAGTACGCCAAAATATGTGTCTGGACTCATGAAAGGAATTCCAGAGTGGAGCTTTACCAAGAAAGTGTTGCATAAAGTACCATGTAGTGTCAAGATTTACCCTCATGGCCAGTGGGCTGTCGCTGTAGTCGACTGGCTGGCACAGCAGACTGTATCTGGCCAACCAGGAAGAGGCCGTGAACTGGAAAGACAAAAGCTGCTTTCATCTCTGACTTGGTTTCTCACAATCAGCACGGGGACCTTTCATCCCATTTTCTCACACACGCACATTGGACTGCGAGTTGAGTGAAATCACTTCCTGTCTCACTGACTCCCACACTGGACAGAACACATAAGAAATGTGACACCCCCAGAGATTTACATCAGTCTGACCTAACACATGTGGAGGAGTTTTGTTCTGTTGAATAAAAATGGCATGTACTACCATCAAACCAGGACTCTAACAACAGTGTGGATAGTTCCCACATACATTAGTACCTCATAGAACATGTAGGCAGACAGGCAGACCATGGCAAAGTTGTAAACTATCAGGACAGGTTTGAGGTTGATTGGCTCCCTCTTCGCCATCAGCTTTGGCCCTGCCCATATAATGATCAGGTAGCAGAGAAAGATGCAGCTGATCGGCACAGGAGAGTAGACCAGCAGCCAGTGATCTGTCCTCTTGTCTAGACAGAGGAAGCAAGAGAAAAGCAGAGATCAAGAAAAGACTGTGCTGATGTCTAAAATATATAGCATTGCAATGCTTAAATAAATACATGAATAAACTGAAAGCAAAAGCCTACCTCCTATTTCCAGAATCCCTTGGTAAAATAACTGGACTTTCTGCCACACAGAGAGAGCCTGGAACCCCTGAGGTGCACGTTAGCATGATAAAAAAAACGTATTAGCTAGTAAGTGCAAAACTGAACCAAAACACTGTGCTCAAAATAACATTTAGGAGATGTGCAACCCCCTCATGCTAAATAACGTGCTAAAATAAGGCTAAACTATTAATAATCAGATGTAAAAACTGCACTGGGTACAAGCAGAAAAAAGTATTCTTCCTGAAAAAGTGACAGCATATTTCATAAACGACATTCTCCTTTGTGTGAGAAGGTCTTAAAGTAAAGAGAAAGAACATCCCACTGCAAATTTGATGAAGCCACATAATGATGATCTGGATTATAACTCAAGGATTATATTCACTAATCCAAACGTATCTCTTGATAATGCGTAATAACTAATAATCCTCTTGATAGATGGCTGCTTAATGTGAACGAGAGGGTGATGAATTTCCAACAGTTTTAAACATATGACAGTGCTGCCCTCTAGTGTTTGATTTGTTCCCTCTCCTCCATCTTGCTTTGCGTTTCAGCCAACCCCCCTTGTGGTGATGATACATTCACCAGCTGAAACTTGGTCTATAAATATAGAAACTCCAACACAGTCTTTGCCACTTGCTGTGTTTAATCTTTTAGGCAGAATAGCTGCAGAGCATAGATGATCTCTCCCTCTGTAGTTTCTTTATTCAAGATCATTTTTCATTCCAGGACTGGACAACATTCACATTTAATTATATCTCTATCCTTTCAGTTTGGCTTGTCCTCTTTTTCACTATTGGTAGTATAAAATGTTCACATTTTTTGTCCTTTTTCCATTTTTGTCACTTCTTTTCTATACCTGCTCTGATTTTTCTACAACCTTTTAATTTGGCAAGTGGGACCCTGATATATGTTCATCTTGAAGCAAGAAGATGCATCACTAATTCATCTGTTTGTTTTGCTCAAATAGTAGAAAAAATAGGGTGTGATGGTGGGTAAATCTACTTAAACACAGTTTATTTACTTATTTATTTATAAATAGAGTTAAAGGGGAAGCATAAATGAATATTTTTCTACTACATTCCACTACTGAATGTAAGTGAAAGCACTCATTATCGGTAGAAGCAGCAGACTGTGTAGACAAAGCTAAGTAGTTTAGCGCCTCCTCACTGGGATTTACAGAAGAAAATCCCTGTCAGAGCCAGGCTGCTACAATCTGCTCAGGTTTAGCACTTAGAGCATTGCTAAATGGAAATGTATAACAAAATACTGCCAAGCAAGTTGTTGAAAATTACAGCAGCAGACAATGGTTAATGTTAAAATGGATAGTTAATAACAACATGTAACAGTTTTAAGGACAATAGCCATTAACCTCAGCAACCTGTGATTCTCAACAAGAATCTACACAGCTGATGTTTACTGGCTGTTTGATAAAGTGTTAATACAGAGACCCGACAATCACAGGAAAATACAACAATTTCGTTTAGTCAGATTATAATGATCAACTGTTAATCTTATTTCTCTGTAATGTGCAGACTAAATCACATTTTAAAGTGATTGCACACTTAAAAATGTGAAATCCTTGCTCTTTTTAATTTGTTTTTAGCGTTTTAAGCCCTAAATGAACAATGACATGTTACACAGGGACGGGACAACTGATAAAGTCACGTTACCTTCATTCTGATGGTGACTGGTTGTGATTTTCCTCTTTAGCTCATCCGCCGTTCAAAAGGATGCTGCATCTCAGCCATGTGTTAAACAGCACTGAGGTAATCCACCTGTTCTCTCTGTGTATATGCGTGTGTGTCCAGCATGACATATGGTAGTGTGTTCCCTTTTTATACTAGTGTAGCAGCTCAAATACCTGCCAGCTAAATCCCATCTAAGAGTTCCAGTGTAATTCAGAGTACATATAACTGTACTTACAGGATTAACAAATTATACCACTGGTGGTACTAGGGCACAGGAAATTTAATTACTTAATTATAATATTCAGTTCAATTAGGAGTTTATTGACTTTTTTCTACCAAATGGGGGAATTAATATTTCACCCTGGGTTGTAGATCCAGGTGGGCTAGACCCACCCTGGCTTGTTTCTAGCCATGCTAGTGGCACTTGGGATAGCAATATCTGTCCACCACTTTGGTCCAGACTGAAAAATATTAGTTGGATTGCCAAGAAATGTGGTAAAGATATCCATGGTGCCCAGAAGATGAATAGTAATGAATAATGATCCCCTGACTTTTCCTGTTGCGCCACCAGTAGGCCAGAATTTTCATTTATCCAGTGAAATATATCAATATCTACAAGATGGGTTGGCACTCAGCTCTACTTTGTGTTTAGGGCTAATTAGCATTATTCTTGGTGTCCAGTTATAGACAAAATAAGCAAGATTTAAAAGTACTGAATGTCTGTCTGTTGTTGTCAAAAGGAATTATTCTGTTTTATGTGGGAAGAGCAATTAAAATAACCTCTCATCTCCAATTACACAAATATGTATAGTCACATACATTGGGAGTTATTATCTTTTTTAATGCTTCAGAGACATTTTAGAAACATGAACTCATGTTCAAAATGTCTCTTCTTTTTAATCCAGAATAACACAGTAACACACTTTAAAATCTACAGCAAAAATGCAAAATTGAGTAAACAGAGCAATACTGCAGCATTTTGTGTTAATTCAGGATATTACATTAAATGACTACATCTACACTTGAATTGTTATTCCATACACAATGAAAATAATTGAATCTAACAGAAGTGGCGCACTAAAAACACTGCAATCTTGTGTGATTTATAATATCTAATGATTACACTGTGTTGATACTAATCAAATTTCATATACCACTTCCCAAATGCCTTGTAAACATCCAAATGAGTAAAGCATTGCTCTTGAAATCTTTTGTGAACCACTTATGAATAGTAATGTAGTAGCACAGCATATCACCAGCATATTCTGACAGAAGCAGACACTGAACAGGGAGGAACATATTTGGACAGTATCACAGACTGAGGTTTGCTCAGCAGCATTGACTCTACCATCCCCTGACTCTGTCTGGGTGACAGTAACAGTCAGTCCACCCCATCTCTCCACACACATCCATCTACAGCCTCCTGCAGGCAGGTTATACACTGTAGACTTCATTCATGGGAGAAGACCGGGCCGACCTAGCTACTGTATCCACACAGAGGAGGGGAGGTGCGGAAATGCTTGCAGAGAAACTGCAGTCTGATTACTGCTTAAAACAGATTCAACTGCTCAGTGAATTGATGTTTTCCGGCATATTCTGACTGCTAAACTACTAAAAAGTAAAATACTAAATAAACCCACTGTAACTAACTAAAGGTGAGATACACAAATAAAAACACTAGTAGTATCACTGGCATCAGGCTAATGACGATGTGGATGATGGTGGTCGTGGTGACTGTGATGGGACGACTGAAGATTTTGTGTTTTATTGTGATTTGTATCCTGCTGATGGTGGGATTGATTCTGGTGAGTGGTATGATGGTGGTGGTGATCAGGGTGATGCTGGCGGTGATGAGGAGGATGATGATGATGATGATGGCTGTGGTGATGAGTCGATCCCGGAGTTGTGTTTTCCACCTCTGAATTGTCCGGTTGAATTGTGGGTAATGCAGTTGGTTGGTTGACGTTGGTCGTGATGCTGTCCCTGCCGCTTGATAAAGTGGAATTAGCCTGGGAGAGATAAAATACCTGTTATAACCATTTTATAAGGTTGCTGTTCTTGCTTTAAAGCCGCAAAAAACAGCCTGACCTGAGCTCTGTAGAGCTGAGCAGCAGAGTTGACTTTGACATTACATGCTTTATTTGATCTATTGTTGATATTAAAAATATTTATTAATGCAGCTTTAACTATATTTTTGATTAATTCATACTAAACACTGAAAATCACATGAAGGAATGTATGTTAATATTCATAACTACGTATACAGATGTCTGCATGTGTGTGAACGTGTGTGCATATACAAACCATACATGTGTACAAGCACTCACACGTGTGTGTGTTTTGTGATTACTCACAGAGCAATTGCAGATATTTTTGTGATAGGTGGCTCTGATTGCAGCCTCTACATATGGGTTGCGCAGGAAACTGTACGGTAGCACTATATGGAAGGTGAGGAGACCACACCTGAACAGAGAGGAGGAAGACAGAGAATCAAATTGTGCATGGTAATCGCTGCAATGTTATCAGCTCCTTACTTATTGCCCCAATCGGCATACACAGATGATCTAGTAACGTCTTTTATCTTGGAAACTCTCCATGGATTCTGATTTCTTTTTAGTTTTTTGGGATAAATCACATTTGTTTTTGAGATTTGACCCTAATTCTTAGGTGCGCTAAAATTCTCTGACACAAGCCAAAAGGTGGCAAAGAACATGTTTTATTAATGTGAAACCAACTTAAAAAGCATGACATGAAACCCTAAAAAATGGCAGGCCAAGAGTGCTGGGTCTGGTAGTAATATTTTATGCATTTTAAGTTTGCACTGTAGTGTTATCAAAGAGCTCCAACCCTTCTGGGGTTGTTTTTGCATGACTGAAAGAGTAATCTTCTGTGCAGTCTGCTGAGCTTCATGGTCCCTAAATCTGCTGGTGTCTTGAAGAGGAGGATGGTCTTACCTATCATAGACCAGGAAGTCATCTTTGTCACCATCCAGCTCCTCCCACACGTCAGTTTGAAAGGGAGCCTGCTGATACACCAGAATATCAGGTGGAGCGCTTCTCTTCAGCTCCCAGTACATGGCTCTGGACAGAGCTTCTCGCTCATTTACTATAATGAAAGACACCTCTGTCAGGTTGCTGCGGCTCAGCCTGTGACGCAGGCCTCCAATGCTACAGAGGGACAGACAGAGGAGGAGAGCAAGCTGAGTCACCTCACCTCATCCAGGCTGTTTCAATGAAGAACGTGGTCATTTTACTGCAAAGCATTACAACTCTCAAATGAAATGAATGCCCTTCATGTTCCTCCAGGCAATGTTGGCCACCTAAACAACTGCTGCTTTGCAAGATGAATTTGATCAATCAGTTTGTTTAATCATGTTCTACCAGCTGTCACCATGTCATTCAGTAGTAGCATGAATTAGATTGAAATGCCCCCCTACCAAACAGTAGCATTCCTGACATTTCTTAAACCTCTAACTAACTAATTAGAGTAATGAATCAGCCTTAGAATTAATGAACACTTTATTTTAAGGAATACAGTACATTTTGGGAAACACAGTTATTCTTCATGACAAGAGAAGAGGAAGAAGAAGCAGCTCGATATGAGAGTGGTATCAATCTTCTCATCTAACTCCAGGAAAAAAGCAAATAAGCATACAGGTATTTCACAAAATGTTGAACTATTCCTTTAAATTAGAAGAAAAAAGGTTGAGAGAATGCCAAGAGTGTGTAAAGCTGTCATCAAGGCAAACAAGGGCTACTTTGGGGAATCTAAAATATGAAATATATTGTTTTTGTTTTTTGTGTTTGTTTATTACATAATTCCATATGTGTTATTTCATAGTTTTGATGACTTCAGTATTGTTGTACAATGTAGAAAGTAGTAAAAATACTAGTCAAACTTTTGACTGGTACTATATATATATATATATATATATATATATATATATATATATATATATATATATATATATATGAATTTGAAATATGATTTGAATTTAGCAATAGATATAGTTTGTATAACTGATGGCCTAACTGTTAATGTTAACTCTGGCCAAAACTTTGTTTTTGTCCCCCAACCTCTTTAAAGATATCTTAACCTCAAAATATGCTTTTAAATATGATTCTTACTTTCCCTGTGACAATTTTGATATCCTGTGTATCACTGATGTAGATTATAATACTATAATAGTTTCATGAAGTCTGTTTTCTTACTTGGAGGCCTGAGTGAGACAGAACTGTCAGCTGGCCTTCAGCAGTGCCACCACCACCACACTTCCCAGCAGGTCCTGCATGGGTGTCTGTCCACCTATGGTCCACTGGGGGGCGGGTTTGCAGATCCTGGAGACATTATTGTCCCCCTCTACCAGCAGACTGACCTGTGAGGCGCACAGCAGACCCGGCAGGGCCGCACACAGCCACAGCGACGAGAGAGAGTACATTGTCCCCCCCCCCGGCTGCCTACACTGGATCCAAAAGTGAAGACAGGCATTTAATTAGACAAGCAACAATTACAGCTCTAAAGTTAATGAGATCAGTGAAATTGACCAACCATGGATCTTCACAAGCCTGTGCTAAAGCCTTTATACTGTACATAACTTAAATTCAAATGATATAAATGCAGTCTGTGGACTACAGTGCAGGGCAGCACGTGCTGGCCGTCTGGTCTAAAAGCAGATTCAGTCTTTGGCAGGTTTCCCCCAGTGCTGAAAACAACACGGCCAGTCAGTCTGATCCCATAATAATGAAAAAAGTAAACCCTCATTGTCTCTCTCATCACATGTGGACATAATCTGCGAAGCGAGTTTGTTATGCGGTAAACAACCAACAGAGAGAATGTCGGGGCAAATGGACGGACAGACTGGCAGGCATGCAGAAAGACAAAGAGAGCCAGCAGGGACACAGACATCCACAGATCCAAAACTGCACTGCTTGTACAAACGGACTCAAGATCACATTTTGTCAATTGTTAATTTAAAATTACTTAAAGTTTAGTGATCAGATTCCAAATTTGATCTAAATCAATACGTCAGTGTCTGGAAAAATACTTTTGTGTCCCACAAACGTAGGTTAGATATTGAATTCAAATGTATTAAGTGTTTGAAAATTCATTAACAAAGTAGGCTAATTAATTATTTTGAAGCTAAGAACAGCAACAACAAAAAACCCCTACCCATTTGAAAAGAATTAAGGTTAAAAAAAAAGAAAAGTACAACTGGGTAACACATTTATGATTTGCTCATAATATAGGAGGAAAATAAGAATAAAAATACTGACTTTTATTTACTTCAATAACATAAATAGGAGCCAGAACAGAAACTCTTACCTCTGTCCTCTCCCTCTCTGTCCTGTGACCCAAACAGGGAGCACACCCCTGTTGTTTTTAAAGCCTTTGCGGTTGAATAGGTACTTCCCCCAAATCAAACAGAGAGAGGCAGACACACACACAGCACACAGCCAGAGTAACACGTACTTGGTGCATAATTGTAAACACATCCAATTCATGATTATGTACATGCAAATACGGCTGCAAAAGGTGGGTAATATAAAATGTGGCACAGATTTTGAAATATTAGCAGGAAAGGCATGGGTGAAACAAATAACATTAATTAATGACTCCATTTAGGTTTACCAGTTCCATGCTGACTCACTGTCATGGCTTACTGGGACACCTGAATGTTATTAGTAACACCTGTGCTTTTCTAATCCCATACCACATACTGATTGTATACAGTACATATTCTAACAATAAATCCAATATAACAATATATGTTTGTATTTATTTTCTGAGATCTTGCTGTTGCTGTCTCCACCTGCAGTTTAGTGGAGTTTCTGAGGAGCAGTGAGCAGCTCCTCCCACTCCTTCAAAGAAAAGAAAGTGTTTTTTGAGCATTTAACACCTGTGTTATTGAGTCAACAGCAGAGAGATGACAGGAAATAAAGGGAGAGAGAGCGAGAAGGGGAACAACCCCAGCTGGCGGGGTGTCATGATTCATGGTCAGCACCTTAAACCCCCAGACCACCAGGGCATACAATCTAACTCCTCTGCTTCCATTGTGCATTGCAAAATTTGTCACTGAAAAATCAAGCACTTTAGTATGCATACTAACTGTTTGAATATATATCTAACTTAGTCATTGGAAAAGTACTGAAATAGTATGTAGTATAACTGGGACAGATCCAAAATGTCTGCTGTGAAAAAGGCCTAATAATTGTATTGCTCCCTCCTCTAAGTCTGTCATGTCCTTGTCTAAACTTGTTGATCATTTCTTTTGGCAGATGTGTTTCTCTTGACATATTAAATTATGAGTTAATATTGAACATTAACTTATAATCTCTCTAACTTCTATAAATGAATCAGTGTAACATTAATCTGACTGTTCTATAGCAATGGATTGCCATTACATTTTGTACAGGCATTCATGGTCCCAAGAGGATAAAGCCTGCTGACTTTGGTGTTCCCTAAAACACAAATTGTCTTTGGTCCATCTGGCAAATACCTACAAAACTAATGCCATCAGCCTCATCTGTACTTTGTTAGTGTCAGTTATCAAATGTTAGCATAGTCCTGTTTACCATCAGAAGGCCTTCTTCTTTGTGATATTGATCTCATTACTGAGTAATATTTACTTTACTATGTGTGAGTCAGGCTTTGGACTGTGTAGAGGTGAATGCCACCATGTGACAAACAACTGTAAGATGCAAGAGGCCAAAATCAATGACAATCAGCAGGAGGTCAAAGTGACAGACTTACTGCCACAAGAGTTAATTATCAAAGAAACAGTACTACAGTACTTACAGCTAGGTTCATATATATTTGGACACTGAAGTTTTGTTATTTTAGTTATATAATGAATATAGACTTAAAGTGCAGACTCAAAAGCTGTTTCGTGAACATGTGTGGGCTATACCTTAGTTATTTCATCATCAATTAAGCAGGTAAAAGTGGCCAAATTAACAGTTTGGTACATTCTGAGAAAAAAAGAATGCACTGGTGAACTTGGCACAAAAAGGCCTGGACATCAACAGAAGACAACAGTAGTGCATGATCGCAGGATCCTTTCAATGGTAAAGACAAACCCCTTCACAACATCCAGCCAAGTGAAGAACACTCTCCAGGAGGCAGATATGTCATTATCCAAGTCTACTATAAAGAGAAGACTTCACAAGAGCAAATACAGACGGTTCACCTCAAGGGCCAAACCAATCATAAGCCTCAAGAATAGAAAGACCAGATTAGACTTTGCTAAAAAATATCTAAAAAAGCCAGCCCAGAAACTCAGATATACCTGGGCTTGGAATGGCTCATGATCTGAAGCACGCCACATAATCTGTAAAACACAGTGGAGGCAGTGTGATGGCATGGGCATGCATGGCTTCCACTGGCACTGGGTCACTCGTGTTTATTGATGATGTGACAGAAGACAGAAGCAGCCAGATGACTTATGAAGTGTATAGGGATGTACTGTCTGCTCAGATTCAGCCAAATTGATTGGACGGCACTTCACAGTACAGATGGACAATGATCCAAAACATATTGTGAAAACCAACCGAGTTTTTTAAGTTATTTTATACGACATTTTTGTTCAACCCCTTGAATTAAAGCTGAAAGTCTGCACTTCAATTGCATCTCGATTGTTTCATTTCAAATCTATTGTGATGGCGTACAGAGCCAAAAATATGAAAATTGTGTCAGTCCAAACATTTACAGACCTAACTGTATATGCATTGATAAATCTGTATGCAACATTTGTCATATACATCTTTCAATGTCAACCTAAATGTTGTCACATTGCAGTTCAACTCAGGTGACAAGCCAACTGCAGAACAAATATCTAATCTTGCATGTGGATGATTTGCTCAAAGTCCAAATTGGGCCAAAGTAAAGTGTTTTTGTGCAGGGTAAAGTTAACTTTGACAGAAGCTACACACATCACCTGACAGGCCAGACAGAGTATTCTGTTACTACAGTGCTATTTGAGGAGACTTGTGGTGAGGTTTTACTTTTTTTTTTTTTTTTTTTTTAAATCACTAATAGTTGTGAGTTTTCATTTTGATTCCAGTCTAACCAGTGTAGTAATGGCAACAATGCTGTTAATCTGTTACTGTAAGCTGCCTGATATACTGTGCTGACATGCATTCACACACAAAGACAATTACAGCTGATTCTTTACAATCACTTTATTTCATCAGTGCCAGTGTTTTGAATATATGTCATGTGACTTACTGTGGTTTGCCTGAGCTTTTTTGATACCTTTTGTGGTAACTACAACTGCACTGCAAATTTGAACACTTCAAGACAGAGCAAACAGTCAAATATCCAGCTAACTGAAAGTTACAATTGATCTAGTGTAGAATTACACCAGTTAATTACCAATAGGGGGTTTACTCACTTAATTTCCTTGTTGACTGAACACAGTGCTCCCTAATAAATTCTACAATGTGTTACTGAAAAGCAAACGTTTAAGTTTTGAACATGTGATCAAAATGGGCTGCATGAGAATAAGGAAATCAAATCTAATTCTGCCGACAGCATTCCAATGATTTGTAATAGAGGACGTTAGTTCAGACAGCATGGTTTGAGACCAAAACCCACCGATTACGCTTAAACTTTAAATGCAAATATAATTCCAGACACTCACTTTCATCCCAGTTTTGTGCTACACCTTTACACACACCATCAAATGATGAATATTTGGGGTGAATTTGAAGCTTACATAAAGTACAAGACACTTTATTGTGTAATGTGTCCTCATAATATCAGAATACTCAACACCCAGGATACAAGCTTATCTGCTTGCAGGACATTTGAGTATCATGAATACTACCAGGGTTTTACTGTGCATGTAAATGCATTCACAGAAACACTTGTTAAATAAGCTACAGACACTTGACCTTAAACACAAGCTGCAAAATCAACAGGCTGTGTGTAAATTATATGTCTGCACTTCCCAAACAATCCCACCCTCTCAGTGGTAGGCTACTTTCCTCAGACTACATTTCGTCACATGTTCAAACACACTGGTCGGCATCTTCATGGAAGGAAAAACCATATGCATAAACCATAAGCCCCAGCATCTCACAGCAGTTCAGCAAAGCCATGTCTTAGTGGTGCAGATTGCATGCACAACCATGTGACATTTCTAATCAGTGATCTGATGACCTCTGTCAGGCAAAGCGTATATTTGTATCAATGCTTAAGCCTTTCGTAGATGCTAAGCCTAACTTGCCCATTCTCTTGATCCCATCTGCAGATGTTTCACATTGCACATTCTTCCCTTGGTTAGAGTCAACGAGTCATGCAAACTGCCGGGATCAGGACAAAACACCTATCAGGTCTTCCTCATCATTGTCCCCAACAACTTCTGTCGGACTGTCACAGGTGGCCATGAGCCCCAGGCCCAGCTCTGCCAGCTCCTCGCAGCTCATGTCCGTCGTCACCATGATCTTAGTCTCAAGGCGGTTACACAAGGTCCTGTACGACGGTAACGGGTATCCCAGCTCTCTTAGATACTCGTAACCCTTGGTGCCAACAGTACAGCGGATCTTCCGGGCCTTCAGGATGGTCTCTGGAGACCAGACGGCACGTCGGGAGCGCTTGGTGAGGGACAGGGCACGGATCTGGTCCTCGAACAGAAAGTTCTGGAGGCCCTTCTCAATCCGGTCGAGCCGATACAAACGCTTCTTCATCTCCTCTGCCTGACAGACACACAGAAGAAGAAGAAGGTTCATTACTGCTGAAACTATTATTGTCAGAAACAATAGAGCCAAAAGATTATTAGAGCTAATAATCAAATAACCAGGTGATGAAAACTCAGATGAGCTGTAAAGCAACCCAGCAGATTTCTGACAGAATCAGACTCAATAACCACATTGTGGACTCTTTTAATCTGGTTATGATGCATTGGTGTTAAAACACAGCACACTATGACTATGACACTATGACTTCAACAGAAAAAAAAAAACAACTAAAAAAAGCAGACAGCAATTTGTAAACAAAGACACCAGCTGCTATCCTACCTCCTTTTGTAGCCTTGCAGTGTGCTGCATCTCCTGCTCCAGCTGCTTCTTGAGGAGCTGACACTGTGTGCAGGGCTGCTGGTCTTCAGCTGTCCTGTCTGCGTCCTCCTCCTCCAGCCCAGGCAGAGGGGTGCGTCTGGCATAGCCATGGTCTCCGAAATTCAGCTCCTTCTCCACTACAGACACAACACAATGTTTAACTAGTATTGTATTTCCTGGCGGGAATCTGCTGCATGTAACATGTACCTGACCTTACCTGCCTTGGCAGTACATCATATGTTTGTTAGGTGAAAATACAAAACACATTAGAAAACCCATTTATTGTCTGCACACACATATGTCTTACCTGTCTTGTATTGTAAGTGCAATACATTTCTTACTTGTGAAGCTGCCTTAATCGTTTGGCATGAGCAATCTACTAATCCAGTTGAAATATTTGACCTCTGCTACAGATCAGATATATTGTCATTTTAAACAGACTGTGCCGTGTTATCATATAAAAAAGTTATGAGTCTATGACAAGTTCAGACCAAATGCGAAGCATATTTTCACCTCGTGTTACTAGCACAAATGCAGACGGGTGACAAATTAAAGGAAAAACCAACATAAAGTGTCTTAGTAAGGTATTGCTTCAATGTGCCTTGGCATTGATTCTACAGTCTCTGAACTCTACTGGAGGGATGAACACCATTCTTCCAAAAGATATTCCCTCATTTGGTGTTTTGATGATGGTGGTGGAGAGCACTGTCTAACACGTCAGTTCAAAATCCCACATAGGTGTTCAACTGGGTTGAGATCTGGGGACTGTGAAGGCCATAGCATATGATTCACATCATTTTCATACTCGCCAAAGCATTCAGTGACCCTTCGTGCCCTATGGATGGAGGCATTATCATCCTGGAAGAGACCACTCCCATCGGGATAGAAATGTTTTATCATATGATAAAGGTGATCACTCAGAATAACTTTGTTTTGATTTAGCAGTGACCCTTCCAAGGGGACAAGTGGACCCAAACCATGCCAGTAAAATGCCCCCCACAGCATAACAGAGCCACCAGATCCCCTCACTGTAGGCGTGAAGTCATTCAGACCTGTACTGGTTTTTTCTTTAATTTGTCACCTGTCTGTACGTCCACTCAAGTGTTTTTTGAAATATTTCGCAACCCGTGAATATTTGCCCTTTCTCTTCCAGAAAAGAGGACAGAGGGAGGGGCTTACCTCCATGTAGATACCACATACCTTAGCAACGTTTATTTTTCACCATCAACATTGACCGAAATATCCACTATTGCTGGCTTGTACCTGTTGAAGGTAGAAGAATTCACTTTGTATTTGGTCTGAACACGCCATAAGAAATTCCTGCATAATAACATAACTTTGATGCACTTTTTCTTGATATTTTTCAGTTGCTAAATAAAGCTGGTTCAACTCAGTTTTAGGCCACTAGAGGGCAGAAAAACATCAAAATAAGCTGACAGATACACAGCCAGCACAATTTAAAAAATATGTTTTGCTAACATGTGACCAAACAAAATCCTATTTAGAAATTCAGCAGACACAGAGCAACATTTACATTCATTTGGAGTCATGTTTCAGGCCACAGAGTCCAATAACCACTCCTTTTATCTCTGTTTTGGTCTCCAACAACTCCTGAGTCAACCATCTGTCTTTAGTCCTCTAAACAGTCGGCTTTATTCACCAGCCACAGGGTAACTTTGTCTGTGTGCTGTCTGCTGCTGGGCAGGTTTTTTTAGAGCTGTTCTGGTGGAAATGGGGGGCTCATAAGAGAAGGGGATCTAAAAGAGGCTAAAAGCTCCATAGAGCTGCAGAATTAGGTATTAATTCTGATTTTGGAACAATGAGCAAGCCTTTTACGTTATACAGAATCATTACACTAAATGTTAATATAAAAACAGTTAATTTAGGTTTAGGTGTCAGTTGTTCTCACTTTTGTAACCTTGTTCTTAAGACAAGTCAGGAAGCTGGTTACACAAGTACTGTTTTGCACATCTGAAATATTAAAAGAAATGTTTGTCTCTAGTCCTTATGTTGATACTAGTGGTAACAAGTGCTTGTCTGCAACTAAATAAATACTGTATACATGCTGCTACATTTCCAAGGTGTGTCGCTGACCAGACAAAGGGGTGCTTTTGATTTGTTTAATGTGGCTCGGTCCTCGCTTCCCTCCTCCTATTGTTGTTGTGAGGACAGAGGAACATCCTCGCTCACTCAGCATCATTTTGAGGTCAGTCAATTTTCAGGTCATGAGTTGGAAGATGGGAGGAAGCATAATTAACAGAATGGAAAGCACCCACTGACAGTCAGCCCTGGCACCTGGCCAGCTAGAGCTATAGCCAAGAAACTAAAATTGCACCAAGGTTCCTGTGGTCACAATGCAGGTTCAAGTTTCGGAGTCACTCGAAACCTTCATGGAAAATTGAATGTGATTAAAAGGACTGTTTCAGAGCAAAACCTGCACCCACCTGCTGGATGTAATGTAACATATTTAGGAAGAAATGACACTGGATTCAGGTACCTGGTTCAGGTTTCAGGGGCAGCAGGATGTATGGAGTAGTGACTGCAGCATACGGAGGGTCTCCAACATTAAACAGAGTGGGGATGGCGTTGGGCTTCAGCTTCTTTCCCCCAGCTGGAGACCTGGCTATCTCCTCAAACTGGCTCTGCTCAAAATGGTCCTTGGAGAAACAAGACAGGAAAGCCTAAATTGTAGGTTTGTGATAATCAGTAAGGTTTGTTATTTTTATTGTTAAGACTCTGGAGAATGCCTCTACACCGCCCTCAACATCTGCATCAACCTGCACCAAACACAGGCCGAAGTACATCATGGTGACAGCAGAGGGAGGCACAGGTGCAGCCGCTGCCACCAAAAGACCCCCTACCTCTGTTCGGCATGCCAGGCACCCTTTTGTCTACAGCCACAGACAGACTGTTTCAATGACTGGCATGATGAACAGGAACTGTAGATGACTGGACTAGAGGAAAGCCACATTTTTACCCCACTGCAAGCCAGCAGAATAGGGACTGCAAAACATGGGACTGGGGGGAAAAGCTAGTGTCTTTTTTTCTATATAGTATGTAAATTGTTTTTGTAAAATAAACTTTTTTGGTGTAATTTACTCTTTGATTCATTTGTCCAAAAAACATGGTAATGAATTACCTACTCCAAATGACTAATTTGCCATTTGGCACAAAATTGGCACAAATAGGTGTCTGCCTATACATAACTTCACAAAATACAATGCAGAGAGCTTATTTTTTTGTACCATCATCAACAGCTTTGACACAGAAGTGGTTCAGAGATGTAGCTATGGCTCTAAAGTATTTTCCACTCAAAGGGTACTACTACAGGCCTTATACTCATCTTTGTATGGCGAGGCAAAACAACGTACTTTTCTACCATGTTTGTGCCTCTGTAACTTTTGTTCATGATCACTTACACTCATTCTGACGTTTTTGTTGTAAAATATAAAGAGTAACCTTTAAAATGAGATGTTATGACTGTAATCAAAACGGTTGAATAACAGTAACGTTAACCCCTTTATTTTGTGTACATTATTTTGGGGATTACGCCTGGTAACTTAAGGGGTTAAACTACATGTCTCCTTCATTCATTCTTCTTTCATGTAACCTCTGACAGTTGTTCAATGGTGTTAGGGAATAAACAGAAGTGTTAGTCGGTGTGTAAACTTACCTGGCAGAGTCTGGAGTGTGGAGTTGGTTCAAAGTCACGTCGACAGTTCACCACCCATTTCTTCTTACGGACGGGGTCTTTGGGGAATCTAAACAGCTGCTTCCCTATGCTGGTTGAGTTTGAGCAGTTCGGAGCGGAGCAGCCACCCATTTGTACTCAGTTAAAACAAACAGTAAAGCTAAATTTAGCAAACGTTTAGTTAGCTTGCCTGGCAAATGAGCTCAGCTGTGGATTTTAATCATTTTTTAAAACTACTTACGCGTGTAAACACAAGAACAGTTACTTATGGACTCAATATTAGCGCCTGCAAAACTACAGTGCTGTTCTATAGAGTTTTTGCATCGTATTTTAAACATTTAATTTAAGATACTTTTATCAGAGATGAAATGTTTCTGACTTTGTTTGAGCCAAAATGGCGCAATTCTCTTCGATAGATAGGTATAGTGACGTAGTGTTTATATGTGTGTCCATCCTAAACGCCTGCGTGAAAAAATATTTGTAAAGCAAAAAAAGTCAAATAGAGAGTTATAACTACAATATGAATTCCTTTATTTCTGGTGCATTTATCGGAGTTATTAATTGGGTGTATTTCCGGTAACGCGCTAAAGACAAATGCATTTAATTTGCGAGCGGTTTATAGTCCAACTCCTACAGATTTTATGTCGCAGGACCCGATAAAAGCACGTTGAAATGTTTACGGTTTGTGTGCGGCTAGCTGTCGACCCAAATAAGTGCTATTTAATCAATGACTGTTATATTTGTTGAATATATGACAAATAATATAACAAGTAAGCAACAAGCAAGACGTCCGTACAGAGCAGCTACTAATGAAAACCATTGCTAGATAGTTAAGCTGTAACTTTGCAAACCTTCCTGCGGTACTGCTGGTAATAGTAAGTAGTAGAGACAAACATGGCATCTTCACTGGTAGTTCCAGTCATTGATGTCCAGAAGGATAATTTCAAAGAGCTTTGGCCTGCTATGGTTGTAGCCATGAAAACGTCTTCCTTCATTGCACTTGACACGGTAAGTGCAAGTGTGTGTGTGTGTGACTGTCCGACCAGCGTGCACCAGACTTTTAATAAGCTCATATGAGGCATTTCATTTTCCCCTGAGAGGCACAAACTGAGTTTAAAGAATAGGTTCACAATGTTTCAAGTCTGTTTTAAAACAACAGTGCGGTGCCCACATTGACGCTGAAAGAGGTTTTCCTCGCTGTAATCATTCCTCCTGTTCATACTGGCTGTTAAAAGACCACCTTCAAATGTGCTTTCAATGTAAGTGATGGAGGCCAAAATCCACAGTGTGTCCACACAGTCATTCGTGCAAAAATGCATTTAAAAGATTATCTGAAGCTTATATGAGGCTTCAGCAGTCCGAGTTAGTCATATCAAGTGGATATATATCTATATCTATCTATCTAAATCCTCATTTACAGTCTTTTTTAGCATCAAATTTCCTCTTTGTGTTTCCTCAGACAGTGTTTCCCTGTTGAGCTGTGGTGGAAGTATAGTAACAAAAAGAGGAACTTTGGCACTAAAAAGACTGTAATGTTGAAAGATATCTGCTTGATTTGACTCATCTGGACGACTGAAGCTTCATATTAGCTTCAGATAAACTTTTAAATGGACTGTGGACTTTGTCCTCCATCACTTACATTGTAAGTGAATTATGAAGGGATCTTCTAATGGTCAGTATGAACTATTTCACTGTTCATTTGGGCACCTGACTATTGTTTTAAGACAGATCTGAAAAATTGTGAACCCGTCCTTTGTATGTGCCAGTAGTCTCAGGAGATACATCAAAGTCACAGATACTGTTAATAAGTAGTAAGTGGTCTCTGTGTTGTTTCAGGAGCTGAGTGGTCTTGGGAACAGGAAATCCTTGCTGGCCGAGTGAGTAAAAACATTAGTGGTCCTCTCTTTCTCTGTTCTTCTTCCTAACACACACACACACACCTGAAATAGTATCAAAAGGTTGTCAGCTAATCAGTGTTTGCATTTCTGTAAGTTTGCCCTGACTCTCACTGTGGTGTTTCAGGTCTATAGAGGACAGATTTAAAGCCATATGCCATGCAGCTCGCTCTCGCTCCATCCTCTCTCTGGGAATTGCCTGCTACAAGAAACTGGACAACAAGGTTCAACAAGATGATACCTTTTCCAGTTGGCTAAAATTTGTGGACATTGTGTCTGTATACTTTTGCCACTGCACACTTCTATAGTAGCACATGTGTTATGTCTGTGAAGTTTATCCTCTGCCCTCTCCTCCTTTTATCCCTTCCTTCTTCCCCAGCCGGCAGACACATACCTGGTCCAGGTGTACAACCTCACCCTGCTGTGTTCAGAAGAGTACATCATTGAGCCCCAGTCAGTCCAGTTCCTGGTACAGCACGGATTTGATTTCAACAAGCAGTACGCCAATGGAATCCCTTACTGCAAGGGCAACAACAAGGTGATGATGCCAACATGCTGTTCTGTGTTGTATGATGTGTTCTGAGCCCTTTTGAGCCTGTTGTGTTCACTAAAGAAACTGTCTGTACTCTTGTTTTACACCTTCTGGTGTCCCAAGTAGCAGCTTACCGGTCGTACCATTAATCACGTCGCCCTGGTTCCATAACTACATAGAGTACTGTAGATAATTATGCTTCTTTTTGTAGCGTTTTTTCCACATGGTTAAATTAGCATATTTTTTAAACTGAACACTATAGGAACGTTATGTTATATGACCAATATAACAGAACACTGCAAAAGATAACTGACCTTCCTCGGTTATTATCTGATTCCTAACTGTCCTTTGTCTTTCTACCTTCTTTGCAAGGGAGGTTCAGACAACCAAGGTGTCCACATCCGGGCGTTATTCACCGAACTGCTGCGTGCCAGGAAACCCCTGGTGCTCCACAACGGCCTCATCGACATTGCCTTCCTTTACCAGGTACTTAATATTATCTTTGTCTTAAATTCCTTTTCAGTATTTGATGCTAAAAGTTTCCTTTACAGAAGAAAATCCTAAACAGATTGTTTTTCAAATTAGGTAAATAATAAATGTTGATTAAAAAGTGAAAATCTGCAAAGTTCTATAATGCGTTGCTCTAAAACTATAGCAAAGCTTGTGGAGCATCTAATGTTGTTGGTATCTAGTTATCGAGCAAGTTAATAAGTTACTAACATATCGTTATCAAATGTAGCTTTTAGATTTTTTGTCACAGTGATAGAAACACAGTATACACAAAATGTGAAAAGTGAAAAATACTAATAAAATGATTGATAATTTACTGAATATTGGCCATTTCAGGGCATACAGTACTTATTGTATTACTTTTTAATGAAATTGATTCTGTCTTTTCCACCAGAGTTTTTATGCTCATTTGCCCGAGCGCTTGGCCACCTTCACAGCCGACCTGTCTGAGATGTTTCCTGCTGGCATCTATGATACCAAATATGTCACTGAATTTGAGCTCCGGCTTACTGCCTCCTATCTGGAGTATGCCTATAAGAAATGGTGTGTACTGGTTTATTATACAGTATATATGTCAACCATAATGCACAAAATGTCCAGAGATGAGGAAATAATGGACCAGATGGGAGTAAAGGGCAGAGCGGGGTGGCTTTTCCTCTGCTGAGTTCATTGTTTTCTATGTCAGCACACCTTGGAGTGTGTTATTGTGCTTATATTATGGCTACTTACCAAAAGTAAAAAAAGGAGGCTGTGTTGATGTATAGCTTCAGTCAGTCATAATTTCTGCCTCCTTGTCCTTGTGTGCTCTCCTCGTCCTTACAGTAAGCTGGATAACAGTCGTGTGACCTCTGGAGGGATCAGACCTCACGTTCATGTGGAGTTCTGTCAGTATACCGGTCACATGTCCAGCTATGTGGACCACAGGGTCTGTCCAGATGTGGCGTCAGCTGAGGGACAGACTGACATCTGCCAGCGCTTCTCTGTGAGTCTCAAGTTTTTAAACTATTTTACCCAGAAGAAACTTTTTGTTTTGCCAAATTTTCCAAATAAAGTGAAGTTCAACAAATGAAGTAGTGGAAATAAATTTCCAATGCTTTAACTGAGGAAAAGTACAGTGAACTAGAAGGTATATATTTGTGTGTAATTATTTTTTAACTCTCCTGTCTTTTGTTTGTGTGGCAGGCATTTGGCTGGTGTCCTAATGGCCCTCAGTGTCCCCTATCCCACGACACTGACCTTATCATCCTCCAGGATGAGAAAGGCAAGCAGGACAAGAGGAAAAAGAGGAAGAGACACAGAGAGAAGAAAGCTGTAGGAGAGGGAGTGGAGGGCTCCTCCATCTTTGACAATGCCCCCGAAAACAAAATACCACACATGGAAGTGGATCCAGAAGAAACACCAGACAGCCAGCAAGTGACGACTGCTGAGCCGTGTGTAGAAAGTGGGCTTTTAATGCAAAGTGAAGGAAACATCCAGCACAATGAATGGGAAAACATGAAAACAGACAGCGAGGGGAACGGAGTGTGTGAGTACAACACAGACCCCAGAAACTCTGCAACAACCGCTGCAATAAATGATGACACAAAAACCAACACCAACGACAGTGTAGAAAGCAGAGCAGGAGAGGGACTGATAGAAAAATGTAGCGACCACTCCGCTAAGACTGAGAAGAAGGCTGAGACAGGAACACACCGGGCCGGGTTTGACGCTTTCATGACCGGATACATCTTTGCCCACTCATGCACCGTCATCAAGAAGGACGGAGTGGAAGTAACTGCAGAGGAGAAGGAGCAGACGTGGCTCCCGACCGCTCTCAATAAGGTCTACCTCAGCGGCAAGGCAGCTCCTCTCAACGTGGTTAAAAGCACCTTCTCCAAGTCGTCCAAGGCCCACGTGCAGAAGATGGAGATGGTGTGGGGGGGGAGAATGTAGCGTGCACAATTGCACAAAGCAGGGAAATCATAGTGCATAGTGTGCAGGGTCACAATTTATTTTCTAGATATGCCAGTGTGGGTGTGTCAGTCAGTCGGTACACCAGGTTTGTCCACACTGAAATATCTAGACAACTTAGATAGATTGCTGCCATGAAAATGTTTTCATCAGATTTTATTTTTACATTTAAGGTCCTCAGAAGATGAATCCTGCTGACTTTGTTGAACCTGTGACCTTTCTTCTAGCTCTACCAGAAGGTTGACAATTTTTGTTTTTAGTGAAATATCTTGACAACTATAGTATAGGTTGCCATGAAATTTGGCACAGGTATCCATATACTTATCCTCATAGCATACTGTTTTTTGCAGTAAGTATACAAGAAATCAACATACGTTGTTTTATACAAGCAGAAAATGGTGCAATGCATGCAATGTGCAAAGGCAATCAAACTGCAACTTCAGAATGCGACCTAACAAAATGAAAGCAAAATGCTTCTTCAAAAGTTCAATAGTAATTTTCTGTTCTTGGAGCTGTTTAACCATCATCCACTATTCCTTTTAATTTTGTCCAGCTGTGAGTAGCTCATCCATTTCCTTTGTGCATTGCATTATGGGAGAACAGTGTCCATCAACAGCACACTCAAAACAAGGACTTTTCAGTCTGAAAACCAATAGTTTTGAGTTCACTTTATTTGATCACTTTTCCAGGGTGAACAGTGCATACTCAAAAGCTGAATAGAATCAGTGTGCAGTCTGGATTTGGGATTCAGCTTCACTCTTGTTTCTGGTGCACACTGATTATTACACCCTCAAAGAGTCACCACCGTGGCTTCTTTCTTTTTGGTGATTTATGTGGACTTTCTAAGAATATGGTGAAAAATTTGGGGGTAATGGTCACTTATTTTTCATCCCAAAAAAGTAGTCTGACAATCTAGAGAGATAATATCACATTTTCTTCATCCATGTTGGTTTATTATTGCGCCCACATTGTTCCTTATTTAGCTTATTTAGTCTTCTGAGGATTTACTATTCAAATTGTAAGCACTCAAAAAAATAATTGATAATGGCATTAATTATTTAGTGTTTCTCTGGAAACAGCAACAGTGAGATTATTGCTGATTCATCCAGCATTTCCCATTTTGTTTTTAATGAGTTGTTTCTGAAGTAATGTGGAAAATAAACTAATGCTGTTTAACAATGCTTTTGTCTTTATTTCACTCTCTGGGTGTATCTGAAAGGATGATGCAGACCAAACTGTCCAGAACTATAATCACTTTTAACAATAAATGAATGAGACAGTACACACAGTGTGAATTGACAGTTGGCTGTACTGTAAATTACTGCAGATAATACAGCAGAATCTGTGAGTGTGTGTTCAGGCTGTGAAGAAGTGTATAAAGTTTTTAACTAAGGAGTATAGCACCAGCCCCACCACAATCATCCTCTGAAATATACAGAGGAAAAAGACAATGTTTTATTTTCTATATCTGTTGTGGGAAGTTAGTTTTAATTAAAATGTTATAATTGAATTCCTGAAAATCTGGCAAACTAAAACTAGGCTAGACCCATGAAAGACGGGGCAAATCTGACAAGAGCTGAGCCTGAGTATTCCTGTAATTCCACATTCAAAGAGAGGATAAACCTTTTGATCTTAGTAACATTGCCTTTCCTCTGACCCCACCCTCAGGGTGAACTGTACACTTCTTGTCAAGTGGTATTTAACAGTTGCATTTTTATCTTCCATTTTTTTATCTACCCAACATTTGTCTTTGTGTTTACTGACCACAACATCATTGAGAGTAAAGGATCTCACAGAACACAGTATCATTTTACATGTCATATGTTGTTTTTTTTATTGAATTCAACACCAAAACAGTCAAATTAAGAAAGCATGGTGCTGATGGTGGTTCAGTGTGTTCAGTGGACTCATGTGGTGCTGGAGCCTCCTCATATGAAATTGGTTGTGTGATGCTGGATTTGTGTAGTTTGGTTTACATCCACTCTCAGAGAACCCAGGAAGAGCCCTGCCCTGTGATATCAAAAACAAGTCATGAATATAGATCCTTCACTTGGTCTGCTGGTCTCCCAAAATTATATATATAACCTCTTGAAATCACTTCCTCTCCAAACCAGAAGCTCTGACTCATCTTTTCATCCACAGTGAACAGCAGCAGCTCAGGTGTGAGAATAAGATAAGGGTAGAGAATGATAAATAATGGTTAGAAAAGTCTTTTAACTTTAACTTTAACTTTCTCCGTCTTCATGTTAGTAGCCAATTTTAGGTCACTTTCTTTCTAAGTCAAAAGCTTGCGCTCACCTGTTCTCACATGAGTTGTAGCAGCTCAGGTGTTAAGAGTAAGATAAGAGTAGAGAAGGATAAAGATGGTTAGTAAGGCAAACTTTCATGATTAAATCAGTTATATAATATGGATAAACAGGTGTTTCTGAGTCAGACTCACCTTTTAGTCCATAATGAACAGCAGCAGCTCAGGTGGTAGAATAAAATGAGAGTAGAGAACAGTAAATAATGGTTAGAAAGACAAATATTTTTTGAATTGTTGTATAACTGACAATATATGAACAAACATAAACATTGTATTCTCTGTAAAGCCTGTTCTAGATCTATTTCTATAAATCAGAAGCTCAGACTCACCTTTTTCATCCACAGTGAACAGCAGCAGCTCAGGTGGTCGAGTGAAATAAAGTAAGACAAAATATTATTAGTAAGACAAGTCATCTTTGAATTATTGAGTAAGTTTATATTAAAACCTGTTCTTGGTCACTTTATTAGTCAGAAACTCACTTTCTCCCCTTACACAGTGAAGGGCAAATAGAGAACAATAAATAATAGTAAGACTGGCAAAAAAATCTTTGAATTGTTTAAAAGTGATAATATATGAAACATAACAAACAACTATATAAACAGGAATAGCACAGTATGTAGCTAAAACAGTCACATAGATTACTTTTTTCAAGCCTGTTCTACATCACTTTCCCTCCAATCAGAAGCTCAGACTCACCTTTTCATCCACAGTGAACAGCAGCAGCTCAGGTGGTCGAGTGAAATGAGAGCAGAGAATAAATGGTTAGTGAGACTGACAAATAATCTTTGAATTATTATATAAGTCGCTTTCTTTACAAGTCAGATTCTTGTACTTACCTTTTTTGTCCATATTAAGTGAATGACTGTGCGTTCAGGTGATTGAGGTTTTCTGCTGTTAAATAAAGAGTTTCTCATAAACCTCACTAAACTCTAAACTGCTCCTGTAGAGCAGGTCAGCATGGTGCATTAGTGGTCCTCACTGATTTTTGTACACCGCTGAAGGAAGATGTTTGTTTTCTACTTGTTGTTGCAGCTTTTTCCTCCATGTTCTCCTCTCTCTCCCTGTTCAGGACTGCAGACAGCTGTGTGCCACGTTTCCAGCTGCTGCTTTTCATGTACCGCTGATGAGCTTCACCGGGAGGGCATGACATGTGGAAGGTTCAAGCCAGCCGCCCCCAGTTCCACCCCCGACTGTGTGGACCCCATACCAACCATTAAGAGTCACTGGTGCTGTGATCAGGATGGTTGTGTACATTTGATAAACAAACAAACAGAAGGTATCTACCCTGCCAGACGCGAAGGCTACCTTTCTCTTCGTTGGCCTTGCCAGACGCGAAGGCTACATGCATGGGAGTCGACAGCCCTGCCAGACGCAAGAGCTTCCTTTCTCTTCACAAGCCTTGCCAGACACAAAGGCCTTGAAAAGAAGGATGAAAGAAGGGTCGATCCAACCACCATGCCAAAATACGGAGGTATCCCAAGAACAATTCCAGTGCAAGACGCTACCTGGGATGTTGACGGCCCTGCCAGACACAGAGGTTACCTTTCTCTTCATTAGCCCTGCCAGACGCAAAGGCTACACGCACAGGGAGTCGACAGCGCTGCCAGACACAGGAACTACCTTTCTTTTCACCAGCCTTGCCAGACGCAAAGGCCTTGTGGATGAAGGAAGGGGTAGATGCAGTTACCGTGCCAAAATGTGGAGATATTACAAAAACAATCCTGGTGCAAGACGCTACCTGGGATGTTGACAGCCCTGCCAGACGCAAAGGCCAGCCCTCAGGGTTCAAAGTGGCTAATCCAAAGACCTTGTAAACATTAAAAAATAGTGGAGATAGGCCCCAGTGCAAGACGCTACTTGGGGTGTCAGCAGCCCTGCCAGACGCAAAGGCTACCTTGGGAATCACTGCTCCTGCCAGACGCAAAAGCCAGTGGTGAAAAGGGTCACTGCAGCCATCCTGCCAGATGCTTTGGTGTGATAGTGAGGAAGGGTGAATGTTTCCAGGAGGATTGTTGGCCCTGTAGCATGTTGTGGAGTTAATCCTCGTCGCTCTCATCAGACCACCTTGGCCTTTTCGCAGGGGCCTCCTCCTCGTCACTCTCCTCCTCGTCATTCTCCTCCTCATCACTCTCCTCCTCGTCGCTCTCCTCCTCGTTGCTCTCCTCCCTGCTCCTTCTTCTGGAGGAGCCGAGGCCAGAAGTTGAGGGGGATTCTTCCAAACAGCGTTCACACCTGCAGATATCATGGTCCTCAATAGCCTCCTGTGAGAAGAGTGGTCCAATGTTCTCCACATCCAGTTCAGGGATCTCAATGCCATCCTCTTCATCCAAACCCACAACGTCGATTTCAGGCTCCTCTTCCTCGTCAGGTCTCCCTTGCTGGTGCCAGGCAACTGGCTGCTCAGGGGCAGCAGGAGCAGCAGCAGGAGGAAGGGGGTGAGGGAAAGGGTGCAGAAAAAGGTAAGGCAAAGGGTGAGGAACAGGACGAAGAAAAGGAGAGAAAGCGAGAGGAGCAGGGTGAGGAAAAGCGAGAGGAGCAGGGTGAGGAAAAGCGAGAGGAGCAGGGTGAGGAAAAGCGAGAGGAGCAGGGTGAGGAAAAGCGAGAGGAACAGGGTGAGGAAAAGCGAGAGGAACAGGGTGAGGAAAAGCGAGAGGAACAGGGTGAGGAAAAGCGAGAGGAGCAGGGTGAGGAAAAGCGAGAGGAACAGGGTGAGGAAAAGCGAGAGGAGCAGGGTGAGGAAAAGCGAGAGGAGCAGGGTGAGGAAAAGCGAGAGGAACAGGGTGAGGAAAAGCGAGAGGAACAGGGTGAGGAAAAGCGAGAGGAACAGGGTGAGGAATGGCGAGAGGAGCAGGAAAAGGAACAGCGCAAGGTGCAGGATAAACAGCAAGCGGAGCAGGAATGGGAAAAGCAGGAGCCCGGTGTTGCAAGTGTGGTGGTGGGAACTGCTGGAGTGGAGGAGAGGGAGGTCTGGCATTTTCAACTTCATGACGATCATCGTCCCTCTCGCCGACTCCATCGTCTCTGTGAGGCTGGACCTCAGCCTCAGCTGCCTGAAGCCCGTCCTCTTCATCCACACCAACGACGTCTAACTCTTCTTCCTCTTCCTGGTCACTGGAGGGGCGAGGAGGATTGTCGATGAGCCTGTCCTCTTCAGGAGGCTTCTCAGCATCAGGGTGTTCAGCACTGTTGTTCGAAGGCCAAAACAAAGAACCTGAGGAGGGAAATAGTTTAAAAAGTCACATTACAGTTATTATTTTATATATAACATTTTATATATATTGTCGGTAGCTAAATAAAGGTTTACATGATTCTGACCTGTGAGCATAATAATGAGAGACTATCGGTGCACGACAGAGGAGAAAGCTATTTATTTTATTTTGGTTTAACACTGGTTAAATTAGCTAAGCCGACCAGTCAAAAATAAGGAATACATACAATGAAAAAAAAATACAATGAAATCATATAATCTGTGTGTAACACTGTAGGGATTCCAAAAAAATATCATTTTAAAGTGGAAGAAGTCATAAAATGGAAAATGGAAGTAAAGTACAAATGTCTCTAAAACTTTAGTGCAGTACTTGAGCAAATGTATAGTTACATTCCACCACTGTGTAATTACCATTTTGGGTCATGCAATCATGAATCATTCATTAATTGAATCAGTGAACAAATTGGAGATGTGGGCAGCAATTCAAAAGTCTTACACCTGGCCACATGCATAGTCTGGCACAGAAGTGCGTGCCTAATAAATTTAGTATACCGAATGTGCCAACAGTGCGTAAAATTAGGCAGTGGCGACAGCAGATGCAAAACACATATTTCGCACACCTAACCGTGTGTATCTTGATTAAAATCATGTTCAACTAACGACATGCCTTCTACAAAAATAACCACACTAACACCTTTGCTTTTGTGTGCACCAATCTAGTTGTTTAACAGTGGTTACTATCGCAATATAAGAGTTTCAAATCACGAGACGTGACGGAGACAGTGGCATCCTGGACGCAGGACGCACACAGTCACTGCATGATAAACCACTCTCCTCTCTTCAAAACGAAAATACTGAATCACATTTCAATACATGATGAAAGTGATGAAAATGCCAACATGTCAAGTACAAACTGTGAGAGTGATGACTATAACAGAACAGCTTCGGCTGGAGGTGCAACAACAGTCACACACTTAGTTCACTTTATCTCCTTCGCTCAAGCTCACAACTATATCTGAATATATATTAATATAATATATATGAAAGTTATAGTTTACAAATGTTATAAACTGAACTTAAAGGGAATTGACAACACACAGAAGAAGCGGCCCTGGTTTGTTCACACCTGCGCGTTCTGACGTCCTATCGTCAGCTTCTAAAAGTTCCATCGTCTCCATGGTGCGCAAAAAAACTAATTTTTTACGCATTATTCGAAAAATGGCCCAATCTGTGATTTTCGAACAGGTGGACGAATTGTACATCTTTAGAATTCAATCATTTACACGAATTAAGTCTTAATTTTGTACTGAAACACGTTTTAAGGATGTCAGGGAGAATAATTCACACTTTAGGCATCATATTAAAAGATGTCTTACCTGCATAGTAGTTGAACCACCGACTGACTCTGGCCAGCAGGTGTTCCTCCACAGGGGGTCCCTCTGAAGCCATTTCTCCAGCAGCAGGTTACTTTTACAATAAAGTTGTCCTCTTGGTTTTTTCTCGTTCAGGTATCCAACAGCTCGTTATCCAACAGCTCGTTATCCAACAGAAGTTTTCCAAGTGATCAGTTGTCCAGGTGTTCAGCTTCCAACAGAAAGGTTTTGCATCAGGTCAACTCGTCTCAAGTCCAAGTTCAAATGAGAAATTGCAATGGTCTGCAGCTCTTATATAACCTCGGTTCACGTCACCGAGTGAACCGAATAAAATGTAAGATATTTCATTGCCTCTACAGACAGAAATCTTGCAGCACCTGAATGCGTCCATATAGATAATGATGAACACACATTTGTTTATTAATTGATATGAATGATAAATGATTTAATGATACGTGTAAATTGCAGAGGCTCTCTGTACTGTCAACAGCTGTATTCTGTTTACTATGTTTACTTTAACATTTTTTCAGAAGACCTATTTTTTATGTGTTTTTGGCGGAGGCGCACACTCCAGACCTCTCAAATTTGCAAAAGTTATAGACATGACCGATTCTTACTACTACCGTCACTCACAACTGTTTTGTAGACGATAAAGTCCCCTTTGACTAAATCTGCTTGCAGCCGTCAGCTGCAGAAATATGTGTTTTGCATCTGCTGTCGCCACTGCGTAATTTTACGCACTGTTGGCACACTCGGTATACTAAATGTATTAGGAATCTTCCGACACACCTGATGGTAAAAAATGGCTTTTCACTTATCTTACAGCAATATGCAGATGAATCAGGTGCTTCTCAGGTCAGGAACAGCAAATTTCAGACGAGGAAAGACTGGAGCACACTGACTGATTTGTAACCTTTAATAGTGCAAACAGACATTTCTGATGAAGACACAGTAGCTAGTGTGGAGATGTTGGCCTGTTTGCAATATTAAAGGCTGCAAATCAGTCAGTGTGCTCCAGTCTTTTCTCATCTGACACCCAATAGTAAAATGAGATTTTGTATGAGCTGTGCAAATCCCCAAACCCTCTCTCCTTTCCCCTCATTAAACTGTTCAACTACTTGCTCCTTTTAAAGGGTTAAAGAGGGTGAGAGGAGCTGATGTTACAGGAGCACCAATTTTTATTGGCCCCTCCAACTCTTACCCAAAACTCACCCAAACCAACTCTTATATAATGTTCCACTGTTATTTAATGTAGTTCCAACTAAAGGTTGTGTAAAATGGATTACTGATCTTTTGCCTGCAGTCCTCATCATTTATCTAAACCTTGAGATATCTAAAAGCCAAATGTTCTGAATAAAAAAAAGTTAAACAAAGCAGAAAGATTTTGAGTTTTTTTCATGTTCTTTTAGATCAGTTTGTCACTTCTGCTGACAGGAAAATTTACCAGGGTGTCAATTTCATAATGTAGTGTTAAATTTAATAAGACTGACTATTAAATGCATAATCGACATGATGATCACATGTGCTGTTTCAAGTACAGGGAGACAACACTGTAGTCTTCAGTTTTAGGCTATAATTGATTTTTTGCATAAGTTATTTTTATAGAACAAAAATATAGATAACACATGATTAATTGCTAAAGGCAACATTAATTACAAAGATCGTGGGAATTTAACTTAAAGACCATGTTTACTTATTTGATCAAAGTACGACTATTACTAAGGTCAAGAACTTTCACAACAGAGAAAAGTTATCATTTTGTGTGATAAGAGGCAGAGTTTTAAGATGTATATAAAATAATCCTCTTTGAATAATGTGTGTCTGATATGGTTTTAAAATTAATTACCTCATTAAAATCCTTAAAATGGCATCTACTCCTCCTCCCTCATTAAACATTTTAGAGGCTATGAATATGCAAATATATTTCATTTCAAAAGTTTAACTACTTCACACAAGATGTCTCCTTTGCTGTGCATTCTCAGTGTTTGTGCACTGGAGGCTTCAAGTTTCCACATCACACTTGTGTAAGTTGAATATTGGATCAGGATTGGCTCCAAACTAGTTGTGATGTCTTGTACGCCCGCCCCTTAAAATCAGATTTTTCAATGAGCACAGAGAAACTTTCCACTTTCAGCAGATGAATGTGAAAAAAAAAACTGTGAAGTTCAAACATCAAACTGTAGGAACAAGAAGAAATACACATTTTTGAGTGGAGGGGGACTTTAACAATTTGAAGGCACAAATAGCTGCTATTATACAGAAGGGGGCGGTAATGCAACATGAGTTGGATACTTCCCGCCGTTCAACAAGACGAAGAAGAGGAGCCGCTCCGGTAGGATACAAGGACCGATCAGTGTCAGTCCACCGACCTGTCTGTCGTGTGCTGTGTGTCACAAGCTGGCATTTCTTAATTCAGCGCTCTCCAGCTTGTCTTTCATCCTTTTCACAGCAGCCAAATGAACCAAACATTAACGCTAGAGAACGACACCTGATATTCTCGCTTACAGAAATGGCAGACGATGAAATAGACTACAACATCGTGTTTCCAGATGCAGGGACGTCGGGTGAGCATCATTTCATTGTACTGTACATGGCTCAGTTAGCTTAGCCTACATGCTAATGTTGTCTTATAAGGTTAGCGTGCAAATTACATCCTGCTAACTGCGTGCTTAGTTTAGCTTAGTTTAGCTTAGCTGGCTGTGACAGCTCTGTTAACCTGCTCTTTTATCGTCTGATCTTGTTTCAGAGAGACACTGGCAGGGGACAAAGGAGCCAGTTGTGATTCTGTTGGGCTGGGCTGGTTGCAAAGACAAACACCTCTCCAAGTACAGCTCCATCTACAATGAACAGGTTCAAACTAAATGACAAATCTCACAAGCTACTCTGTATTGTTCATTTAAAGGTAGAGTCAGTGATTGATTCTGGAGAATAATTGTTCAATACACTTTTCGTCAAATTCAGCAATATCTCCTCATGGACCACAAGCTGTCCTTTCTGTTTGTGCACTGAACAAAAATGTGGTGTTCATACACAGCCCTGGCTCTGTAAAGTGGAAACAAAGTGGCTCGGACCGAGCCACACAACACTATTCCAGCCAATCAACAGGGGGCGTTCGTGCTCTTGCGCAGGGCAGGGGGAAGTCATCAGAGCAGCTGTCTGAGGACATGACAGTCTCCCGTCTCCAGCACCTGTTGAATGGTGGGGGAGGGCTGGCGAACTGGAGAGAGGTCGTGGCCAATTCACATAGAAAGCGTTTTCTCATTAAACAGATATGCTTCCATTTTATTAAATGTATCAATCCACACTGAATCCGAGACAGTCTCAGAGACCAACTGCGTTTTTTACGCTCCAAGTCTTTTTCTGTCGCGTTCAGTGAAGTGTAATCTGGTAAGCACAACGTCCTACTGTGTGTTACATGTGATACACGGTGTTTGGGCATACACTGATAACATTACTTGCCCACCGCCCCCCCGTTTTGCTTTTTTTTAATAGAAATAAAACCCATTTACTTCCTTTTTCGCCTATTAGCGCCCACATTCATCAAATAAAAAAACTCATTTGTAAAATACTAAGCATGTTTTCAATGCTTAGTCGGACGACTGCCGCTACAATTATAAACAGTGTCTGCTCCATGACTGTCTGCAGCAGCAGCAGAGTTGCAGCACAGAGTAGCGGACGTCTGTCCTCCCTCCTGCTCTCTGCTGTAAACGCACACATAGCTGTTAGCGTGCAGCTGCTCTCATGTCTCCCTGGGTCTTGGTGCTTGTTTTTGGCAGAAACAAGCGAGACACAGGAACTTGGCTTGTGTCTGTTCACAGCTATACTGCTAACTTCATACTCTCTGCTTCAGTCGCTGAAGCCTCACCGTCACACACATGCTCGCTCGCTCTCGCTCTCTCTCTCTCCCGACCGCACACTCACTACGCACTGAGCTATTCCTTAAAGGAGCTACACTACTTGTATAACACAGAAAAAATCTTTCTCCAGAATGACTGACTACCTTTAACAGCAGTGTAGCAACATGGAAGCTGTGTAAACTATTCATATATCCACCTTTTTCATTCTTGCTTTCTTTCTGTTTTCTTCTCTTACAGGGATGTGTCACCATCCGCTACACAGCTCCTTTGAAGACGGTCTTCATCTCAGAGTCGTTTGGCTATAAGGAGCTCAGCAGTACTGCCCTCAAGTTGCTGGAGATCCTCTACGACTATGAGGTGGAGAACAGTCCTATTTTCTTCCACATATTCAGTAACGGTGGCTTCATGCTGTACCGGTACATTGTGGAGCTCTTGCATAATGACAAACAGTTCAGTTCCCTGTGTGTGATCGGGGCCGTAGTTGACAGCGCCCCTGGTAGTGGGAATGTCCGTGGGGCCCTACGCGCACTGACAGCCACCCTGGGGCCCAAAATCAGTCCACTTTTAAGGTACGTCCTCCTAGCGCTTTTCGCAGTGACTGTTTTCCTTTTGCGAATCGTGCTGTACCCGTTGACCAAGTACATCCACAAGAACCACTATGATGCCGTGCAGGAGAGGCCGCCCGCCTGGCCTCATTTCTACCTGTACTCCAGAGCTGACCAGGTGATCAGGCACCGGGACATCGAGCTCTTCGTGGAGACCCTGAAGCTGAAAGGCGTCCCAGTGGACAGCTATGATTTTGTCTCCACTGCCCATGTCAGCCATTTCCGGGAATTCCCTGAGCAGTACACTCTAAAGTGCCGCGATTTCCTGGTCGCTTGCATGAAGGACTCAGACGGGACGGAGATAAAGAAGAGACACCGGGTTCAGAATTAATGAAATTTTTCGAAGATTGGTGAAGAAAATCTGATGTAGTTTTTGCCTCTGAGGTCTATAAAATGTCGTCAGGATTGCAAGATTTTATGAGATCAAGATCTTGGCAATGTTTTTCCATCCCAGTGCACATAAATGGGTTGGTTCCACAGATGTGGTCTAGGTGCACTGCACTTAATCCATGTCTGGAAAACCAGCCACATGTAACACTATAAACCTCAAAAGTGTGATGGTTAAAGGCCTAACTCTGTGTTTTTGCAAGTCATGTACCACCTGTAAAAAAAACAATACACACAGTTGCTCTACACTGGAAAATTTGGAATTAATCTTTTAGGATAACATAAATGGTATTTAATATTGCTGTTAAATGTGATGCATTGTAGATTAGTAGTAGTGATTATAACTGATGAGGCTGGATATTAAAAAAATATCAAAACTGGTATCTAATATTTATGAAAATTTAAAATGTATTTATAGTTTTAATCTCACAATTTGTCAAAATGTGACCACATGGGTGCTTATAATGAAGGCAACTGTCATGTCCAAACATGAAGAACTTAAAATGTTTAATCACATAAATAATCTTTCTTTGAACATAAAAAAAGATCTAAAATTGTTGCCTTAAACAGGAAATGCCTTGTGATTTGTTTTTTTTGGGCCATAAATGGTAGAATACCAGCACTAATATGCGATACATGATAGATTTAGTCAAAGGAAAAAGGTGATTGACGATGAATGTTTATGTCCAGCACAACTATTGTGTTCTTCTCTTTTAACTGATGTGCCTTCAATAAATCCGAATGCTCATAGAATATGTCAGCCTAATTATTTTCAATGATACTTGCTTTTGTTTTGCCACACAAGCGATTTCAAACTGATCTGGATGTCTAATCCCACATAATAGAATAGAAACCTTTTTTTGGGAAAAGGAGTACTTTTCTGTGAAAAGAAAAAAAGAAAAATAAATAGAACATTGCTCCAGACTTAAGTAGGAAAGTGGTCAAACATCCATGAAGACTTTATAGTCATTTAATGTTCAGAAAAAGTATAGTTGTCTGGTGAACTTAAACTGTTACATCGTCTTGGTTTGCAGATTATTTCTTAGTGTCAGTAATGGTAAGAAAAAAAAAATCCTGACAGGAGTGTGTTTGACCTTTGTCCATCTGTTCTGTTCTGAACTCTCACTTGATTACACAACATAATGTGGCCAGACATTACATTAGTGACAACTCCTTAGTAAAACAAGGGATCGTGTACTGTTCAGTAGAGTTCATAGTTTGGCAAACAAATATGATGCAGTGGGATTCAGATGTTGTTTGAATTGGTTTGAGTCGTATGTGACAGACTGATCAGAGATCTTCAGTCAGCCAAGTGTAGACCAACTAAGTATTTTTATAAAATGGCTTCTCAACAAAGTAAAATTAAGAGCTTATTGTTTCCAAAGAAAGGGCCTTAACATGTTCCATTGTCCCTCATTTGTTGCCACAGTGCCCCCTATTGGACCCTCATATAATTACTTTGTAGCCATCAAACACTCATTTAGTGTTTGATGCAGCAACTTTTTATGAGTTTCTCTGGGTGAAGATGAAATATGTGCACCTTTAAAAATTAAAGACATCATAGTTAATCACAGAATTATGTAATTATAGTTTTTATTTTCAATATGTCTAATATATCTAATTATAATGCTTAATAATGACAATGTTTTGACTGCTCTGCATGAATCTGTTTTCTTAAAGGCTAAGTCTAAATAAATAAATAGTCTAAATCAATATTTTCTATCAGAAAAATGAATATAAGTATAAGTTTAAGTTTATTTAATTTTCATTTTAACCATAAGAATACACATATGGCAGAATGAGATATTGTTCCTCACAGGACCAGGTAATAATAATAATAATAAAATAAATAAAACATGACACAAAAACATAAAACATCTCAAGTGTGTAGTGCTTAAATAAATATAGGTAATAAATAAAAAGGTGCAAATGGCTGAGTAAAAATGCTTTACACATGTACTCATGCACAGATATTAACTGCTGGCTATGGAAAGGTATGCAGTCTACAAATATAAGTTGATGTTTAAAATTAAAATGGTAAAGTTTGTGAATCTTCTGCTTTCATTGTTCATCTACAGTGCTTCACTGTGGACAGCGTGTCATCAAAACAAAGACCTAAAGCATTTTTATCATTTTAATTTGAGAAAGGCCAATTTCATTTCACCTTCAGTTCATCCCTTGACCTTGTTTCTTTGCTGAGGACCAGAGGGCCTCACTTCATGCAAGCAATAAACGTCATCACTAGAGGGCTCACTAAAGGGAAGACATCAAGAAAAGGTGTCTCTGTGATCTCATACCCAGAGGCAGAAAAATAATCCAGACATTTCCCCTCCACGCTCGTCCTCAGCCGTCAGGGACTGTTTGAAGAGCGTGGCTCTGAATTGGTCCAGCAGGGATGGTTGTTGAATGTCTACGACATGTCAGATTTGACATTTGGAAGAGCGAGTGGTTGGCATTTGTCTCTGCACCAGGCCCGGTCCTGGCACTTCATGTATCATGTAGAGCTGCTTGGAGGAAAGGGAGAAAGAGGAAAGTTTACATATCGGCACAGACAGATGAACATCGCTTACTGGAGTATACATGAGACGGGCTGCTCTGATCCTGCTGGTGGTCTCCTTCACTGCGTTAATAACTTGGGAGGTTTTCAATAGTGGCACAGGTACTCTGAGTCAATGTACTACACAAATGCTGTTATCGTTCTTCTTAATTTTTTTTTTTTACATCAAGGAAACATCAAGATTAGAAATTACCTTCTTTTGAGATTGAGAAAAACAGAATCACATGATTTTTATCCATTATTTAAGTAAAAGTAGCAATACTTTGATTTAAAATAATCTATTATGAGTAAAAGTTGCATGAATCATGCTACTAAGGTAAAAATAGAGACATATAGCAAAGTGCTCATTATTCAGAATGGCCCTTTTATTATATACATATTATTATAAATATATGTTAGATCATTATGTAAACAGGATTTTTAATGTTTTAGTTGGTTGGGGTAGACATAATTTTCAAATTCAAATTTGCTTTATTGGCACGACCATAATAAAGGACAGTATGCCAAAACATTTTGTACAAGGTTTACAGTGTAAATATGTGTCATTCAGAATATAAAACAATAATTGGTTTGCATATTACTATACTATACAACACTAAATACTGTATTATACAGCACTATACAACACTACACCACATAGGCTACAACTACATTACTATTGTAATGAAAGAAAAACAAATCATTGGAAACAAATCATAATAAATATGTGAACTAATATTCTACTATTCTGTAGTGTAATCTAAAACATTGAATATATGTTACAAGCTGATCTTATGTTTCATATTTAAAAGTAAAGTAATTTCAACTAAGTATATTTCACAGCTACTTACTTTTTTAAAGTAGCTGTGAAATATACTATATGTAGTCAGTTTCCCTCTGAAATGTAATGGAGTAATTATCAAGTAGTATCAAATGGAAATACTCTAATAAAAGTACAAACTACTTGAGTAAATGTTCTTGCTTTCCACTCCTGCATTTAGGTTACTGCATTGTACAGTATCATTGTCTTTCTACTGGCAGACATTTTGACTTGTAGCAGAAACACACAGGTGAAACTAATCACATTAACGATGGCTCAGCTCCATTTAGGTGCACCAGTAAGTTATACTGAGCCACATTACACAACAGCAGCACCCTGGAAATAGCACACCTGAATTAAGTGATTAGCTACACCTGTGCAACTCACAAATAAACCCAAAAACCTGCTGCCTTCCTGTTTTTACAATCTGTTAGCATGAAATCCATGTAACAGGTTTAGTATTGAAGGTATAAAGACAGACTGAAGAAGCGGACCATTTTGGAAGGTGTTTGTCTCAAGGGTAATCTGAAAACATTTGAGCAAGCAAAACAACACATGCCTTTTTGTTTTGCTATTGAGGTTCACACTAGATAGTTGACCTTTATTTACTTGATTACAATAATTCTTACATATAATTGATGTAATATTGGTGTATAAGGTGGTCGGCGGGTCACTGACAAGGAGTTTAAAATTATTCTGAACTCACATTCCAAGAATATGATTCACTCTGAAATACCATCATATCGTAGGTGCAATAATTAAAAGAAATATCACACCATCCATAAGGCAAATACAAATGCTGTATTTGAATGGCATTCAAATCCTACAGTAACACTAATAATCCTGAAGAGGGCAGCATTGACTCACAGTTCCCATCATTGCAACATGTCACTGAGGCCTCAACCCAGCATCGAGCCAACTCTACAATCAGGCAGTGGATATTTTATTCAGGGCTCCTAAGGGACAAAGACTGTGCAACACTACCTTTGGAAGCTTTTTCTGTACATGTTTGCATGGCTTTGTGTCCGGCAAAAGTGGAAAATTTTGATTTATTTATTTGTACACCAAGAAATAACTCTCTCAAATTGAAAATGTTTGGGTTATACAAGTGAACAGTATATAAATACTTTGGTATTGTGCATTTTGAAAGGGCTCTGAAATTCAGTTTTTTTTTCTTTTTTTACTACAAAATGTCTTCTATTTTAGGAACCTTTTCAGTTGGGGCCGGGAGATAGTGGCGAGAAAAGAGAGGAGCAGGGAATGGATGGATGGGAATAAAACATCATAACTCGCCCTGTTCAGAAACGCAGTGAAAGACGAAATTACCCCATGGAAGTTAATGAAGTCTCACAAGTTGATGAGGGGAAAATTGCGGCGAAGAGGGGTCAGCGCTTTCTCTTTAGCCTTTCCCTCTTCCGCGGAAAATGGCTGCGGTCAAGATCCATACTTTTAGAGGACGCTGAGCACTCCAACGCAGAGATAGAGTGAGAGAGATGGAGGGGGAGAGCGCCAAGATTAATGGTATTAAGTGGTAGCACTTGGCAATACGGTAACATATCGTCCATGTTCTCTATTCCACGCTGATAGTTTCATAGACCTTGGCTTTACACATTGACTTTTAGCTGTGATTTACAGGATTCAAATAATCCAGGTGGCTTTTCATCATTGCAGGACCTACGAGCATCTTCAGGCTACGGAGTAATGCCAGTGCTGGTCGTATCGGAAAATGCAATCAACACATTAAAACAGGCTGACACTTCCCTTCTGCACTTTGGATTGCTGGTTATCATGCAAAGCCTTACGTTACAAACGGCAAAAGCTGAACTTTCTCTCAGAAAACTGCAAAGATTTCTCCTGCACGCATTGGTTTAATGTCACTCCAAATCCAAGAGAAATGTTTATATTTATGTACATGTTGACATTTTGGATGCTACCCTGTGAACCTTCTTTCTAGATCATTGGATGGGGACGCGCAGGATTTTATCTGACAGGCACACACACACAGAGATACACATGATATCAGATAGGATCTAATGGCAAATCTCTGTCCCTTCCTCTCTAGTTATTTTTAGTGATTTTGTATAAAGTTTGACATTTTGATTTTAAGTCTGACATACTGTGATGTTCTGGCCAATGATAACAATGATTTTTTTCTGAATTTCCTCTGCACACTGGTCTCCAATAATGTAATAAGAAAGTACAGCATATGCAGTAATGGGAGTTAGATAGATCGTAAATCTACTTTTTATTTTACTACTGCATCCCTCTTCTTAATCTTTAGTCCTCACATCTCTCCTTACACACACACACACACACACACACACACACACTCAAGCCCAGGTGTGTCATGCTGTCTTTTCCAGGCGACACACACAGCGTTGAAACCTCGCCTTTCTCTCTCGCTCCACGGGACCAGCCTTGTGATCAAGTTGAGCGGGGAGCCGACGAGAAGTCACTCAAGTCACCCTCTCTTCCCCTAATGAGCAAAGTGTCCTGTGGAAGCCGAGTACGAGACAGCATGGGAGCTCCCCCCCCCACACACACACACACAAAAAAGGGATACTGCAAATGCGTCACAAGCGCACACAAACACACACACACACCCTTCAGTAGGTTGAAATCCAGAGGATCAGGACCAAAGTCCCGTCCGCCTTTGAGTAACTTTAAAAGGTCTCCTGGTGTTTTGGATTGAAGAATGAAGAGGAAAATTTACGTGCGTGTCTGTGCATGTGTGTGTGTTGTTTGAGAAGGGAATCGGCTTGTTGGACCAGACAGGGAGCCGTCATCAAAATCTCTCCTGGTCTATCTCAGCCCCTCAGCCCTCTACTTAAGACCAAAAGAGGTAAAAAAGATGACGGAATGTTAGATAAAGAAAAAAGAGAGAGAGACATAGAGGGAGAGGAAGATGGAGAGTGAGAGGAACAGCAGTGTAGAAACCCCTCAGCATGTGTGCAGCCTCTCTCCCATCATGCGGTGCAGTAGGCTGCCTCGCTCAGCCTATTCAAAGCGAGTGTGTGTTAGTGGCGGAGTGTGTGTGTTTCTTCATAGATGTCCTTGAACAGAACCCCCTCGGCTCTGCGGATCCCTGCTGCCACTGGAGAACATTTGACAAGCAGCAGGCTCTTGTTAGAGCGTTGTCAAATTAAAGGTGTGTGTGTGTTGGTCTGAGAATTGGTGTGTTTCAGAGGCTCTATTCAGAGCCCTGTCAAATTAAAACTACCAAACAAACTGTGCGTGTCACACAGACAGGCCAAGTCCCGTGTATGATGGCAGTGGTAGGCCTAGGGCTGCTTTGTCTGTGTTTGTTTGTGGATGAATATCTATGTCTGTGTGTGTGTGTGTGCGCGCGCACTTGTGTGTGTGATTTTGTGGCATGCATCTTTTTTTTTACATGCATCTTTCACGTGTTTGCAATAAACAAATACACACACACATTGTTGTGACAGAAGAATCTAATGAGGTGTGTCCAAAAGTAAAACATATAGCAAGTGTCTCTCTCTCTCACACACACACACACACACACACACACACACACACACACACACAGTCAACCTCAGCATACTGAAGACTTTTATCTCCATTCAGATGATTTTACATGATTATACTAGTTCTCAGGTCTGAAATCTGAGTCTGAACATGAGATGATAAATGGTTACTAAAAACAAAGGAAAGCTTCCTGCTCCCCTGCAGGTAGTGTGGACAGACACAGATGTAAATACAGGTAACCTTTATGTCAGGACTCTGCATCATTTACAGGACATCCAACTGTGTGTGTGTTTGGGTATGACTTTCAGGGACACACACCAGACTTAAGACTAGTCAAATGGGGACGGCTTGTACAATTGTAGACAAAAGACGTGTCCCCAATTGGTATAACACTGATTTTTGGTTCAGTGGTTTAGGTTAGGATTAGGTTAAGGTTAGGGTAAGGGTTAGGTTTAAGCAAGTAGTGGTTATGGTTAGGGTTAGGGTAAGTCTCCAGGAAATGAATGTCTATGTAAATTGCCTTTGGGGAAGGGTGAGTCAAGAACCAACATGAAAGTGGTGAATACTTGATTCAGACATTAAACTTTTGGACAGAAGCAGGAAAGTTGTTTGGTAACAGTATTCACATCTGAGCAGCCCTACTTAGGATCCACTCTGCTCACTCTGAACTGGGAGGGTGCTAGAAAAGGTGCCCTAAAAATAGTCTGCTTATCCCATCCTGTCTGGAAAGCCGCATCCATAGAGATCACCATCATGCAGTCAAAAAACATCAAGAAGTGAAACTATTAAATTGGAATATACGAACTCTGACGGATAACCGAAACTCAGACTGACCAGAGAGGAGAACTGCCTTTGTTGCCCAGGAACTCCAAAAATTCAACTTTGCCATAATTGCTTTGGGTGACACCCAGAGAGCTGGAGAAGGGCAACTAAAGGAAGAGCAAGGTCAATACACCTTTTTCTGGAAAGGAATTGATCCCGAACAACCAAGGATCCACGGAATAGGTTTTGCCATCTGAAACAGCCTACTTCAGAAGCTGACAGAGCAACCACTGGGAATTAACGAATGTCTCATGACTTTGAGAATCCAGCTCACCAACATGCCACCATAGTGCCTATGCCTATGCACCAACTCTGGACGCTGAAGACAAAGTAAAGGTGAACTTCTACGACCAACCTGATGACATCCTTTCCTCTGTTCCTAACAACAACAAGATCATTCTTTTAGGAGACTTCAAATCCAGAGTAGGGAAAGATTGTAGGCTCTGGACTGGAATAATCAGCAAGGAATGAGTTGGCAAGGTCAATGGCAATGGAGCACTCCTCCTCACCAAATGAGCTGAACACAACCTGGTGATTACAAACACCCCATTTCGCCAGAAAAACAGGCACAAAGTCTCCTGACAGCATTCATGCTCCAAACACTGGCACCTTATCGACTACATCATTGTACAGTCTTGAGACCAACAAGATGTACTGAAATCAAGACCTGTTACTGGTGCCAAGGAGTGCTGGACAGACCATCGTCTCATCTCATCCACTATGAGAATGAAGATTCAGCCATTCATGGTGGAGGGAGAAAGCTCAGGAAACAACTAGGAACCAAAATACCAACACTTGTCAAGGAAGCCATCAAAACCTTGAAAAACAACAAGGCCACTGGACTCGATGGAATACCAGCCGAAGTCTACAAAATTGGAAGTAATCTGCTTCATTACCAACTGTACCAACTGTATCAACAACTCATCAAGATCTGGATAAACAAAGACATACCAGCAACAAGATGGTAGGTAGTAACTCTAGTAGATAGAGACTGCAATTGTTACCATCTACAAAAGGATCTGATCTGAATGCAGAAACTATTGTGAAATTTCCCTGTTAGCAACAGCAGGCAAGATCCTCACCCGCATCATTAACAACCAGCTCAAGCCTTTAGCTGAGAAGATCCTTCCAGAGACATGTAACATCAAAATATTCCTTTTAAGGGGTCATAAGCCAAAAAGGTTAGAAATCATAGGTTTTAGGGTGAGGGCTCAAATTAGTTTACAGTTAAAGTTAGGTATAATGGTGAAAGTTGATTTTAAGAAAAGGAATACCAATCTAAAATATATTACCAGTAGCCTATACTGTGTGTGTGTGTGTGTTTGTTTCCAGTGTGTGCACATATTGTAGTGTCCGTACACTACAGAGGCTGTGTTAGTGCTTTAACTTTGCCTCCATTAGCAAAATGTTATGATTTATGCAGTTGCTGGCAGACTAATATCTTTAGAAGTTTTTTTTTTCCTTTATCTTGTAGCTGGGAAGCCGATTCATCTTAAAGAGTGATGAGGGGAGGTTGCTCTCTATGCAAAACGCATTAAAGCTAAATGAGGAGTCTATTACTCAAATCTGGCTGATAATCCGTTAGCTAAAGACCCCTGGCCGCTAACTAAGCAGATTAAGATATGTCACTGCCACCGCGACCAGGATGACAATAGTATGCTTCTTATGTACTCAGACACACACTCACTCTCTCTCTCTCTCTCTCTCTCTCTCTCTCTCACACACACACACATTGGCAACTTGCTGAGCATATTGTATACACCCACATTTTGCCTGACTTTCTGTGCATGCACACACACATAGTCATACATATGTACACACACTTGTGTTGGTTAGTTAATCCCATACTTTCTCACACACTCAAACATACACACACATAGGTACACACACATCTTCCACACCCCCACCACTTATCTACATACAGTGTTTCCTTGCCAGCTAACTTCATAGAATTAATTATCTCCTCTCCACCCACTCTGTTGTGCTGTTTGTGTGTGTGTGTGTATGAGAGGAATGCACAGGGGACTCATGAAGATGCCGTGTTTGTATGAACATGGACAATTCATCATGGCTTGATTAACATACAAGATTTTATCTTCCTTTCTCCCTCTCTCTCTCTCTCTCTCTCTGTGCTTTGGTCCTGTGGTGATAATTACAAATAATTTATTCCTACCGGTTAATTAACCCGATATTCTTTGCACAGTCCTGAAAATACTGGAAACATTTTGTGTAGCTCGGAGTAAAGTCAGTTGATCTAGCTGTAATTATCTGAAACATTTGCTCACACGTAAGATATAAAGTTTTATGTTAGTAAATGGTGGATATTCAAATTATTTTTTGGACAAAAGCATCAAAGGACACATTGTCCATTCATTAGTCTAAAATTGTATCAACTGCTGGGAACTGATGGGCATGCAAATCACATCATCATAGATTTAGCTCATGATAACACATGCTACATATAGTGTAATGCAGTTTTCCACGTTGGCCTTGGTTATACAATATGTGTGACAATCAGTCATGTGACATGTAAAGTAAGCATAATATTGACATTTGCACCTACTAAGATTCTGACTCATCATAAATGCTATCAGTTAAAATTTTCCTGATTACACCAGCTGGGGCTTCAATAGTGAACTAATGCTAAAAGGGAAAAAAACAGAAGAAAACCTTGAGGTCAAAACAACATCAGGCACACTAGCTGCCCTTTTCCCTTTTACAATCTTTTTAAAACCATCCATGTACACATGCACAGGCAGCCACCAATATTGGCACATCAAATAAGTAATTCAGGACAGAATGCACCCAGTGTTGTTCCCATTTTGAATCAGTTAAGATGTGGTGTGAAGCCCAGCTGTACACAGTAGATGGCCCAGGGCAGACATCAGTGTCCACGTCACTCCAGACCTTGAAGCTGGTTGACCTGTGCTGGGCCTGTCTTGTTTCCAATGACCGTTTGTTACTAATTAATGGACTGGAGCCCATTCTCCAGCGCTGAGTGCAACACAAACCACATGCATTAAACATGACCATGCCTCTCTCTGCTGCCAGAGTCAGGAAGACAGAAAGATTGAGAGAGAGAGACAGAGAGAGAGGCGACAACAGAGAACAACATACACTTGTGAGATTTCAGATTACTTTTCTTTAATAAAAACTCAAAGGTGCCCGACTGTATACATAAGGAGAGAAATTCACTATGAACCATGGTATGTTTCGGTAAGAAACATCTCATCATCAAGCAGCTCCTGCTGCTAATGTTGAGTGGAAACTAAAAGTCCAGATGACTCTTTGTTCACTGCAACCTGCTCACAGTCAGTCAGGTGCTCAAAATAATACACCTATCCACATTAGCCTTTTGGAAAAATACATATTTTGATGGAAAGGAAAGAAGAAAGGAATCCCTCAGGAGTTATTTAGGAGGACTCTTAATGGTACAATAATTTACGAATACAGTCCCAGATTTCCGCTCTCAGAAACATGTTGAAATAATTCAAAGTGGTGGCTGCAATATAAATTTTGATAAGTAGTAGGTACAAGGATGTGTTGCTATAAAACTTTGAAATGGGAATTTACAGTACAGTGGGGAAAATTACTTCAGAAACCAGCAGCTCTTTCCACTTTGCAACTCTACATAAGGACACATTACATTTAGGTTTTCAGAAGATGATTCATTGTTGTTGTTTTCAGGACTAGGTAGGAAGTTCAGAAGGAAGTTTCTTCATGGAATGATCTTGAGTTTACCAAAGGAGCTCAAATATTTAGGAATAGGCAGGTAAACTGAAAAGGAAGACATTTAGGCCCCAATGTTAACATAAATGCAACATCTCTCTTCATGCGGTTGGTTATTTTTCCTATGCTTATCAACAGCTGTAGACCATTCCCTGTCTTGTCATCTTACTGTTAGATTTACAACTGCTCTATTCAGAGTAGCTGGCATAGAAACAGTTAGGGTGCCTTAGAAAGGCCTCTCAAAAGATTGGACTTGCCCTTTAAGACTGAAAGCGTCCTTGGTGGCCATCACCAGGCACTTACACACACACACACACACACACACAAACTGAAACACACACTGTAACACACGTTAATGCATAAATTGCCATTATCTGAGCTGCCGCCGGTGGCAGAAGCGCCCCCACCAAGATCACCTCAGCTGACAAAAGTTAATTTGCACTAATGATGTTTTACTCCTCTCATTACCTTAAATCATCTCCTTCCCTTTCCCTCCCTCCCTTCACCGCAGAAAGAGAGAGAGAGAGATGCAAATAGAAAGGTGCAGAAAAAGATGTGTAGAAAGAGAACCACAGAGAGAGAGAGAGAGCCAAAGTAGAATAAGTGAGACAGTGAAATACACAGAGGCCGAGGGAGCAGTCAGCAGTTTGTAATTGTTATTGTTCTGGATGAAGTTGATGATCATTTGAGCTACCCTAAACAGCTCTCTCTCCTCCCGCTGTTAAATATTTTATACCATCATATAATTATCAAAGCTACTCAAGTTAATTTTTGATGGAAGGCATGTGCACTCTCAAGTGTTTTTACTGTACAACCCGCCGCAGCGTTGTATTTATGTTGTAGGCTTAAGTGGTGGACTTTATAATGATAACAGAGTCTGAGCTTAACAAGTGTAGAGTGTTTAATGTGTAAATGAGTTTTTTATAATGGAAGTTTGAGTATTATAGCTTTATGAGTGGAATAATCTAATGAGCATTTTGTTGTGCTTTCCAAACTTCCGCCTTACCGGCTGCCATTCCTGCTCCCGCCTGTTGTTGAAGTGTGTTGTTTTTTTGTTTTAACTGTGAATCACTGAAATTTTACAGTAATGCTCTGAGTGTCAGTTCAATCTACAGTATGTAACAGCCCCTACATCCATACCCCGCCAGATTGGTGTTTTGACTTATTTAGCCTGATTAGACCTCTTCTCAGGTGTTTATACACTGAATGACTGAAAGTTCCTTCACTCTGTTTAGTTGTACCTGTTAAAATGCTGAAATTTTTAGGTGACATCAATTTATTTCACTAAACTTCAGGAAATCTCCACAAATTTTTCACATCAAGTTAAACCTTGGTGAACTTTGAGCGCATGTTCTTGACAGTGCTAATCTTGCAGGAACGGATAGCCAGAGTCCAAAATAGAGCTATCATATGCTACACAAAAAATGGTTTGCAACCAGTTATGGAACAAGAGTTGATGGTACAAATAAATCTCTTGAATGAACTGTGTGAACTTGTCTTGTTACTGAGTGATAGCAAGCTCGCTAGCTTGGAGAGCTTATCCCCTCTTCAGTGACTATTTATTGAATTAAATCATTTATAATCCTGAAAACAAAATGCCAGTAAGGAGTAGACAGCCCAGTCCAGAGAAAACAAAAACACTTGGAGAGCTAGAACTGCAGTTGAGTAGTGCTAGCATGTTCCTGGCTTGTCAGCATGTTAGCCACTAGATCTCCAGCCACAGTATTTCACAAATTAACCCTGCGAGTAGTCCCTAAGTCACCAAGCTTCTAGCAGCACCTACTTTGCGAGGGTGCACAGATGAACTTCGCTTAGGTTGTAGAGTATGATGACCTCACATAATTACCAGCATAGCTCCACCCGACTTAAACCTGAGCAGGGGTCTAATTATATGGTAACTGGAAACACTTGTGTACTTCTGATGTGTGCAGGGCCTTGAAGATCCTTGCTTCTATGCAAGAACCCTTATTTATTATTCCTGTGATTAAGTCCAAATGAAGAACATAACCCACCAAGTCTGGACTTTATATCCCTCACAGTCATTAATGGGATTTTTTAATTCTATTTTTTATTTTGTCAGACCAGACCAGTTTCATTTAAATGTCATTGAATTGGAGATGTTCTAGATACAGAAATAATCCTATAGAACCTTTTCACAACACATCTGTAAACACAAGTGTAACTAATAACCTTAACGATATCTGAATTCCATTTAGATGTCCTAGGTGTTATTGGCATTTTGACACGCTGGCATGACTCACTGAGACACCTCATTGGAATGGAGCTATCATTAATGTTATTAGTTACACCTGTGCTCAACTGTCTGCTGTGAAAAAGGTCTACTAGCTCAGTCAATCTGAGTGTGCAATGTACTAACATTAACTAACTTTTGAAGAATGTTCACATAGGACAAAAATGAGAAAATTACGTTAAGTGTACTAATAAGTGCTGCAAATTACTCAGTTATTATTAATATGCTCTATCTATGTGTAAATTCTAATACCCCACAATAACATAGTTAACACATATAGAGTAGCTACACATGTATGAAAGAAAAATGTAAAAATTGTATAGAAAAATGGGTGACAGCTCTAGGAACAACTCAGCAAATGAAAAGTAACTCCACCCAATAGCCTACATCCTTTGTGTTTTGTAAATGATGGTCAAAGTCAAAGTTGATGTCTGTCATCATATGTCTTGTGTCCAAAACACTGACTGACAATTGTGCTCAACCTTGTAATTGTAGTATATAGTAAACAAGACACCCTCCCAGTTTCTAAGAGCACAAATTAGCCAACTGGCAAAAAACGAAGGAAAAGAAGAAATAAAGAACAAGGAAAAGCATTAAATCAGTGACATCCTTGTTGTTCATTCATAATGTTGGAAGATAAACAGACTTTTGTAGATAGTTACTGTCACTGTCTGACATACAGCTAATCCAGCCTTGGTTGGTCACCTTGGTGGCTAACTAGCTAACGAAGAAAGCTTAGTTTACTGAATGTTCACATAGCAAATTTTATTAATCTAATCAGATTTATTGCTTATATCTAATTGTTTATTAAGGTGGTTCACGTTGGGTTTACTGTATGGCCAATGTTCAAAACCAATTTAAACAGGGCATGTTCTTGAACTTAGCATATGTGCAAAAGAACAACACACGTGACATGTCATAATGACATAAACAAATGAAATGGAGGATATTTAGGCTAATGTATCACGTTCGCTAGACCAGCATTGCAATGATAGCAGATATAGTGTTGGAGTGAAGTAGTTGCAGTAATTCTGGCTGTCTGGCAATTCTCACAGTGCCACAAATCAGATATGTATTCTTTAGCATAGTTGTCAGAATTGAAAATTTCACATTTATTGTGAAAGTGTCACAATGTCAGTAAAAACTCTCACATGATGTCACATACTGTTTGAGGGGAAAGATATCAGATTTGGACAGATTCGACCTGCTTTCTAAAACATAGCCATTGTGTGACTAGTTTAGCATTTTGCCAGTTTGAAGCACCTTCATAAAATTAGCTACATTACGTGTTCTGCTTTTCACATAAAAGTTGCAAAAACAGCCTGAAAGTCCACTGCAATTTACTATAACTATTTCCATCTGACAAAGTGCTCTTCGATAACATCACAAATTAAAATCTTGGCTCTCTGTTTTCAAGCTCAGATGGAAAGTTAGTTGATATTGATTAAAGTGTCCTGGATCATAAAAATCACATACGTACACTCTGTGGATTTCACCTTTACTGTAAAGCATCACTCCCCTGAGTTTGCAGACAGTGTTCTCCAGACAAAGTTATGTGCCACTGACCCTTCCCTCACATCAACTCTGAAACCTCGCAGTCATTAGCAGCCAATTGATGAGGGAAATGGTATTAGTCTGAAAACATTTGCGGCTCATCCAGAGAAGGGGCCATTTTTACAATTGGTTTAGGGGGTTATGAATGTGCGCATGTTCTGTTTGAAATAGGCAATGTTCATTTTTTATCTGTAATTGTTTCTAGAGGAGGCTTTTAGTGAGAGATGAGTTAAGATTCTATTAGAATCCACTGCTCTCTTCCTTTCTTTACAGAGTACAGTGCCCTTTGTTTTCTGTCCATGCTGATGTTGAAACTGGATAAGGTTTGGAGATGACCCTTCATTTGTTGTTTCTCTCATAAACCAAAGAACCAAAGTAATGCCTGATTGCCTATTTTGACTGATATGTTCACCTACCTGCACCTTGTATATAAAGATAAATTTAAAAAGTAAGTATTGCCACAGTGCACAAAATCGATGTTCAAATAGTAAAAAAATTACAGCCACAATTAAATGAGTGATTGAACATGATGGTAAAGATTTTCCAGATAACATAAGTTGTCTTTGGTAACACTCATCGACATCTGCCATCTTTGATGCTACTCACAGGGTGTAAAAGGCCTCGAAGAGGTTTTCTCTTTGTTGTCTGCACATATCAGTTTCATCTCGATCATCATCTGGTTAGTAGCCAGGAGCACGACGGATGTCAACATAGATCCGGCAGATTTTCTGTCCGTTAGTGACACAAACAAGCACTCAGTACCATGCGTATTATGTCCAGCATGAGGGAGCATGTCCTGTGAGTGATAATCAGTAGGTTTGAAGGGGTAAGGGATCAGGAACTGGCTTGTGTGATGGATCAAAGGGTTACATGACAACCAGGCGAGGACTTCCTGGTTGACAGAAACATTCCTCAAATGGATAGCACAGTGTATCAAAGATGATGTGTGTCTGTGTGTGTATGTGTGTGTGTGTGTGTGTGTGAGAAAGAGAAAGAGATCAGCGCCCAAAATAGACAGCGTCCAGTATCCAGGATGATGTGTTTTCTTCATCTTAGGACATCCTGTCTGTCTGTGTCTTTGTCTTCATCCCCTCTGTGATCTGTCCTTGTTGCTCATATGCAGTTTGCTCTCAAGTCACAGAGTATATGTATTGATTGCTAAAAGTTGTGACAATAAACAAATTGTAATTTTTTTATGAGCTGAGGGATGTTTAGATCTTTGGGAAAAACAAAATGTGAAAGGCATACCTTATAGATGGTTTAAAAGCTGTAACTACTGGCTTTATTAAAGTTTAATAAATCATTTATTTATATTTTATATATCAGTAATGAGACGTTAAGAGGGGCGAGTTTCGGCTAGACTTGATGTCTTATTAGAAAGTGAAAAAAACAAAGTTCCTTTATTTACAACTTACATTTATAACTGCACACCATTATACTGTGAGTAAGTCATTAATAAAAGGGTTTCACTACCACAATTCATCAAGTCTTGGATGTTTCAAGTCTTCCTGATAATTTAAAGAGCTGAAAAGACAAAACAGGTCGAATTAGATTTATTTTTTACAACCTTGCAAACTAAATTACATCTCACATATTGTTAATTATTGATTTTTTGACTTACAAGCATCACCTTTATACCCAAATTAGATGGGGGACTATTGCTGCTGTAACCTCTGTTTTTTTGTTCAGTTTGGTTTCAGTTTCTTTTAGTTTGTCTGTTACTCATGTAATTATTACTAAATAAACTTTTCATCTAATTTCACATTGAAGGAATGGGCAGGTAATCATCTTTAGGACTAAATGAAGAAGATTGTGCCCACTGCAGTGCAAAGCAATGATGACATTTTTGGGTGAAAACTTCATAATTCATACACACTTTCTTCATCCTCTCATGTGAATAAATGTCCCAATGCCCTGTCAGGTTTTTCTTTAATCAAACCTTGATTTATAAAAAAAGAGACAGCATGATTGATCTGTTATATTCTACACAGAAGCAAGTGAGGGAACGACAGGACACGCAACACAAAGCAAGAGTTGAAAGAAAGGTAACGAGTGAGCAGTATTTGTGTAACATCATGCAACACTCCAATTCGAATTCATCAATTTCTTTTTCTTTGTGCGTCTGAGGAGAACCGCCGCCTTGTAGCCCATCTCCATGTATCACCACGTCCAGAGCCCCCCGGCCTCTGGGAGGGTATAGAATCACACGGACCAAACATAATAAAGGTAATTTACTGCCAAGGCAAATTCCATAGCTCTGGGCCTCCACCCCATGTTAAACAGCCTGCTGACCTTTAGCGTCTGATTTCATAAAGAGGGACACAATCCGATTAGGCCTGGACAGGAAAGGTCAAATGCACTGGCAGTTGTGGAACGTCGCCGCTAGCTGGCTGGAGACGTACAGAATGACCACGGTAGTGTGGACTGCAACCCTGTGCATGCCTGAGTGTGTGAGAGTGTGCATGTGGGAAAGAAGAAGGTGTGTGTGTGGGTGTGTGTGAGTGGCAGAGGTAGGGGCAACGACGGCAGTTAGCCTCTGTGGCCTCTGGAGCCGTTAGCAGAAAGGGCAGCATATCTGACATGGGCGGCGTGCTCCCTTTTTATGTCCCAATGACCACACACACTCGCACACACAAACATACACACACCCGGTGGCATGGCAGCCTGCTTTACCTGATAACATCTTCAACTCCACTGAGCCTTGAAGTGCATCACTGTTTTGAGGTGTGTGTGTTGATTTTCTGTCCTTTTTTTGTTGGATGGTGGGTGATGTGAATGTCACAGCACATTGTGAAGGTGCAGTCTTCACTGATTGCTTGAGTGTCTGTTTGACAAGCTTTGTTGCTTGTCCCTAAAGGTGATCTGGCCTTTGTTGCTGTTCATTTAAAAAAAAAAAACCTTCCCTTTTGATTTGTGTTGTCTTCATTTTAAATAAAGCTTTAAGTGGCTTACATTAAAGTATAATTCTGGTTTATTAATTTGAGTCTCATTTTCGCAGTGTTGGCCACCAGTTCTATCTGTTATGATAACACTGTAATCGATGAGATCTGGAAACACAGCGACATTGCTACAGTAAAGTCAGATGGGGCAAGAAATCTGCATGCTCACTAGACACTTCCACCGACCAAGACCGCTAAATTCTGGTTTAGCCCTCCAACTAACTTGAATGGGGATAAAATGATTAAATTGTGCGGCTCTTCTAGACTTTTGAAATAAATGTGATTGGACTATTGGGTCTTTTTGGGCCCAATAGCATCACGTGACATTGTAATTACACAATTTAGCCACTATGTCAAATTGGCTTCAAAGCCCGGTGCTGTTCCTGTGGCTTGGTCCTGGGTCACAATGAGGAACAGCCTACTCAACTGACGTTCCCTGATTAAGCAGAAGTATGCGCTCATTCGTGCGTGTGCGCCAACGGCGAGAAATGAATGACAGTGTAGTTGTCCCTGTCTGTCTCTCCTCTGCTCTGCTCTGTGTGTGTGTGGAGCTGGAGGGGCTGAGCCCTGCCCTCAGTGCTCATAGTCACGTTAGGTTTCTCTCCTCTCCTCTGCTCTCTGTGTTTCACCGTGGACAGACAGCAACAACTACACTCATTATGTTACTGTAAGTGCAATAAAAGCTCTGCGAGTAAAAAGCCAATAAGAATAATTTATTAATGTAACACACTCTGATTTCCATTTGGGCCGAAGACTTTCTGATTGCGTGCTAAGTTTTTTGCAAACTTCTTCTTCTTCTTCTAATATCTGACAGACTCGGCACAGGAAGTGCATTGCTGCCAAGTAATCACCTTTTCAATGAGTAATAAGTAATCAGTAATTGATTATATCTTTCAAGTAGCACTGATTATTAAAGAAAGGAATGATGGCCAAAACTACTACTACTAAAAAAAAAACAGAATTATCCTTTAAATTACAACAATCTTGACACAACTCTATTATCAGCTTTGTCCAATTGACTTGAAGAAATATACTGTGTAGCGCAGAGATGTTTTTTAAATTTCACCTCATGCACGAAACTACTGAAGTAAACAATATGAACTCCATACTTGTTTGTATACAAGCACTGTGTAACTCTCATATGTAAGTTCCTGTGTATCTTCAATGTGTGTGTGTTTGTGTGAGTGTCAGCACAGGTACTTTGTCTCCCCTGTGGATGTTCTTGGTAGCAGAGCTGTCGTCTGTTTTAGGAGGTGCCCATTAAGGAGCTCACATGGATAATGCTGATTGCATGGGGTGCTGCCAAGATATGCTGTATTGTGTATGTGTGTGTAGGAGCCATATGTTGAATATGTGTGCCTGTACATACGCGTACAGTATCTATATCCGGTTAGAAATCTAAATGTGTGTGTACATATTTTTTTGCAAATTTATCACAGGATACATGGACAAATATTCTGGTGTGTGTGTGCTGTATGTGTTACGTTTTGTATGAATGTGGTGGTCGGTGTGTCTGCAAGTGTGTGTGTGTGTGTGTCATAGTTAATGTTGATTGTGTCGGGGCACAGCGAGGTGCTGACAATGCCGCGTCTGCTGAATGACGGAGATGATGTTAACAAGCACAGGGAGGCGGTCACCACCCCCCTGTTCACAATATGGGGGTACTAAAGCTGTCGAGACCATAACTACCACACATTGCTCTGTGTGTGTGTGTGTGTGTGTGCGTGTGTGTACTAATACCTCCTTGTCCTCCACCTCTTTGTTGTCACACTCCTCATCTCTGGATCGCTGTAGAGCAGCTTGCCTGGCACTCCAGCAGAGAGAGAGAGAGAGACCCTTGCCTCTGTTAGAGGTGGAGGCACAGACATGTACACAGTGGCAACGATAATTAGAGCTAAGAACATTTGTGTGTGTTGTCTGTGTGTCTGAGACAGAGTGTCTCACCTATAGAATTGCAACTTATTATTTTCATCATCAATTCATCTACAACTACTTTTTAATTATTTATTTATTTTTACAATTCTTCAATTATTTGATTAGTTGGTGACAGCAAATTCATCTAATAATGAATCATTAAGTCTTTAAGAATTTTAGACTTAGTTCCAGCCTCTTCAATGTGAGGGTTTTCTGCTTTTTTTGTCTTATGTGATAATAAAGTAAATATCTTTGGGTTTTGGACTGTTGGTCGGACAAAACAAGAGATTTGAAGAAGTCCCCCAAAACTTGTGATTTCTTTTGATATTTGTGGTAATTTCATAGATCAAACTTCATTTGTTCTATAAAATAATTGAGAAAATTATTGGCAAATTAATCAATATTGAAATGTTAGTTGCAAACCTATTTCAATTTATAATTTTATAAAACAGAGAAAAGATACAAACTCTCATATTCAAGAAGCGACAACAAGAGTTGTTGGCAGATTACTTAAATAATAAATCACCTATATACCAAAATATTCTAAGCTTTTCTGTGCTTTCAACCTCATCTCTCTCTGTCTCCTGATTAAAGACGCAGCATAATATTAGTTAATATTCTTTCACTTGATTAATCAATTCATGGTTTTAGCACTATGTGGCTATAAATGAATGTTTGTCCCACTCTAGTAGACAATTTTAAACATGATAAAACACCTAATTAAGATATTGTCTGTAAGTTCAATGCCTCTGCAAATGGAAACAGTAACAAATCTACAGGGAGCGCCTTTTCCTGACAATCTTGAACGCATTTATAATATCAGACAGCAGCCCAGGTCCAAAATATATTTGGCATGTATACATCATACTCCTAGTTTCAAACTCTCAACTCTCATTAGCTATTGTTGTGTAAAATATATGTCAGGTTTCAATGTTCAAATAAATTACAACACCAACAGAAGTACAACATTATGTCAATATGGAGGCCTTACAGACTTTTGTTAGACATTTCATTGTTTTAGTTTGATTTCAGCATGTAGTGAAGTGAAATAATATCACTAGATTAAAGAGAATAAACTATTTGTTTGCTTTCAGGCTGTTTCCAATACAGAAAGGAACACTTTCTCATGAGAATCTATAGCTTATACAATTCTCCCACTTCCATTTATCAAAATATTAGCATAATGGCCCACATCTCGAGTCACTTGCTATTCTGGCTCATCTTTCAGCTTTTTGGAATTCAATAGTTGTTACTTGGCCTGAAACGGTGAGATACAAGGCCCTTAATGGGTCCAAGTTAAAAGCTTGGCTCATGTAGAGCACCAGAAGTTAAAAGCTTACACAGAGTTATCATAATAGGCCACGCTCAACGTCAGCCAAGTCGTCTTTTTGAAGCAGGCCTAATTTCCCATGATGATGATGATGATCGGCCGGACAACATGCTCAGAAACAATTAGCGCTGGTCGCTGAAGTGGACACTTTCCCCCAGTCGGGCATCGAGGGCCAGGGCATAAATAAGTCCCCTTGTCAGCCATTGCCAAGCAACAGCTAATGACTCTCATTAATATGCAAAATAGCAGCCATTTTTCTCTCCTTCTTTGTGTGTGTGTGTGTGTGTCGCTCCTCATTTCGCGCACTCGGTCCGTCCAGTGCAAAGTGACCAGCTCAAGAAAATTTCTAATTGCGAGTCAATTATGTCATTGAGCCCGTTTAGATGTTCATTTGTATGCAAATTTGGAGACTGCTGGGAGAGAAGAGGGGAGCTGGCATCAGACAGCACGGAGGGCAGCAATACTCAATGGACAGTGACCCACACACAGCAACGCCGAAGCCCACATGACATGATTCATCATTATTTTGAGTGTGCAAATACCGAAATACTGTTACCTGTTTACTGACCTGAGTTTTGGAAACTTCTCAGGTTGGAGGTTTTGGTTGCAAATGGGGGTCAAATCTAATCCCAATACAAAATAAACATGTGTGGGCTCTTTGGTGTTAATACCATGTAAGAAGAAGAGAGCAGATAAGAATATGAGCATCAGTCCAGACTATGGTATACCCTAACACTTTTTTTGATGGTATGCCTTCCAAGCATGAGTAACTGGTGGCTTTCAGAGGTCAAGAACCATCTCCTTACACATGTAAATATTGTGGTCACTGTTCAGGGTTCTTTGTGCCATCAAAGTTCATTTGGCATTGTTCTCATCTGCCCGAAAGAGCTGAACCAACAACCCTGTCTCCTAGAAATTTCATTTTTTTTGTCAACATGATGAGGAAATGTTGTTAATTATCGTATGGTAGGTTACCAGACCTCTGTAGCCTGCTCCTCATCTCTGCTTGAAGTTAACAGCTCCAGGCTACATTTGTCGCTACTAGAATAACACACTTCAAGCTCCAATGGAATTGTCACTGGTTAAGTTGCATTGTGGGTAATGTAGTGGCCAGATTTTGACAAGGAAGAAGAATGCCTGGAATTAAAAATCAATTTTGACACATTTATTTTCATCATCAGCCAACCATGTTATAGGAGTACAATGCTAAATCAGTTGAGTACTCTTTTAGTAATCACTAATAATCAATCAATAATTAATAAACTTTTTTTGTTACTGAGTAGTCTGTGCATGCTTTTCTTATTATAACTCATCCCTGTACTTACCTGAACAGATGGTACATTTCACGTACATTCTACATAAAGATGAACAAAGCCTGTCACTACTCTGTGATGGGTGAGAGTTTGCAGTTCTTTTGATTCTTTTCTGTACCAAATAACATCTGGAATCTTTGCATATCATGACAGTGTTGGTGCTATTGCACCATTTCTTAACATACGTATTTTCACTACATCACATCCTCAACTGTCTGATTACTGTACAGTAAAGCAGAAACTGTAATCCTCATTTGACCCAACTACCTGAGCTCTCCTAGATGAATAATGGAAGAACAGCTGACTTTATCAGAGCTAGTCAATATTCATTATAGTTACATTTTACTTTTTTCATGTCAAATTCCCCAAAATATTACAAGGCAGCAGGTCTTAAGGCAACCTCGGAGAATATGGACCAAAGTTAATCAATCTTATGATTATGATGAATTCAGGTTAAGGACTTCCCACATTAAATTAGTGTATGATTAATAAATCATTGACTAGTTGTATGATAATATCTGAAATAGATGATGTTGAACCAGTTTTGAGCAGATGGCCAATATCAGCCCGTAATTGTGATCATATCAATTTTGAGGTGAGTGATGAATGATATGTTTTTATTTGAGTACTGAATCCCCAAAAGACAGCTTAAATGTCCATCCTTTAAAATTTTCTGGCTCTTATTCAGTGAAAGATGTGGTCTCACAGTGTGGAACGGAGAGCTCATCATTTCATCAAGATACATACCCGTGGTTTAGCAGAGTGGGCCAGTCCCAGTAAATGGTTCCCAGATCCATCATCCTGCTGTGATCTGATCTGATCTCCTCTGCTGTTGATTAGACGCTTATTGGACCGAGGAGCTAAGACATCAATGTGAATAGGGGGAAGGAGAGGAAGAAAGAAGGGACAGGAAGGAAAAGAGAGGAGAAATGCAACAAGTCCTCCATCCTAGAGGCAGATCTGTCTGTCTGTCTACAGTATCTATCTGTCTATCTATCTATCTATAACTCTCTTTCTATGAAAACAGGTGTCTGTATGTGTGTGTGTGTGTGTGAGTGTGTGTGCGTGTGTGTGCACCCACCATCTCCGCTTCATCAATACCAGTAGAATATCCTGGTGACATTGAGCAGTCATTACAGCAGCCATCAGCAGTTAATGAACGGATGGAGTCCACAGCATTCTCACTAAATTCATTATCACTGTATTGGACTTGACGGTGCAGATTAATAATTGGTTTGTCACACAGATATTTTGGATGATTAATATGGGTATTGATTAAGAAGAGGGGGCGGTGGGGTGTGTGTATGTTGATAGGGTTGACATGAGGAAAAGTGCGAACACCAGCAGTGGGCTACAGGAAGCCAATGGTTGGTCGGTGAAGAGACTGATCAGAGCAGCGGTGAGAAAATCACTGCAGCCCAACTTAATCAAAGCTGTGGTTTGTGTCCTGGCACGGAGCCCCCCACCCCTCCCTCGTCTCTTTTTGTGCGAGTTTGTATAGAGACTCAACCTAAAAATGACATTTTGAAAAACACATATTTTTGTGCTGTTTTTCTCAGTCTGACTTACTGGTATGTCAAACATCACTGCAGTATACTGTACAGACTGGAATTTCAGCTGTGGCATGTTGATTTAGCTGTGGCAGACCAGGGACCAGATGCATAAACGATGCGTACACACAAAAACCAGGCATGCGCCATTTCCTGCACATGAACTGGTATTTATAAACACAGAATGTGTGGTGAGAATAAAGTGATCTGAGGGTGACGTGATGAGGTGGAGATGAAATATAAGGTGAGAGATGGAATCTATTAGTAAAACATTGTTTATGTTGATAACCAGCTGTACTGATTGTGTGATTTTAAATTTTTTTTTTGTGTGTTTACACAGAGATTTGTAAAATTCCAATCAAAGGCGCATTCATAAACGTAACATTGATTAACTACTTTTATGTGATTCATTTTGTCATTCTTTTAATTTACATAGGAGTCAACATCTTGTTTGGCTCTTAATATTCTTATTTTATCCTTAGTTGTGTCACACCTTGTAAAGTCGGTTTAGATATGAGCGCTATAAATTAATCATTAATTACATTTCTGAGATATAACTGCTGACAATATTTTACAGGTGCATGTGGTGAATTAATGATATGGGTTATAAACAGCTGCACAGCCGTGTGTAATGGTAGCATGTAATGACAGCTGTTCTTCTGTTGGAGAATCTCGCTGGTGAAACACAATCTGTGAAATGGCACTTCTTTCCTGTTTGTTTTATTGACAAGTGTACACACTGGTAGAGCAGGCGGCAAACTGATATGAAAACAGCTGGTTCAATGCATGTCTTCCTCCATTTATGGCTAATTGTGGGAGTGGAAATGAGGCTTGTGCATGTGCGCCCAGTTCCTCAATGGCTGAGATTTATAAAACAGAACCATGCGTATGCACAGCTTTATAAATCTGATGAAAAGAATGCATATGCATATTTCTAGCTTCACAGAGTTTTATGCATCTGGCCCCTGCTGCTGAGATGAAGTGAGTTTGAGACATTGACAATTAGTTGAGCTTAAAAAAACATGGTTTAAACTTGATGAAATGTCTTTGTAACAAAATTTGCAGACCCTCCAACAAGACACCCATGCCTGTTGTTTTCTACACACTGGTGTATCTGAGTTGATGTGGGCTTGTCAAGATACGCCACTGTCCTATTTCCTATAGTCAACTTTCCATAAAAGCAGCAGTTTCATCACATTTGCTCCCCGGATCAGCACATTGTGGCTACCTTGACTGTTCGTTCTGTTTGTATGGCGCTTCCAATGTGTGCGTATGGGCATGCATGGGTGTCAAATCATGTGTTCAGTCTGACAATAGCACTGCACTGATAAAATGCAAAATCCTGAATCATTTCAATGACAGCACTGTATGTGCACGGTGGGGGTGCCTTTGCAGAGGGTTTCAGTACAAATTCACAGTGTCATCTGCAAAAAAGTGGATCCAGGCTAAACCTTTGCTGCAGTGCTGTCCAACATCATCCAGCAACACACTGCATTGACCAACAAATATGTGCAAATAAAAGCAGTTGCACAAATTCCAGGTACAAAACCTTATAGCATGTGAGATGTAGCATTATTCTAATTCTACTATTTATCTCACTTGTAGAGATGGAAGTTGCTGTTTTTCCTGAATTTTTCCAAGTTGTAAAATCCTTCCTCCAAGGAGCATAAACTGCTGTGAAGTGTGTTTTTAAGGCTTTCTGGTGTCTATTATCATTTTGAATCTGTAGCAACATGCCCATACAAATGCAGCGCCTGGCTCTCTTCTTTCAGCCTAGCACATGTCATCTAGCAGCCAATAGAAACATTAATTGAGTGAAAAATGGCATGTTTTCAGGCCCTTGTAAAATGACACAAATGGCTACTGTCGCCTCACAGGAAGAAGTTTATCCAAAGATAAGAGAATGCAGATAAGGGATGGAAAAACAAATTTTAATTATATACATTAATGTCAAAAATTGAGCATACAAAGTAATCTAAAACATTGCAAATGCTGTTAAGACATAAACATCTAACATAAACATCACATCTTTTTTTCCTTCCTGTATTAATGTGTGTAAGTGTATGCGTGTGTGTGTGTGTGTGTGTGTGTGCGTGCGTGCGTGTGTGTGTGTGTGTGTGGTGCTCTGGCCTTGTATAGCTGACTCTCAGAGGAGACATCTTGTTGTCTATCTACTGAGCTCAGATTCATTACTATCGATCAGTCATGTACTGGATATATAGATCCACCAAGTATATAGATAAGACATTTATTACAGGAGATTGCCGTCCACATGTATAGATTCACCATGTGAGCGTATAGATCGGCCGCAGACAGCTTTACTGCACATTATCTGCATCTGTACTGAACCGCTGCAGTAGGCCTCCAGAGAAACTTAGGATAATTTATATTTCCTTCTTTTTTTCTGCTATCAGGTGATAGACAATGAACAGAAAGCTTGGAACCACTTCAGGGCAGGCATCCATATTGTTTTCTTATTATTAATATATCTGTTGGAGCAGACGAAAACATTTGTAAAGTTGTGGATCTAAGCTTTAAGTGTTAATTTTATGGGGTTTAAAAGATGAGGTTTCATTCTTATTGTGATAGGACACCATGATAGAGCTTTTCTCTCGTCCCCAAAATCTGTTTGCTCGATTTGAACAAATATGCCACTTTGAAAAGTAGAAGCCTTGCAAAAAAGATAAGAAATAAAAAGGTATAATGCACTCATACAGTCCCAGACATTTGAACAGACGGATTTACAAGTGTAAAACCAAAATACCTATCACCTTATCACATAGGATTGCTATCCCCTGAATTAGATTTTTTTTCCCCTCAGCAGTTGAAATTTTCAGCGCAATGCTTCTTAGTCATGAATAGATTTAGGTTATCTTTCCTTGTCCTGGGAGGGAGGGGGGAATTAGAATAACATACAGTATAGAGTTATTATTATATTCAGCCCGCCCACCCCCAAAACACCCCCAAACATTACCTTATCAACAATACTTCCACCTCTTCTCCTTTTTAATTTACACACACATACAAAACATGATACATCCATCCAGACGTCACCGGCCACCCGTCGTCATCATGAGCATCTGTAGAGATGATAAAGTGATGCTGGGCTTCATTTCAACAGAAAGAGGGAGAGGAGGCCTCCCTCTCAGATTAAAGAAAGCCTTGGTTTCCGCAGGGACAATAGCAAGGAATTACCATATGAATTTGACCATGGCACCCCGGCCTCTTAAGACCATCAATCTCCCCACGCCGAGCGCTGCGATGCTAGATAACCCCCTGGATATCCCCTCTTAACCTCAATTTCTCAGGATGTATTAAGAGATGGTTGCCACAGAGAGGAGGGGAGAGGAGAGCGAGTCGGGAAGGAAGAAGGCGCTTGGGGATGGACCGGCGGGCGCTGCCATTTTTCTCTGCGCACCCTGCACCCCAACCTGAAACAAGTTATAATGCAATTAATCTTGTCCCGGAGGAAAAAAATATGGCAGCTAAGTGAATTTTACATGAAGATCCTCCCTCTACTTACCCTCCTTTCTCCGGTATCACAGCATCTATCAGTTCAGGGAGTTGTGCAATGAATCGGGTGGGAGTGTCATCTGTATGTGTGTGTTAGTGTGTGAAACTTGTGGTATGGGGGGGAACCTGTGGTAAGATGTTCGCATTGCCTCGAGTATATATATAGAAAAGTGCAACATATTTCCTTTATTCAATAGAGGTATCATGCTAGCATGAAAACTAAAGCGTAAAAAACCCCCAAAAGAAACAAAACGACTTTAAAGCTCCATTAATTTTTTTGAGTGTGGCACTTGGTAGGCAGCAGAACAACCTGTCGACAAAGCACTGACAGTATCACATTTATAAAGCTGTTATGGCTAACGTGTTAGCAAAAAATTGTCTATTTACACATCCAGCAGACACAAAGCAGCTTTGGTGTTGTGTTTCTGATCCCCTACCATGTAAGTCCACTATTCTCTCTCCTTTTTGCTCTGTTTTTGGTCTCCACCAACTCCTGGGAGAAATATATGGGTCTTTAGCTGCTAAATATGTCTTTGTTCACCAGATAGTTGTTAACTTTGTTGGTCTGCCATTTGGTGCTCTCAGTGTTTTTGCTGAAAACAACTGTCTGCTGCTGAAAACGAGGTTGGTGAGAGCGCTGAGACGTAACCAAAACAGTTAAGCTATTTGCCTTAAAAAAACAAAACAATTAGCCAAAAGATTGATAAAATGCATAAAATGGAGGGGAACTCCAGAGTTGGTTGATAATTCTGGGGGGTTGTCACTATGTGGGACCCCTTTCACGTCACACATAGTCATTTGATCAGTTGTTAACAAAAATATTAATTAGTGCAGTTTTAAATGTTTGACTTTCTAAGTTGAAGTGAAGATTTTCCTCATGCAATTTCTAACACGGAAAATATTCTCAATCTAGTTTGATCAGCTTGAGACTGACACATATTGATTGATACTGATCAAAAGCCAGTACTGTGAAGACAAAACAACAACCAGGGATTGTGGGTCATAAACTACTGAATCACTATGAAAGGCTGCATTGTTGATGGTTTGAAAGTTTTATCTCTGTTCCTGACAAACACTTTACCCAACAAAAATTCTGACATTTTTATGGCTGCAGCTGCACTGAAAATCCTACTAAATATTGTACCATAATCTGCTACCTGTGCCACTTCTGGTAAATCAGTAACTTAATATGTTTCTGTTATCAGCTTAAGAAGTTATTTTAACATGATTTGCTTTTGGTTAATTATGTCATTCTGTGTATTTGGATTGAACTTGCAAGTCATGTTGTGAGATACGAGCTGGACAAAATGATCAAACTATAAGCTATGTCTCTTCCTTTGTTCATCTGAGTGTGTGTGAATGTCTGTGTGTGTGTGTGTTTTACATTTGTGAGAGTGTGTGTGTCAGGACGTGCAGTGACTAAACACATCCTGCTGTCCAGGTGACAGCTGTTTGACTTTTATTTGTTCATACTGCACTGACAGTTATCGTCCATTAACAGGTCAGACTGCAACAACACCTCGCTGACACCACGATGTTCAAACTCTCTGAACAATGGATGTGTGATATCAGCACCTTTTTTTACTTTAACGTCTCTGATTTCCTTATTTTGTCAGGTGTGGCATTCAAAGGGCCTAGTGAATTAAAAATAGTCCAGCACATCCTCTGCAGGTCTGCAGTTCAGTTTGGGTGATTATTGGATGTCAGTCTGCAGTAAATGTGAGATGCTGTTATGTCTACATTGTCTATATGCGCATGACTGCTTAACGGATAATTTCGGTTTATTTACTGCAATGTCAGCTTAGTTTTACAACTTTTAAAAATGTTGCAGTTTTTTATGTTTTAAAGTGATAAATCAAGCAAACCATTGGTCTTAAATAGCAATAAATAAGGACTGGGGAAGTATACAATTTACTGTGTGATTTCTGCCTATAATTGTAACCTAAAAAACATATTTTGCTTAAAACAAGTAAATAAATCTGACTATGAAGTAAGAATATTTCAACTTGTTTCTAATTGATCCTCTTGTCTGAGTAATTTTCTAAGTAAAAGTAAGGAACATTATACTCAACCAAAAATAAAGGGGGACTGGGGTGCATGCAACATAAGTCAAAGTTCAAAGCACAAAAAAGGGTTCGGACACCCAAATCTGTTTGATTGTTCCTTTTATTTAGATTGTTCTGTTAATTTAGTATAAATAAAAGAAAAACAGTCTAACTGATTTGAATATCCAAACCCTTTTTGTGCTTTGAGTACTTTTCTAGAAATGAGGCAGGTTGCAATATCTGGAAATATAAAACACGATTTTACAAAAAAAGTTTGGTTTGATTTGGAAACAGGCTGAAATAATCTCACTGAACTTGCAGATTTTTATACGTTTTAAAAGAAAATAAGATGTTAAATTATAGCCAAAAATTACTAGATAAAAAGATTTTGACATTTTACATGAATGCACATTCATGTTTGATCTACCTGTCTGCAGTATTTCAGGGCAGATTTCTGTACATTTACTAGATGTATTAATGAAAATGAATCAATATTTATTGGTGTATCTCTACAGAATGAATGAAAGTCTATTCTTTCATAAATACTGTACAAAATGTTAAATTACAACTTGAGCACCAAAATTGACTTCAAAATTGACTTATCAGTCTTTTCACATCCAAAATTCCCAAAACAGTGCGTCCTAACATATCACTTTATTGTAAATCATCATATTAAAAGCCTATAGTTTTGCAGAAAGCATTGGTCAAAATGCTTCTCTTAAAGTGATCATTCTCACAAATGTTACCTGCTTTAGCAGCTAATGTTTAAGTGCATAAAAAAATCAACCTTTAAGTCATCTTAACGTTTCCACACTAAAAGAAGCAACAGAAATACAACAAAAGGAAAAGGTCAGATAATTATTGAATATGATCGACTTTCCCATTTGTCAAGCAGATGTACCGGCGGATAACATAATGTACATGTCAGAGAGAGACAGTGGGAGATCCATGGCCTCGGAGGCAGAGAGGAAGAGAGACACGGGGATAGACACAGAGGGGAGAGGAGACAGTGATGTAGATGCATCAGTCTTTGCGAGAAGAAGCGACAGAGAGCTGTAGATAGGAGAAGGGAGAGAGAACACAGGTGTAATAGATTTCTGGTGTCTATATTTCATGTTGAAAATTGGCTGGTACATCCAAGCAGTTTGATCTATGAGGGCCGTCGTCTTAAGAAAAAACCTTAGTAAATGTGTAATTTCTCCCTTGATGGAACACAGGCGAAAGGCTATTCTTCTTATTCCCCTCTCTCGCTCTTTCTCTTTCTCCCTCTCTTTTGGGTTGTTTCCACGCTCGATCCCTCCCTCCCTCCTCTCCTCTTCATGCTCCTTGATGTCTCCATTTCATTACCACCCCTCCATCTATCAACCTTTCCCGTTTTTTTTTTTTAAGGAGTGACTTTCCTCACACAGTTTTGGATGGGGGCGCTGTGATTGTGGGTGTGTATCTGCCCCATGGTCACTAATACAAATGTGTGTGTGTGTGTGTGTGTGTATACCTGCACACCTGCTTGGCTGTTGTGAGTTGAATGATGTGAGTGAATGTGAGTGTTTGGATGCTAGTCTTGCATGAGTTTATGTATTTGCATGTGCTTTGCTTCTTGCTGTATTTCTGCAAGTATTTGTCTGCTTGTGTGTGTGTGGGGTGCTTACACACACACACACACACACACACACACACACACACACACAAACATACTCTCCATATACTGTATATACTGCATATCTGCTTGAATGCCTTATTTGTGTCTGTGACCCTCTCTGACCTCTGCTCGTACCTGCTGCTCTCTGCTCTGGTGCCAGTCAGATGAGCAGTTTTGTTCTGTGCAGACCTGATTTGAACAGTGAATAGAGACGGAGCAGCAGCATTATCAGAGGTGCAGATGTAAAAAAAAAAAAAAAAAGAGTGTGGAGAATAAATGGGGCGGAGGGCTGAACTGTGCTGCGCTACTGATGTGTAAAAGATAAAGAAGGTCTCAGCGTTGATCTACGAGCATGACGACAACTGTGAAGAAGAGAGTGAGGAAAGAAGAAGGAAAAAAGAAAGTGGGAAATAGGGTACATCCTTAATAATTTCAGTAGTATGGGTTTCAGTGAAAATGTGTACAAAAAAAAAAAAAAATTCTACCCTTACATGGATAAGAATTTTGGGGGAAACACTCACATCTAAAAAAAGCACATAAAATAAGATAAAATTAGATAAACAACCAAGAGGATCAGTGAACCTATCAAAACCCAGAAATTCAGGGTTCCAATCGTGATGCAGAATTCTGTCACATTTTAGACTTTTCTTATACAGTATCAGAGTCCTTCTAAAAAACTAAATATTTTGAGATTTTTTAAGGTTCTTTTCCTGTTTGTTTATATTAAATATATTTTAAATGCTGTAATACATATGTACAATATGTAATACATGTGTGAAATAACATTTGGCATACATTACTATAAAATGATTTATAAATTCATGTGTTCAGTGTGTGTTTGTGTTCTATCATATTCTAGAAATCACATTTGGAGGACATACAGTACAACACATATCTAATAGGCAGCACAAACCCCTGTATGTTTGAATTAAAGATTAAAAGGTAAAGCAGTTAAAAGAGGAAGAGAGACACAACAAATATGCCATTTAAGAACCAAATATTTGGAGTAGTGAATGACAAATGAACAAAAGCCACCACAGATCACATTAGAATGAAGCTGCTGCTGCTGGTGGTTGGTGGTGATCGTACTACTAATAATGTGAGATCAGTTGTCTCTATCAGCGGTGGGTTGGGCAGGCCTTTTAATCATGGTCTAAGGGGTGCCGAGCCTCTCTATCATCATTGAACTGTGTCCAGGGCTAATTGTGGCTATATTTCACTGTCCCCGTGGCCTGCACACCGCAACGATCTGCTGGCCTGCTGCAGAGCTACACACACACACACACGCACACACACACACACACACACACACACATTCAGAACATACACATATACTGATGAGGTTGGGGACATGAAGAAAGATATACACATGTTCAGTTCAGCCGTAGAAACACAGATACACACCATGAATCCAGAAGAAGAAAGAGTGTTACTGAAATATTTGATAGCACACAAGTATGAAAAATGCACGGTGGCTTTTGTGGAATAAAACAGCAGAAATTCTCTAAATTTTCTCTGATGACAAATATATTTTCCCAGTTGGTGTAAATTCTCAAGTAATGGCAGAGTCTCATGTGGCTGGAATGAATTAAAAAAGGCCTGTTGTAATAAAGGCTTAGTAAATAACACTGAAAGGTTGTAAATTAAGCATAATATACATGTCCACAGTATTAATCACTCACTAATCAATTCAAATAGATTCAACTTTGCTGTTTTTTGATCAGTGTTAGCTAGCCAGCTGAACAAACACACAACAAAGCAGAACCAATGTTCCTGAATTATCCTGAATTTATCAAGAGCACAGGTGAGCATGGAGTAAGTGTTGAGTCTGAATTAACAGCAAATAGCATCAACAGCACATTAAAATAGGAAAGAACAGAAAATAAGGAGATGTCTTACTAACCACTGCTCAAACAGTGTGTTTTGCTTATTATTCCCTCAGTTGGATGTTTGAGCTTCACTGTGCAGAATGATGTATGTTAACTTTTAGAGACACTAGAAGGCTGTTATTCCCTGTACTCACCTTAAATCTCAGTTTAGGGTGAGTAGAAGCAGCAGAGGAGCAGAAAAAAAGAATAATTATCCTCTTTGAGTCGCCGGAAGGCTTTTGATGTAATGTAATGTAACATTTGTGCATCTATTGAGTTTCACTAACTGTGGCTTAACACTAAAATAAAATAAATTAAAAAAATGGCAAAGTATAAGCTGTCATGGACAAAACATGGTTTTGTATGTTGCAGATGGGGGAGGTTGAAGTGTATTTGGGTTAGGTTTCATGTATATTCTTGGACGGGTTGATGTATGCTGGTTTGTATTTTCTGGGTTTTGGGTTTTTTTTGCTGCGTTTCCCTCCTATGTTCCTGCGCTTGCTTTGCCCTTTTACATACCTGCCCTGCATCTAGCCTCATTAGCCCTGCCCTACTCCCCGTGTCTCCCCTCACCAATCAGCTCCCTGCCTGTTCCCCTGTCCAGTCACCTGTTCCCCATTTCCTCATTAGTTCAGTTTTATTCAGTTCAATTTTATCCCCGGTTTTCTGTTCAGTCTGGGTTGGATCCTCTGTTCTGTTCAGTTTGTTCTGCTCTCTTCAGCGTTGTTCAGATTAACTCTGCCTGCTCTGCACAGACCTGCTCTGCTGCTGCACTCCTTGTGACAGAAGCCTTCAGTGCACAAACACAAAGAATGGACTTTACAGTGAAGTAGGAGACATCTTGTGTCCAGCAGTTCAACTTTTCAAATGAACAGTATTTATAGTATTTTAGTATATTCATAGATTCTTGGTTTTTCAACAAGAGAGAAGAAGTTTTGTGATTTAAAGGATTATTAAGTTTTTTCTCATGTTTCTTTTGTTTATGATTTTTATGTTAATTTTTTTGTCCCATTAGAAAAGGCAAAATCAATAAAATACAGGCCTGTTTAAGAATTTATGACACTTTGGATTAAAGCATTTGGATTAACAAATATTCCCATGCACACAAAAAGAGAGAAGATATTTTTGCTTCCTCCCTCTTCTCTGTTTATCTAATCACTCCATCTTTTCTCTCTGCCTTCCCCTCACCTCGACACCAACGGGTCACTTCTACTGCAGAAACTTTTAATTAAAGTTAGAGCCTCGGCCACAAGGGGCCTGAAACCTGGACAACTGACGGGCGAAGAGAGGATGGATGAGTGGATGGATGCTGCTGTGCACCTGCCTCCCCTCTTTCTGTGAGCCAGTCTTTTCCTTTTTTCTTTTTCTGTTCATCTCATAACTTCTTCTCTTCTCTGTGTCTGCTTGTGAACTTTCTCCTTTGTAGTCTCTTTCTCACTCTCTCTCTCAAATTCAAAGTTAAGAGGCTTTATTGGTGTGATCATAATCAGATACAGTATGAATACTGACATTAATATATAATACATTCAGAACATTGTTACATAAAGGAAAAAGAGAAAAAGTAATATTTAGGCCTTCATGTATGTGATAATAATGCAGAGTGTGTTTGAAACCTAACTGCAACAGCAGATTTAACATGAACAACATGTTTATTCTCTCTGTGTCTGAGTTACCGCTGAACTGGATGGATTTTGTAATAATGTATTCAGCTCTGCAGGTCTTGTTGTCCTGTGAACCTGCAGGATGCTTTTACAGAATTCCTGTTCTGAAGTCAACAGCATCCTTGTACCCGAGTTCTTCAGAGATGGACATTTTGATGGCGCACATGTTGCTTGTGTATATGGATTTTAATAAGTCGAAGAGATACATACTACTGTTTATGCACACAAAAGTATGTTGAACAATAGTACACATATTGGATATGTAGTGCATAGTAATTTTGTAATTTTGGACGCAGCGCCAGTGAAACGGAAGTTAAAGCATCTTTGGCTTCTGTACTGTGATGTATTTCCAGTCAAATAGAATATTTGAGCGGTGTAACTACAGTTACAAGAGGAATTCAAATCAAATCCTTCGTATTTGATTGGACCGCTAAAAGCGAGCGGGGCTTAGCAAGTTTAGTGCAATACACAGCTGCAGAGAGAAACAGAGCTACAGAGGACTGTCGACTCCACACACACCCAAACCTGTTGTTAGATCAGGAGGATGAGGAGCATGAATTATGAATGAATTAGACCTCAACCACATTGTTTTGGAAAGTTTTTGCCCACTGATACTCAAATACTCAAAAATGACTTTTTTGACATATAATTGGCATATAACAAGAGATAACTGAATAGTTAACACAGGGATTAGAAGTGGGAAAATGTATTTTTCATTTCACTGGGTTTTTAAAAGCCCTCTAGAGTTTCATACATAGTCCAGTCATATACTAGGTTTTGACCTACAGTAGTCTTGTCAAATACGTAGGGTGTAAATGGTGCTTCCTCCTGCTCCAAAACCTCTGTCTATGGACAAATGTGTCTCATAATCATTTACTCACACACACACACACACACACACACTGGCACTCTGATATGTGGAGTGGTTTGACTTGTTTGTGGAAACTGAACCATATTTGTGGTAAAGTTAATGTACAACCCTCTCTGTGTGTATTACTCTCAGTCAGGAGTGATTTCCCAGAGTCATTAAACAAAAATTTGGCCCGTCTGAAAGCATAACACTTTTATTTATGTTAGCTAAAACCTACTCCATAAAGGACCTGAGTGCTTTGTTTTGACTGGTGCTTTAAAACCAAATTCCTGGAATAATTTTTACTTGTGCAAACAAGGGTTGAGACATTTCACTCTGCTCAGTCAAAATGTTCGAATAAAGAAAAAGCTGTTCAAAGCGAGAATCAGCTTCAGGAAAGAAATAATTTACCTTCTCTTCACAATCTGATGTGTAGTGAAGCATTTGAAAGGCCAGTGAAAACCCTGCCAGGGCATAAATGTATTTACTGCAGTGTGTGTAAATCTGATAGCACTTACAGGACTCTCTATTATCACAGATGGCTCTCTGTGGTTTCCAAAGAAGTTGCGGTTATGGTACACACATGCATTTGTGTCTGTTTGTGTGTGCATGTGATACATACTGTAGGTGTGCATTTGTGAGCACATTTAGACCCCCCTGTGCCTCCCTGCAGTGGGTCTTGTTTCAAAAACATGCTCTAACACATTTACTCAATAGAGAGGCAAACCTTTGACAGAGACACCTGATGCCAAAAACACTGAGCCCACATTAGCGGCCAAAGAATAATATATAATCTAAAAAGCCACATAATACTGTTAGCAAAGGAACTGTACTCAGCAGCTCTAAGTGTAGAGTGACATTAGTTTGTTAGAGGGAGAGATAAAGAGAGGAGGGGTGGATTCTATCTTGGAAATTAAAGGATCGGTTCAGACTTAATACAATATTTGCATGCCAAATGTAATTGAAAGAGTTTTTGGTTGCTGTAATCATCCCTTTTCTCCTTATCGACTCTAAACTGTTCCCTCAAAACAAAAGATAAGGGAAAACTTGTACAAAAAGAAACCACTGTACCTTTGGAAGATATCCGCTTGAGTATTGTATGATGATAGAATAAATCATAACCTTTTCCTTTAACTGAAATGATTGCTTAAAAAACTTGGCTTGGGCACTGTATTGCTTTGAGCTAAATGCTAACAATGCTCACAATGGTCCTCATGCAAGAACCACTTGTACGATCAGATTCATTCTCAAGAAGCACGCACAAGTAATTTAAGAAAATTTGTGGCATTCATTAATTTTCTTGTGCTTTGAATTTTCTCTGAGGTATGAATGAAATTTATGAGACACTTGTTTTTACTCTTTGATAACATTTTTGGGAATGAAACTTGCCCATGAATGGAGTGGAACATGGAGCCTTATATGGCATGTTTGGGGAGTTGATTACGCTAATGATCAAATCTCAGAACAGGTGACATTCATCAGGCTGGTTCAAGCGATTTATGACAAGTTTGTGCAGTTAAGAGCTAACATCTGGATGTTTAACAGGTATACTGTTTAGCATGATGACCATTTTAGTTTAGCATATTAGCATGCTAACATTTACTAATTAGCACTAAACACAAAGGACAACTGAGGGTGATGGGAATGTCATTAGTTTTGCGCATATTTGGTCATAAACCAAAGTACTGGACAATTTAAAATTTTGACCTGACGATGGCGCTCAATGGAAAGTTAAAGGATCATCAAAGTTAGATTTACATCTTTTCATTTGGCAGACACTTACTGACAAGGCAGACATAAAAGGCTGACTAGGTACAAGCGCAATGAGAAAGAGCGCTAGTTATTACAATTCATCCTGAGGGAACATGAATGTCTGTACCTAATTTCATGGCAATCCATCCAACAGTTGCGATATTTCAGTCTGGACCAAAGTGGTGGACCAACCGACTGACCAACATTTCCATCCCTCAAGCCACGCTGCAAGCATGGATTAAAATATATTTGACTTTTGGTCTGCACTATAGCTGTTTAGCGTATTTCTTGGTCATTTTTAACCCCTGTTTCAATCCTTTAGTAGAGGTTCCTGGTCTGTTTTTGGTCTTAATGAGAATAAAAAGAGAATGACTTTGGATTCTTTTGTGATGAACTGTTCCTTTTAACGTGTCATTTAATCATGTATTGAAGTTTTAGAATCATATGTTTCTTTGTAGTTTTAAGTCTAAAACAGGTGATACTGAACTGACCACGAGTAAAACTGTGTCACTCTACTGACAGAATGTTTTGAGGAAAATACTGGGATTAAAAATGAGTCTTGTTACAGTGTCACAGACGGCAGTCAGTGCATCGGTCCCTCAGTCCCTCGCTGGAAGTATTCAGTGAGAGATGGATGGAGGCAATCCTTCGTTCCCATCAACCACCTCATTAGTCCCTCTCAGCCATAAAGCCGTCCCATCAGGCCACGCTGTCATAACTCACTTTACAGCATTGATTTTAATCACGGCAAATGTAAACATACGTATTATCAATATCAATGCACAAAATAACGCTGTAATATGCAATTACCGAGTGGCATTGATTTTTCTTCTCCCTCCCCCTTTCGTGTCCTTTTTTCTCCCCTCCTCTTCTCCCCACTTCAATGTAATCATGGGATCGTCCTACTTTGAACTGATTTAATAAGGTTGTTATATATAAATATATATAGCAGGCAGGCAGGCAACTGAATATTACAGAGATGATTTTCATAAATTTCAATGCAGGGATGAGAGTGTGTGAGTGTTTAGCCTGGAGCGAGGTGAAACCAGGACAAAGCAGGAGGACTATATCGTGCTGAACAGGGGGACACAACAACCCCTGCATACAATTTCCCCTGTTATTGATGCAGTTTCACCTTTTGGGAATATTGTAGCTAGTGTTAATATATGAAAAAAGGTAAAATGAGGTAGATCACTCAATGATATGAAGATAGTGTCAGTATATTGGGGATAGGAGCTGAAAGCCTGCCATCTGTGGGCATTACTGACCCACCTGATAGCTACTGGGGAGTAGCATTGCTGGATTAACCTGCTAGGAGTCCCTTAGCTGTTAGGACACTACTGATGCCCTGTTCCTCCTGTTCTATGTGTGATGTGTACAGTGGAATAGCATTGCTGGTTATCTGACCCTCTTCAAGACTAGATAATAAAGATGGACCCACCATAAGGCTTCTTTCACTTGATATTGTACCTCAGCAGTGCATATTCCCAAACTTCAATTAGCACAAACCAATTACCACATAGTAAACCCTGGGCAGACGCCCACTTTGCCTGGTTGGTAATCCAGCCTTGGCCAACAGTGGAGACTGACAGGGCCAGTCATTTATGCCTCAAAATTACACACATTTACACTAAAGTGACAGAGGCCGTCTAGCAGCCACAGTTATGATGGGAGCAAAGGAGGAAATCAGGTGACATTGTAATATAGCTGTGTAAGAGTCTGTGTAAAAGTGTGTAAGAAGGAGGTCTGGGTCAACAAATCATTGGAGTCTGACACAGGGGATCACTGTTCCTTTCATGTTTCCAATCGCAAGTCAACATTGTTTTTCAAAAATCATTACCATAATAATCCCCTGTCTTTAACTGCATGGTTATTTCCACCATAATGATGAAGGTCCCCTAACCTTAAGGAAAGAGTCATTTGAACCCAAACTACAATGTTTCCCAAAACCTAACCAAGTCATTTTTGTGCCTAAACCTAACTAGACCTTGCGTCACATCATAAAACATATTTATGTGATAATTTTAACAGTGATAATGGTTTTAGAAGGCACAGACAAATGATGTTGTCCTGCCAAGCGGCAACTACCGTGACTTGAGGCTGAAACCAGTGTGGAAGTACAATAAAGTGCAATACCACTGATGGCCACTAGTTGCTGGCTCCAAAGACATCAAAACCCCTTTTCCTGTCAGGCTTGGACAAAATGGTAGCAGTTATGTCTTTGCAAACAACGCAGAAACAACATTCAATTCAATGAAGTGTATGTGAAGAAGGGACAAGCATGAAAACATTTCAAAATACATAATTTCTCATGAAAATAAAACCATTCACTAAAGCCAGTATTCAAAGGATTTGACAACTTATCACATTAATTTGACAGATGCCATCATAACATAAAAATCTGCACATAGTGGCTTTAAAATGACGGCATTTTCCAGTTTCATTTTATAATGTTCATTTTCATTTCTTTAACTTAATTGAACCAAGGCATCAATGTTAATTTGCAATAACACTGACAATGATGTTGAAATGAGGCTAAAAATTCAGATGTGTCGCTTTTTGAGTGTTTCCCTTGCATAAAATATGAATAAAATATTTTTCATCATTCATCACAGTTATTGACATCATAGCCTATCTGTGATTACACACTGAGTTCTAGCTTTGTACTGACTCTACGGCAACAGCTGCTTAATATATGGCACAAATACTTTCTATATGCAATACTGTACGGTAGAGCTCAAAACCTACTGGTACTGTACTGGCTCAGGTTTTATTTTTCTATTTTTCCTATGTGACATGACCCTTTTATGTTTGTGGGCCTTTGCTTTCATCTGGTGCATTGCAAAGAAACAATAAAGGAAACAACAAGCTCTTCAAATAGCACACACACACACACACAGACTGAATGCACTTCACACATGGTTTCATGTGACACAGACTGGACTCTCACTGGATCAATCTGTCACCATTTGTCACTGACCGCTCTCTGGTCTACCGTGCGAGCGTGTATGGGTGTGTTTTTGTCTCTGACGTCGTAAAATAACCTCTGACAAGTGTATTGAGGATGCGGCCCCCATTCTATACAACTGCTTCCAGTAAAAGCCTGATTGTTACCTGTCTGTGCATCAAACAGCCTGGAAAAGACGGAGAAGAGTGTGACGGCAAGCGGGGAGGGAAAAGCTCTGCAGTGAAGAAGAAAGAGAAAGAAAATGGAGTTAATCGAATCGAATAACAAAGATGAGAAAACAAAACTGAGAGGCAGGAAAAGGAGATCTCCAAAAAAAAAAAGAAGCCTTCAGGTGGCTCTTAACAAAAAAACAAAAACAAGTAAAAATAGAGATGGTGCACACAGATATTGAGGAGCCTTTGAATTATTTCACCTGGTAAAATATGTTTTACTGATCCTGTATAGATGGTAGGTGTTAAAGGAATGAAGAAGCTAGCTGAATAAATGATTAACTACACCACAGATGCAGTTTTTATACAGCCGATACATCTCTGCCTCGCTCACAGCACAATCCCGCACTTATGGAAGGTGCCTAATCCATAACCATAACCCCGGCGTGGCAGCATGGACTTATATATCAAGACATTTGCTCCGTATGATAATGCTCATTGTAGCTCACATATCAGCGGGTCTACTGATCCCATATATATATAAACAGATGCTTGTGTCACATTTTTAATACTTTACAAAGTAAGAACCGCATGGAAACAAGTCAAATGATTCCTTTATTGGCATCCTCTTCTTCTCATCATAAATCATAACCTTGTTAAATTTTAATTTGTGCATATGGCATGTGTATTAAAAACGTAAACACTAATTAACTAAGCAATGACAAATGACATTCTCTCTTCTCCTCTCCTGTCCTCTCCTCTCCTCTCCTCTTCTCCTCTCCTCTCCTCTCCTCTCCTCAGCTGTTATATCAAAATTTATACCCACCACGCTTTGTTCTCCGGTTTCATTCAGAACAGTTCTAATGAGGACAAACTGCTCCCCGGTTGAGCCACAATGGCTCCGCTGACTCCGAAAAGAACTAAAATGGCTGAATGGAAATGAGAGGGGCAGAGGAGGTCAGCCCTCAGCATCAATTCTCATATTGCCACACACGCACACACACACGCACGCAAACACATACACACGCACACACACGACCATACGTGCACAAATGACTATTGCACATTGAGGTGTCATAGACGCATAACGGTGACAGCAGCCATCTCTCTAACCATCCCTCTCCTCTAATATTATCATTTGAATCTCTCTCTCTCTCATCTCTTAATATTATCATGTGAATAGCCAGCAGGTGATGGGATGTTGGACCAGGGATCAAATTGAGAAAATGTATTAGGAAAAGTGGATAACTGATCGGTAACCTTATTAGCATATCCATGGCAAAGGCTGGCAAATGGTAATTTATTTGTTCATAATTTTAGTTAGTTTGCTGTTACATAAGATTGATAAGACAGACTTCACATTTAAATGCACAGATAATATTGCAATGAGATTTTAAAGTATATATGTGTAGCAATATATCACTGCTAGATTGCTAATTACCAACTGAGACAATTGAGACGATGGTTGAGAGTTTTAGTAGCCTGTATTTTAAGATGGGTAGTAGCTATTATTATTGCTCATGTTTTCTCAAAATGAAGATCACATCCTCCTTAAACAGCATTTCTTTGTTGTCTTTCCTGAATAGATGGTAGATATGGGAAAGATTTCTGAGTTTGCACATTGACAATACACCTCTACATGTAGTAAATGTGGGTTTACTTACTTTGAGAGGCATCTGTATTTGCTTGGTTTTCAGGCAGTTCTGTTTTATTAAGCTCCAAATGGGATATGTTAGATTGGATTAGCTTTCAGAAAAATCTGAGTCTCCTAGTTGTAATTTCTAGTTGAAGTAAACCATATTTACAAGTCGTAAACTGGTAATTATGGCGACTCCATGAATGCAACATTTGTCACATCCAGGTTAGCTGCTGTCCCACAATCTGTAACTCAATGCAGTCTCCTTAAAGGTTCCTTTCATTGGTCCACATTTCTGGGGTTTACATAACTATATAAAGATAAATGAATTTGTTTGTAAGATAAATTAATTTATTTGCTCCCTTTAAAATTAACACATAACAGTGCATAATCATCAGGGCCGTTACCACTGAGGAAATATCGGATCAGTATTTTATCTGGGAATTTGTGGGTATTAGCAATCTTGCAGGAGGTTATATCCTGGAGTTAAAAAATCTGCACATGGTGGGTATTTTTATGCTGATTCCAGCATTTTTAACTCAGCCAACAAAATAGATCAATAAAGGATCTGGTATTTCTCCACCTGGAATGTATTCCTGGCAGCATGGAGAGGGCTTTGAAACTGAATTTTGACCTTTATAATGGGCAATAAAATGGTAAGGTAACTTCCTAATTAATTTCCATGGCCTTTGCTGATAAAAACTAATTGAACAATGCAATTTGGTAATAACTATAAGAAAATTCTGAGACTGTTATTTTAGTTACTTGAGTTTATAAGAAGTTGATAATTTGTAGAAGAATTTCCTTGTAAAAACTGCACCATTTAAACAAAACTTAAAAAAAAATCTGTTTAAACAGCTAACTATTGAGCTTCTTTGAATCAGCCTGGTGAAACAGCGCCCCTCTAATCTACAATGTGTGGTAAATGTCAGCCAGCACTGCACTTATCTACTGACAGGTACCAGGTGAAGTTGGCATTCCTTGATTAGCAATTTCATGCAGCTGCAAAACTGTGACTAATCAGGACTTTGAGGAAAAAGAAATTCTGAAGAGAAACCACTGTAACTGTTTTGAAATGAAACAAGTATGAGGCGTTTTTTTCTGTGAAAGTACTTAGCTAGCAATGTAGAATGGATTTCTTTGAAAAAAACACCTGATGGGAGGCTGAGCTACAGCACTGAAACTGGATCTGAGCCTGGCTAGAAAAAGAGGATTGAGTGACACAGGGGAATTGGACGGTTAACAAAAATATAAATAGAGTTGTCTGTGGTGGAGGATCTCAAGTCCTGGAGGAAACTGTCTGATGTGAACCTGACCATTTCCTTTTATATTTCATGTAGTTGTGGTTGTATTGCTGTCAATGGGTAAAATAAGAGTCATTTGTCTGAATGTGGCTGTTTGTTTTATACTCTACTTAAGTTTGTCATGGTGTGCTGACACTAATGAACAGGGCCTGCTAGGACTTTGAATTACTTTACAATATTTACTGTTTAATGAGTGCTTAGCTTTAAGTACTCATTAAGGTAAGGTACTTTGACAATGTATGCAGGCTATATATACCATAGAAAGGGTGTGTATTTGATACATGCATTAATGTTTTGATAAACTGTGATGAAGTGGGTGAGATCACATCATTTGTCCCCCTTTACACTTTGTATTTGTTCTCATACTTGTCATTTGTTTGTTTAGTCAGTATATGTAGCATTGCTGACACATACTATCCAGGGTTTTCTTTGTGTTTAGTATTGTGTTACATTTACATTTACACCTGCATTTTTGGTTTAATCAAGACAAACAAGTATTTAAGTTCATATATTGTTTATTAATTTAACTCCTGAGTTTCATGAGTTATAGATTAACTTGTATTTCTTACCATACTCACCATGGATGTATAATAAAAACTGGATACAGCGTTGAAGGCGAGGCTCTGTTCATTCCTATGAAAGTTGCTCAGTGGCGCATGAAGCCAAAAAAGCCACTTCCCGCTATAAGAAATTACCTGGATGTGTCCATAGAGCATGTGCACCAAAGACTTCCGCAGGCTAACTTCCAGTTTAGCTCGTCACTAACTTGATTGGGGATAAAATAATTCAATCATGTGGCTCTTCTAGACTTTCCAATATCGGACCGAATGGATCAAATTCTGATAGTAAAACAAGTCATTTTGCGGGGATTGTGATGCTCAAAAAATGAATCCACTGTTTTACAGCTGCTCCTTTTCCCATGATTGTGTGCAGGAAAAATGCTTTTTGGGCCCCTGTTGGACCCAGAAGTTTGGCCACTATGTCAAATTGGCTTCACAGCCCGGTGCACCTCCTGGTGGCTTGGGAGTCACCCAATGACTTTCTGCTTTTAAACTCTCACTGACATCACCAGTGTTATCATGGGTTAGACCAAGTATAAGGGCTGGGGCTTTATTTTACTTAGTTAAATGTTTGATTTAGTATCTATATGAGTTGTACTCATTTTGGCTTGTAATGGATTATGTTGTGGATGATGCGTTTCCGTTCACAATGTTAACTGATACAAGTGATATTGTCATATGCCAGTTGGTACAAGGGAAAGGACACCCCTGCAAGAAATGTGGTTATGCCTAATAGATTGGAGGGCCTATTTAAAGGGAGAGATGTGAGTTTAGGAGAGCAGAAATAAGAGGATGACAGCGCAGTTGTGCACGTGATCATGCCTTAGTTTGAGTTATCCTGAGTTAAGCCTGTTAATTTAAGTTTGATTTGCTTATGTTTATTTCCTTTTTGAGACACTTGTTTTGTTACACTGGACAGAATAAATCTCAATTTTTTTTTTTTTACTCGTTCAACAAGTTTGAGTCTGCCTCCTACCACCTTTAAAGCCACTCTGGTCAGGCTTCCTCACATGAACACACAAGGTTTTATAAGCTGACAATACTTCAAATCCGAAAACTAAACTGTTTGTAAAGTATTACCAGAATTAGCTTTCCTTTTCTTATACAGTACCAGTCAAAAGTTCAGACACACTCTCTAACACATGCTGTGACCTGCTTTCTATTTCAATCCCACTATTTTTTTTGTTGAACTTATATTTAAATGTATATTTTAAAAAATGTGTGACATGATGTGCCAGGGACTGCGTAGTATTTGTGTGCTAAATGTCTTGGGCTGCTCTGGGTCAAACTCCAGGGCTGTATTTATGTCCCAGTCCATCCCTGGCTGTAATCTCTGCTACTGAAAAATGTCCATGTTGTGCCATTGCTACAGCCATGTCTACGCTAAGCTTTGCCATGGCTGCAGCCACTCACCTGGCCTATTCTGTCCAGGCCTTTGGCTTGTGGGAAATTGTGTTTCTTAAAAGCAGCTTTTTTAGCTTTTAAATCTTTAGCAGTGTCAGAATAACACCGCCATCTTCCTGTTTTTTCGTTGTAAAGCAGATGTCAGAATTCTGAGTCTGACCCGCTGGCCTAAAATGCAGCATGGAAGACAGTCTTCTCAGCAATGGCCTGGTTTGTTTATGGTGCTTAAGATAATGCCTTAAAAATAATGCTGTAAAGATTCAGTGATATAAAAAACATGCATTATAGCACCTTTTAAACCAAAGACACCTCAGGATGTTTCATAGCTACTATCTTTAGCCTGCAGAACAGTCTTTCTTTGGCTCACAGTGTCTCTGTTTCTCTCTATTTATGTTGGTCACTCCTCTCTCTCTCTCTCTCTCTCATCTCTTGTTTCCTCTGAGGAGTGCTAGTGAGCAGCAGAGGAATCATAGAGCCATCAAAGGTTGCCAGCTGTAGGAAATGTCTTCATTTGCAGCGTGCGAGCCTGACACCTGAGCTCCAGGCTTCTGTGTGTATGACTCCCTGTGCCTGCTTGCATGCGTGTATATGCATGCGTGTGTATGTGTGACTGATAGTCAGCCATCCCAGCTCCCCAGCAGGTCCGCCTTTAAATTGTCTCTGTGTTTTATAGCTCTGTGTGTGTGTGTGTGTGAGTGTGGCTGTGGGCCTATGCCCCATCCATCAGTGTTAAGATGGCACATTACTGTTAATGAATGATATTTGTGTTCAGCGTGTATGTCAGGAGGGAGGACCAGGGAAGCAAAACAAGCCCTCCCCAATCACCTCTCCTCCAACCTCCTCATTTTCTTTGTCAGCCTCTTGCCTGTTTTGCATTTTAGGAATATATTCAGCTGAGTCTCTGACTAACTTATTTGCTGTTGCACATATACAGAAATGTGAGTGTTTTAGTTACAAGTTTTAGAGTTACAAGTTTACATGTAGTTCATGCAGTGGATTATCATGACCACTAGTCTAAAAACCTTTAAAGGACTAATACTGTTGGTTTCACTTTTAAAAAGTCAACCTGAAACTATGCGGGGGACAAAATCTTAAGAAGTTATGCCCTTGCATACAGGAACTGTACGTCTCTTGGTTGGTCCATTCAAGGTTGCTTTGAAATCTAAGAGTTAAAGTTGTCTGCTGGAGAGCAGAGCTTTCATCTAAGAATTTTAAAATATTCTAAATGTCGCTGTAAGGATTGGCTGAGTGGTGGAGGAAGGACACATAGAAGGAGGAGTAATCGTCACCCTGTGTATGTTTATTTTTAGATAGACAAAAACATTTCAAGCAAGGTTTTGGTATGAGGTGGTGAAAAAACTATTTACAAAAATGAAAACAAACAAACAAACAAAACTTAAGAAAATTCATCAGTAAACCAAGGTCTGCACCTGAACTGGAAAAAAACCCCACACCCTGAGAAGCTATTGTCAGCTATCTATTCCTGCCTTTCATACAGGGAGTCTCTCCTCTCCAGACAAACCAAAGTTAGATGACAATCAATTAAGTCATCTTAATAACATTTCTAATGAAAAACAAGATGTCTGCATGTTATTCAAAGTGTCCTAACATAGGAAACTTTGACAAACTTATTGTTTGGGGTAATTTAAAAGACAAATCCCCAAAACAATGAGTAGTCCCCCTGTGTACTCCAACTCACCTGGTACAGTCTGGGTTCCCCCTATTATAAAGCCCTTTGGACCCTCCCACTTCCTGTTTGGCAGTTTGAATTCTTGGCAGGCAGGTAGTAGCACATGGAGAACAACAAACATTTGTGTAGTGAAGCATAAATGAATGCAGCATAAAGACCTGACTACAATGCAAATAAGAGTGGTGCAAAGGTAAGTTAGCATAACTACACACTTAGAGCAAAGTTTATAGCGCAGGCTTGATGAGATAAACCAAAGACAATGTAGTCTATGTTTGGCCAGAGTGCAACCTACTCTCTAGAGGGCATGGGCTAGCACCGTGACTTTCCCTCTCATGACATGTTTTCTCATTGTTTGTGTGCTGTTGTTGATCCCTTGAGCACATGGCTTGTGAATGCAATCAAAATTCATCAAAATATGTCAGAGTTTACTAAAATGTAGAGTTTTAAAAACTGTTGCTGCTCTCAGCCTCAGCACTGAACAACAATAATATAAAATGAAAGATGTTACATAGAGTATATGATGAGCCACCAAAGCGTGCAAAAACACTGGTCCTTCAAGTCCAATTATGCAGTTAGAAATGTTTGTGAAAGTCAATCTTTACAGACACATATTTTCTTTTTAACTATAATGGTACACAGTCCTTTCCCAGTAGGATCAGCTGCACTTACATACATTACAAATACATTCATTTGAACTAACTTTGGATACTTTTGGATTTGATTTTAGAAAATCAAAGTGTAGATCCATGTCTCATCCTCTCAATCTATCCTTCCCTTCTTCCTTCACTTCTACCAATTTCTATTCTCCAGTGTGTCCTTCCCTCTGTCCTTCTATTTACCCGTCCTCCCCTTGATTCACCTCTTCTCTCCTCTCCTCTCCCCACCACCCCGTCACTTTTCACCACCTCCACCTCTCATTCTCCCCACCAGCAGCTCTCCATCATGTTTTTTCATAAGGCAGTGAGATGACTGGTGCAGGCCTTCATTTACAGAGTGACGTTTAACAGAGCTCAGTGCGGTGTGAAATATGAAGCCAGGGATGAGATGAGCGGCAGTGAACTTGTGTTTGAATTGCAGAATCATATAATGCTACCCAGTCCAGCTAGATTATCTTAGCAAAGCTTGCTGTCTCAGAGTGACTTTCAGATAGAAATATGAACAACAAGGATCTCTGAATTAACTATCACCTTTTGAATCTCTTACTACAGTATATTATCTGGAAAGATGGAGCTGTGAGAAATCTTGCAGGCAGAGAGCGCTCATGTCCTTCAGAAACCATTTATCTCCAAAAAGCAATACATTGGTGAAAATTTGTACTATTTTACAGTAAATTATCAAACTTTTCTGCACATTGGAGACAGTGTCACCCATCAGTTGGCGTGGAAGGAGGGGGAAAGCGGAGATATCGGGTGTCAAGACAACGGCTGGAGTCTTACTGTGCGGAAGAAGCTCATAATCCACTGCTCACAAATTGTTATGAGGTTGAGTGCTGATGCAAGCAGAAGCACTGTGACTTTATGAGTGAGATGGGTTTAGGGAGATGTCTCAGACCAGGTGTCAGTAATATGCAGAACAAGCTGTGTGAAGCTCATAATGTCCAGCCAATTATAAATATCTTTAACGTTGTGTATATTTTTACTGCTGAAGTTACGTTTGAGCCCTTAGATGCAAGGAATTATCTGATGTGACTTATCAACTTTTATATTTTACAAAACGTGTGCTGCTGCAGTGTTAAGGGAGGGGGGCAGACGCAGGATGGATGGATAGATGGATGGATGAATAGAAATGTTTTCCCAGTGTCAGGCAGGGTGACAGCGCTCTGTCACACAGGCCCCCAGCAGATGTCACTCACTCATTAGTGAATGATGTGTGTGTGACCAGCCGGCGACGAGCCACAGTCAGCGGGCCTTGACAGAAGAGTCAGAACATGTAGTGAACACATTACCTTCCCCCTCACTGATGGTATTAACAGTACCTGCCCGGTATTACGCTCCTGTTGTGCATTAATAACCGCACTCACCTCTTTGTTGCCATCTGTCAAAGCTGTGCCTGAATCATCATATTTAATCATATTTCTTCTTTATTGGCCAACATATCACAGAGAAAGACAGGAAAACAACTGACAGGGAGAGGAAATGACAATTGCCTGTGTCGTCAGCTGAATTTCAAACCCGCGTCATTGTCTGGAATTAACACATAGGATGTGCTTTATAGCCTATATGATCCACAGTGCGACCTCTTGTTAACCCCTGATGTTCGTGTCCTGCTCTGTCTGGTCGTGTTTACGTGCGACGGGTTTCACCTTGACCAGCGTCAAAACAGCGTATGAATGAGTCAAACAGGAAGCTGACATTAGCTCACCCCCATGCTATTTCCTATTACTGTAGCGAGCTGTTAACAAGCTGAATAAGGGTAGAGATGGGAAAATGGGGTGAGGGGTGGGTGGAGAAAAGGGAGGAATTGAGGAAGAGGATGGTCAAAGGACAAGAGAAAGGTGAATAGAACTGAGGAGAGGGGATAAAGAGGAAGAGGAGGAGATAGGGAGTGTAGTGGAGAGAGTGGGTGAGGTGAGGGAGGGGGGGACGCAGGTGTCATAAACATCCTGCAGAGGTCTGTGTCTTTGTAAGCATTAGGCGACTGAAGGGCTGAGCAACAACAACAGAACAATGTTGATTCAGTGTTTGGGATGACGCGAAAAAAATAGCTTGTGCGTGTGTGTTTTTTTAAATGTATTCTGTAGAGAACAATGGATTTTAACCCTGACCCACCAGTAACTAAAAGTCAGCAGACTCATCTTGTAAAGGCTTAATCAACAACAAACAAACATTATGATTGTTAGGTCGTTTATGGATATGATTTAGGAATCATGACTGATCTTAGAGTCAGCAGATAAAATCAAACATTGTGTGGTGGTGAACAAATCATTCTCATTAAGATTACTTTAAACACGTTTGATCTTTACAACTGGAATTGACCGTTGATGTCACCTAGTGGGACAAATAACATACAGGAAAGGAAATGGGTAGAGAAAAATTGTGAGGTGTAAGAAGTATGTTATAATCCAGTTAATCAGATTTCATTGCAGAGCCACACGGTCTTGCATGCGTCTGCAACTGGAGATTCTCTCTGTTTTACACGTGTAACTACAGTGGTTTCTATCTCAGCTTAATATGGATTTTTCCTTCCTTTGTATCTTAACAAAGCAAGTGGTTTTTGATGGATGCTCACTTCTGTTTTTGTGGGATATCGGGTGGTCATCTGGCAACTCTAATCAGTCTACCTCTCATCTAGTGTGCTTCTCTCTGACTGCAAAGAGAAAAAAACCTATGTATGCTGGTAGAAATAGTTATGTGTGGGATGTCTAGTTTTGTAAGTTTCAGTAACCTTGTTCCCAGTTTAAGCAACTAGGTAGGCTGTGTTGACCATATGTTTGTCTAATGATTTTAATGGCCCTATTTTTCCTATTATTTTACAATGTACAGTCACATCAAGGCAAAAGGGGGAAAGAAGGGTTTTACCAGCCTTTTACACACATACTGTACATTCTGTGTGGGTGTTTGAGAAGGATTATGTGTATGTACCTTTACTTTTTAGATGTTAAGGTGTAAGGTTTACTAAGGAGTGGCCTTGTTTCCGTTACAGTATACATTTGTGAAGTGAATTGAGTACAGTAAGACTGCCAGACTACAAAAGCACACACATGTCGTGGTCATTAGTCATGAGATTTAACATCCTCAGTTTAATGGACTTTCAGGATCTTTGTCTATAATTCTGTGACAACAACACGAGGATGTGCGTTTGTTGCAGATATAGAGAGGGAAAGGTTGCGGGTATATTGTGGGAATACACATTTATTTGTAAGTGTGTGACATATCGCTTGTGTTTTCTTTGGGCATGAATCCACGTGGCTCAGTGGGCAGGAAGTAGCAGAGTCAGAAACAGGAAACAGGAAGTTATTAGCAAGGATGATCTGAACACACTGGGCTGTGGAGTACATCAAGAGAACAACAACAGACTCACACACACACACACACACCACACCTGGCTGTGTGTGTGTATGCAAACTGAGGAAGAGGAAGGCATTAGAGACACAGAGGTCTGAAACCAGACTGTGCTGTCCTGATACCAAAGAATCACAAGGCCTACACTTGTGTGTGTGTGTGTGTGTTTGTGTGTATGTATGTGTATATGTGTGTGTGTGATACCATGCTGAACTCTTACCTCAGTGTGAATGTTCAGACACCTGCAGTATCACAGTCAGTCATCACAACAGCTCTTGAAAACATCACGGCACACAGGTAACTTATAAAATAAAGGAAATAAAGGAAACACCTGAATAAATGGGAGTGTGATGACAGTGTGTTGGGCATTTCCCTGGCAGCACTTTGGTAGACTAAACCTAAACTCTTACGAGGTCAAACCAATAAATATGATTTTTAAAAATGTTCCCTTGTGATCATATTATGTGAGCTTGTTTCCTTTATATTAATTATTGATTACAAAAAAAGCTTCTCTGTGCTGCGATTGTAACAAAATAAGGTTTGTTTTGTCATGATGATGAAGACATCAGTGACATGAGAAAACAGCTTGTGTTGTCATGCAGCTAACTCTTTTAACTCTTAACAAATAAAAACTAAAGGTTTTAACATTGTTTATTTGAATGTGAATGAATATTGAATGTTGCAGAAAAATAATAAACATTTGAAATCAAATTTCCAGGAGCTTTAAATGTACATCTCACACATCTGACACATTTGTGTAACTTGTGTGTTTTGACTTTTGCACCAAGGAGAACCAACCAGCAGAGAAATATCAGACTATACTTGCAATTAATGATTATTTTCATTATCGCTTATCTGACAATTCTTTTTAATATAATTTATGAATTTTTCAAACTATAATGTGGAAAATGCCCATCACAAGCTCCTAGAGCCCAACATGAGTTCAAAATCAAAAATAGTCATTTTAAATTTTCAGTCAGGAAAAACAGAAAATCTGCGATCTTGAAAACAGCAAACACTTGACATGTATGCTTTAAAGGGCTTAAAGCTGGAGCGCAGGACTTTTGCCTCCCCCTTCTGGCAGTGAGAGTAATTACAAAAACACTGTTGACGTGCTTACGTCATAGGCTCTGCCGTAGCCTACTTCATTGCTACTGTTGCGGCTGCAAAACGGATAAATTGTTTTGAGCATTGCACAACCCCCACGAAATCAGAATTAGATCCATTCGGTCTGATAACATTTGGAAAGTCACTAAGCTGCACGATTAAACTGTTTTATCCCCATTCAAGTTAGCAGAGAGCTAACCGGAAGTTAGCTGTTTGGCCGGCGGAAGTCTGCATTCATGCATTCATCCAGCCAGTGCAGGAATGTCAAACCCAATACTAGATTAAAAACTCAGTATTCTGTGAAATACAGAGAGATTTATCTGGTGGTGACAGGCTTAATCAGCATTGTGTGAACTCATTTGGCAAAGGCTTGAATGTAACGGACATTCATTTATATGTAAAAGTTCTGCACTGCAGGTTTAAATGAATAATAGAGTATCAAAATTGGTGGTGATTAATTTTCTGTCAATCATGTGATCCATTCATTGACTAATCGTTTCAGCCCTATATTGCACTTTTCCACCCTCTGGCTCTGTGACAGCCTGGGTGCACCATGCAAGCAAGGTGACCCCTCATCCCTATTATGTGTAACTTTATCATAAACAACGTCCAGTTTTCCATTGTCTTCAGTTCACCGTGAGTGGGAACACTTTGTGGGAGTTGAATCCTAAACAAACTCAAAGCTCTGAGACTGTAAATAATAAAATAAAGTAGTGACTTCACTAAGGGTGGAGCTCAGGCTCTGCTGTTCAGGATGTAAACTAAAAGCCATGCAGCTGATGATGTGACTTCATTCTGCTGCCTCAGTATAGTGTTAAACAAAAACAAGCTGTGTGACACGTTGTGATTGGCTGACGCACTGTTCGGTGAGCCTGATTTGTCTAAGTGTGTGACTGATTGCCTGGCTACTAAGCAGATCTGACAGTATTGTTTCACCAGTTTGTAATCTAGTAGAGACAGACTCTGAAATAACACACACACACATATACACACACACGTTGGCTCAATATGCTCCTGGATTTTCTCACTTTCCTTAAATAGAGCTCTATCAGGCAGGTGTTTCCCCTGACGGAGAGACGGAAAAGCAGGGTCGGAATGAACTAGCTGTGTGTGTGTGTGTGTGTGTGTGTGTGTGTGTGTGTGTGTGTGTGTGTGTGTGTGTGTGTGTGTGTGTGTGTGTGTGTGTGTGTGTGCCCAGCGGGGCCAGCTGCCAGCAAACACCTGTGTCCTCTGGCTTGGCCTGTTGTTTTCTGCATGTTAGCTGGCTTTGGCTTCCTGTGCACACGTGTCTGTTTGACAGGGCAGCCTGACCAGAGAAACCAGGGGGATTCCTGGTTTTGAAGCTGAAAAAAATGTGCAAGTTGGCTTCATCTGAAAACTGATGAATGTGGGAAACTAACACAAGTGACTGGAATCTCAAGCACGTCATTTCTCCTCACTCCCTCACTATTTCCCAGGTGTCTGTTTTGCTATTCACTCTTGGAATGCTTAAATTCCCTGGCCAAACAGTGTTTTCCCAAATAAAGTTGGAAGGAAATGCATCAGCTTTTCAACCAAATCACATGGATGACTTTTTCTGAAAAGCTTGACCACTGCACTCTGAGGAACTGCCCCTGTTTTTAAACTCCCACGTAGTGGAGAGGACACCAAAACGATCGAAACCCAGACCTTGAGAGTGGGTGTCATGGATAGTACTTCTCTCTCTTCTCTCTCTCTGCCATCCCTCCATCCATCCTCTCTAATCCTGACGGTGTTAATTGAAAGTCAGGAGAGGGCACTCTTGCGGTTTCATTATTAATTTAACACTCAGGGTAACTTAAAGTGCAATTTTCACCCACATGTGGAACAGAAAAATCAATGGCCACAACAGCAGCGAGCATCAAGGTTGATTACTGATGCACGGGGAGAGACGGGCGAGATACCGGCTACTTGAAGAGAAAGAGTGACGTGTGTGTGTGTGTGTGTGTGTGTGTGTATATGTGTATGTGGGGAGGGTGTCTAGGTGTTTTTTGCTAAGTGTTTCAGATGCGTCGACCCTGTTTTGACACCTCTTTCTGTAACACAAAGCACTGGGTAAACACAAAGACGTTATCAGCTGATTAAAAATGACACCACACTTCCTGCGCACATACAGTGCGTGTGCACGCTTTTGGACAGGGCATGCATTTAAATCATATCCGCACACTCGTGTGTGTTTCTCCATGTTTAATTCTGCACATACAAGACTGTGTCTTATTAGCCACAGCTGTGCACTGGTCAGCCCCTGTGCTGAGGATTAAATGGGGGAAATAAAGGTATATTGCTCAGTAATGCAATCTGTCGTAGGAGTTGAGAGATGAGCAGCCTGCCCTTTGCGCTGAGCGGACTCAGATGATTTAGAGCAAGCAGATGGAAAATTCTAATATGTTAGCCTAACCCCGAATGGCTAAAAGCTAATTTATTTCAAACCCCGCACAAGAATTACAGTTTCTTCCTCGGATGCTTCTTTTTTTTTCTCTCTCTTTCTCTCACTCTGTGCTCTCTCCTTTCCATTCTCAAACACAAGGGAGAAAGCTCAAAACACTGGCCAAGATATGCAGTGGGACAGAAGTTAAGTGTAAAACTAAAGTGTATTGAACCCACAACAAAGCACCAGGTTGTAGAATTTATGCCTTCCTTAAAGTCAGAATTGAACTCCATTAACGGCTCAGCGATTAATTGAAAATATGCTACTGTGAGGCGAAGTAAAAAACAGTAGAAAAGGGGTAAAATGACAATTTATAGTGAGTAGATTCTCTGCCAGAAGCATTACTCTCCTCATCCACCCATGATGTATGCCTGTACTTTATTTTAAGCAATTTCAAGCGCTTTGCACGTTAATTCAGTTATTCTAATTTATGACCAGCACATTATGCGGTTGATACTGAATTACTTCTTGATTGAGGACCACTAATAGCCCCCCCCCCTCCACCCTCCGCCCCCCTTCTTGCTCTCTCTGCCCTTACCTTCAAATCCTGCTGCATGCAAACTCCATAGAAACATGCTCACCTACAACACGCACATACCAGCATGTTTCCCGCTTAAGGGCCAGAAAATACACAAACACATGCAAGAACACGTTCAAACACACAATTATCCTGTTAATTAAGACAACGCACGCTCACACAGAGATGCACGTACACCCAACTTTGTGCCCTCCCCCTCGTTTAAACATCTAGCTGGATGAGGTATTTCAGTGTGATCACCCCTAGTGGACATGTCTGTCTTGATAAACACTTTATGCAGATCAGCTTCCACTTGTTTTGCCTTTCTTGAGAGAGGGAGCGAGGGAGAGAGAAAGAGAGAAATAATACCTCTCTAATTGACCCATTTGGCTGCTTCTCTGCCCACAGGAGGGGGCCCTGGCTTTTAATGTTTGATCGGCCTAATTTCCCCAACACATCATTAGTGGCCATCTTCAGCCCCGACTCTTAATAACCTCTTTATGAGGCGAATGGATGCCGTTAAAAGTCTTTGTCTCTCTCATCTCTCTCATCCCTCTCCCTGGGTCCTGGACCCTCCTCGTCCTCCTAATTAAGTCAGATGTTTCAAAATATGGTAATGGGGCCTGAACCTGTTTGAATTGAATAAGCAAGCGTCTCCTGGACTCCTCCGCCATTTACATAATTTCATTATCAGGTAAAACACACTAATTGTTGAGTGTGCGTGTTTGCGTGAGGGAGTGCATGCACAGGGTGAGCCAGCGGTTCTTTGGCAGAAATGCAGCACTAATTACAAAGCGAGTGGCTGAGCTCCAGAGCCAGGGTATGTAAAAGCAACAAGCCATTTACACAGAGGCTAATAGATTCCTGAGCGCCGGCCCGGCCATTCTAACAGTGTAGGGCAACATTTTCAGAGCAAAGCTGGAGTTTTTATTACACATTGTATCCTAATAATAGGTCAGTGCGTACAGTCTAATGCACAAAGCAACAAGCCAATTATTCCCATTCATTTAGCATTAGATTCAGCTGATTCCCTCACCACGCCATAGGCCAAAAACACAGAAAACACCACTTCAAATCTGTCAATATAGATGAAATGTACAAAATTTTACATTTGCATGTGTAGTTCCTCATGCCTTAGACTGCTTGCTACAAAATTTGACGCGTCCTGTCCTGCCTAAAAGAAGAAAATAGTCTTTGTCAGATGTCCATGAAAGGGTGAAAATAAAATGCACTACTCCGCATCAGTGTTTCTAAAGCTGTATTAAAAGTGGCCGTGGTCCTACATGAAAAGATCGTCAGTACTCAGGATCAGGAATAAGACTTCGCATCTTAAAGTTGATAAAAGCAAGAACTTCTAACACTGTATGTCTAATATTGTTTGCATGGTGTCTGGTCACTTGCCAGCTAATGACAGCATGTTGACATCCTGCTTGTTTTCTGTGTGTGTGTGTGTGTGCGTGTCTGTGTGTGTGTGTGTGTGTGTGAGCCATGTGCTTCCTTTTGTCGTGCCTCCTGGAGTGTTTTTGTCCAGATCACACACAGCTGTGGCCGTGTCTCTGTGTATCACGCTACCAAACTTCCCTTACATGCAAAACAACATAATCTTGCTTGTTTTAGACACTTAGCTGATGATCACTGACACAGACTAACCAGGACACAGCTGTGTAGAGGAATGATGACTTATCTGACTGTACTTTCCAGACAGAACAATGATACTGGCTGATTTCGGATAAAACCCTGAATTGCTTAACAAAGGCAGCTGAAGCTCAGCGTCATGGTTAAACGCCAAGGCCTCTGGTGTCGAGGTAGTAAACATTTTGTAAGAGTAAGTGACTTTACTTAAAATATGAGCTTTGTAGTCCGATTCCTGTAGAGTGAACTACACTTGAGATGTTTAGCAGTGCTGTTGTTTGTTTAAATCTTTGATAACAGCTTTTCAGTATCACTGTACCATAGTCGTGACTTTTTCCAATCGCCTTTGATCAAATAAAAATAAATTTAAAAACATTTGTATTTCTATTTGTCTGTGTGTGTATGTGTCTGTGTGTGTGTGGTCCAGGTATTCCTCACATTGTGGGGACATAAATGTGTTTACACAGTCATGTTGTGGGGACTCGCCTCCCTTATGGGACAAAAAACAAGTCCCCTTAACGTAAATCATTAATTTTAGGGTGAAGACGTGGTTTAAAGTTAAGGTTAGTTTAGGGTTATGTTAAGGTTAGGGTCAGGGTTAGTGTTAGGCATGTGGGGGTTAGGGTTAAGGTTAGGGTAAGTTTCCAGGGAATGAATGTAAGTCAATGTAATGTCCTCTAAAGTGATGGAAACATGACTGTGTGTGTGTGTGTGTGTGTGTGTGTGTGTGTGTGTGTGTGTGTGTATGTATGTGAGTGCATATGTACAACTTAATGAGAAATATAAATTCTCCCTCCTTGTTAAATCATTATTCACCTAGTCTGTCCACATCTCCACCTTTGATGAGATGCACACATTTTTTTTTACCCCCAGCAATGTCTGCGTCTTATTCCAGTCTCTCTCTCTCTGTTTATGTGTGTGTGTGTGTGTGTGTGTGTGTGTGTGTGTGTGTGTGTGTATGTGTATGTGTATAGCCATCAGAGGCCAAGCACAAGATCTTGCTCTCTTCCCTCTCTTCCTGCCATTTGCCATTTACACCAAATGGTTATTAATTACCAGACAGGATGAGACTGGGAGGAGTCAGTTGCTCCAGCTGTGGTATCAGGGTTGCAGACGACTGTAGAGTAATCTGGTCTGTATATTGTAAAATATGTCCGGTTTAAACAGTCATTTCATTTTGTGCGGGGTCTTAAAATACAATTTTAATTGCCAATTGTGAGAATTTCATTCCTTTTTCATAAAAAAAAAAAGTGTTGCAAATAAGAGACATTTTTGTGCAGTTATCTGCTTTGTTTTAAAGAAATAATTTGACATCTGGAGAAATTTGCATATTTGTTTTTCTTTGTGAGAGTTAGATGAGAAGATCAATACCACTCTCATGTCTGCATTATGGAGTGGGAGCGAGGCCATTAGCTTAGCTTAGCAATAAGACTGGAAGCAGTCAGACACAGCTAGCCTGGCACTCTCCAAAGCTAAAAAACAAATGCCTACAAACACCTCTAAAGCTTACTAATTAACACGTTCTATCTCTTTTTTTAAAAATCTGTACACAAACAAATGTAAGGACAACAATTTGTTGTTTTAGGGGGAGTTACACGCTGTAATTTTCACCTGACAAACAACAGTTTATCCATCTGCTCAGCACTGCCCATGCAGCGTCCCTGCTGGTTCCTCGGTAACCTCAACCCTGGAGAAGACTCCATGAAGGCATTTTGAGAGATTCACTTCTTTGGTATCTTACTGATAACTGAGAAATTTCCATCTCTGTGCTAAGCTAGGCTAAACACATGGCAGAGCTAGTCCTCTGCACTGAGCGCACAAAGACAAAGCATGTCAAAACAGTTAGCGTTAAGCTCCAGTGAGTTCTTGGAGGATGGTCGAATTGTCTCAGAAGCCCCCGTCCCCAAGACCCATCGGATGTCAGATTACAGGGTGCTGTGTGCGACCATTCCTGTAACAGACAATAACAGTATATATTATAATAGCACTTGATTTACAATATGGTCAGACATGTCATACGAATGTCTGGTTGAGCATAGCACGGAGCTTACGCTGTTAAAATAGTCTCCCAACTCAGGCTCTGATTTGTACGTTGTATCCTGTATATTTGTCGCATTCAGCTGATGCATTGGAGCTTTTTACTGAACAAAAACAGCTGGACGCTGGTTCAGCCCATTCCTGTCCTCATGGTAAAGTTGCCAGTTTTTTGCATTAACTCTGAACACACATTAGATGTATTGATGACTAGTTTACAAGCAAATACAACAAGTAAATAAGACAACAAGCAACAGGCATGTCTTCTTTTTTGTTTTTGTTACGTTTCCAGTTTTTCTTTGTGGCATAAAATGTTTAGGGAGGATAAACTGATATCAATCAATTCCAGTTCCAATCACTCTGTAAAACAGCAACTAAGCATTTCCAACATTTTTAATTCTTTTTCTTTAAGACATTGATGCTTTTCAAAAGAAGCAAACCAGCAGAATTGTGACCTAGACTATGTAAAGAAACATAACTCTTAAGGACTGAATAGTGTAAAGTGATGTTAAAGTAATCGATGCACTTAATTCCACGTATCTTCAATGCATTTGAAACAAGTGTCACTGCTGCTGAAATGAAGTAGACTACTTCTATCAAGAAAATGACTCTTGATTCAGAAAAATATTTGAAAGAAGGTGATTTGCATTGGAAACAAGTGGAATACCTCACCACCTTGGCAGCTTTTCTCACTTATTTATGTAAAATGAGATGGATACTTTGTAGAGTGTGCAGCTTACACACACACACACACACACACTGTCCCTCTCTTGCTTCTTTTTTGGTCGCTCTTGCTCACACAATAGCCTGACACCACATAGCTCTTCATCAGGTGCTGGCCGTCAGGGCCTCTTGCACGTGCACACGATTACCTTGTCCCCTTATTGCCACCATACAAGGAGGGGGAGGTTTCTTTCTTACAAATTAGTGGATAAATAGATACCCCACCACCACTACCATTCACCCCCCTCTCCTCTGCCCAACTCCACCCATCCACCCTGTGCCTAATGACGGGGGCTGGGGAGCGGTAATGAAAAACTATACATCACAATCAGCCGGACAGTCCTATTCATGGCTATGCATTATGCTCACTAGTCATAATCATCGCTGCTGTGACAGAGGGAGAGATGTGGGGAGAGGAGAGGAGAGGAGAAGAGAAAAGGGGAGACATGGTGAAAAGAGGAAGAAATGGTGTGAAATGGTCTGGAGAGGAGAAGAAATGATTAAATTGTAGGTAGGAAAAAGGGGAAATGGAAGGAGAGAGCGCAAAAGTGCGATGACAGAGAAGAAAACTAGAGGGAATGACACCCAATCAGGCCGCACGCACGCACACACGCACACACCCGCACACACACACACCCATATGATGCTTATGTTCAGTGCCAATGCATTGAGGTGAGGCTCAAAGTCCAGGTGTGGAATTTGACCTGGTGGATGGGCGTGCAATGCGTCCAACTTTCATGTAGGTGAGTGAGTTTGAGTCCTGTCAAAGCTCAACAATAAATGCCTTTTTATAAACTGTAACCGCAACCTTTCCCTAAACTTAATCATTTTTTCTAATTGCCTAACCATAACCATACCTTAAGGTTCACACAGTGCGAGATGGGTCTAATAAAATCTTGTTTGTAGTCTGTATCTGTCTTGAGAAATGGCAGATGAATGCCTGGTGACTTGAAGCGCTACCATGTAAATAAAAAAAGTCATCTATTTGCAATGTTCTCATGTTTTGAAAATGCAGGAAAACAAAACAAAAAAAACCAAACAATTTTTGGCCAATGATAGCTGTTTTTTCAAAAAGTGTGACACTTACAATGTCATTCAGCTTGTGTGCTCGTTGTTTCTTGATGTATTCTGATTGGTTTGTAGACCTGGGTTGGTCCCAAATTTCTGACACGGTCAGAATGTTGACGCAGGCTGTCTTTGGTTGCCCAAGCTCTAAATCGGCTGGTGGTGGATGTGTACTCTTCAACTTCTTTATAAAGCTTTCCAAATAAACTTCGGTTTAACATCAATAATTGTAGGAAACTGCAGGGAATTCCTGGACAGCTTGCCCGCTACCCAAACTGCCTATTTATCTGTGCACGGCGGATTGTTAACATCTGGTTGTGGGTCGCTGTTTAAGCATGTATGCACTCTATAGAACTAGTAGTAAACTATAATAGATGGTTTGTGCCTGCAAAATTTTGAGTTGCAGAAACAAAATGACCATAACCTTTGTTGCACGTCACGCCCTCTCTCTCCCCTCGTTTCCTGTCTGCTTTTTCACTGTCAACTGTCCAATACAGGCAAAAATGCCAAAAGAAAAATCTTAAAATAGTAGGGACACAGTGTTTCAGTTTATTTATGTACAACTGATGTTCATTTGCAGAGCTTTTGAAGGCTGATCATACTGATCATAATTAAATGAATGTTTAAACTGTCAGACAAATATGTTTGCTACCACTGCTGCCGATTTGTGCAGCTCATCCTGGCATAATCATGATGCAGATACATAAATGGCAAGATTTGGTTCACCAATAGAATCATGGAGAAGCGGTTTGGACGCTAGAAGTCCATTCACTTTTCTTGTGCCTAAAAGAGAGGAGAGTTTAGAAGGCAAGAGCATTAATAACAGAAGAGAGGGAGGCGTTAGAGGAAAGACAAGAGAGTAATATTCATTTTTTCCTTCCTTTTCTCTCTCATAGAATCATACATACACATACACTGAGACACTGTAGGAACTGTATTTCTGCAGCTTGTTAACCAGAATATCTCCTCTCCATTGGCTTATTTGGGCGCCACCACATGCTGAGCCTCCTCTGCCATCCACCATGCTCAGGACAATAAATTGTAGATGGTGTGCGTGTGTGTGTGTGTGTGTGTTAGAATATGTGGTTGTAATGTGTAGGTGCCCTTGCATGGGTTTGCATGTGTTTGTTGGTGGTAAGTAGGCAGCAGGGAAAGAGAGAAAAAGGGGACTGGCAGAGAAAAAAGAATGACAGACACACAAAGTAAGGCATTGGCAGGTATGGTAGGCATGCACGCAGGCACACATACACACACGATCCCCCAGAATCCTTTGGGGGAGCTTTGTATTAGGACAAAGCTGCATAATAAAAGTCGGATCACATAATCACTTTGACTACAGCGAAAAACTGAACTAGCTAAAATACCCGAGGGACAAATAATAAGGTTCCCCTATCAAACATGTTGGGCCCGTCTGTTGCCAGGTGTACGTGTACGTGTGTGTGTGTGTGTGTGTGTGTGTGTGTGTGTGTGTTCACTTCAGTAACTTTAGAGTATACACATACACACACACACACACACCTTTCCTCGTTGGTCTGTTTTTATAGACTGGTCGCTTACAAGCCACCAAATGTCACTGCTGTTGTTAATCCCATACAGCCTGCCTAATGAGACCATACTTCACACACTCTCCTTCCAGGGTTTACACGTGTGTTGTGTGTGTGCGTGCGTGCGTGTCTTTACTCAGTATGTATATGTTAACATGTCTATGAGCGGCTTCGCATGCATGCTAGAGGTGTTATATGTGTGTGTGTGTCTGTGTGTCACCCCTGACCTTGCCCTCACCCGCATCTCATTCCATCTCATTAAATATGTATATCTTATCACAAAACCTTCTCACAAATGTTCTCTCTCTCTCTCTCTCTCTCTCTGTCTCTCTCTCTCTCTCTCTCTCACACACACACACACACACACACACACACACACACACACACGCTGAAACCTATTTGCATGCAGTAAATTCGAGCAAGTGATGGGGACAGAGTTGTAGAAAGAGACAGGGAGAAAAAGAAAGAAAAGAAAGAAAAAAATAATGGAGAGAGACATAGAGAGTGAAGCGGAGACTGTCTGAGGTCCTTTCCTTTCCCCACCTCTCTTCTCTCTCTCTCCTGTCTTCCATCTATCTCACTGTGTCTCTCTCTCTGTCTTTGTGTACAGTGAATCTTGATCGAATCTGGCCTAATGAGAATGATGTGCTACAGTGATAAAACACGGCTGTGGCCTCTTGTAAAACACCGAGCATCCCTGGCATTAATTATTGAGCGGGCTGAGGCGCCGCTGGAGGAGTTTACAAGGGGAGAAAACATTACACTGACCACCAGCATAGTTAATCACTACTGGACACTGGATAGTGCTCAGAGACAGTGAAGTGCATGAACAAAACCTGAGAACATTTAAACCAAAATGATCCGAGTCCTGGAAAGATCTTTGAACATCAGGTGCTATTTGTGAGTGACAGGACAGATAAACAATGTATACTGACTTTACTCACCTCATGTGAGTTAGTTGGACACTTAAAAACTCACCTTAAAGTACTTAGCTAAATTTCCTCAAATCAATCAAAAAAGCAATCTAGGAAAGAAGTCCAGTAGAGGATGGATGACACCCATGAATTTAAATTATCGTTCTTCTCTGTGTTTCAACGCTTCAAAGTTGATTTTGAAGAGTTGTATCTTTTAACCCAAAACTGAACAGTCCTGCATCTAACCCTGAGATCATCTGTAGTGCCACAGAGACACATGAGCCTGACCTTAACCTGACACTTCCTTGAGAGAAAGTCAGCCAAATTAGCCCAGGTTCGTATTCTGTCTTGATTTGGATATAAAACATCTTCACGCAGTGAATCAAGGAGCATCTAAGCGAATAACTTTTGCACACACACATACACCAAGGTGACAAGAAGCAGGGGCAAAGCCACGATCGATGGCCTAGCAGGGAATCAGCTTGTGTAAATGTGTGTGTGACCATGTTTGTTTGTGTGTATGTGTGTGTGTGTGTGTGAAAAGCCAAACCCAAAACAATGGCCCATCAGATTGAAACTGACTTCACCTTGTATCTTTTGGCCCCGGCTTGCGACAATAGATTGGACAGGAAATCCAATGGCAAGCTGAGAGACGAGGAGAGGGGGATGGAGGAGCAGAAGAAGAAAACAGATTGCTGTTGTGGAGGTGGGTGAACTGTATCTACACGTATAAGTTACTGTATGTTTTTGAAATGTGTGTAGTTTAATGTGATTTAAAGAAAATTGTGTATATTTTCTTAAAAGTTTGTGGATATGCACGTGTTTATGAGTGAATGTGAGAGTGTGTGGGTGTGTTTTTTGTGTGTGTGGCAGGTGACCTGGCCCATTTTAATCTGTAGCAGAGGGAAGATGTGGTGAAAACCATTATCACCGTCTCCCTGTCGCTGATAACAGCCCGCTAATCTGTTTGCTGGAGGTATTGAACAAATGCATTTGTGCCACGGACGGACAGGGAGAGACGAGAGGGAGGGGATGAATGGGGATATGGGAGCTTGTGTGTGTGTGTGTGTGTGTGTGTGTGTAGGGGGGGGGTTGTGTGGGGTGTCAGAGAGGGGCTGATGAAAAATGAGAGGATGAGGAGGTTGGGAAAACTTCCCCGACAGCGGTGGCCTCCCTGTGACAACAAGCAAGGAGGGAGAGATGGGGAAGGAGAATGAGCGAGGGGTAAAGACAACGCGGGGTGATGAAGGAAACAGATTGAGGTAATGACAGAGATAGATGAAAAGAAATGAGAAAGAGAGAGACTGGATGAAAAAAAGGGAAACGGGAGAAAGAGAGAGGGGAGAAAAATCAATGTCACAAGAGTGTCCTGTGATAAGGAACGAGGGAAAAAAAAAAACGAAGACATGAGAATGGAGGTGTTGGATGCCGAGGGTGACTGATGTGGTCAGGTATTGTAGATCATTGGTAACATACAGTATATGACTTGCCCTTGACCTGGGCTGTAAGTTTGATCCGACTTATCAATGTCAATGATGTTCTGATGAAACTTAGACAACAAGTTCTCCAAATTAAACGACATTGGTCCATGCACTCTGGCACCCCTATATCAGCATTTATCAGCAGGACGACAATAATTGTCTGTTCCTTCCAAAACTGTTACAAATTACTGATGAAAAAGAAATGTTTTATGATGTCACAACTCTATGGTTGAAGGCTGATTAGGTTAAGGCACAAAAAAACACTTGGTTAGGTTTAGGAAAAGGGGGTTAAAATAAGTACTTGTTAAAGTTAGGGGGCCTTTGTCATCATGGTTACAATAATGACCATGTGGTTATGGTTAGGATGGTTAAGGGATGATTGGCGGTTGGAAATTGGAACCAAATAGCAATTTCCTGTGTTAAAGTCCAATGTTTTGGTGATCCATCCACCTGACCTCCTCCCTACATGGACTTTGTCGCTCTATTATAACATAGCCTGGTTTCCTCCTTTGCCGCCATCATAATTACAGTTGGTAGCCAAGCAACTGGTGAAGCATGGATGAAGCAACTGATGCTAATCGGTTAATGCAATGCAAGTGTGACTTAAGTGCGCTGTCTGAGCTAATGCTATGCTCCATTTTATTTTGAATGTAGGCTACTAGTTCAGCCAGTTCTTGAGAGGAAGGCTTTCTCAGAGATTAAACAATGACGCTCTCTTACCACAGTTCAATCAGCATACTTCTCATGTTTGTTTTACATATTTCATATAGCGAACTTCCCAATTTTCACCCGTTAAAAAGAAAAAAAAAAAAAAAGCAACATCAAAGATTGTTTCCATAGGAGCTGAAATAAAAGAATATTCTGTGTAACCACCAGCTAATTAAAACAGTTTGTCACACAGACCAGGAGCCAAATATTTTAAATTTTGAGAGGGATGTCCATGCAAGATTACATAGACTAGTGTAAAAAGTTTGCAGGGACCTTTACTCATTCTGAACTCCAACATTTCATTGCTTCTTCCATCTCGCCTTCCCTCATCAATGGACTGACTTTACTGAATCTATAATGTGAGATAAAGGTCATGTATAGTACCTAAAACTTCAAACAGGCCCCTAATTGTCTAAATTTCCAGGAACAAATGAATGACTGATGTGATATTTGGGAAAAAAAAGATTTTATGGCCATACTATTGTGTCTATCTCACCATATTCATCTATTGTTACTGTGCCATTGACTGGGCTGTTTTTCAGTGGAAGCTGGTGGTACTGGTAGTGGTTGGGGGGGTGGTTGGGTGTTACTGCAGACCCTCGGGCTAGCAGTTAACCTGCTGAGCTTGGAGACCCCCTCCCATGAAACGCTGCAGATTGCAGAAGCATAAAAGAAGAGAGCGGGTGGGGTGGAGAGGGGTTGTAACACCCTGAGCAGTATGTCACACATAAGAAAAGACACGCGTATACATGTGTTTTCATTTCCTTCTTCCTCACCATCTTCCTTTCATCCTGCCAGTAACGACTCTCGATCTTCTCTTTCACATCATATTCCTGCTCTCCATTTCCATTTCTTCCACTTTCTAACCCCTCTCTCTTTCTGTATGTATCTCTCACGCTCTCTCTTTCATGTCATCTCTTCACCCCCACTATCTCTCCTCTCCTCCCCTCCCTCCTGCTCTGCTGAGGCCCTGGGGCCCCATCCGACTGCACCGGCTAACCCTTGTATAAGTTTTCCAATTCCAATTCTTGTTGGATTATGGCATGGTGGTGACGAGGGGACATTTCCTCTCTGATTATATATTTGATTCAATGGCATGATTATTGGAGCTGTGTGTGTGTGTGTGTGTGTGTGAGAGAGAGAGGGTGTGTAGATAAAGAAGGTGATGATGTTGAGTGGGGACAGAGACCTTGACCTCACCCAGGGGACAAAGGACATCCTGATTCTCTCTCTCTCTCTCTACATGCACACACATACATACATACTGTACATAGATACATACACACAACATGAACCTGTGAACAAATACATACGGGTGCTCCATTTCCCAAAATCCATGCTTGCAAATTGCTGTGCTTACACACACACACACACACACACACACACACACAAAGCCCTCTCCACGCTCTAGCCCTGAGGTTAGGGGTTGTAGATGGCAGACATGGAGATTGGTTTTTAGTTAAATGTCAGTGGAGGTGAAAGTACTGCCCAAAGGCACCTCTCTATGTGTGTGTGTGTCTCACTATCTTACTCTCTCAGTCACTCTCTCTCTTCCTTGTTCCTTGTTTCTTACGACAATCTCTGTCTTTCTTTCACCTCCTCGATCTCTTCCTTTGTCTCTTTCTCTTTCTGTCAATATCCATTCCTCCTGCCTTACTGTACTCTAAAGGAGCAGACAGACAGTTTGATCGTTGCACTGATTATGATTTGGACAGGATCAGACAGAAGTCATCTGAGCCAGTTGCAGGTGACAATGGGAAAACGTAAACACATTTCTGTTTTTTTCTAGTAATTTCTTCAATAGTTACATTTTTTTTAAAGAACAAATACAGCAGGCAAAACAACAAAGTTAGCGACTATAGCTGGTGAATATATTGGGTCACTTAGGAGCCAGATATTTCCATATTAGTCCAAATAACTGCCAATGTTATGTCTGCTGGATGTGCAAATATATTATGTAAATAGGTTATTTTTTGATAAGATCTAATTCTGATGTGATTATTATGTGTCTGCATTACTATCAATAAAGCACATTAAAATGACCAGGCTGCTGCTGTGGCACGCTGCTAAGAGGACAGCTGGCTGCAAGTGTGTGCCATAACCTGCAATGGGTGTCAACATGCCAGCTGCTTGTTCTGACACTCGACCGAAAGAAGAAAGTTATTGTGCATCTGTTGTTGTAACAATGTTGTTACCATTTAAAATTAAAAATAGTTAAAGTGACCACCTTGGTTTTTTTATTGTTAGTGAATAAAAAACAACAGAGATATTTGAGTAATGTCATTATAATGTTCCCACCAGTGCAGACATGACAGCTGGATCATGCCAGAGACTCGGCATGAAAATGGCTTCAGAAAGCTGGCATGTGAATTTTTGAATACTTATGAATACTTATGTATGTTTGTGTAAGTGTGTGTGTGTGTGTGTGTGTGTGTGTGTGTGTGTGGCCTGTCCTGTCCTGTTTAAACCCAGATGTGTCAATCAGCTGGGGGTGGCAGCCGTCACACTGGTATTCACAAAGCTAGAGCCAGAGGGGTCTCACACACACACACACACACACACACAGACATGCGTGCACCAACATACACACACACACACACACACAAAACTGGTGTGCAGAGATCATGTCCTGAAGGGTTGTTATTGTCCTAACATGGGCCGTACGTTGTCTGTCCACCAATCTGATCACACGGACCACTAAACTTCAACACTGCCCCCCAACTCTGTGTGTGTATGTGTGCGTGTGCATGATTGCTGACTGACAGCTGTCACAAATCCTGAAAAGCAACAGACCAAATGCGCTGTGTGTGTTTTGATTTCTGTGTGTATCGATGCATGTACTGGGTGATGGATTGAGTGTGTGCGTGTGTGTGTGTGTGTGTTTGTGTGTGCGCTTGTGCCTCTGGACAGAACAAAAGGTCAGTGTCTGCTAGCTGTTTAGCTGTTAGCTACACTGGGCTGACACACACACACACACACACACATAAAGAGAAGAACGCTGATTGCAGCAGATGGTGGTTGTTAAAGTGGAATCGTGCACACACATGCTCACACCTGCTGCTGTGGACACACACATCACTGCCAATAGACCCACTGGGCTCCCAAAAAATACATTATATCTTTTGTCAGTATGGCAGTGTTTTGGCTTTTTTAACACAAACTTGTAAAGACATGGACCCATTTTAATTATATAAAATTTGAAAGAAAAATCCAACTGAATTCATATTTGTTTTTAGTTTTCATTTCCTCATTAAAATTGTTACTCAATTTTAATTTTTAAATTCTTTTTATTTGCAAACACACAGAAAAAACATAAGAAAGCATCATTACAGAAAGAGTCTACAGTCAGCCAAATCACATGGTGATTAGTTTTTCAATTGTCTTTTTGTTGATGGGAAATATTTAACATTTCTTTAAGGCTAAGCATATGTGCAGACAAAGAACAAAGCAAATTCTTCAAATGCATACAAACTTACATTACATTACATTCATTTGGCAGATGCTTTTGTCCAAAGCGGCTTACAATAAGTGCATCCAAACTCAAAAGAAAAAAGACTTGAAGACATCAAAAACCGGATGTGCAATCCTCCCAAATAAATGGCTGTTGGAGAGCTACATCGCAAGTCCTCAATGCCCTGCAGGGCAGCACTAGAGTATTGAACTGGATGCAAGCTGCAACATGGAGCCAGTGTAGTGAACAGAGATGTGGGATAACTTTGGGAGGTTTAACACCAGGCAGGAAACAACATCCTGGATTAGCCGCACAGGTCCGAGTCAGTGTTGCCACATTGGGCAGTTTTATGTAATTGGGCGGGAAAAAATTGTTTTGGGTATGATGTAAAAATTTGGCCTGTGAATGCATCTCAGTGGTTAACTGTCCACTTGAACAAAATTTCCACACATTTAAAACTGATGCAGATTGCGTGGATCTAACAGTACACATGATTCCATGTTAAAATGTGCAAGTTTCAGTCTTCTGACACAAAACACTCAACTATTTCACAGCATTATTATTATTTCAGACTCTCAACTTTGTTCCACTTGCCTCGCTCAAGTGCAGTGTCCATTTGAACCGAAGCACCATGGGAGCGAAATGGCCGAGTAAAGCAGCCGCAGCAAATGAGCCAATTTGGAGACACAAATGGCCTGGCATAACACTTTCCCATAGTTAAACCCTAGAACAATGCACAGAGGCAGAGAGTGAATGTGACATTAGTGGTGTCGAGTGTATCCCTGTAGGCCAATATGCTGTCTGTCTGCATATGTGTGTGTGTGTGTGTTTTGTCTGTGTATATAAGACAGTAAATCCACAAGAAGAAATGTCCATAACTCTGGAAAATCTTCACAAACTATGTTCCTACACATGCAGATGAGCATAAATAAGTAAAGAATTACTCATTACCCGTCAGTCATTGGAGAAGTAGAGTCATTAATGGCAGCACAGATTCATTACATTACTTATATTCTCACTGCTAAGACTGTTTCTACTTATTTCTTACTCACTGCAATAGAAATACTATTACATCACTTGTTTCTGGTAAAAAAAAAAAACAAAAAAAATCTGTAATTTTAAATCATGTTGGACAGGCTCACACACATTTAAAGGAACATTCTAGTTTATTACAACATAGGCCTTATTTTCATAGTTTAGTTTTTCTGTTAGTCACGATAAAACTCACCAGTGTAATTGCTGCTGTCTGAGTGTAGGACCACTCCGACAACAAGGTCCTATGGGGCAAGAATCAGGAGCAGTCAGACTGATAAATAAAACACTCAAATACATTCTATTGTATTTATTTTATTTGGACCCAAGGAGAAGAAACACACAACATACAGTCCTTAGCTGTCCTATATACAGTATACAGTATATATGGTAAGCAAGAAAGGAGTCTAAAGGTTAAGGGAAGTGGAATTATCAGAATGTTTTGGTTATTGTCCTTTCTACATAAACATATTCCTGTCCAAAGGAGCTCCATGCAACTCTTCTGTGACAATACAGCATCAACTGATTAGTTGATGGCAAAACAGTCATTTCTAACAAGATTAAAGTCCCCCTTCACTTGAAAGTCTTGTATTTATTGTTGCTCCACTTGGATGTTTGAGCTTCACTGTACAGAATGATGTTTGTGCAGAGTTTGTTTTCATATTAATCTGCTGAAGAGGGAAAGTTTCTCTTGGCTAACTTTAAATCTGAGTTTAGGGTGTGTACCTACGAGCATGATTTGTGACATCACAACTAGTTTGCAGCCTATAGTGGTCCAGTATACCACTTACACAAGTGTGATGTGGAAACTTGAAACATTCAGCACACAGAGAATGGACTTTACAGTGAAGAAGGAGACATCTTGTGTCCAGCAGTTAAACTTTTGAAATGAAAAATATTTGTATATTCATTGATTGTGGGGTTTACAGCGAGGCAGAAGGAGTAAAGGTTCAGAGATTCTTCAAGTTATACAACAAAAGACATTCAGTAGTTTTCCAGGCACATTTGGTAAATTCTACCACACAGATGATCAGATAGGTTCTAGAGAAGCCAACACTTTAGCAAGATTATCTATTGATATATGTATTTGGAAGTGAAATTGGAAGTGAATGTACCCAAAGTTTTGGTGATAATTTCTTGTTATAGTTGAAGCAGGAAGTCCGTCTGTAAACAGTGATGGATTTTACAATAATAACTGTACAGTTACGCTTTGTTGTTTGTTGTGAGGTTTCGAGTAAAACCTCTCTGAACATCTGACTGCTTGTATCTCTTGCCCCCTCCAACTTCTTTTTACAATATCAGCTTTCCCAGATCTCAGCAATTTGTCAGAACATGAATGTTAATATTATCAACAGGAATGATGGCTAAAACTATGAAAACAACACCTGAGTTGTATGAAACGGAAATTTCCTTTTAAATGCCCAGAACTCCAAACCTGCAACTCTCACAACCCTGCTCCTGCCAACATGGCGGCTGCCTGATAAATGGCCGTCCCTTGTGCCTATAAACAACAACCTCTCTCTCACACACACATACACACACACACAGAGGGGGCTCTGCGCTCCATTTTAGCCCACTAATTCCTATTCATTTAAAACAGCCACCAGGGCACGGCGTAGCCTAGCCCGGCCCCAGACACCAGCCATTCATTATTCAGCTGCTTGCTTTATGAATGGCTTACAGGTGGATGCTACAACAGCAACCGAGCAACACTGCTCGTAAATCACAACACACACACACACACACACACACATACACACTTCCTTGTTTTTTGTTTTTTACAGAGCCTGAAGATGCAGAGTCTTGTGTGCGAGTGTGTCCGCGAACGGGGGATGCACGGTGTCGTCAATTTCCCTCTGTGCGCTTTCTCTTGCTGCTGTTTAATTAGTAATGAGGACAAATATTTGTTTGTTCCTACACAGAGTGAGGGAGGGGAAATGAGAGAGAGAGAGAGAGAGAGAGAGAGAGCAAGAGACAAAAAGAGAGAAAGAACCCAACGGACTCGTTTTCTGTCAGAAACAAGCTGTCTAACTGTTGTTTGCTCTCCATAGGCAGCCAGTGATAGAGATGGCCACTATACTGAGTGTGTGTGTGTGTGTGTGTGTAACACTAAGGCACAGGGCAGCTGTTTAACATACACTGTGGTATAACTAATAGATCACACTGTGTTACATTTGTCAACATGACACTTTCTCCTATATTGAGTTACACTCCAGGGCTTCTCCTCCCTCTCTGTGTTCTTCTTCATACTCCTCTTCTCTTCCTCTCTTTTTGTGTGTCTCTCCTCTTTCTCCTCAGTCTTTCTCGGTTTTCTCCCCGCAAATCATGACTCAGATGGCAGATAGCAAGCGGGATCGGCCTACCAGAACAATGCACTGGTCTGGTCAAGATGTAGACAACGGTCTCTCACCCATAAACTATGATGGATGACAAGATGGACTGTGTGTTCTCTGAGAGTTTTCTTATGTTACACCTCAGGTGCTCCTTCTGCAGAACTATAAAATGTTGCTTAAATGTTCACATCTTCACACATCTCGCCTGTGCTTATATTTTATTTTGCTCCTCCCCTCTGTTAAATGTAAATATATTTGCTGCAGCAGATTTCTCCACGGGGATCAATAAAGTTTCATAGTAACATTGCTTATTCATCCATGAATTGAAAAATGTCTCATCTTCACTGGTCTAAGTCATATTTGTGTAAAATTCAAAATATTGCAAAACTAAATGTGTTGGTAGAAATAAGATGATGTTCAATCATGACATTAGTTAGATCCTACTGTAAATAAGAATATACATGTAAAATATTGTCTTTATATGTGATACTAATCATAAAATTCACCTGAAATATTGTAAGGTTTTTGAAAAAGAATGCTGCAGTGATTTAGTTGGGGGACTCACACAAGACATGAAAAAATAAGAATAGTCAAAATTGATGCAGCAGAGGCCGATACATCCCGACTGGTTCCTAATACGGGTTCATCTCAAAAAAACATTTAACCACACTTCCCACAATGCAACTTGATTTCATCTTTCATTAAACCCTCCCTGCCTGGCAAATGCCCGATGCCTTTCAGACTTTGTGTGCACAACTCCGGCTGCATGTTATAAATTTGTAGTATCAGTGTGAAATGACCCCCTGATGACATCAGCAGGGGTTATTTTGCCAAAGTCAGAACCACTTAACACAACTGTTTACACAAGCTGAGAAGGAGCTAATCATCATGACAAGTAAACTGACATTTATATGTAAAATCGGTGGTTATCTTTTAAAATATAGTTTGGATAAAGTTGTATTTACTGTAACAGGTGTATGTAGATTTTGGCTATATAAATGTGTCAAGCCAATATGCGCATTGATCCAGGCTCCAAATGTCAGGAAATCAAGCCTCAAGTCATAAGGAACTTTTCATGAATTTGCCTTGCATAGAGAGATACACATTGTTTTTTAAAAAAGTATTTTTGTTTTTTTTAACAGGGACCATGCATATAAACATTGTTACATACAGAATGCAATGCAACAGATGTAATATACTGTATACAGGGCGTCTAGCTACAGTCCCTGATTTGCCAAACATTTGATGTTAAAAGTGTTGAAAATCCAGTGAAACCAAAATGCTTTTAGTTCACCTGTACATCTGTGAGTAGAATAGAATAGAATAGGACCTCATTATTTACTGGAGCAATTTCTCACCTGTGCATTGTTTTTCTTAGTGCGTTTTATATACAGTTTATGTGTGTGTGTGTGTGTGTTTGTGTGTTTGTGTGTGCGAGTGGCGGCATTGCAGTCATGATTGATGGGCCCTTCTCTTTCTCACAGACGCTTCCACTCAGCTTGTCTTTCACCGCCAGGCCTCTGATTCTGTTTCCACTGTCACTCACTCACCTAAACACACCTACACATCCATGCACACGCACACACACACAAACTCTGATTCTGTTTCCAGTCCGTCAGTCACGCAGATACACACTGAGATATGAAAGCAGTGTGTGACAGCGCATCTAACGGCGCGCTCAGCAGCCACACACACACACACACGCACATGCAATGCACACACACTCCCTCACATGCACACACACTCAGTGTTGCTCTGTGTTTTGCTTTCCCCAGCTGACCTCTTGAAGAAAATAACTTGTTTCAGGTTGTGTTGTCTTTGCAGTTGTCAGGTAGACAGATATAAGGATCAAAGCTGGGATGATAAGCTGATGCAATGGTAAAAGATGCAGCCAGGTTGATTATGGGGAGACTGTGTAGGTGGAGAAAACAAAGGGAAGCATTACAAAAAACACTAAAAACTATGCATGTGACTAAAGCAAACATGCTGATATGAGAGGTTATAATGTAAACAAATGTTTGGAGACCAAATGTATTTTGTTTGCCCCTTATCCCTCCGTTTTGTGCTATAAGTCCCTCTTGAAACAGGGAGAGGTCTGACAGGTCTGAGGATGACAATGTCTGCCTGTTTGTACACCAACACCAACTCAACAACTTGTGTAAGGTGGTCCAAAAACTCAGTCTGAGCTGTCTTAAGTCAGTCTTTTTCTCGTCTTGGTGTTCCGATAAAATCAAACATGTTTAATATTATCATGAGTCTTTAGTCTTGGCTCATGCAAATAGTGAAGTTCAAAGACGTGAACATAGTCAACAGCCAGGTGTGCGCTCTCTCTCCAGCACCAAATGGGAAGCAGCAAACCGGGTAGTTACTGTAACGGCCGAAACAACTCCTCAAATACCGTCACACACACATGATAGACAGTGAATTAACAGTGTTATGAGTCGGTGTTTAATTCGGCGTGTATCTGATCCACCAACCAGCACGTATTTTAGTGAGAAATTTAATTTTGTAAAGGTTATTCTCTCATTCCCAACGTCTTCTCCCACTAAAATAGCGCAGCAAACCAACAGAGGCTGGGAGAGAGTTGAGGTGACAAAATCCAAAATGTAAAGTTTGTACACAAATACAGTTTATCTTTATGGATTATATTGATGCCGAATTGACAAGAAGACTGTCGACATATAACATCTTTTATCTTGTGTTTCTACAGTTATGTGTTTTTGCAGACATGTAAGGAATCGTTAACGTCATATTTCTTAAAGGCAGTGCAGGGAGCTTCAGTTTAATTCAAACTGCTAATTTGTATTTTTTTAAACATTTTGTCACCACTACAGTCTGACATTGACTGCTGTTATTTATTGGTTTGATTAATGGTTTACGTGTTTGTATTGATTACTGACAGTGGCTGATTGTACTTAGTTTCTAACAGCAGTATGCAGCAAGAAGTCTCCCTTTGTGTGCGTGTGTTTAAACTACTGTTATTATGTACTTCTGATGAAACTTGAAAGCTCAGCATTCCCATTTCCCTTTAGCTTCTCTTTTTATAAGTGACATGAACATTTATTCACCCAGAAAAAGCTAATATTTCTCTGTATAATATGACTTCCTCTTTCTGCCAGCTGCTGTGTCTGCAGTTTCTTTACTGGTTTTTCACACATGATTTCAGGCCAGTTGGAGGAGTTAAACCTGTGACTTTCTGCCTTTGTATAATAATCCAGGCTGCTGCTGTTTCTACTGTATTTAATGCAGTTTGTGGGTTTCCAAACAGAAATACCTTTTGGAATGTGATTCTTAGCTGATACGATCTAAGAAACGTTAACCCAAATGTTTTTATTTGTAAAAAAAAAAAAGTTGTTAAATGAAAATGAGTTAATAACAGGAACAATCGGTCTGTAGTGCCTGTTGTTTCTCTTCACAGTTGTTGTGCAGTTAGAACTGAATTAATTAATTTATTTACATTTTCTTTTGGTTGGTGTTTCAGAACAAGCCACTGCACACACAAGGGCAGCTTCTGTTTCTGCTCCATTGTCCAGAGCAACATGCTGAAAATTACTGCAGTCTGCAATAGTCCTGAACCAAACATCGCATTCAGAGGAATCTTTTATACAGACACACTCAGGCAACTTAGCCGTCTTTTAGTATCACAGCCTTCCAAACTTCTAAATGCTAAATTGTTAACTCCAATCTGAAGCTGGTTGCACAAAGAGACTTTGATTTTAAGTCTTTTAGTTGTGTAGATTAGGGTGTGTGTAGGAGGATATTGGAGGGTCAGCAGTGACGTCACACTCGTGTGGAGCAGGTTGTTACCAGTCAGACGGCTACTCTTACCACCAGCCTGGAAACAAAGTCTAGTCCTGCGGCTACAGGTAAATCAAACCTGTTCCTCTAGGGTCAAAGAAACTGAATGCTCTAATGAGGGACAAATATGAACATCCTCATGTCAAATTTGTAACACGCAGGGCCAGGCTCTCAGGTTTCAGGCACGTAAGATGAAAGGTTTTTGCCATGTTTTGCCAAGGTTTTGCAGTAGCCTAACACTTCACTGAATAACACAAATGTATGGCTCAGATAAAAATATAATGAGACCTCAGACAGACATTCATTCTAATTCTTTATAGTCCAAAAACTATATCGCTGTGTATTCGCTGTAGTATATTAATACTTTATTCAAACTAAAAACATAACACTGTGCTAAGAGTTTGCCTTCTAAAGAAAATTAGCAGTTATGAGGACACTTTGCTGGGAAAATTTAGTTACGACCAATACTGTTAATGCTGCTCTCAGTGGGTGAAGTTAGTGAACGGAATCTTTACAGTGAACTTATTTAACTGTAGTGGTTTATAAGCACAGTTACAGCGCCCCTTTGCCTAGCTTGTTGTGTGGCAGTTAAGAGACTAACCAACCCCTCTGAAAAGCAGCCAGCTGTGAGGTTTGGATAACATATGGGACTAACTACCTGCACGCACCCACGCCGCATTCACACACACGCACACACACACTTGCATGCACCATGATTCATAACCCAGTGTGCTGCCTTTTGACACAAAGGCAATAGGAGCAGCAGTCTGTACAAGCCTGGACTTTTATTCCTTTCAATTTGTCTTGCTTAAAAAACAAACCGGCCGTGAGCCAGTGAATAAATAAATAAAGCGGTAGGCGCTGAGGGAGGGAAGAAAGGATGGATGAATGGCCCCGTCTCAGCAGTGAGGGGAGGTATCGGGGGGTAGACCTACCTTGGAGAAGAAAGTCTGGGATGTCGGTGTGTGTGTGTGTGTGTTGGCACTTCTTTGTCTGCATCTCTACATATTGGTGCTTTTTTTACTCTAGCATGTATATATGCACACACATACCTTACATACTGAATGTGTGCATGTGTGCCATGTCACAGTACATTATGTGTATGTATTTTTCACCTGTATTGACGTGTGCAGATGTATGTGTGTGTGTGTGTGCAGGTATGTATTTGTAAGTCTATGTTTGTAGTTGTTTTTGTGTGTATGTGAGGTCTGAAAAGGTGTTTACGGGTATGTGCACACATAGCTGTCTCCTGGCGTGCAGAGTGTGTGTAGCAGCCACAGAGCGTCATCTATCAGAGCTCGTCCCACACAGACAGAAAAAGACGAGACTGTTCTCTTTCTCGTCCTCCCAGCTTGGGACTGTAAGCGTCCATTGTTGAAACATACAATATTGAATTATGTCGTATGTTTCTAAACTGCTTTAGAGTGCTTTATAATAAATGCTAGTGATAAATTAGCAACATACAGTAAGAACTATAACTTTGTGTAATACTGTAAATAAATGATATTTTAAGGTGCAACATTAGCTAAACTTACTTCTCACAATGGGTGCAGTGTTTTATTTGCAGCACAGAACAACTAATAGGATCAGAGTATTTGGAAAGAGTCCGTATGCAACTAAATTGAGTCTTACATTCCAAACTAGTCAGTTAACTGACTAAACACATACTCATCCTGTTTCATTTCTTTAACTGTAATGCACTAAAAACACTAAAACATATAAGCAAACACCTAAAGGAAGGAAATCATCTGACAGGACAGATAATTGCATTATAGTCACGGAATAAACTCTGTTGTTTGTTTGAAGTAGTTATTAAAATATAAAATATTAAAATCCTGGGTCTGATTAGTATCTGTTTCCTCTAAGGAAGCCACAGTCAGAAGAAAGATACTAAATGATTCGACTCACATTAGTTAATGATTCTTTCTTTCTCAATGTTGTTCTGTGTGACTCTTATTTAATGTTTCATTCTTTCATATATCCGTCAGTCTCTCCCTCTTAGTTGTGTATAGTATGTTCATCCTGGCCTCAAGTTATCTCCTTCACTCTTTAACAACTCTCTGCTTTGTCTCTAATGTCTCTTTCTGTTCCATTCACTGTACTCCATCCATCCATCCTCAGTCATCTAATTAACTTGAATTTCTTATTCTATTGCATCTGATCATCACGTCTCGGCTCATTATGGATGCCAAATTACTTAACAATATTTACTTACTTTAATGCAGTTTCTCCATGTTTGTTGTTGTCTTGTGAAACAGGGAACCCAGGTGTCTCCTATATACCATGACACATTTCTGTAAACCTTTCTTAAATTTTGGAAGTACTTTTCTTTGATGAAAAAAGTACCCTTTTGGGGGAGCTGCTGCAATCTGAGCACCTTGTGACTGCTTGAAACTACTTTCTGCAATTGATAAAATAGCATCACTCATGTTCTGACTAAAACATGGGCAATAACTAATGTGTAAGAAGTGATAGTAACATGCTGTATTTATTTTAAAGAAATACTTAAAGTATAAAGATACAGTAAAATGAATTCTGCATGTGTTTTTCTCTCTGACACCTCAGTCTTGATTTGTGAACATTAACAGCTTCCCGCTCTAGGGGTATGGCAGATATGGGAATCATTACTTAACAGCAAATAGAGCAAACACATTAAATATCTCATCCCTCCCTCCCCCCTTCTCTACCTCCTCTCATCCCCTCTCCATCTTCTTGCTCCCTGGACTGCCCTGTAGTTTAAATACACACTTTCCTGACAACAACAAGGCATTGACCCTGGTCAGCTCACACGTACACACACAGAGCAGAACGAGTCAAAACCCAGGAGATTGATCTGTTAGAAGTGGATTAAGGGGGGACATGGCGGTAAGGGCTTGCTCTGTGTGTGTGTGTGTGTGTGTGTGTGTGGATGGTCAGGCCAATAAAGGGAGTATGTTTTATGACAAGTGAAACAAGCCTAGCGAGAAGCTGCCCAGTTCAATACCTCATCACACACGCCAAATCGTGCTGCACTGACCACACACACAGGCAAAAACTGATGTGTGTGCACACCAAAACTAATTTCATGGTAAATTGTCATTTCCTGTTGACAGTCATACTGAGGAACTATATTTAGACACACACCTGTCACACACACATACATGCACACATACTGTATACAGTACATGTACATACTAACAGTAATAACAGTAATAATAGACTGAAAACTGAAAAATCAGGACAGAAATGGTGTGTGTTCTTGTGTCCTCGTGTTCTTGGTATAATATTAGCCCTGCTATATCTAGCTAGCCCTTTATTTAACTTCTGCAATGTCTGACAACAGAATAGATGATTCAGTGAGATGAGGATCCCTCACCTTTCTGTGGATATTGCCATTCAAACACAACAAACTCAAAGCTGCTTGCAGTGGCCATGGTCCAAATTTCATTTGTACAACAGGAAAGGATGTAGGCTAAATACGCAAATATTCATTGACAATTCACAGTTGACAGACTATAATTCCTACCCCCATGATACCTTACATGAAATATGGTCACAAATCGCAGTTATTCCTTTTTCTGAACTGCCGTCTGCAAGAGTTAGTTGCATGCAACAGATGTCTTCACTTTTCTTAGAAGTATATGATGTTGGGTGTATGATGTCACACCTTAAAGAAAAAGTTCTGGGAAATTCGCTTATACACCTGCTTGCTGAGAGTTAGATGAGAAAATCGATACCATTCTCATACACTAAATGTTCTGTTTTACATGTGTTATTGGCATAACATGGTGTGTTGGGCTCTAAGTGCTGCCAGAACACAGTTGACCTACACTCACTTACACGCACTTCTGTGCCTGAACACAGATGGAGGATTAAAGCTTCTTTGCTTTGCTTCTCTGCTAGCTTGCCACTTTCACTATGCATTAGCTTATCTTAGCACAACGATTAGAAACAAGGCAAAAAAGCTAGCCTGATAGTTTCACAGATATTCAGATTGTTTGAGGGTAGGTAAATATGAGGCCACTTCTTCAGGTCGTCCTCCCATCCCTTGGGAAAGGCAGAGGTATGATCACATTATCCAGGTAAAGGTAACAGGTAATATTTTCACACATTTCATGGCAATTGGATTGATTAAAATACACAGTTGAACAGTCATGCAAGGTGGCTGGCTCTTACTCATATGAACAGATTCATACATTTAATACAATGGATACAATGAAAAGTGAATGACCTAACACATAGGCTTATCCCAACATAACCGGTGGGAAAATCAGTCAGTGTGTTTTGTTGTCTGAGATGGTGCCTTTTTTGGGGAGGAGAGGCCTCTGTGGGACACTGATGATAGCTTTCCCATTTCTTTTGTGTCTGGGGGAGAAGGAAAACGAGGGCTCTTTAGACCTTTCAATTAGAAGGTGTGTGTCATAAATGGAACACACAAGACAAACGTGTATGTGTGCACGGCTAGAACAATAAGGGTTATCTTGTGTTGACAATGTGCACAAAAACAAACATGCACATAACAATATAATAATGCATGCCAAATTAGCACAGATGCAATCACTTACTGTAGACACACAAACTTGTAGGCACACACACACACACACATATCCCTGCCTTGCCCAAACAACATGCTCCAATTAACACCTCCTTAATCTGCGCTCAGCAGAACCCCCACACCCTGAACAGAACCCTCAGAACCCTGGCAACCTTTGGTATCGGTGAATCAAAGAGCAGACATCTCTCAACAAGGAAGTAATTGGCCTGACCTCGCGACCTCTCGTGCCTCACATCAGGGACGCATCGAATCAAAACCAGCTCCTACGAGACACACCCACTCTGCTAACTAGCGCCTAAGTCGCTTAAAACACGCGCACTTAATGTATACAGTGACACACGCACACACACATGCACACACAAAGACGCGTCATTAGTGGCTGTGCCGCGCTCATCGCTCATTAGACACAAACTATGGAGAGATGTTCAGTTGATGGGGAGGCGAAGTGGCTTCTACTGCACACACACACACACACACACAGAGGCACATACGGACAAACACAAAAATGACTTGGTCTTCATCTAGTGAGGAGAAGAAGCTGCAGGGCTAATAAGGCAGTGTTGCAAATACAGAAGAAAGAGGAGGAGAGGGAAGAAGGAAACGGTGGAGAGACTTCCATTCCTCCCCGATGTTTAGAGGAGTTTAGACTGATGGTGGGAGTGAAAGATTGGGACTTCTTTAATTAACCTCAAAGGAAGGGAAAATGTGTCTATACTGTATGTGCAAACTAACAAATGTCATTAGAGTTTAGAGAATATATACATCCACATCACTGCTTTCTGATGGAAAAGGTCAGCTTATCAGCAAAAAGTTTGATTCTTAGAACAGGCTGTTTGGATTTTTAATCATTCATTTGCATTTTTTGGAAGATTTTGCAAAATTTCTGCACTGAATTATTCTCAGGAGACCAAAATAAATCTTCACAATGACCATAAAAAGAGATTACTTTAAAGATAAATACAAACAATTAAAAATCTGAGATGCCCTCATCCAGTAGTTGTCAGTTGTTGTACTGCAAAATCGAATATAGATTTCAGAGCAGACAATATTCAGTTTTATTCAATAATGGCAAATCATTATGGCGATTTTGTGGCTTTGCTAGCAAGGGGCAATGACTGGTGATTGGGCAAAGAGGGCAAAGGTCACATAAAGGTAACAATGCTGACATTGAAGTGGATGAAATAAGAACAACTGACATCTCAGCCTGCTCGTTTAAACTGAGAAGGAAACATGTCATCAAAACTAATAAGGTTAAAAAAACAAACAAAAGCCAAAACCAAAACCAAACCTTTCCTTCTTTTTAAATGATTTTACCGAGACTCCAGAAACTTTACACAACAGTTCAAGAGATTCAAGAAAGAGTCACGAGAGTTCAAGAGTCAAGAGATATAAAAGTTCCAAATGTGTAATATTAAATTCAACAAGAAGGAAAGCCATTACATAAAGTATACCAGTTTCCAGAAAGGCAGAGAGGACATTATATATGAACACTGGGATTCATTGTTGGAACACATTGTTAGGAGACAGATTACACATACAGTATTTTCTATGATCATAATATGCCTAAGAAGCATGACAATTCATTACTGCTCCTCTTTCAGTATGAGTGGAATTATTATTATGCATTAGTGACTCATAAACACACACACACAAGCATCAGTAATCAGCCTATAGATGTGCATACCTTCAAACGTCACACACACTCACACATGATAACATAACATAACGAAGGTCTATGGCAGCCTGGGCCAGTGTGGCTGTAAATGATGACGCCCCATGCAGGAGTTAAGTGTTATTCATTCTATATACTCTACATGTTGTATGCTAATGAGGCCATTTTATTTACTGGACTTGGAGAACAACTCGTAAGATGGTCCCAGTGGTTTATTGTTAACCAGGTGTAAATATGTTATTTGCATTGTTATCAGGGATAAATATGCTTCCCCTTCATGTTGAGGGTTTGGAGCAGACTTAATTCCATATCAACATGCATTTAAATGGCACTAGGTTTCTGTGAGAGGGCGGCTTATTTATAGAGTGGAGACTTTTCCCTGCCTTGCATGTATGCATGCATTTACACATTAATGCACAAGATACATTAATGCACAAGAGCACACACACTTGCATAAAAACACATACATACTATATACACACATGTGAATGTATAAATGCTGATATTACAAAACACTCAAGCTCTGACACTCATTCATAAAAAGCATACACGTAACACAAATGAAACACACACGTACACTCATATCATACACACATGCACAAACACTGTATGTACAGTATAATGCTCACAAACACACTCACAAATACACACAACCACCTACACACACACACATGTAAATGCTCATCATTACAATCACTCACACTATCACCCCTCTTAATTTAAACACACATGAATACACACACACACACTTATTCACTCTTTTAAAATCACTCCTGTACACACTCTCAGGCTCCTCGTCTCACCGCACACGCACCATACGGTAAGACCCGTACACAAACACACACGCTGTTAGTTAATCACCGTGTTAGATAGAGAGCGGACGCAGGCTATGCTAATGTCTCAGTTAATGCCTCGGTGGCTCTCCTTGAGAAATATATTTATCGCTTTATTATGGGCTCGTTTCTATAATTCATAGGAAGCAGCCGTCCTAGATCACCCCCAGATGAATAGAGCCGGGGAGAGTGGAGAGATGTAAGTGTAATTCACTGAGGTCTACTGCTGTTATGTTCCCCTCCACTTTTCTCTCTCTCTCTTTTTCTTTTTCTCACTGTCTTTAGTTATGGATCATAATGTTATGATAGCTGTTGGTTGTGCATGCTCCATTAATGATGTTGCCTCATGAGAGAGAACAACTGTTTCAGCAAGTGCAGACCCTTCTGGGAGCAATCAGAAAGAGAGAGAGAGAGAGAGAGAGAGAGAGAGAAAGACAGAGAGAGAGAGCTCATATCAAACGTTCAAACGTTATCTTAACTTAAAGCTTTTTCTGTTATCCTCAAACATGCCAATCTTATTGACAATAAGCACTAAAGAAAGAGAGAAAGAAAGACGAGGGCTTTTCCTACTGTACATATTAGTTTTCAGTTTTCAAAAGTATGTGGACACCCCACAATTACACCCATGTGTCACTGTTAAACATGTCATTCCAAAATCTGTGATAACAAAGTCTGCTATAACAGCCTCCATCCTTCTGAGAGGCTTTCCGCAAGGCTTTGGAACCTGGCTGAAGGGTTATGCTCCCATTCAGCCTCAAGAGCATTAGTGATGTCGAGCACTGATGTTGGGCGATAAGCCCTGGCTCGCTGTTGCCGTTTCAGTTCATCACAAAGGTGTTGGATGGGGTTGAGTCAGCGCTCTGTGCAGACCAGTCAAGTTTCCCATACCAAACTGGAACATTTCTTTATGGAACTGGCTTTGTGCTCAGGGGCATTGTCATGTTGAAACAGGAAAGGGCCAAACACAAATTGTTGCCATAAAGTTGGAAGCACACTGTTGTCTAAAATGTCACTGTATTCTGTAGCATTAAGATTTCCCTCAACTGAAATTAAGGGACCTAAACCAAACCATTAAAAACCAAGAGGGTTGTTCACATATTGGCCTTAAAGAGGACATCATGTCATGTTATATTGGGAAAAAGGAAGACCAGAATGACAACAAGTGTTCATTAGTTAAATCTATGGAATGCCCACATTACAGATGCTGATCATGTGGTCAGTTGTTGTGGTATTTCAAAATTAATTATAGACATTTTACAGCATAATGCTCACTTTTATTCAATAATGACAAATCTTTAGAGCAATTTAGTGACTCAAGTGGCTTTGCCAGCAATGGGTAATGAATCCGCCTTTTTATCAGTGGGTATAAAGGGCAAAGGTAACATAAAGGTAACAAATATGACAGTGTGAGGAGTGAGAATGACATGACATCTTGATCTGTTCTGAAATGGCAAAATAGTCGTTCTATCAAAATTATTTACTGCTTCTTCACAGTGCATATTTCTGCATGAGTCTGTTTTGTTAATAAAGCAGCCATTGTGATTTAAATATATTTAGGGCTGATCACAAGTAAACAACATTACAAAATGAGTTGATTTTTGAAGGGCTTCTAACATCACTGGAGCTGCAGTAGATATTACAGGGTGGGAATCTTTAGGAATCTCATGATTCAGTTCCAATTTTTGGTGCCACGGTTAAATTCTGAATCAATACTTGATTCCAAACCGGTTGTTGATTCAAGTGATTCCTCCAGTGCACGGTGTTTCTGCCCAAATCCTTCTTTGAAGATTAACTACAAAATAATGTTGTGTGCATGCTGTAATCACTGTTAATTAATTAATTGAATAATTATTATTGTTTTGGTAGCAGAAGATAGAAAGGGGCCTATGTAAAGAGGTAAGACTCAGCACAACAAAAGCCACATGTCTTTATCTGGATTATGTCCTTCTGTGTACTTGGACAAATTAGACATCATTGTAACATTCTGCAGTGGTTCCTTTTTGTTTGGGACTTTTTCTGATAGCGTGTGAGGTGCTGCAATATAGTAGAATTATAAATAATAAAATGAAAAAGAGGGAAGTGAAAAAGAAGAAGGATTCCTCTTCTCTCCCTCCCGAGGGAGCGACTATTTGCTCTGACATTTGCTTTGCCTACCTGAGTGTTTTCCCTAAATCACAATGACTGCTATAAACCTAGAGATGGAGGGAAAGGCAAAAACTAGAGCTAGAGAACAGAGGAAGAATCAGGAGAGAAAGTGGCAGAGGGAGGGAGAGAAGGGTGGGCGGTTGAAGGAAAAGAAAAATGAAGGATGACAGGGAGAGAAGAAAAGAGAGCGGGAAGATAGAGGATAGTGAGATAAAAGGAGAAATAAGGAGAGATGAATGGTACAGATGAAAGAGGGAACAAAAGGGTGAGTAGAAAAGGAAGGTAGGAAGGGTGAAGATATGGAAAAAATGAAAGGAGAGCACTGACTGACCTTGAAGGAGAGATGATGAAATGGGAAAACTGGGAGAATATACCGCAGGATGGAGACAAGAGGATGCAAGAAAGGAGAAGAATAAAGTGAGGAAAGGAAGCACAGGGACATTTTACTGCATCTACAACCCAACCACTCACCCACCTCCACCCGGACAAGTTTTGTTATTGCTCACAAACCACTAGATCAGAGAAAGGGGGGAATTAGCAGAGAACGATGATGCCAAATCCACGGGAGCTCTGTGACGAACCAGCAGACACATGCAGTGCAGAAGAGAAGGAGAAAGAGTGTAGAGACTGTTCAAAGAAGGGTTTAGAGTTTATACTGCTGAATTCCCTGGTTGTGGGAGGGAAAAGTCAATTAGCAACAGCTACTATGAAGAGCATTTGACCAAGTCACTTAACACTGCTGTGTGGTACCAGCTGCCCTGCGGCTCAGGCTGTGGCTGCACTGGACAGCTCCCAGTGTGAAAGTGAAGCTGGACACATGCATGCAGACTATCAGTTGTGCGAAGTAAAAATGTGATGATGTGTGACACTTTAGTGCCAGTAATAATAATATAATATATAAACCCCTGTGTTAGTGTTCAAAACTGAGACCACGGTTCTCATTAACCCTGTTGCCTCTGCTTCAGTCAATTAAGGGAAGTTTATTTGTATAGCACATTTCAAACACAAAAGCAATTCAAAGTCATTTACATGCATTACAACATTTAAAAGCACAATAAAAAGGAACAAAATCTATTAAAATAGACTATAATTAGTTAAAATAGGTGTTTCTTTGTAATCACTGTAGATGTTTAACTTAAATGCTGGAAGTAGTTTTTATGTTTACTTTTCTTTTCACCATCTTTCAGTTTCCATCCAAATGTAGCACACATTTAAATGGAATTTTCCGAAAATGTGCAAAAGAAAGTGCAAATGAATGCATATTCCCATTCACATGTTATATTAATATTAGGGCTCATCAAGATAAACAGTTGGGGGGCTAATTCTCCAGTCTGTTGCCATTCAACCACTGCAGAAAAAGAGGACATAATGAGATAATATAAGAGCGCCAGTCAAACCTCAAACAGTAAAAACATGATGGAAATTTGGCATTTATGTTTGTTTTATGCATTAATGATGAACATTACAGTCTCAACGGTCCAGATGTTTTTAGTGGAGTGGAAGCTTGATGCACTTTGTGGCATCTTCTTTTTATCAATATACCAACTTTCCCACCTCTGTCAAATGAAAACTTTTTTGAGATATTTCATTTAAATTTCTGATGTTTACAGGCAAATTGAAAATACACATACAAACAGGTGGATGGAAACACACTTTGCAAGGAACTCGCATCTCTTTCTTTTGAAAGAACAGTCTCATCTCCCTGTTCTTGTAAAGCAGACTCCCTTTGTGCTGTAAAGCTATTCAGCACAGTGACTGACAGTGCAGGATGCAGTGTGGAAGCTTGTAGGCCACTGTGTTGTGATGAATTAATTTTAGAACCTATAAATATATATGTAGTATTAACATTTGCTCCATTAACATTAACCAAAAAACACCATGTCAATGTAGCAAATCTGACAGAGAAGGGGTGAAGAAACAAAGAGGAGAATTAGTGGAAAACAGGAAAGGGCATCACTCTCATGCTGGTGCTCAGTCATTCTTCCTCTGCGACTACGTGTCACACACCATCTATGCGCACCCACACACACACACCATCCATCCACTTGGCAAGCTTCTTAGAGAAAGCATCAGCAGTTCTCCTGCTAGCTGAAGGGGTCAAGCACAGCGTAGAGGTGATGCGTGTATGTGTGTGTCTATGTGGCCTGATAGAGGTCTGGGTCACAGCACATTTACTCACTGACATGACTCTAATTACACCCCTCGCACACACGCATACGCACACACACACACATTTCTAATTATGTCACGCTGCTGTGTCACTGCACAGTCGAAACGAGGGCCACAGGGGCCACACAGGGGCTACAAAGTAACAATGACTTCTTCTGTCTGGGTCGTTTCTGATATATGACCCCTCTCTCCCCGTTCCTTTTTACTTCATGTGGATTTCACTCTTAAAGTGAATTTTGTTAAATGTCAAAATACATTTGTCGTTTTATTTTTAGGCTCAAAGTAGAGCTGCAACACAGTGCAAAGCAGCCTCCTCCCCTGACTGAGTCTTTGTCAGGTTACCAATAAGAAATTCTGTGGCAAGAGAGAAAGTTTTCTCCTGTCCAGCAGCTAAACAACACAAGTGTCTAGAGCAGAGGTTTCTAACCTGGGTTTTGGGGCCCCCTAAGCAGTTGTAAGATAAATCTGAGGGGTTGCAAGATAATTAACAGAAAATAGGCAACCTTGTTCCCTAAAAATGAACTTCATACATATGGTTATAGGCATCGGCAGCACTTAGTTAAGGTTAGGGAAAGATCATGGTATTAAAAAGTCTGCAGTGTCTTGAAGCACGTTTATTAACATTTAAAAGAAACAGCGATCTTTAACTAACCTTAACCAAAGTGCCCCCATCCACCCCGACTCCCACCCTCCAGCTTCAGAGCAATATATAAATATAGCGCTTCATTCATTCAAAACAACGTTACCTGTGAACATAATTCAGGCAGCAATTATGTTTGCCAACGTAATGCAACAGTTTAGTTGTCTATGAATGTAATTTCTCAGAGACAAAGTTGAAATAGTAACAAATTTTGTTCATTTTTAAGTCTTTTCTCTCATTTTTGCTCACAAGATATGGACATATACCAACTGTGACAAGGGGTCACAGATTTTGATTTTGCTTGGTTGAGTAGATTTTGCTTCACTTTAAAGGACCAGTGTGTAGGATTTAGTGGCATCTAGAGGTGAGGTTACAGATTGCAACCAACTGAATACCCCTCCCCCTCATCCTCCCCTTCCAAGCATGTAGGAGAACCTACGGTGGCTGCGAAACTCACGAAAAACGCGAAAGGCCCTCTCTAGAGCCAGTGTTTGGTTTGTCTGTTCTAGGCTACTGTAGAAACATGGTGGTGCAACATGGCGAGCTCTGTGGAAGAGGACCTGCTCCCTATGTAGATATAAAGGGCTCATTGTAAGGTAACGAAAACACGATTCTTATTTTAAGGTGATTATACACTAATTAAAACATACTTATGAATAGTATATTCCACTTCTGCCAAGTCAAAAAGGTCAGGAACCATGGTCAACCACAGACTGTCATTTCAAACATTGCATTTAACTATTTATTTAACAGCAGTTTGGCCCGGTGCCTCTTTTCCTCTTCTTATGTCTTTTCCCCTTATGTCCTGCATTCCCTCTCTTCTCCTCCCTCTATCTTATGTTCCTTGACACACAGTGACATTATGGATCACTGGAGGTCATTTTAGCACTGTGCATGTGTGTATGCGCACATGTGTGGATGGGGGGCTAAGTTGGCTGACCCTTGTCCTTTGCTGGACACATTATGGCAATCACCCGGTCTCAAGTACACACACACACATACACACAGGATAAATGTATGTGGGCACATGTCCGTTGACATGAAAGACAAGAGAGGTGAACTCAGTTGATTGGTGGGTAGAATGATGGAGGAGGAGGGGTGGATCATGGAAGGAAGGAGAGGGAGGAGAGGGAGGTTTTCTGATATCTGAAAGCCAGAGGAGATAAAATGATGGTCTTTGTGCTTGTGTGAGGGCAGAACGACGGATTAACACTTAAAACCCCATGATACCCAGGACACACCTGTATAAAAAGCTGCATATGCATTTTTACCTCAAGCCCACTACAGCACATGAAGCCAGTGTGGCAACTTTTCCCTGATCATGATATTGACAAGGCCTTGATAGAAATGTTAACGAATTAGCATAAATCGTTCCCACATGCCCTTTAGTTATGCAGATGATGTATGAGTGAAATGAAAACCTCAGTTTGTATGGTTTAATACACTCATAATCTATATCATGCTATTTCACCGGTCAATTCTGTTTCAAAATGATGAATGGGTGACAAAGCATACTATTAAAATGAAAGGAAAACTTACTTACTTACTACGATACACCTGGAAAGAGTTTTCATGCCTTTTTATTTTGTAAATTTGTAGAAGCTCCTCTGAGCCCATAATGAGATAAGACGGAATGTGATGATAAAGCAAAAAAGAAAACAACATAAAGCAATATAAAAGAGATGAGCAGAGATAAGGTAAAAGTAGAAGAAGAGGATCTAGATGTTCCTCTGAGTTTGACAGAGCATCAAACTATATTTGATTTGGCAAGTTATCATACACTGTAGTAAATAAGGTGATTTCATAAAAGTGTTGACAATTTCAAAAAAGATAAAGTATAATTTCTGTCAAGTTGGAAACATAATAATAATGTCATTAAGAGTTCATATTATGGATTTTAGAAGATTCATGGACCTAACACCCTGGAGAAATGATACTGTATAAATCCTCAGTTAATGTAAAACACCAAAATTGAAGTTATGTTGAAACAAAGTTATATGTTTGACATGATTACTCTGACAAACGATTAACTCCCATGACAAAACAATTAAAAGTTGAGTTGGATTATCTGAAATATGGTTTATTCTCTGTGAATACTTGCCTTCAGAAATACTTTATTTCCTGTCACTCAGAGATTCAGTCAGACATGTTACAGCCATTAGTTTTATGCATTATTTCTGCATTGTCACAGCAAGATTTTTTCCAAAAACGCCCTCTACACATGATCATCAGCATGTGCTGGGCTTAATGCAAGGTGTGCAGTTCAGAGTGTGCAGAGTTCAGAGACAAACTGTAGCATAAAGGCTAGCAAAGAGCATTATGTATTCATGTACTGAACACATAAGAAGGGCCTGGCATTTATCCTCCTTTGGAGGAAAGGAGGCTCGACAATCAAGAAGGGGGCTGTGTGCATGAAACCATTTTTCGTCCTTTTTATTCATAATGGACTAATGGGTCACTTCATCGCAGACAGCTGTCAATGGTTGCACAGTGGAAGGTCAGAGTCAAACAGGGTCAAAGTTGAAACAGAGCAGCGTGTAACGCATAAGGAAGCACTGCCATAGGGATCAGCATTTTAACTCTCTCCATAAACAATAGATCACACAGATGAAAAAAGCTATTTTGCTGCTGGTTATGTGAGGGAGAGGACCAAGTGATATTTCAGAGGCATTTGAGCAGAAACAGAAACATAGTTGTACTCATATCAGTAGTCCCTGAGTTCATTTGGATATAACCTAATGCAGAAATTGGCCAGAATAACAAAGTTTCAGTATTAAATCAGGAGTAACTAAGACCACACTGACCCATAGGATTACATATTATCAAAAGGAATCTGTTGCCAAATGTGGATATATATTTCAGGGTTTGACATGAGGGCAGCTAAGAACCCCTGAAGGTGTAAGGGGCCTAGAAGTTGATTAAGACAGAGGGAAGCACTCCACTACCTGCTTGCCCCTTAAAGAGCTCTTTATCCTGGATATGATGAGTTCCAAGGACCCCCAGCCCCCCACCCCCCCCCCCCCCAACCATCAAGGGATCCAGACTAAACTAGCACATAGACAGCCAGGCAGGCCAGCAGACAGAGAGACAAATCCAGAGCAAAGAAATAAAGTGCCTCTTCACACTGCCAGTTAATAGTACCAGAGTGGGGAGCAGGATGGAGGGGAACCTCTTGGTTGCCTGACCCCTCAAAGAGCTCTCAATCCTGGGCTCACTGAGTCCCAAAGCCCCCTCTCTCTCCTAGACCTCCAGCCCTGCAGCCCCACGGGGTCAGAGCTAACCCCACAACCCTACTCTGGAGGCTCAGTAATGGGGCCTGGATGAACTCTTCAAGGGGATTAAAAGCCTCTTCTGTCCCCTGGGCTCCGGCTTTTTAAACTGGCAGAATTTTCACCACCTGCTATAACTGTTCTGAAGCCAGTTTTAGGACTTTAACACTGCACTGTTTTACAATATTCCTTAGTTTGTGCTTATCATCAATCTTGTTATATTTGTATGGGAGAGACAATGGTAACAGAGAGAAAATCTAGACATTTTTCATAAAAACATGTTGCAAATGCTAAAAATGCTTCATGTCCTTTTATCACTTTATGCATTCATTTTCACAAAATGTAGGTTAAAGGTGCTTTCCACTGTTCCAAAATTGTTTACTCCAGTATATTTCATGTGAGAATAAAATTAATGAATAGTGGGCGAGGACGTTTCAGCAGGGAACAATAACGATTTAACTGAATCCTACAAAGTGGTCCACAAACAAGGCAGCTGTGAAGCTCCAGTGGAAACAGGACCAGTGTAAGGTAGGCGGAGAGCTGCGGCTGCAGGGACGATGGGTGAAGAGGCAGACTGGCAGTTGAGTGGAGAGATGGAGTGGTGAACTGGAGTCGGGGTGGAGGAGGAGAGATGCGGAAACCAACGCAGGTCAGAGGAGGGTAGCTCAGGAAAAGCGAGGAGAGGAGAGAGCAGGATACTGAAGTCTCAGTCTGAGCTGCTGCACAGCACGTAATATTTAAACAATTTTACATGAAACAAAACTGAAATCGACCTTACCAGCAGATCTATTTCTCGCCCTGGCAGCACTTCAGTTTTTCCATTAAGCCCATCAAATAACTCTAAAATCATGCACCTCTCATTACTCCATAGACGGTATTTTTTTTACTATAATGGATGTCTAGCCACAGGGGCTGCAACTCTGTGTAAAATGTAGTTGTGAATTCCTCCTTTATTTGTGTACAATTTACATAAATTCAATTTTTAATGATCTCTTCCTTAGTTATTGACTTAGTGTTATACAGCAGAACTATTTTTTTCTGCTTTGTTTACATCACTTCTCTGAAGAAGTCTGTGAATGAAGAAGAAGAAGGAATGCTGTAGTTTCACTTTGGCCAATATTTGTACACTCAGGAAATCCAGATGTACAATAAGACAGTGTGCTGCATACTATAACTACAATTAATAAAGCCTTCAAGTATCTGTTAGCAAATTAGCTGCAAATATGTAGTGTTCAGGCTGAGGATGCTTTGCTTGCTGAAATGCTCTCTAGTGGCCAGTGGAACTGTGATAGAGCCATGACTGAGCTGCATTTGGTCTCCCTAACATGTAGAATCATCAGAAACTACTAAACAATAGATTATTCATTGAAACCAAGCTCCACTGATAAATTATTTTATAGGTTATTTAATACTGTGCAGCAACAAAATGTATCTGCGTTTTTCTCTCCCTCTGCTTCCTCCCGTCTTGTTTGCCTGTGATGGCACGCCACAGTGGAGGGTGCAGTCACGTCAGAGGCCATGCAGAGTTAAATACGAGCACTCTCATTCCATGTGGCAATTAGGCAAGCGGGCATTTAGGAGCTACTGTGATTGCTTTAGTCAGTCGTAGGAGGTAATTTGGTGCATTTATGTAAAGTGACCCAGAGGAAAAAAAAAGATTCGTTCTTTTTTCATCCGACTTTCCTCATCCGCTTTCCTCCACCACCTTTTGTTTGTCGACTTCCTCTCCGTCACTTTATCTCTCTCTCTCTCAGTTGCCACAATGTCGACAAGCTTCTCTCACCACCCACAACGTCCCACCTTTCTATCTCTCTTCCCCTTCATCTTTCCTTCCCCTACCGTCTCCCTCGTCCACATTTTCCAATCTCCAACACCTCCCCTCCTCCATACAAATCTCCCTCTTTCTCTCTCCCCTCCTAGTCAGGTGACACCAGCCAGACCACTAATTAGAATTCTGTCACTAAGTAAATGCATTGTGACCGGTGGCTGACAGCTGCGTGTGTGTGTGTGCGTGCCTGTCCACGCGTGTGTGAGTGTGTGACAGTTTGGGCAGCTTGTTGGCGGTGACGATGGCAGCCGCCTGGCATTTTTAACGTGGCAAGGTGCTGCTCTCGCCACTGACCTGACAGTCATTTAAATTACACAGAGGATGGCTGCTGTGTGTGTGTGTGTGTGTGTGTGTGTGTGTGTGTGTGTGTGTGTGTGTGTGTGTGTGTGTGTGTGTGTGTGTGGAGAGAGAGAGAATGAGAGAGAGATTGAAGAAGGACCATTAGTAGCTGTGGGATAATTCACTGCCTTGCAGGTTGATTGTGTAGCTGACTGACTCACTGACTCATTGTTGGAAAACAGACAGACAGATAGGCAAGGCTTGTTTACCATGTCAGCTCACCGATATAACAAAAATCTCCCTCTTTCTCATTCACATACACACACATGCTTAGAGAGAAAAAATATAAATAATGTGAGGAGAGCAAGAGATGAGAGGTGAAGGAAAGCAGCAGAAAGGAGTGTGAAGGAGCCAAAAAACAAAATTGGCTTTTATAGCCTGGCAATCAACTTTTGCAGCTTGATAAAGAGACTAACAGTGATGGATAAATCTGTAAACAGCATTTACCTGTTTTTTTCAGTCACACTAGTGTTATCAGATTGTTTTCAAAAAGTTCCCCATCAAACACCATGACACCAATACAACAGAAAAACTGATAAATCTCTTTTTGTGATCAGAGCCAGCAGTGTCCCGGCATTTCTGAAAAGCGGCTTTTGTTAAAGGCAATTGTGAATTACGGCGCGCAAAAGTGAGTCAAGGTTCACAAATTTGATCACATGACCATCAGGCATTAGCAACCTCACAAACCTTTAATGTCTGCATCTACTTCAGTCCCATGTTGTCTAATTCATCCACTTTGGAGAACCTCCTTACAGCAAAGTGGATTGAAGACAAAAAACAAAGGAGGAGAAAAGATACATGTTAACTATATCTGCATTTGTGTGGACACAATGCGCACACACACACACACACACACACACACACACAAAGCATTTTTATCTCTGTATCCTAGCCCCAAATATTTACTGACAGAGCATACTGTGCATTACAGTCAGAACACAAGTCACCACCAGAAATAATCCAATTAAAAAACTATTGGTATTTGGGTTTGGATTAGCATCATTGTTCCACTCACAGTAAACAGTAAATTCATGTAGATGACAAGTGTCCACATGTATCTCTATATTCTCTACCTGAATCTGCATTTATTGAACCAGTGAATTAGTACAACATAAACTCACTTGATCAATAGGTCCTCAATATCACGGTGAAATATAAGTTGCACATATATAAAAAGAATATAATAAAGTATACATTACATACTGTATGATAGAGAGGGAACATTGGCTGTTGTGAATGAGCCACCTAGACAGTTAAAGCCTTGAATGTTTGTGTGTCTTCATGTGAAATAACTTGTCAAATTAAAGAAAACAAAGTGTCTGCATGCTCTTGTCATTTTAAGACTGCTTCCTTTGGACTATGTGTGTACTTCTGCGTGCGAGTCAGTAATTTAGTGTAACATGTATTTAATTATGTGACTGTGTGTGTGAACCGCCTGCTCTGTCATTCACATGTCCTTCCTAAAGGTTGCTATTAGGATGTCAGGATGTACAGGAGATGTATGGTGAGCTAGAGACGGAGGGAGAAAAATGAAAGATTTGATTGTTGGAAAATTAAATGTATCAAAAAAGGAGAGAGAATTATATTTTATAAGACACAGTGCAAAGAGAAAGAGAGAAGAACCGAGTAGACCCTTACAGAGAAGTCCCTTGAAGGAAAACAGCGCTCAGTGTCACCGCCAGCAGACAAACCACAATGACAGCAGCATGGTAAAACACCTCTAATGCACCTCTATGGGTTTTTACTGCTTCTCGTATAGCAGCAAGGACACACACATGACACATGACTACACACGCATATGTACACACACACACACACACACACAAACAAGCCCGACGATGGGGACACTTGAGATTCACGTTTTTGTTTTTCACCGGGGCAACATGCTTCAGTACAAACTCACGTACGCGATGTGGATATTTATTATTCACGCTTTTGTTTTGCACTCAGACAACATACTTGCTGGAGAGAGTGAGAGAGAGAGGGTGGGGGAGGGAGGGAGGGAGAGAGATAAATAACAGTGATAAGTCTTGTCAGAGGAGAGGAGAAGGGCTGAGTGACATACAATTGGTCTTGCGGTCGTGAAATATGCATGGCTTTTTCAGCAGCCAGAGGAGAGGAGAGGAGTTAATTTAGGCCTCTCGCTATGCTCGGGGTAATTAAAAGAGATGATCGATAGTTTCCCCCCCGTGACTGATAACAACCGCCACACACACACACACACACACACACACACACACACACACACAAAGAGGCACAAGGAAACGTAAGCATTTGAACACACAGACACAGACAGTGTACAGACAACTGCACCCAGTTTACACGCACATGACAATGCATGCTTGCAGAAGCACAAAAAAGGAATAAAGAAGCAGAACAATGTACCAAAAAACAAACACTTTCAACTTATTTTCATTGTTCAATTAAAAAAACTACATAACTTACACAATCATATTTTAAGACCTTCATGTCTACAACAAAACACATAAATCACTCATGAAGTATAAATACTGTCATTTCAATGTGGCAATCAAAGAATCATCTTGTCTTATTTTCCACTCTTACAAGGTAATATTAGCTTAAACATCTCAGAATTAAACTATAGAGAAAACAATCTCACCACACTGTCCACTTAGTAGCTATCGTGGAGCTTTCGATCAAATCGCATGAGCTTCACCAGCAGATGGAGTTTGCCCAGTTCTCATTTGGATGTTTAAATTTCCAATTGGAAATCTTACCAAGGTGAGAAATGAACCTTGAACCTCGGCTTTTGAACCAACATGGATGAGAAGTCATTAAAGTGCTCAGAGAAAAATGGAAATTCGGACATCTACAATTCTGCAACAACTGAGAAAATTCCAACTGCTGATTAAGATCATGTGATATGATCAAAAGCTCCACAACAGCAGCTAAAGTGACCTTGTCTGAGATTGCTTTCTCAGCTGCTGTTTCTAAAGTCTAGAATACATTTCTAACCTCTAAATCAAACAACAATCCAATTTTTGATTACTTTTACACCAGAACATTTCAGGCTTCTGTCGATCCATTTCATGACAAATCAACACCTTTAAATATTATGTACAATACAGAAGAAAGTGGAACTCACTTTCCACCTCAATCACACAGCTCACACATTTTATTTTCATCCTGATTATTTTTGCATTTGCCAACCTTAATAGCTTGAGGAAGAATACCAGTTCTCAGTTAGGTAGATGTAATGTAGTTTCAGGGTAATGCTTTGGTTTAATATGAGAACGTGCCCTTAATTTTGGTTTTGACAGGATATTATCAGACATTTGTTTCTTCAAACTAGAATACAAGCTTACTTTTAATGGTGTTAACATTAAACCATAGCTTATTCCTGCAGATAATCAATGTATCAGCCACTCAAACATTGAGTAAAGTTCTTTAACCTGAGTAGACCTGTTTTGTGCCTTTCTAATCCACAATAGTTTCACAGTCTGATCCTTGAATGGCTTATTATGAGTTTCTGTCGTAAAGAGAGAATGATCTTATGTCATATGATGATGATTTTATCATATATTATAAAATATTTATATATTTCTTAATTTACACTATACTATACCTCAGTGTGGCTCCATAATTGGGCAGTAAATTTAACCCAAAATACATTATGGCAACAAAACAGAACCAAGCCAAATGAACACTTGTCGGCCTATAATAATAATAATAATCCATTGTCACTTGCAAGTGTTTCCCTTCTGCATTATCCCCCCAAAAATTAAAAATCCATTCTGAATTCTTGCTGCTGTTCCAGGATGTTGATTTGTATTCTGTAGTCTCTGATAACAAGGTAGAGAAGAAGAGAGCTCAGTGCTCCAGTCTCTTCCATAAACAGGCACTCTGTCATCAATATTGTAGAGGAATCCATACTGCAGGACTAGAAGACTAATTAGAGCCAGCTCTAAATTATTTAACTCCCTCTGATTTTATTGATTTGTCAGTTCAGAGCTGCGACTCAGAGCTGTAAAATTGACTCTGCTGAAAGAGACATGCTCGTCTGCTGGTTTATGGCTGTCAGCACATAGACGGGGACAGACAGTGATGTACTAATACAGCTCCTTCACACATACTGTACACACACACGCGCACACACACACACACAGAAAGAGACACAAAAGAATCATACATGTGGACAAAAGCGCACATGCTAATGAAGAGGCCTCACTTGGGTAATATAGTGAAACGTCAAGTTGCAGCATTAAACGGCTTAATTAACAATAGTGCAATTAAACACTCCCATGTACTCAGCACACGCCAAAAAACACACACATACACAGAAACTCGTAAACTAATTACGTATCTCTCTCAATTAACGCAGATCTCCATGTGGAGTGCATGGAGCCCCGGGGATCCGGTTAGCCACCTGTTACTAATATCTCAACTCAAGCATGATAACATCAGTCCACACATATACAGACACACTCACGTACACACTCCTCAATACTGGCCTTCAATCAAACGCACAAACAGCAATAAACACCAGCGTCGTTAGAACAGGCCTGACTTGTCTGGCTTGTTAGATGTTTGCTAAATTGGTTAAATGCCTAATTGGTTAATTGCAGAGGGATTATGTTCAGATGACTGGGGATCAATTGACCGGGCACGCACATTAGCACGTATGATTGACAGAAGAAGAGGAAAATGATGATCATAGGCTGCGAAGCAAAGCAGGAGCAGTGATTAACCAATCAGAGCACATGTCAATTGATCTTCCATGGCTGGAGATGAGCTGGAACTTATGACAGTAATTGTGAAATAAATGTTATTAATGGAACATCCTGATCTGCTCTGGATTAATATTGAGTATTTTTTTTAATGTTTTGATGTATGCATTGATTTTGTAGTGTTGCTTGGAAAAAACATGCCTTTGTTAATGAATCAATTAAAGAAAGGAAAAGAAAGCAAAGGTACATTTCAGTTTGCAATAGAGATATTATTTCTCCTCTGGCTTTTTATGGAACATAAGCCACACACATTATTACCCTCTATTTATTTATTTTCTTGAAATAAAGAAAAAGACACTTATATCCCATTTACACCTGGCATTAAAACGCGATCTGAAGGGAAAACACATTAATGCACTTTGAACAAACTGGGATCGGAATGTGGAGGTGTCCAGGCTTGCATTCTGATTCAGGCAGGTGTAAATGCAATCTGTACACTGACCACATTCATAAGAAAAAATCATCCCGGTAAGTTGAAAGGTCACTTAGCGCCGCCTCTTCCTGCCAGCTAAAGCGCTGCAAAAGTAGTAGCAGCAGCTAGAAGTCTTCCCTCGCAAAAAGTGATTTAGAAATGAATGACGTCCGTTCGTGGCAGCAGTTTCCTTGACCTGGGACGCACCATGTTTGTTGACAAGTCTGCCAGCTCTGCCTAGCTAATTTGCATATTGTGGTGCGATCACTGTGCGGGCACAATTGAGAAAACAAGAACGCATTTTAATATCGGGTGTAAATGCAAGGACTCATGCATCGGCTGTCATTATCCAGATATTGTATCCAGATACAGATCACATGTTAATACCAGGTGTAAATAGGGCCTTTAAGATCCCATGAAATGGTTAATGAAACGACTTAACACAATTTAACAAACTAGTTAAAGCTTATCACAAATTATGCACCTATGTGTCCACTAATGCTATGTTTAAATCCTCAGTGAGCAGTTGTGTGGCTTGCTCAAGGGCATCTTAGGTTTCCCCAGGTTTCCTCAGCAGGTCTAGTGATTTGAAAGTATAATTTTTGATGTACAGAGTGAAGTACACTGTGAAGTACAAACCAGTTCTAACTGGCACTTCCAGGAGCTCCAGTATATAAGGAAAAACTGTCTTTAGAGCCCCTCTGCAAGTGTGTACACCTGCATGTGTTTGTTCATGTTCATAATTCTCATACACATTATGTGTTAGAGCTACATTCTTCTACACACCTGATGCCCCAGACATTTGTGGGTGTAGGTGCTCACAGGGTTTAAGTTCACATGTTTAAGGTTCATAGTTCAAACAGTGATTTAACGGGTTGTGTCTGTCAAACACAGCAGGCTCCAGATGTGGTCTACTGTCAGTATGAAAGAAAAAAAATGGGTAGATAGATTTTTGACAGTTCTTTTGCAATCTTCTTTTCTTTTAATCAAGTATGCATTATTTAGTGTGGCACGTGACTTTACATTGTGACGTGTTTTATGTTCTTAAATGGACACAGCGTCATGTCCACTGACAAATTCAGCAGCCAGCACAACAACAGCAGATTCTTCAGATGTAAGGGAATAGCAGTCAATCCATCACTCTCCAATCATTTATCAAGCTCTCTCGCTCCCTTCTTTTCTCTCCCTCTCTTTCTTTTTCTCTTCATTTATCAAACTCTCCAAACCAAAAGAAAACCAGCAGACCCTGAGGAACACCTGGCCTGCAGTGACAGCAAGCATCACACACACAAACGCGTGCACACACACACACACACGCATGATAAAACATCCCAACAACAAAAGAATTTCATTTCTAACCCCAGTGTCAATCAGCAGCAGAGAGATGTGACTATTTTTCATGGAGCCGAAACTGTGGCAGCTCTGCAGGTGTGGTTTGTGTGTGTGTGTGCCAGGGCTGACTGGACACAGATTAGAGGTGGCGTTACAGGCCACTCCCTCATTAAGCAACAGCCGGAGTGTGACTGCTCTCCCTCTCTATTACTCTCCTTCTCCCTTCCTTCCTTCCTTCCTTCCTTCCTCCCTTCCTTGTTGCATCCTTTTAGCCATACCTGTTCTCCCATTCATTTCTCCATCTGTCCAAACCACAAAGCTGGCTGGAACAATGAACAGATTGGACCTGGCTTAATAGAAAAAAAAAAAACCTGATTAAAGACAGAAATCCGCCCCCACCCCTCAGTTTCCATGCCCACTCTTTCTTTTTCAACTGTCAAAAGTTTGAGAATAATTCAAAAGTCGCTGCAGTTAATCCAGTGTTCATGGGTCACCAGTCTGCCTTCAACTCCTGCCGTTCACTTTCTTTCACTGACGCTGTGTTTTTGCACCACTTTTGAATGTTTTCATGAGTGTAAGAAGACAAGTCAGAGGTTTGCAAGTTGCCTCACATATCAAAGATGTTGGTTCCAAACTCAATTCAGCTGGCTGGTCTCTCTCTGTTGTGCATGTTCTCACTGGATTTGTGCGGGTCTTCTCCCAGAATAAGACATACAGGTCAGTTTTCACAATACAGGAACCTACTGAACTGTAATGTGTGGTCATTATCACAGGTTCTGATTTTATTTCTTGCTGTAGGGAGAAGTTGCTTTGGCAACAAATCAAATAATGGAGGTTTAAAAAAATGAAAGATTATAGAGAAAAGTCAAGAACTGCATGTGGTACAATCATTTTGTGCTCCCAATTAAAAATTTACAAGTGCTTAAAAGTTCAGGTTATGGAAAGTATCTAAATTTCCCACAATAGAAAACCAGCATACCTCTGTTACTCAGTGTGTGCTGGGAATGGCTCCAGGACATAAACTGGTACAGAAAATGGATGTATGGGGTTTCCGTGCCATGGCTCAGTTCATAGCTGTGATGTAAGTTATGCAAACAGACACCATGTTACAACTGTCTCTCCAGCATTATAAATGATGACTAAACCTACTCCTTTGTTGGTTAATGAGCTGAATGTTAAGGATGGAGAGCAATTCACTGACTCTACCAATCAATTCACATATTCACATATCACATACACTTGGTAGTCTCTTCCAATCTAAAGAACATGGCCTGCATCACTGAATTTCTGTGCTGCATGTTAAGATATGCATGTATGCACCCACAGACACACTTAAGTTTGCATGTATATGCCTCAAACATACGTCTCCTCCTGTCAATAAATGTGTGCGTGTGTGTGTGTGTGTGTGTGAGGGGGCGACAGACGTATCCAGTGGCAGTCCCATGAAGAATGAAGTCACCTGGCTTTCCCCTGTCTTTGAAGGTCAAGGAGACCCACTTGCATATTCATGGCAGAGTGTGTGTGTTTTGCGCGCGTGTGTGTGTGTGTGTGTGTGTGTGTGTGTGTGTGTGTGTGTGTGTGTGTGTGTGTGTGTGTGTGTGTGTGTGTGTGTGTGTGTGTGTGTGTGTGTGTGTGTGTGTGTGTGTGTGTGTGTGTGTGTGTGTCTGTGCGTATCGATGCGCGTCCACGTGTGAGTGTGTGCCGGGATCGATGGCTTTTAATTGTTTTTTCCTGAGCTGTGGAAGGAAGTGCCAGCAGTTATTGATTGGATGGAGGGATGGGAGAAGAGAGAGAGTAGATAGGAAGACAGAGAGAGTACTAAAGAGGAAGACAGAGTGTGGAGAGAGAGAGAGAGAGGGAGAGAGGGGGAGCGAGAGACAGTGTGGCAGACAAGAAGGAAATGTGACAAGACAGGGTGGCGACATGGAACATAGAATCACTGTCTAGTGGGTGGATGAAGGGGGAGGTGTGTGTGTGTGTGTGCGTGTGTGAAAGAGAAAGGGGGTTGATGGGTGCCATGTGTGCATATGTAAGTGTTTGCATGGTTGTATGCATGCATGTGTGTGTGTGTTTAGGGGGCTGGGGGAATGTCACAGGGTGTCTGATCTGGATGCTACACACACATTGCGCACCACACTCACTAGCTGCATTATTGAGTCAGGTTTAGTGTGTGAATGTCTGAATATGTGTGTGATTCCCTCAACCAGTTCACATTACTGGCGAACACAGATCAGGTGCTTCATTTGGTATATCATGTTATATTTTACAATTAAGAGTGTTTCAACAGTATTAACAAATGCATGACAGGTGCACAAGACAATATAAAACAATATGTGTATTTATAGGGGATGTATACGATAAACAATAATATACAATAAATGATAATTACTGTTAATTTCTGAGTATGTATTATGTTAATTAGACAATTGTCCTATTAAGAAGCATATGTTTGGGCACAATCCTGATCATTTCTTTCTTTATCAGTGGTTAGTCAGTAACATGTATTTGTAGAATGCTCCATTTTGGGCTTTAACATGTGGGGAGACTCCAAGGAAAACTGCTGAAACTCGAAAACTGCTGAAACTCGAAAAATTGGTGTTTTCACAAAATACTTACACAATGAAATTTTTGATAAATAATCATCAGTAATGTGGATATAATGACTAAGTGGGTAAAAACAAATCATAGAACAGCTAGAACAGTCTGGTAAGTCCAGAAAATGACATCATTTTACTGTAATACAGCCTTTAAAACCAGGAAAAGACAAGACTTATACCATATCATGATATTACAATATCCAAAATCTAGTCTCATATCACTATATCAGTATATTTCTCAATATATTATAATCTTGTTTTCAGTGTTTTTTTATTCCAGAAGATAAATTTAACATGTAACCTTGTATAACATATATGGCACTGCATATTATGAGCAGGGCCGTACCCAAGATTTTCAAAATATGGAGCCTGCGGTCCCACAGTACACCTCACATCCCCCTTAGAAAATTCTGACCAGACACCAAAATGTTTTTTGATTACTTTATATTTAACTGATTAATGATATTTTCTGCAAATAAAATGTACCATTACAGAGGTTTAAATGCTTTCTACACTGCAGGACTAAATGTTGTTGGGGAAATAGAAACCGTTATCAATTTTTTTTTTTTTGGCTTAAAAAGTATCCAAATTTAAATATATTGAATCTAAAGATAACACCCAATTAAATACATATCATTTTTAATTTTTCAAAAGTAAAACATGTAAATGTAACATGTACAACATGTACAAATGCAGAGAACATGACCTCAATGTTCTCAGTGACCGCAATGAAGCAATGAACTCAGCATACCATTAAAAATGATATGATTCCTAAAAAAAAATGTAATGCTATTGACAACTTCTTGTATTTCTTTATAAACTTACATTCTTACAACCTCTGCTGACATAGTTATTTCTATCAAAACCACTTAAAATGGTAGAGAATTAAACCCTAAATCTACACTGAGATATACTGTCAAACTGATAAATGATATGCATACTGTATCTCTATTCCAGATATATCCTATACAAATTATGAACATACAGTATACTTTATTAGACAAGAACCTAATAATGATGCATTATGAACGTTGACAGACTGTTATTATGTGAGTGGCTTTGATGTAAATATTTACCTTTTATTTTTTACATGTATTGCCATCACTGTCTCTGCACTGTCTTTAAAGCTGCTTGGCTCCTTTGCATTTAATAATTTAAATAAGTCCATCCAGTATGAAGTAAATTTTGAAAGACATGTTTGTTTTCCTTGTGTTTTCTTTCAAGCCACATGCCAAAACGTAACTTTACAGCTATTCGTTTCTAGTGTTATAAAGAGAGAAAGAGAAAGAAAACAAGCAGGCCCACGTTTGAGCTACAGGGCAAGATGAAATTGGAGTCAATGGTGTTGGTCAACCCTGACCTAGTGTTAGCTAAGGCCTGTTTGGATGAAATGTGTTTTCTATCTGTACTGTGTGTGTGTGTGTGTGTGTGTGTGTGTGTGTGTGTTTGTGTGTGCGCGCGTTTTTGTGTGTTTGAGTGTGTTTGGACTAAAAGTAACAAGCTTTATTCCCTAACAATGTTCAACCATGCCCTCATTACACACAGGTTAAAGTGGCACTCGGCCCCGTCTAGACAGCTAAAAAGCGCACACGCACACATGCACAGACATACATACATACACACACACACACACACACACACACACACACTCACACTCACACAGGTGAGAGTGGACTGTGGCCAGGTTTCACTACTGACCAGGCCACAAGCCCTCAATCACAGACTGGTGAGAGGGAAGATTGAGATGATGTGTGGGCAAAACGTGTGTGTGTGCTGTTTCTTAATTGAATGTATTACAGTCTAAACACCACAACTGAGCACAGCGAAAGAGGGAGAAGGGCTTAACAGGATAAGAAAAGTATTTTGTTGTTGCAACTTACATTGTAAGTATTGCTGTTGTTTGTACTATTATTGTTTAGTCCTATTGTCACTGGTGTTTTAGCTGCATTTTCTTCTACTTGTTTGCTATTTTTGTTTTTGTCTTTTGCTGTTTCTTTTCTGCGGTTACTCTTGTCATTGTAATTGTTCAGCTGAAATTTAGCAGCATGTTTTTTGTCTGCCATAACATACATACATATCTGCTCTCAAAGTCACATGTTCCGTGTTCTCCTTTTCAGAAAAAAAATCTGAAACTAAAATGAGGAAATTCATATTTTAGATTCTTTGGTTTCATAATGGCACCCCCTAGTTTTGGATCATTCCAAGCTTTTTTTACACACAACCAATCAAATCTTTGCATAAATCAATAATGTGGTGTTATACCAAAGGTAGAGCAGACAGTCACACTAAGCCTGATAGCGTCCTGCTACACAACACAAGAGCCACAGACTCTGAACAAGGGGGTAGCTCCTGGTCTGAAAAGTGAAGCCAATGCAGAAGTGCCTTAAACCTGCATTCTTTCTAATGGCCAATAGGGGGCGACTCCACTGGCTGCAAAAAGAAGTCTGATTGTATGAAATTCTCTGAGAAAATGACCCTACTTCTCATTTGATGTATTACTTTAGTAAACAGTTTCCTAATGGGTTCATGGTCTCAATCGCTAGTTTCAAGTCTTCAATACAGCATGATGTTTATTTTGTAAATTGAGGCCCCATTTAGAGTAAAATAGACGAGAAAGCAGGGTATTCTTTAGGGTGTGTCTACCTTGTGATTGACAAGTCGCTACCATGGCTACAATTTTATGTAACATAACCATGGCGTAACTCCAGAGTATAGGTGTAGCTGCCGCTATTTCAGTGTGTTTTCAGTTCATGAAAGTTAATTGTCACATTTTGGTCGCCTAAAAAAGTCTTGTTCAGCATTGGGTTGTACTAAAAGACCCTCTAAGGAGTCAGCTGTTTAGTTTTTCTGGCAAGTACATTTTGTTTTAATGGTTTTTAACCTGTTTAAACCTGTAGCAGGCATTAGCATTAGCATTAGCATTATCACACTTAACCACAGACTGTAAATGCACCGTGCTAACCGATGCTAAACAAGCTAGAAGCTAGCGCTAGGGTCAGCTCCACCCTCTGGTCCAAATATGGCCACTTCTGGCTCCAAAAATCAAAGATGGCGATGGTCAAATCCAAGATGGTGACGGTCAAATTGCCCAACTCGAGGCTTCAGAACGACATTCCACAAACCAGTGGGTGACGTCACAGTGACTACTTTTTTACAGTCTATGAGTCTAACCCTAACCCTCTGAACAATAACCCACATTAGCTTTCCTGCTAAAATCTCCTTTTTATCTAACTTACAAACATGAACAAACATGTCTTATCCTGCACTTTAGCTTGTTGAACAAGTGGAAGTAATAATAATAATATACTTTTTTTGTATAGCACCTTTCATACACAGCTCAAAGTGCTTAAAATAAAAGGTCATTTAAACAGTAAAAACATTAATATATGTTTAAAAAGAGGAAGTAAAATAATAAGCAGTTAAAAAAATAAGAATAAATTAGTGAACAAAAACAAACATTAACAGGGGAAAATTGTACTGCTAACAATATAGCTAATTAGCTGCTCAGCACATTAAACAGCATGAAAATGTACCTGCAAACTTTGGTTGCTGGTGTGGTACTTACTCCTCACTACCGCTGCCTATGGCTTGTAAGCTACAGAGCTAGTTTGTTTATTTTCTCTTGTCCACCTGCCTTACTTTACTTATCATACACACTTAACAATCCACACAGAATGTTGGTTATACTGTATTTATATTGAACCTTTGTCTATACAATATACAGTTTCTCTTTGCCTTAGGTTATGTTCCAAATTAGTCCCTCATTCACTTGCTCACTATTCTCTATATAATAGACACCCAATCATTTACTCTAGCAGTGAATTGAGGTTCTTGGACACCATCACTTTGACAGGTGTAGCGTCACATGGCTGCAATTTCTGCATCTATCAAATGTGACACGTGGTTAGAAAGATGTAGTGAATGTGCTATGGATTTTTTTCCACTGTGGAAATTTTTTAGATCACTATAGAGCATAAATTTCACACTCAGAATTGGAAACTCAAATAAATTGGCAACGGGTAACTAGGTGCCCTAAGTGGTGATTTTGAACACAACCCAAGAGTCCAAAGACATGCAACAGTCCAGTCCAGGTGCACTCACACATACAGCTACAGGCCTCGCAGCATATTCTCACTCTCAAACAGCTGTTTCTTATTCTCCCTCCATTGCACCGTGGTCTCTCTACCTCCAAGTCTCTCTCTCCCCCACTTTCTGTCTCCCTCTTTGCTAAAACCTCCATTCCAAACGACGTGATAATCAGGGTCTACTGAAGCACGGCAGAAAAACATTTGAGTGAGGAGAAGGTGGGGTGGTGGTGGAAACAGGGATTGAGGGGTGATGTGGTGTTGGGTTGGGGGGGGGGGGCAGTGGTGCTGAGGAGATTGTGGCGACAACACACACACACGCACGGCTTTGCTCTGCTCCGCCACACTGTCAAATCTGCCTTGTATTCACACACACACACACACACACACACACACAAAGATTGTCTGTAATAGATTCTCGTCTTGACACTCAATTCCGTGGCGAGACGATCTCGCTTTATCCCTCCCTGCATCAAATATTTAAACACTTGTATTAGTGGCTGTGTCATCCCCTCAAACACCCGCAGCTTAGGGCACCAATCTCCTCTCCTCCTCTCCCTCTTCTTTTTCTTCTTCTTCTTCTTTCTTTTCTCACTCTCCTCTACCTTGCTCTCGCTCTTTTTTCCTCATCTTCCGCAATTCCACCCCTAATATCCACAATGTTATCACCTGCTTGCCTCCCTCCACCACCCCATCATTTTATATTTTCAATACTTCAACCTTTTTTTTTTTCTTATGAAGGTGTTTGATAGAGGGAGGGACATAGTGGAGGGGGTATGTTTTTTTCTTTTTTGGCTCCACTGTTCTTTTCAGGCTTTTTGTCGTGGGCCAAGAGCCCTTTTCAATCTTAAGAGGCGAAGCTCTACAGATTGCAACAAGGAGAGAGGGAGATGGAATGGAGAAAGCGGGATAAAGGAGGGAGGGGAAAGGAGAAAGTGGAGGGGGAGAGAGAGAGAGAGAAAGAGAGCAAGGGGAGGGAGAGGGGATCGGTGGTGGCAGCTGTGCGCTTGAATGATGTCTTTCAAGAGGAGCAGTCTAGCTTGTCAAATCGCCGGCTGCGAAATGAATTGGCATATCTGTTGGGCTCGGCGCAGAGATGTCGCGCCACGGCGTTTCATATTCCTCGATAAGGCCAAATAACGCAATTGTCAGAGAGACAGAGAGAGTGTGACAGAGAATGAGAGAGTAGAGCCAGTTAGAAGAGAGTGAAGGTGGAGGGGGGAGGTGAGAGTGAAACTGGCAACAATACAGTGTGTATGATAGACAGAAAGAGCTTTTACACCAGATATTCTGTCTGTCTGTCTGTGGTCTGTTATGGCAGGCTAATGCAAACCTTTTAAAACCACTCAACACATGAATCTGGGGGCTTAAATCTGATTGCCTGCCATTGAAGTTTTCCACCTTACGGACAAAAAGGGCTAACACCATGACCCGTCCATTTTTTGCAAGATTATTATAGGGCGTTTCTGTTTGAGATGGAACATAACAAAAAAATACTAAGAACAATGGGCAAGGGAGAAGGCAAGTGAAAAAGTTCACAAGCTAGATTTGAACTCCACAATGTCATCAGTGAATACAGCTCAGATATTATCCACTGAACTCTCGTTCTCCCACTGAGACTTTGGTTGCTTTGATTTGTCCTGTATCTTTTTGTTAAATTCAGACCTGAATATCTACCCAGCATCGCTTCACAATGGTTTCTATAACTGCTTTAAAGGGACACTCCATCAATTTTGTATGCTTAGCGTACTCAAACAGTTGTATCATATCTTCTGTGACTCTGGAGGAGTTTTCTAAAGTCTGAGAAAATAACCCTAACTCACCAGAATACCCCTTTAATAAGGATTTCTGACACATTTTGAGTGATAATTATGCCAACCCTGTCTCCTACAAATTACATTTATAAACAACTAATTTGTGATAGCGAATATGTTTTGGAGGAAATGTTATGCCACCTGTGTTTAGTAGTAATCGGTATATCTGCCAAGTCACAACATGCTGATACTGAACATATAAGTAAAATGTTCACTGACAACATATTTCATTTGTCACAGTGCAATAGCTACTCGTAGCAACTAAAGCATGGTAAAACTTATTTTTAAAGTTATGTTTAGGCTCTTACTCTTGCTTAATGTTAGTGAAAAGTAGTGATCTCAGCTTAACTGTGTGAACACTGACTTGAAGCATGACGTCTTCATCTCATTAACATTTAACCAAAACCACAATCTCTCCGTAACCCAAAGTGCTTTTCTTGCCTAAATCTAGGCAAAACGTAAATGGCCCGCATTTATACAGCGCCATAGTCTTCCAACCACTCAAAGCGCTTTACACTACATGTCAACATTCACCCATTCACACACACACTCATACACTGATGGCAGAGGTGGCCATGCAAGGTGACAACCTGCTCATCAGGAGTTCTAATGTTCATTCACACACACACTCACACACCAATGGCACAGCCTTCAGTCGACCTCCTGAGCCACAGCCGCCTGTGCAACATAACTGGCAAAACCAATCAGTAGTAGGTAAACATGATTTCTGTATTATTAATTTATTTCCAAACCTGTCTGTTGTACACATCACAGTTTAGAGACTTCTTGGTCTTTCCTGGTCCGACTTTGACCTACCATACACTACTAGCCATAGTTGTGCACACTCACAGTTTTCCTGTGCAATGAGGGATTTCAGGTGCACTAACTTTCAGATTGCCTAAGAATAAAGTGATTCAGATGATCTGGCTAAACATGTTGCCTTACAATCTGTCTGATTGTCTGACTGCTTCTCTTTCTTGCCCACTTCATCTCATCAACTAACTTGGTGACTACAACCTCATCATATCTTCTGCAGCTTTTTTTCCCCACCAAAGCTTCTACCTCTGGTAGAGATACCATGTATCTACATGTGAGCATGGTGCGCGGCCTGTGCGATGTGTCATCGGGTGTTCATTGTTGTGCTGTCCAACAGTACACTACAGTCTGGTTTGGGTGTGACAAACTGAGACTTGTTTGTTCAGTCTCGTTAAATCCAACAGGGGAGAGTGGGAGAGTATTGTTAAGGGAGACCACTGTCTCCAGAGCTTGTGATGAGGGGTGTGTGATACTAGAGTCTGGTAGTATGTGACAAACTCTGAGGAGGGTTGTTTGAAGCTGTAGTCCAGTTGAATAAAAAAAGAGAAAGAATGGACAGACTTGTCTTGTTGGGAATTACCACTGCAAGGTTTTTGTGTGTGTGTGTGTGTGTGTGTGTGTTTGTCTGTATATGACCACAAAGGTGATGGCAGATAGAAGTTTCCCAGGTTCATGGTTACTAAGAAGTATGCAAAAGAAACAAGAAATGCTGTCAGGCCCTGGCAGCATCTTGTACATGAATGCCTACAGTACACACACACACACACCACGCACACACACACAAACACAGACCCACGATAAGATATTCTCTTGTTATTGCACAGTAAACTGCTAATGCCTAATCATACACAATTGTAACACTACATACATACATACGTAATTCTAACCCCCCACCCCCAGCCACAATAACCTCCCATATTTTGATGTCAGGTGTCGGGTCAGATACAGTATGTCAATCATTTTATTATTGATTATTATTATTATTCTCTTATACTCTTCAGTTGAAACCAGTCATATATATATTATCAGGATAATGTTAGTTTTGTCAGTTGGTTGAGTCAGCTCTGCAACAATCACACCTAGCAGTTACTAGTTGTAACTAAAAACTCATTTGACAACAAGTTTTTGTGGTGCAACCCCTTTTAATTTGGTGATGTTTAAATTCCCCACTTAGTAAATGCTAAGTTAGAAACAGCTGCTGCAACCAATTCAAGAGCTTTATGGACTCATGGCACCAGCTGAGACCATTGTGTAAGAAAAGGTATGATGTCAGGAAAGATTTTCCAAGGTGCTCTGAAAATGTTCGCCAGTCTTGTAGTCTTAAAGTACAAATTGAAGGCACTGTCTGTTTTTATTGGATTCACTCCCTTTATCCAGCTTGATTTGTTAGAAATCAGAGGGGAGGATTTTCTAAGTCCACAGACCCATAAAATCCTTTAACTGAGGTAAATACATGGAGATCACTAAAACTGGGGCTACAAGGCTTTTACTTAGCCAATATGTTATTTGGTAAATGTTTTACCAAACAATTTAGCACCTGTATCCTATATTTTATAAATGACACACTTCTACACTTCTACACTTCTAATGATATATATCAATAATAATTATAATATTAATTGATCATTCCTTGAAAAAAGAGAATTTTAAATAAATAATTTCTTGCAGAAAAATATCACAGTTGTATAACAGCTCTATAACAGTAGAAAAATGAGCCTGGTTCTATATAAATGCAATGAGGTGGCTTCTTTCATAGTATCTCATAGTATTAGTTTGCTACTTCTGACTATTGATTAAAGGCGCTTTCTTGCTGTTTTGTCCTTCCCAACACTTGAAATCCCATCAGCCTTTTTCCCCTCCGTCTGTTGCAGCTCGCCCTTCTCTTCTTTGGCCGGTCCATTAGTTGGGTGACCAGTGGACTATGACAGGGTGGCCTGGTCATGGCAACACACAGCTGTAACATGGATGGTGCCTTTCACATTAGTGTGGTGAACAAGGGGAACAGGAGCAGGAGCTTTTCCATTAGCGCCTCCCACGATCTGCCAAGATCCTGACAGAGAGAGAGAGAGAGTGTGTGTGTGTGCTTGCTTGCGTGTGTGTGTGTGTGTGTGTGTTTTCAAATGGTTGCTTCTTAACAGTATGACAGTGACCTGAGCCACGGTTTGGGCAGGACCATCACTCCAGTTTTATACAGTGAGAGAAACACAGACACAGAAGAAGAAAGCAGGGAGAATTATGTATAAATGAGATGTGGCAAGTACACAGTTAAAAAAAACTAGTAAAGAATTTAATTTCAATATAAATTTCAATATAAATAGCAAAGCAGATGTTTTTCTTCCTGAAAAAAAGTCATGTTGCATGGTGGATGCAAGGTTATCTTATGTTAGACAATACATAATCTTACAACAGGTGTAACTAATGCCATTAATGATGGCTCTGTCCTATTTAGGTGCACCAGTGTACAAATGGCAGTTATTAGTTACAACTGTGTTTGACATAATGTCAGTCTGTGAGAGATGTATAAGTCACTTCAAGTCAAAGGTTGAGGACTGTTGATTGATCCTATTATTATTAATGTTGAACATGGACATAGCTACCAACAATTGCACTGAGACATGACATTTTCCTGTCATGCTATAAGAGTATAATGAACACAAATGTTTTCATATTATAACATTTTTTTTCATCCCAAAGGGATATTTTGCAGTTTACATAAGGAGTCATGAAAACAAAATACTATACAAATGCATTTATTTCTCATTTTTCACGACAACCTCCCCATACATAGAAATAACAAAGTATCAAAAAGAACATTAGCTTTTGACAATTCTACAAGTTCAAGTACAAGTTCATTCAATATTGAACTTCCATAAAGTTAGGGCCACTTGTAAGACAGATTTACAAAATAATTGTCCAATATCACACAGCAGAAGCCAATCTCCTGACTTTTAGACCCTTGTACGGCTCCAAAACATTAAATCCTACACTTCCCATAATGCAACTCAACAGTGTTTCTTTGTTGCACTCCCTATGCCTGACAAATACCCACATAATTCCAGCTCCACATCCCCTGTTTGTAACCCAGGCTTTGTAATATAAATGTGCAGTCCCCAAGGTCAAGCTGAGATAACCCTGATGACATCATTGGGAGTTATTTCTTCTTCTTTCTTCTTGCAAAGAGCCCTCTAGAACCACAGTGAGTGTTACTCTGCATGAAAAATAGACTGACCTTGATGTTTAAAACTGGTAGAGTACCTCTTTAAGTTAAAGAAACGTCTTTGGTTGATCAAAATATTTTAGGTTTTTCATTGCTAGCTCGGCAGCTTGTATGAACATACAGATGGTCAGTAGTCAATTATTTTTGATGATATTTATAGCGTTTACTAAAAAAACAACATGAAACTGAAGTCATGGAGTGGAATTACAGATTATCACATTACATTGCCGTAAACATGAACCTCACAAAACTAAACATTATTTTTCCTGTGCATTTAATTTCCTAGAATGCCACTTATTTTCTTTTCCCTTTGACTTCTTTTTTTCACAAGTCTTGAGGTTTAATTACCACAGAGCTATTGAAATGGATTGTCTAGCATTTCATCAATGGTTTGCTTTTTAAAATTTCTTTGTTTCTTCTTCATCTCCAAAGGTAGCAGTGACGTCTCTTTTGATAAAGTGATCAAATGATGAGGGTCTCATTTGCTGTGATCACAGGGCCACACGTTCCCAAGCCAAGTCTATCTAGTCCTTTATTTATTTTATCCTCTGTGTTTCAGTGTCTTCTTCTTCTCCTGTCTGTTCCCTTGTAATTTGACATCGAGATGCTCGTTATGGCAGATCAAAGACAGCCATCTGTGGTCTGTCGGCTTCCCTCAGACAAAGTGGGAGGTGAGATGAGATGATCTACAACATGCATATCAGAGAGGAGGAGAGAGTCAGTGAGAGATGGATGTATAAACAGACTAGGACAGAAGAGTATAAAGGAAGGATGGAAACAAAAAAGAAAGAGATGAAAAATGAAAACAAAGAGAGTAAAAATAAAAGTACCAGTGGAGAGAGTATTTGAGGAACAACAAAGACGGGGGGTGAGGTGTCACACAATGTTTTATTAATTTATTCATTTAAAATTAATAGACAAGTCAATTTTATTTATATAACGCCAAATCGTAACAGAAGTTATCTCAGGGGACTTTTCATATAGAGCAGGTCTAGATCATACTCTTTAATTTACAGAGACCCAATATTCCCCCATGAGCAAGCGTTTGGCAAGGAAAAACTCCCATTTAGCAAATAAGAAACCTTGAGCAGAACCGGGCTCTAGGTGGGCGGCCATCTTGAGGTGGGGTGGGGGTGTGGGGGGTAATAATAATAAGACTAATAATAATAATTGTAGCAGTGGGTGTTGAGCAGGATCACAGGCGCAGTGGGTGGCTTGAAATCACAGATCCAGATTCTACAGCTCTGGAGGCAGAAATACCTGCAGAAAGCAACAGAAGGAGAGAGGAGAGAGACAAGAAAGCACAAAACTACGGGAGAGAGAAGATGCCGAGTTAGTAACGTGCATTAACAGGACATGAATGCGTACAGATGGAGAGGGAGAGGAGGAGAGAGGAGCTCAGTGCATCATGGGAAGTCCCCTGGCAGCCTATAGCAGCATAACTAGGGGCTGGTCCAGGGCAAGTCTGGGCCAGTCCTAACTATAAGCTTCATCAAAAAGGAAAGTTTTAAGTCTACTCAGACCCAAACTGGAAGATGGTTCCACAGGAGAGGAGCCTGATAGTTGAAGGCTCTGTCTCCCATTCTACTTTTGAAAACTCTAGGAACTCAAGTATTGCGGTTCTGCATTCAGAGTTATTCTTAATGTTGTTAGTAACACCTGTGCTTTTCCTACAATGACAATTTAAATTGTCCTTTATACCTCCTAAAGCGATGGTGACACCACAAAGTAGTGAACTGCTGTAGCTGGCGCGCTAACTGCTAATCAGTCACAATAGCTCCTGCAGCTCCTCTCTGTTTTCTCTCTGCTGTTCTTTTTGCTTCCCCCTGCCATTTTTTTGACCATTGCACATCATTTTGTTAAATAAAAAGTTATTGAAAAGGGAAAATAATCTGTCATTAACGGGACATTAACTTTATTTAAAAAAACGTATTGTACCATGGACTCCTGTCTCCTAACTGTCTGCTGTCTACTCTTTTGTGTAACAGTTTTTATTCTGATAGAGGAGGTTCAATAAAAGTAAATGGTGCAAACTTAATAAGCTATGATAGCTTGGATCCTCCAGTTCTTCAACCCCTCAAAGGTCCGCTTGCTATTGTCAATGGAATTATTAGCGGGTTCACCAAAGTTGAAAGTTGGTGTGAAAATTCAAGCATTTTACTAAATCCCCACAAGCAAATCCACAGATGGCAGAAATACTGCTTGAATGAAATTAATTTGATGCAGAATTTCACTGTTTAAACACTTGTGTTATCCTGGTATTCGTTGCTTGATTTGGCCCTTTGTTTTACAGTGATGTAGCACTTGTGTTGACTTGATACATCTTTTTTTTCTAGGTCCTGAGGAGTGAGTGTTAAATAAGAATAGATCCAATTTTTTAGGAAAACAGTTGTCAGGTTTATTACAACAATTTATTGCAGCAATCCATTTTCACAGTTTACCAAAACTAAAAAAACCCAAATAAAATAGAGCTCTTTGTAAATAAAACAAAATAAAATAGGATTAAGTGTTCTGGTCTCTCTACCTGGGTAGGATAAACTAATATGTGCTTATGATTCCTTATGTTGGAGTCTCCTGTGACTCTGTGGGGTCAGTTCTGTAGAGTGGGATCTGCAGCAGCTGGCCACACCGCTTGCAAAGTTCCTTTTGGAGGGTTTCACCACTGGGACTGGCTCGCCATTAAATCCAGCCAGGAACGGACTCCTAGCTATCAGTCAGTAATCACCAAAAAAAAAAAAAAAAACAATCTGCACATACAGTACAGAATAATAAACATAAATATGTGTTACCATTGTCTATTTCTTTGGAAATGAGATCTCATCCACTTTCTCAATAACTCAAATGTTCTTTTCCTGTTGCCTATAGAAATTCTTCTTACATTTCACAGTATTCCACCTGAAATCATTTAATTACTTAATTTAGTAAATGAAATAAATTCCCCACATCTTAAATTCAACACAAAATTAAATCTCTTATAATGGGAACTAAAAAAAATTAAATAACCCTTTCAGAAATTAATTTTACAAATGGCATTTAACATAACCTGTCATGAATTAACCAAATAAAATACATTCAAACATACAGTACAAATCCAAAAGACTCAGACTGGTTTTAGATTAAATGTACAAAATAAATCAACTGAAATGATCTCTTTAGCTAGCAATATGCTATGCTCTGAGTTCTAGCAGTGCAAGCTTATTTAACTCACCGGCGCTTCCAAAGTAGAAAAACACTATCTAACTCCCTTGGCATGTGTGACAAAAATAACAATAATAAACAACCATTCAAGAAAAGACTAATAGTATCTTAAGGCTTGTTTACTCTTCTCTACACTTTCCCTGTAGAATTAGCTTCTTTTAATCAACTAAATAGAGTATACAGCATTGTATTTCTTTTCCAGCAGAAAGTGTGCTTACTAAATCAGTAAAGCAATGGGATGCACAGAGCCTGACTCATAAGGAGTTAACTCTTTGGTGCCCATATACTTTTAAGTGGGTTACAGTAAGCAATAATGTACGATGTTTCCTAATAGAAGAAAATAATGGATGAGGTCGAGGTGAAGAGTGCATCAAAGGGAAGTGGCCGTGTTTAAATTTTCATCCATTTATAAGTATAGTAACTCATAGTTAGGAGAGTTTCACCAGTGAGTTCATGCACAAATGCATGTGGAGCAGAAATGCTCCCTCGCGAGGATGCTTTTTTGCTTGCGGATACTGTTCTGTGCGCTCGTATCACGTGCACGCACCTGGTTTTTATTTGATAAAGTCTCCGTCTCACCTTCTATTAACTGTAAATTAAGTGTAAGATTCCACTTTTCACATTTGATAGACTGTCAGATTTAACAGATTCAGGTGACATTTCCAGTGCACTATTTTGCCTTATAGCCACATGAACACACACTTTTTCTGTATGAATGAGTCAAGTGACATTTTCAAAGCATCTTACATCACATTTTTTGGTCATCCTATGAAATCACTCTGCTAAATTGAATAATTATTGCTGATCGAAAGACATGGAATTTAGCCTTTTTTTGCTTTTCTGTTAGACTGCATGCAAACATCAGCTGTAGGCTACATGGCTAAATTCTCAATAGCAGTTTCCTCCAAGTGTATATAATGGTGACTATCCAATAAGTGCTTCTCTGATAACTGCATAGTTGTACAGGATGTAGCATGACAAGACAATAGCTGCCTAATGATGAAGGGCACACATTACATGGAACAAGACACAGAAATGGACAGGACAGGACACTGTAGGCACATAATGGTACAAGACCCTCATTACACAGGACAAGACATTGCAGAGGACAGGACATAAAGTGATCGAACCCTCTCAAGAGAGATAAAAGAGATGAGAATGACAGAGCAAGGGACAGTAGATGGGGGAGTCGAGGAGGGTACAAAAGAATGAGTGAAGTAGGGATGAAATAGGAGGACAACTCCACTCAGAGAGACCCTATCCCTCAAAGTAATGATGATGTCTTAGTTGGTTAAAAAGCAGTGTTAAGTATTGGCAGTGTTGAATATCAGGGAGAGCTGGCTGAGAGAGATGGACGGCTTCTTAAGTAACAACATCCTGATAGATATGTTGGCACAGGAGCCAAGCATGGCGTGTACTGTAAGGAGAGGAGGGTGTGAAATAATACAGGGGGAAAAAAGAGAAAGAGAGAGGGAGAGTTGGAGAAAGAGGGAGGCTAATACCAGAATACCAGAGGCTAATGTCAGAAATAAAGACACATACCTTGTATGCATAAACAGATTTTTGTCATTAAATCTTATGGTTCATTAAAAAGTAAAAGACTGAGCAAATGGATGACATAACTCTTGGCTGCTAACAGGAAGGTAAATGGCATTATGGTATTACTTGAACCAAAAAGTCCAAATTTGAACCTGCAGCTTCTCTCGTGATAACAAAGGGCAAAGATTAAGCAAAAATGACCAGAGATTTATTTGGAAACTATTCCTTAAAAAGAAAAAATAAATCAGAACAGTGTGACCAAAAACATTCTCTCTAAATGTAATAACACACGTTATAATTGTTGGACCAATTATAGGAATGATTTGGGTGTTAAAAATAATTGGACCAAATTAGACTAAGTCTGTTCCATTGCAGGCCAGCTGGTGCCAGTGTGTAGAGTTTAGGGATTCAGATTGGGAACATTTGGGTCCACAGTCACACTAGCAGCTCTGTGAGGCTGTACTTCACAGCAATGCTTTGAACTGCACGCTAATGCCGGAATGCTAACATGTTCACAAAAGCTAAATGCTCATGTCAGCAGGCTAACATGCTCACAGTGAATATGGTGACATGCTGGTGTTTAGATAAAATGTTCACCTATGGCCATATTCATGTTAATTTGGCATGTTAGCACGCTAACATTTGCTTATTAGCATTATACAGTAAAGCTGTGGCTGACGGGAATATCATCATTTTTGTAGGTATTTGGTCATCAAAGTATTGCACAAAATAAAATTCTGACCCATTCTGATGATGGCGCTAGAGGAGAAATAACAGCAATAGTCAGAGGATCACCACAGTAGGATTCATCCGCTGGGGACCATGAATGTCTGTACCATTTTCACAGCAATCCATTCAAAGTGGTGGAACAACTGACTGACATTGCCAACCCTAAAAATATCTAAAAACATCAAGCAAACAGTAAAATACTGTGGCATGGTATTTATGAGAATTAACCCTTGTTGCCTTGGTCTCTCCATCCACCATCTCCTCCAAATGTAGCATGCTGTCTTTGACATTTCCAAACTGCAGTAGAAATTAGCAAATCATTGTTTTTGATGGAATTCCATTTTTGTTTTGGAGCAGGAACACATGACATGTTTGCTTAGTGTGGCAACTCTCATATCAGTCTACTTGATGTCCAATGTGTTGTTTCAGTTTTTCAACATGTGCTCCTTTCTTGTATGTTGGTGGAAATAGTTGATGTGGGGGTTACTGTCGGGTGTCTAGTCTTTTTTTTATGACTGGTGTCATTTTATTAACATAAGAAGAATATCAAAAAAGTGATTGGTAGCACGAACTGGTATATTTTGACCAGTTTCATGATACAAAAAAAAAAAAAAAATCAAGTGTAGTGAAGTCAAGCAGAACTACTGTATGGTATGATTTTATTTTTATGAGAAGAAATTTGAGGTTTTGGTTGGGGTGAAAATTGTATTGTAAAATGGAGATAATGGTCCTGAGAATATGCAGAATTATATTACCCCCACTGGAAAATTTGCTTAAGGAAAAGAATGACCCTCCAAGGGTTGAAATTACTCATTATGACATTTTGTGCAGAATATACTTTTTAAGATATCTGAAAAGAGAAGGTTTATTTGTCATCAAGATGATTTGTTTCTGAGAGGGAAAAAAAAAAGGAAAAACCTGAAGCTTGCCTTTGAAAATATGTCCATTTATCATCACCTTTAGACTGCTCTTACCCTCCGAGGGTTATTTTGTCTGATGGGACTGAACCAGCCCTCCTCCCCAACCACTCCAATAAGTGTTTTTCAATTACTGCTGTCAGGCGGTAATCATCTAGTGATGAATAGTCTGATATCCAGCCTTTATATTCATCTGCCTTCTTTGTTAGATTGTTTCTAGACAAGGCTGCATTTTGTGTGTGTGAGTAGAGGGAGAGGTAATATCTGTTTTTTTATTATTATTTACAAAGTATAGAAGGTGAATGGCAAAGTTAATCAATTTTAGCTGTTTAATTTTTCACAACACAAACAAATATAAATGTGGCTTTCCTGAGCAATTAAACCATCCGCTGTCATCCCTAAGAAGAAGCACAAGATTTTATTTTGATCAAATATTTATGATTATTACTCATCATGGATAATTATTGCAATTTATTTCTCTTTTCCGGCTCTTTTGGTGCTAATAACAAAAGCACAAGCAAAAGTGGCCTAATATTATCATTAGAAGCATTATGTAAATACAGTATTATGCAGAAAGCATGTAATTGCACTAAACAAATGACCATACAAAGCAGATAGGGAAAACATTGATTTTATTACTTTTTGGTGATTATAGCAAGAGCAGAGTGGTCAAATATTAACACTTCAAACATTTAGTAAATACAGTATTGCACAGAAAACAAACATTGTTCCCATTTAAATTTTTATCTAAAGTACATGGATGAATCAAAATAAATAAAATAATTATGAAGGAATATGACTATTGATACCATTGCATAGTGGGGCTGGAAAGTTAGAGGAAACTGGTCTTTTATAAAAGTACTAGGTTCATGTTTAGTGTGCTTTTCTGACCTTTGACAAAGGATGGATTAGCAACAACAACTCCAATGGCCCCCAAAAGCTGCAGGATTTCTGTTGCTCAACTATTTAGTGATAATTTCATTGAAATACTGTTAAGCAAAATGTACCATTAAAGCACAATATCAACTGACATTGGGGCCTTAAAGTGGGTTGTGCTTTATTACCTAATCTTGAGGCCCTTTAAAGACCTTTATACTTACATTTTACAAATTCATAAATTAATGTGTTACCACACAGCAAATCTGAGGCCAGCTATTTCAGCTTAGAAAAACATTGCACACAGAGGTAGAATGAGGGTCCATTTTTGCCCAGGGGCTCTACACAGGGTACTCCAAACATGCCTTTGTCTTCTTTATTGAGTCACAAGAGAGACATGAGAAAAAGTTACACCATTCAAGAGTGATTAAAATATTACTGTAAAGGCTGTGGTATGCTGGAAATGAACGAGTTTGTTGTCCAAGTGAATCTGAAGGCAAACGTGTTAATAGCTGTTCAGAATGGCTACACTCACAGGCAGGGCAAAAAGCCTACCGCTATAGAGCTACAAATAATGTTGGATGCAGCCTCCCAGTTCTGGCATTGGAAAAGAACAGGGAGAGGGGTTTTCAGAAGCTGTTCAAAAGTCTTACTTACTGAAAGGATAAGTTCAAATTTAGAATTTTCTTATAGTTGACAAAGAAACAAAGTATTTCTGTGTGAAGGATGTAAAGACAGCATAGCACAACTGGAAGATTGAATGACAGCAAAACATGTAAAGCATGAGAAGGAGAAGTGGATGCTGCTATGTGGGTCATTGTAAAAACAGCTTAGCAGCAGATGAAATGCATGAGTGCCTGAAGTGGAAAAAGAAATACGTAATATTAAGAGTAATATGGTTATGAAATGTAGAACTTACTAAGGAAGATTGAAACTTCATTTTATTTTGACTAAATTGTCATAATGTCACAAAGCAAACCCACACACAGAACCCAGACACAGGAGATAAGGGTGAGGTTAAGAGGGTTTATTTGTAGAGGAAGGCTGGTGATGGCTGGGGTTTGGGAAGCGATGGTGAATGGCGTGGGCAGGCAAGTGTGGCACGAGGATTGGCAGGCAAGCAGGTTTAGCTGACAAGCAAGCAGGCAGGCAGACAGACGAGGAATGATCTTGAGCACGAGGGAAAAGACAGTTAGTACAAACTAAGAATCAAAACACAAGGAACAAATCACTTAAACTAGAGAAGCCTGAAGCGTGTCTCTACCACAGTAGCTGAAACAACTATCTGGCGAGGAGTGGGTGAAGAGCCGGGGTTGATATACTGGAGAGGAGATGAGCTGATGGATGGCAGGTGTGTAGGCTGAGGGAGGTGATGAGCTGATTGAAGGCAGGTGTGCAAGTAGAGCAGGGATCCAGGAGCCAGGAGAGTGAGAGAGGGAGCGCCACACAAACACCATGCCCACAAACACAGAGAGACAAACAGGGGAACACAGGAGACACAGGGGAAAAGGAAAACACGCAGAAACACAAGGGAAAGTACTTGGATATGGCTGTGACCATGACATAAATAACCACACACACATCCGTATGCTATGGAAACCCTGGGAGGAAAGTGAGAAAAAAAAATCTGGTGATCCATTTTCTAAGTCTGATCGCAATTGTTTTCTCTTCTGTGTTTATGACTTTAAAACAGGTGAAAATGGGTTTCTAAGTTCCTTTTTTTCATCTGTGAAACAGGTGGGGAAAAAATTCTGCCAGGTGAAAAAAAAAGAAAAGTTTTGCCAGGATCATTTTTCTAAGTTACCTTTTTTTCATCTGTGAAAACAGGTGAAAAAAAATTGGCAGATGAAATTTTGTTGTTGTTTTGTAAGGATAAGTATTTGTTGTTGTAATACTCATTTTAGCCACAAGAGGCTGAAGCGCACCACTACCCCATGTTTTAAATAGGACTGAAAACATTCATTTTCTCCCAGGTGAGTTTTAATTTCTCCATGCACTCTAAATGCAAGGTATATTGTGTGTTAGCAAGTTATGTAACATTAATGTCATGTCTTTCTTTTGGCTAGAAATGTATTTTAATCAGCACTAATCTGCTGTTAGTGTTATCTTTACTGATATTAGCCGTTAGCCTGCTAGTTAGCAAGTGAAAAACATATTGTTCGTGGCTAACCGACATCTATAACCTAGTTTAAGTCGACTGCATAGCTAACATTAGTTTACTGCAACATTAGTCATGGTAACAGGAACACTTCACCCCTTATGAGTGGGATGTTTTACCAATAAAGATAAAAAAAAAATGTATTTCTTTACCTGTTTTTAACAGATGAAAAAAAGGAACCTAGAAAGATTATCCAGGCAAAGCCTTTTTTTCACCTGTTCTCAAGTCATAAACACCGGAGAGAAAACAATTTAGATCAGACTTAGAAAATGGATCACCAGAATTTTTTTCTAACTTGCCTCTCAGGGCTTCCATAGTATACACATCCATGACAAATAACTAACACTGCAAATACAGAATAATAATAAAAAACAAATAGTCTCCTCTTCTACCATACTTACATGGTAGAAACATTACAGAGACATTTCCTAGAAACAATAAAATAAAATACATGTGCAGGCAAAGGAAGGACTCCCTGCCCGCCCCCACCCCCCACCCTTCTTTCCTCTCCGCTCTCCATCTATCACATCCAGCAGGTACCACAGGCCACTGACCAAGCCTGTCCTCCCGTCATTAGCCCCGCGTTTTCCCCACGCGATCCATGTGGCTACCCCTGTCTCCTCTCTCCAGCCCGACACCCCATAATAATATCTCTTTCAACCTTCACACCGTGATAAATAGGAGCGTGCAGAACAAAAGGGACGGTGGGAGAGGAGGGGGGGGGGACAGAGGGGTGAAGTGTAAGAGAATTAGGGGTAAAGAAAGAAAAAGAGGGGAAGTCTAGTGTGGCCTGTGTGTGTGTGATTCTACTATGGTCTGCTATGTTAAAGATCTGGCATTTTCAGGATTTGTCTTATATGATATGTACAAACTTGTATTTATTTTCCTAAAATTACCTTCACCACTACATCGCCAGTAAGTAAATGGAATCTAAGGATATGATATGATATGAAATGTTTTATTTATGGATTACAGACACAAAATCAAAAATCCAAGGGATAACATTAAAGTGAAAATACTTATTTCCAACATAGTCCCAAGATTTTAAAAGGCAAAGAAAAATAAAGAAGCACATTTCTTGTAGGAACTTTATTGAATTAGTTATTATTTTTAAGTGCACATTGATCATTAATCAGCACTCTAGTTGTGCCACAAAACACACAAAACACACAAGTATCTTATACAATATGATGCATTATAGATAGATTAATCTACCCAACAGTATATAAAGTTAAAAGATTCACCTGGACCACCTACTTTATTAAAATGCTGCTTATGTGTTAATGCATCAGTAGTAATAATCCAATAATATAATACATTTGGATATTTACGTAGTACAATTTCTACTGATGCTTGTGTAGCTACTTCTTCTTGTAAATGCAGGACTTTATTTTTATGTTGAGATTTTTTTGTTTTAGTGAAATATTTCTTCCACCACTGCACTAATAAGTGTGTACAAGTTGCTATTAATGACTTTATTAATAAGCATGTGAGTCCACACGTGAGTAAACGATCCCTTTTTGTTGGTATTTATCATCAATTTTACGTAACATTTACAAAAGTTACACACACTTCTTCACACCTTTGAAGAACCCAAAACAAAAACAACTAGCAGAACTTTATCATTTTTTTAAAAAAATACTACAAAACAGGAAGATTTAAAATAATCAGAAGATTTTGGTTAACAACTAAGATCATGAATCATATCAAATGTAAAATGTATTTTTATTTTTCAGGATGTGGCCTTCACTGCAGGTTTCCCATCTCCTCCATTGTTTTTCTTCTACTGTCTTTGTCTAGTTATTTCATTTAATAGTGCAAATTATAATTAAAAAAAAAAAATCAAGATCCCTCAGCTTCACCAAGACAAAAAGAGGGAGATGAAATCATTATGCAGATTCCCCTGAGACATGTTTTGAGTTTGATGTTTAAGTCATAATTAAAAAGTCTCTCTCCTCTCCTCTGTCTCAATCCCTGCTCTCATAATATCTGGGTGATTTATTAGCACAGCCACAAATTACAGGCCTTTTTTCACTCCGTACGAGATGCGTATTGTTATATTACATTTCAGCAGTTAAGCAGATTGGTGTGTGTGTGTGTGTGTGTGTGTGTGTGTGTGTGGACCTGTAGACCTGTACTCCAGCTCGATATTGGCTTTGATCAGTGTCACGCTGTTTTCATGTCCGGTTAAGGACTGAAGCTGTTGTTACAACTTTATCACCTGCTGAGATGAATCCTACTGGTTACCAATGGGGAGTTGGGTTGCTATGACTAACTAGGTGTGTGTGTGTGTGTTTGTGTGTGTGTAATTGTCTGTCTGGGTGGGTTGCAGAGTTACTTTTAATATCCGTTTGAAGTTGGAGTGCGTGTCTCTTGTGAGTAAAACAATGCGTGAAGTCGTGTCAGGAGAGGAAAGGTTGTTAAACACTTAACAGTGAAGAACTTGCTCAGCCTGTCCCCTCCCTATCCCCATCCCTCCACCCCAAATTCCTCCATCTTTCCCTCTATCCTTCCTTTCATCCATCTATCCATCCTCGCCTCCCACCGTCTCTCCACAACTTGATTTAAGAGTTGCCCTCATGGCTTTGACACATCGGTATTTCTATCAGAGAGCAGATTAGAACTGTGTGTGAGTGTGTGTGTGTGTGTGTGTGTGTGTGTGTGTGTGTGTGTGTGTGTGTGTGTGTGTGAGAGAGAGAGAGACAGAGAGAGAGAGATATCCATGATGATTCAAATATAATATCTCTGTATTGCTGCCTTCCCTCTCTAACCATTCTGTTCAGTTGCAGAGATTAATAAATGTGTGTGTGTGTATGCGTGTGTGTGTGTTTCTCTACTGTTGTGTGTGCATACATGTAGAATTGTGTAGCCACACATTGTAGCCCAGACAGTAATATCTGCCATGCATACATTATCCATCCTTCCTATTATCCAGAAAATCACAGGCAGAAAGAATTAAAGTGCGGCTCCTCTCAGTCTTGTTGCTGTTTCTGAGCAGACTTGACTGTCGTGCCCCCTCCCCTAGTCAGAGGTTAAGATAGCAATCAGGACAGGACCACAGATGGAGGCAGACATTTTAATATTATTTTAATATTCACAGCGGCCGGTAATTGTCAAAGGACAGTCCAGTCCTCACTGCTCTCCCTCAAAGTCCTGGTAATTGCGCCAAAGGCTACATATCATGCAGGCTACAGACTGGAGATCATGACGTGGAATATGAAGAAGGAAAGATGGTTAACTAGCTACTGGAAGGCCAGTGGGATGAGTAGGATGACTAACAGTTTTTAATTCCACCAATCACTCTGATGTATACTGATAATGTGCGTTCTCAACCAGGAAGATGCATTCTTCCCACACTTGTTTCTGGTGTTTTACAATATGTGACAAGTGAGAAATATATCTTTGCTATGTTCTATTTAAACGGTGGCCCCTAAAGACAAAACACACACAAAAGCAAAAACACACGCTAAGGAAATGCACGTCTAAAATCCAAAAAAATGCAACAAATACTAAAACATGCACACGAGTGAAAATACAAACATTTAGAAAAATATGCTTTAAATCCCAAAATGCTACAAATACTATGATACATACAGAAGTAAAAACACAAGCATTAAGGGTAATACACTCCAAAACAAGAAACAGCTGAAAGATGAATTTCACTTCACCTGGAGAGGAGGGAGGATCAACAGCATGACGCTTTATAGAAACTCTTCTGTTTAGAGTGAGAGAGATTTAAGAATCTCTAAACAGAATATAAAGCATCCCTACATGTCATATGCACATCATCAGGTAACACAATGTGCTGGCCACTCAAATATATTTTTACCAAATCTTTGAAAACCAACAAACAAACAAAAAAAAAACCCCAAAAAGGTCTGTAAAATTACTTAATTGTTTGGATTTTTCAAAATAACAATTTCTTTAAATTTCTTTTGTAATACAAATATCTGAATTCTTAAAGCCTTCACCAGATAAAAAAAGGGAATTGATTAACTGATATTTGATTGGTTGGTTGGGTAAAAGGTAGTTCAATTTAAATAAATTCCATCTGTAATTAATGTAGTCTATGGAGTCAACCTATATAATCCTGTTTTATGTACATTTTTAATTGTGGAATATCAACTCACCAGGTTGCTAAAACCCCCAAATTTCCAGAAGAAAAAACAGAGAACATGAGCTCAGTGTCCTCAGAATAAGCTCCTGACTTGGAGGCCATAATTACTGTTGCCATGATAACTTTCCAGAGTTGTAAAATCCTGTCTCACATTATTATAAACCACTTTGCAATGTTTTGGCATTGGATGAGCATTGAAACTCATGGATCTGCTGTTCAAACGGACTATTTAGGATCATATACCCATGTCTCGAGAGTATCTGAAGCAACGTGGCCCACACCAGCCCAGCATCTTTTTAACACAGTGCTGTTTTCAGTCTGAATGCCCAGTAGTTTACTCAGGTTTTCAGAGATTTCTGTCTCTGAGACTTCTGTCACCAGCCCAATACAATGGATAAAAATGGAAATCGAGTGATTCCATTCACTCCCATTGTACTGGGGTGGAGGCAAAAAATGTAAAAGACGTTAAAACCCTACATAAAAGCTAAGGTAATAATATAGATGAACTTGTCCTTTTAATAAGAAGAAAACAGTGAATGGTTACATTGTTGTTACATTGTTATTCCAATTTTTCCAAAGGTTTTGAAAAGAGCAGAGCAGGTATTAATGGAGGAAAACTGTACAATTTAATTTGACCTTAAACAAGCAGAGGTACAAAATCACATGTCAAACCAGATCAGCGAGCACTTTGAAACCAAAAACACAACTTTAATTAAAGCTGTTTCCCCAGCCTCAAAGCCTCGTATCAGATCTACAACATCTGAAGTGGCTGAATGAAACAGGGCCAGCCGGAAAATAAAGGGAGTCGACACCAAAATAGCCCACCTGCTCTGCATGCTCCTTGCTGTTATGCATCAATCTATCAGCCAACCTTATTACTATTCAGATTACACACAGCACACACACACACTATTCAGATTAGAGGCTAAGGTGTACGGGATGTTGAGGTGTGCAGCGGAGACGTAAGTGACCTTTTCAATCGTTGCTGGACACTTTGGGTCGGCAGTGAATCCATCTCAGCGAACTGGTGTGATAGGCGATTTCTTGAAGCCTGTCCAGTGCTCTTAAGATCTACTACAGAGCTATTGTAATGTATGCACATTACATTTGTTTACTACTGCTGTACTTGTGTACTTCTTTGATTCTGCTTCTTTTCTACTTCTGCTGTCGACTGCTAATATTTTAGACTAGTGTCCAATCAGATAAACCAAGTTCAGGTAATATAGTTTAATTTAAATAAATATCTGTTTCGCTATACACATGCAAATTCAGACTCTGTACACCATGTAGCTATATGGTGTCATTTTAGATTGCTAATGTTCAGCACACAGTTGACAAAGTCCTTTGTGTGCAGGGTGTATGTTGAGTGCAGGTACAGCGAGGTGGGAGCACCTGAAAAGATGTTGAGGGCACAGATGAGCATGTCGAGTGCACAGACGGTGAACTGAGAGGTCAGAGAAGAAACATTGTGTGCTTACATTTTGGAGTTGAACACAAGGACTAAGTGTTGAGCGTGCTTTCCCCTGCTCACAGAGAGCTACAGTAGTCTGCACATGTTCAGAGCCCACCAGCCCTCACTTTAACTTACTTTCCACTCCCTCCCGACTTGCTTTCTGCTCTCTCTTGCAAACTTTATTAATGAGAATGACTGAAGAACTATTGTTGATTAGTTAGGGACCAACATCCCAAAAAGTTCCAGTGTTCACAGTCATGGCTACAGCTTAGGATCTTAATGCTGCTTCTCTGGGAAATGGCTTTGGTAGATTATGGTAGTTTCAGTGTTCTTTGGATGATTTCTACAAATTTTTATTGGTAAAAGTAGTCGACATTGGAGGTCTCAGTGCCATCAGAGATGCAACCGTCTTTACAATCCATGTAAATAGCTGCTTTTTAACAGTTACCCTTGTAATGTTGTTGGCTCCAAAGGGACTCTAAATATCTAAATGTTGTATCTGACGTGCCATTCTGGGGCTCACAGTACTCTCAGATGCTATATTATGTATCCTATCTGGTTTATTAGAGTATATTTTAACCCAATCTGTTTGATGCAGTTTAGAAATTACACCCATCAATAGTGTTTCTTCTTCTCAGAAGGGAAAATGTCTAAATTAAAATTTGCTGAAATCAAAGCACCTTAAAACTATCAAAATCTATCATAACTATTACCAGAGAAGTGGAATTACATTCCTGGTTTACCATATCATTCATCCAAAATACACTCAAGAAGAGTATACACCCAGGCTCTGGTAGGCTGACTGTCTTTCAGTCTTATAGTAACTTCTAATGCCATCATATCACAAAGCCCAAACTTATAATTATTTCTAAATCCGTTTCATTAGCCTGGTTCCAGACCTCTGAATCACTGCCCACAACTCCCAATTTTCCAGCGATTAAATAGGTCTGGTGTTTTGCTTATAGACAGATGTTTTCCGCAGTAGAACAAACAATCAGCCAATCGTGGCTTCACAGGTGGGATTAAAAATGGCTACTAGGTTAACTTAACTTTTACCAAATCTGAACTAATTAGAAGCATTTTTATGTGAGGTCACATGACACCAAGGATGCTGGTGTTGGAGTCGGTGGCCTGCTGAGACTGAATGAATGAAACTGATGGTGGAAACACTGAATTTTTATGATGACATTGACAAAGAAAAAAAAACGAGTTGCAGATGGTGTTATGTTGCTCTTTAGTATATGTTTGCTCACTGTATCATTATGGGGAAAGAGAGTTGCTGTTGACTGATAGATCACCTGGCTTGAAATTCTCCTGATGAGTATCTACGGCTACGAGTATCTCCTCACACACAGTTTTCGGTGTTAGTTATGTCATTTAATGCTGTAATGTCTCTCTGGCAATTTGTCTTTGCAACATATGATGCAAAATAGTGCAACTGTGTGACTCAAGTACTAAATTAAAACTTCCACATACTAATTCCTGAGCTGCTTTAAATTATGTTATTGTTTAGTGCCCATAGATGCTGTTACTGCTTTCATATAAGGAGGATAACAAGGGGAAAGGGTGCAGATGGTTGTGACTTGCAAGCACTAATGTCACTGGAGAACTACACTACCGCTTAGCAATTTGCAATTTGATGTTGACATGTACAGTACATACAAGTAGTTAAGGATTTATAGTAACTTTCCTATGATGTGAACATGGTATATGTGTTTTTCTTCCTGTTGGATTTTCTTACATGCTTAACTGAATAGTACTTTTCTAAATAACATACAACCAAGACACTGAATTGACTGCACACACACGCGCACACACACACACACACACACACACACACACACACACACACACTACAATTGTGAGTTCCTTGGCTGGTGCTCTGTCATGCATCTCCAGCCACAGACCTGGTTAATTATCCACACCATTAATTTATTGCTTTTGTATATTTGTTGCTTATTAGCTCTCCAGCGAGAGAGAGCACACACAAGTACACACACTCCAGCTTTCTCTCTCTCTCTCTCTCTCTCACACACACACACACACACACACACACACACACACACACACACACAGGCTACACATTTGAACACAAAGACTAAGGTCTATGTAGAATTTAATCACAATATAAACCTGCCCCAGCAGGGACTGAGATTGTAGGAAGACTTATGAAAAGAAACACATACACATGTAAGTGACCACACCACTCGTTAAATAGGCAAATGGTCAGTAGTCAGTTTTAGCATTTTAATACCTCTCGATATTTTCAATTTTTCACTCCAACCTGGTCACATAAGCATAACATTTAACATTTTTTGGACCCACCAATTTTTGAATATATAAGATTACAAATAAATAATATATTAGATTTCAGTAACCAAACTTCTTCTTAGGGTCAGGTAACATACAGTTTAGTTTTCTTACAGTTAGAATGAGGTTTGTTGTTTCTTTTATTCCATGCAAAATTAATAGTTTATGCCTTAACTTTCTTCATCTTCCTTGTTTATTGTACGACGTGTCTTGTTGCAGCAGGAAACACAACTTTTGCAATCACTGGAACATAAAATACAGGTGAAAATCTTGGTGTTTGTGTTAAACTGTAAAAAATGCCAGTTTTAAATTAATATACAATCAAGGTTTATGTTACTTTTATTTAAGAATAACTGTTTTTGACACAAGTCGAGAACTGATCCACTGTGCAGTTCATTGTTAAAGGCAACCTCTTTAGTTGTGTCTGCACATGACACATCTCTTTATTTAGGATGTATCGAAATAACAACAATCTTTAAGCCACTTAATAATCCTGCATATCCTTTACTTTTCTTTTTTTTCTCTTTTCTACTTGTTTCTCTTTCTTTATTTTCATATGGTTCCATGAGTGACATATGGAGCTCTCCTGTAACAGATCAAATATAAACTATTGAAATCCCACTCCTTGGTACCAAATAATAACCTCCATAAAAAGCCTACAACAGACACACGGGCAGAAAAAGTCAGCAGACACTGACACAAAGACATGGGAGGGAACGCGAGCGGCAGATAACTTAATAGAGGGATCGGACGAGGGCTAAAAAGGAAGAGTGAAATCATTAGGATGCAAATGAGAGGGAACGATTAGCATGTGTGTGTGAGATTGAAAGAGATACTGTATGAAAGGCGAAGAGAGAGATTGAGTCGTCTCTGCTTTCACCAGGGTTTTCACACTGAAAGCAACAGCTGTCACGTTCGCTGTCAAAGATCCAGGCGACGGGTGCAATTAATTTTACAGTGATGACTATTTTACCAGCTACAGGAATTTGTTTTACAATGCCGTGACTCATCCCTCTGTCCAAACCATTTCTTGCAACATTTTATCAAAGACATGAAGACGAGGACCTGCCCTCCATTTTCTCTCATCTGCAAAAACTGAACCTGAGTTTACTGAGATTTTTCAAAACACAATTCAGATGTTAGCTTACCATTTAATTTGTGGCATATTCTTCAGATTTTTAGAACTTACTAAATTATCATGATTCACATGTTGCAATAACAATTGTTTACAAAATATCTACAGATGCAAAGTAGATGTGAAACTTCTTCTAAATTAAGGTATTTAGATTATTTGCAATAATCTGACTGTCCTAATGACCCCAATACATTTATATGAAATGTTTAATGGAGTTAACATGTGAGAGTCTACAGGCAGACAGCTTAAATATAAGAAAATTGAGAGATTTATTACTGTAATGGTCTTAAAGATGGATCATTTTGGTATTTATTCAAATATTCATATTCAGTGACTTTCTTTTTTTTATATTTCATTAATTTTATTTCATATATTTTTGTCAACAAATCCCCTGAAGTGCCTGAAACCACCAACAATGACTTGATCATTTACTAACAAGTACTGTGTGTAGTCTCCATTGCTGTATTAAAAACACATCAGTGAGACACACTATTGCACTGGGTGACATGTTCTTTATTACAATGAATGTGGACACTGTATCTTATTTTGAATCAATCCCATATAAGACCACCCTGCTGCTTTTAATACTCACCAAAGCACCAAATGTGTGTTAATCCGTGGCTGAAACTATTCCCCAACAAATGTTCCATTTCCTTCTGCTTTTAAGTAACATTTCATAAAAACTACAGCAACACAGCAACTAACACAGCAACTGAAGCGATTGTAAAAGGATGTTAGAAATTCCAACTGAAGAAGAAAACCTGACACTGATGAGTAAACTGTTTCATATTCTGGGCAACAAATGAAAATGCTCGATCATCCTTGCATTTTAATTGAGTTTGAGGAATAGAGAGCAGAAATAAAACTTAGAAGAAATAAAATATAGAAAATCAATACAGGTGTGTGTCTAAATTTACAGAATAGAGGCAAGAGCCAAAAGCACTAGACTGTCCTATTGCAATGTACAAATGTGTCTGTTTGTGAAAGTGGGGAATATGTTCGTACTGTATATTTCTGACCGTGGTATGTTTTTATGTATCACATAAATTGTGCCACTCTCCTCTTTTACACTCACTTTTTTCCCCTTTCTCTTTTTGTCTTCGCCTTTCACCTGCTTTTACCTCTCTTTACGTCCGCTTTCTCTACCCATCCAAATGAGGTGAGGGGGTTCGCACCACTCTGTTAGCCGCTGTCTTAGCCGTTGAGTCTCTTCATAAAACAGAAATATGTAGTGGCTCGGACCAAAGCCACGACCAAATTAAATCCAGCCAAGTGTCTTCCAGGGAACCCATCCATTCACATCATAAAAATGGCTCTTTATTTGTGTTTTCAGTCCGTCAGTCTGTTGTTGGCCATTTGGCTCGTCTTAGGCACTGGGATATTCCGTCTGTCCATAAATCCCCCTCTCATCTCTCTCTCCTTTTTCTCTCTTTAACACTGCCTCTCTCGTCTTCTCTTCGAGTGTTTCATGGTGCATCATGTGAGATTTATTTCCAAATATACTGTTGCGAAATGTACTGTGTGTCTTCTTGTTTTGAGGAGGGATTTACTCCCCGTTAAGAAGAGTTATGTACACTGAGGCGTTTTACACCCTGACTCTTGGTAACAGGGTGTTCCCTGACATATTTCACCCGGGCCTTTGGCTAATCCACATATCAATCCACAGCCTGCTCTACAAACACTTTCACACACATTTACAGGAGAAGAAAGAGATCTCACGGGGAGAAGCATTTGACAGTGATGTGAGATTGTACTTTTTTTGTCTGTAAAATGGGAAATTCACGCACAATTGGAAAATCTGAAAAAATAAATCCTATTTGACTCAAATGTTATTGGAAATATTGCAATCTGAATACTCTTAATTTAAGTTTTTGTACAGTTAAACTTACCCACTCGGGAGCCAATCACCAATCACCTATATCAAACCATTTAGTTACACCTGTAGCTCACCTCTTCAAGCTCCTGACACTGAATGTCAATGTCCAACAGACACAATCCCCATCACCATCAAGAAAAAAAAGGCACAGACGAGTTACCGCAAACCACACTGTGTAAAAAGCACAGAGGGCTGCGCTGGTTGTTGGTTGAGATTCCAGAAAGCCAGTCTGAGTAATAAGTCTATGAGCTAAAAGGCTTATGAGATGCAAAAACACTACATAAAATTGATAATACCGTGAGGAAGGATTTTACAACTCTGGAAAGTTGAGCCAGGATTCAACTTTTTATCGGACAACCCTTTCTGTATTCCATTAAAATGAATGACCAGGCTGCTAATGTGGGCCTAAGCACAGCCTTATGGGAATCTTCCTATTCCTTTTCCCAGCCATTAAATATATTTGCAATCTGTAATTATCTCTCTATATAGTAGGATCTGAGTGTATAATATCAGTAAGATCTCTTTTCTTTTTAAGTCAGAAGAGACATCCCCTCATCATCACCCCCGACTTCCTTTGTTAGTGTTCTATTTCTCCCCTACAACATATTTTATTTTCTGTCATGTTAGCTCTTCATCTCATCCTGTCTCCTCGCTCACCTTTCTCTTTCTTTGCCTCCCTCCTCCTAAATCTCTCTCTCTCTCTAATTCTCTACAGTCTGCCTCTATTATTTTCTCTCACTGTGGACATTTCAGAAAATCTGACCATGCAGATGAGCTGATTCCAGTTAACAATTTCTTGAAACGCTGATTTTTAAGATTCAATTCCAGACTAAATGACTTTTTAAGATGGATCATTTTGGCAGCGTCCCCCTCTGTAGTCTCCTCTCCTTCTCTCTTCCCATCCCTTTCTCTCTCCTTCTCTCCTCCTCAGGCTGTGTATCAGGGCTCTATGTTAATGACAGTTGACAGATAGTTGAAGGGCACGGGCTGCTCCCTGTCAGCCCTGTTTTGGGCTCATAATTATTTCACCAGTGTCACGTCACTGTCACCCTCGCCTGCTTAACACCATCTCACACACACACACACACATGCACTCACACTCTCACTCACAGACATAGAGCCCCCCCACCCACCCACCCATCTTGCATGCTGAGCCTGGAGGAGAGTGTGTGTGTGTGTCTGTGTGTGTGTGTGTGCGTGTGTGTGCGTCTGGCTGTCACTCGACCTCAACGCTGGCCGTTTCCCTGCCAAGACAAGCATCGCTGCCACACGGCAACCGCTGCTCTGCATGCTCGTCTCCGTGGTAACAAACCAGGACCACAGCCTTGTGGCAGTGTGTCGGCGTGGTGGAAGGTGATTTTCCATCCAGATACCAAAATAATGTTCTACAACCGGCAACAGATGTGCTTGAGGTTTGCACGAGAAGAATTTCAAGAGGAATTTGAGCAGCCTGGCAGTTTTTTATCTAACTGAATGATAATAAAAAAGATTCATGTATGAACACTGCTCAGAAAATGTTGTGACTTTGAAACTATCAAAACAAAAGACGCAGGTGGATTCTACTGTCTTTCTAATCTATCATACAATATTAGTTAAAATATTTTACGACCAGTTAATGAATGTTTCCAAAACCATGTTACTGTTGTTTTTTTCAAATAACCCATACACCAATCTCCACTGTCATCAGTCTGCATTTCCTCAATCTATTAACACCCAGCAGAATCTTTAGAGGACATTATAAATGCATGTTTCAGGCCAAAGAAATATGGTTAATGATTTTGGCATTAGAGCTAAACTAAAGCTGACACAACATGGCTAAAATCAATATCACATAGCTGATATTATAACACAGATAACCTGCAGGTGAACAGGTGATCTACCACAAACATAAGCTGATCAAAGATGACAACTGTTGTACATCAGTATTATGTAAAAACTCTTGATATGTCAATAGTGGAAAAAAGATGTAATTAAGTGAACAATGATACACATAAAAAAATGACAATAAAAGTCTGAAGTCCCTGAGAGGGAATCAAATGAGACGTGTGCAGGGTTAAGACACTGACTTGGTTCATATTCGGCTGAAGACCTTTGTTGCATCTCTTCCTCATTTTGTGTGATGTCTATCTAATAAAGGCATAAAATGCCCAGAAAAAATAAAATAATATCTATTATATTATTATAAAATCAGACGTGCATATATTGTATCAGTTGTTTTCCATAATCTGCTGTAAATCCTGCAAATTCCTCCAGGTTATAATAGGGATAGTCTCAAGAACACAGAAATGATTGCAGGCCTGATAAACGGCCTAGAAACGATCAGGATATTTAAACTGAACTAAAACAGACAGCAAAACCCCGTCCCAGTGGCATCTCTACTGGGAATCAGTATAAACAGAAATAAATCATTGCGGACAATGAGGAAATACTGTATAGCTTGACAACCTTCACATAGTAACAACAACAGTAATTATTACAGGAAGAAAATGAGGAAAGAGAAGAAGAAGAAGGGTTGAGAGAGGGCAAAAAAAGACGAGAAAATGTAGAGTCAGTGCGTGTGCGTCAGAAAGCAAAAGGGAAGGGTGAGAACAAAGGCAAGAAGACAGGATGCCTGCATCACTGTCACAGAAATGTCTTGGGTGAAGAAGAAAGAAAGAAAAGATTGAAAAGCGGAAGAGCACAGAGAAGATAGTGCAAGATAGATAGAGTGAGAGAGAGAGAAAGGGAAGCGATCAATGATTTACACAATAATGCAGCCCTCTGTATTCACTGTCACACTCTCGCTCTCCGCCGCCATCGGAATTGTCTCTCAGACACATACAAGTCGAGACTGTCCATCTGGTTCATGCTCCATCTTGAAGCTGTCTGTAAGGTGGCTTCACCTTCACCTTCCTCTTCCTCCTCCTTCTCTCTCTCTCTCTCTTTCTTTCTGTATGTCAGTCTCTGTGTTTCTCTCCCTCAGACTGTGTTACTCACACCGTCGTGTCACTTCTGCTTAATCTACTGTGCTTTCTCTTCTTTCCATCCACTCTGTCTTTTTATGTAACTCTATTCCATCTTCTACACACCACTAACATACTCTCTCACTCTCAGTCTTCTCTCCCATGTATCTGTCTGTCCATCACCATTTTGTTACCTTTGATTTGTATGTGCACTTGGACAAAATCAGGAGACTGGGGCAGTTGAAAAAGTACAGAGCGAGGAAGTAAACCTGTGGCTACACATGTTGAGTGTGTGATTGTGCATTTATGGTAATGTAAGGAGGTTTTGTGGAAGCCACCCTCTAAAAATTTTGAAGGGAAACACCTGCGACTGAGACGCAGACCTACAAAAGCACACACGCTCATCCACGACTCATTTTAAGTGCAAGTAAGCCAATCAGAAAGTGAATGTGGCTCTCATTCCCTCACTCCTCACCTCCCCGAGTCTTTGCCTCTCTCCCACTTCCAGCCTTCTATTTAAATTAAGGTGGGCTGACAAACAAATTAAATCTGTCACATCCTGTTTGCATGAACCAGACAGGAAGTCAATATCATCAGCCATGTTGGTTAGCCAGAGTTCTAATCACACTTCAATGCCATGGCAACGGAGATGAGGGTGTGGGGTGGACGTGGCCACACAGGCTTTTGTCTTTATATACTGGTGTGCAGGGTTTGGGTGAGTCTATATGAGGCGATAGTATTGGTTTTTAGAGTTTTACGTTTTATCGTACTTAAAGTAAGATTCTGCTACATATTTACATAAACTGTCTCTCTTTTCAAATGCATATACATATTAAACCAATAGGAATTTAACCTGTAGACTGTTAAAGAAAGGTTGACATTTGCTGTTTAAATCTTGTGGTTTCTGGTTAACCACAGGTTGTGATGTGTTTGGTGTTGAATGACCAACAATCAACCAACTGTTTGGCAAATTAATTCTGGGAAATTAACTCAAAAACAGCTCAGCAAAACAAAAAAAAAAAATTGTGACTTTATTACAAAATTCACATGATATAGGGCACATGTGATTTTCAAATATTTCAAACTGAAAGCAAATGTGAAAACATCAATTTCAAACTAATATCACATGTCAAACAAATGTCGCTTAGAAAATAAGGTTTGTATATAACACTGTACTTTACAGTACATCCTGAAGGAACTTCCAGTAATATTACTAAGTTTTTAAATCGACATAGTAAAGAATAATCATACAATAACATACAGAGAATGAAATATCAAACAATAAAAATAAGATAAAAACACACAAAAACAGTCACATAAAACATAATGCAACTGTAAAAATAAAACTTTGGGCTAACATAGAGACAAAATACAAAAAAAAAATCAGATGTTACTGATTCTGCAAGTCTCACATCCTCAGGCAGGGAGTTCCAGAGCTGAGGGCTCTGACTGCAGGAAACATTTTTCACATTTGGTGAGTCACAAAACGTTGACAGTAAAGGTATCAGTAAAATGTTTAATATCCACTCTTGCAATTCAATATTCGCTTCTGTCAACTCTAGCGTTAAACTTTTTTTCATGGTTATGTTTAGGCACTCACAGCACTTGGTTAAGATCAAGGAAAGATCATATTCTTGGTTTTATACAGAAAAAGGCAAAAGCGGCTTGAAACATGAGACACAATCCGTATCCAATCCTTTGTTGTCTAAATGTAATACACAGGATTCAGGATGTTAACGCTACTCTCCAGTGTCATCGTTTTGCACTTTCTACACACAAATATAATTCATATGTGACTATATATATGGTGTTTTGCAAGAGAAAATGACAGTTTAGCACCAAATGGCAAAACAAAATATTTAAATAATAGACAGAAATGTGATTATCACAGCTGATGGGCATTTATACCAAAAACAGCTGCATAATTTCTAACTTATCAACTGATGCATCCAATACACCACATATACATGGTGTCATAAAGTCACAAAACACACAGAAGGAATCACACACACAACACATCACTCAGTCATTCTCATGCCCGTACACACACATGCAGAAGAGGCCAAAGGTCACCATAGTCTTCTTGTCTTTAGCCTCTGTTTGTCAAATCAATGCAGACCTTCTCTCTCCCCCACCACACTCTCACTCTCTCTGTCTCCCTCTGTCTCACACACACACTCATTTAGACACACTCCGCCCGCTGCTGTGTTCTACTCCCTGTGGAGACGCAGCTAATCTCAACGACATCAGTCAGAGTCATAAGCTGCAGGCTATGTGTGTAGGTGTGCATTTTTGTGTATGTGTGTGTGTGTGTGTTTGCATGTGAAGGTCAAGGGTCAGAGGTCAAGTCACCTGCAGGGCTGAGTTTGACTCTGCTAACCCCTAAATACACAGGTTTCACACTAGGATGTGTAATGCAGTAAATTTGTAGCTATTAAGATTCAAACTGTCATAATGAGAGAAAAATAAAAATAAAATAAGGTAATAATAAAGTAATGATTAAAGAAAGATTTAACAGAAGAATGGAGGATAAAACTGTTGACACTGGGAGCCCACACAAGCCCAATTTTTCATTTTTACTTTTTGAGCTAAAAGGGTACCTAAAAGATATTTAGATCTCTAAATATCTAAATGTGGTCACCATTAATAAATACATGATTTTCTCACAAACAGCAACAGTTTTGTTCTGTCCTTTCCATCCACACTGACATACCCAATATGTCCATCTCTCCTGCACTCCTTCCTCCTTTCATCCTGCCCTCAGGTTAAGTCCCGTTTACTCATTTGACCCCACTGCTCTGCTGTTTAAAAATGCATGAACAATAAATAAGGATTCTCTCTCTCTCTCTGTAACTCACTCTCCCTCTCTCCATCCATCCATCTATCCATCTGCTCATGTTTGTGTAGAGCTCATTCAGGCTCTTAAAGGAAATGGAAATCCTCCACAGTGACCCTGCAGTCACTGAGGTGACTAAGTGATATCCTCTCAGTCAACATTTAGAATTCTTTGGCTACAAGGTAGGAACCTCTTTTAGGAACTCCATGTCCCAGAGGGCATTGGGGCTGATGTTTTTTAAAGGGTCTGGCCGACCCCCTTGGACCTTCAAGATGAGGTTTTTTGAGGACGTACAGTATATACACCATAGAGCAATTTTTTATGAATTTAATTTAATTTGTTAATTCATCATTTTAATTGCAGAATTGGTAGAAGATGTCAGAAGCTACAAACAATTCCCATGTATCCTACGGTAGTATCCTGCAGTATCAATCATATTTTCATAGATGATGTCCTGTTTTCACTCCAGCCTAATATTTGTATCATTTCTATTTGGAAAAGGCATCACAACTGCATTATATTACTCATTACTTCTTGCCAATGTGATATGATGCCTTAACACATCTCCTTTTCTGTCAACCCTACACTTTGCAATGACACGCAATTTCACCTTCAAAAATCAGGTAACATAAGGTTTCTTCTCCTGCGGAAAATAAGGGAACCTACACTCGGCTGATGTCCAATGTTCTTGTCATGCTTTAGCTCAACACGCTATTATGATGGCAGCACATCCAAAAATCACCTTTTGCTGGCTTTGTAACCAAAAACGACAGTATAGGTCTAAAATTCAGGCCAGCAAAACAACCTAGAGTTACGTTTATGCCATCCGGCGGCCGTAGTTATTATGACCCAGGGAAGTGACGCCACGAATGTGACGGGCCAGATGGTTTGTTACACAGAACCATCTGAGAAGTCATCCATGGAAACTGTTTGGAAAAGGGCAGACACTCAAAAAATACTCGAGAGGTGACTGGCTGAACCATCTGTCTATCACCGTCTTACCTCGGTAAGAGGCAGCTGGATTTACGACGCTGATTGGTCAGAACCACCAGTGGTTCGGACACAAGCGCACAACTTGAAGCCTGCCAAGATGGATTCATGCGTGATCTCGTAATGTTGTGATCTTGTGAATCCAGCTGCCTCGCAAAGGTAAGTGACGCAGTTCAGAGGACGTCAATATATAAGGTGACTTGATAAGATGATTTTGCCTTGTTATGAGGAGGTGGGCTGGGTGAATGGCTAGATATATAGTGGACTTTGCTGCAGGAGACTACTGTTCACTTCATGTCCAACTGTGAGTCGGGATATTTTTTTAAAAACCATAAAATTGTGGTGTTTACTGTTGCTATGACAATGAAGGTTGCATAACTTTAAGGAAGTATAAACCACATTTCAAGTGATCATTTTAACCCAAACCATAATCTGTCCCTAACCCAAACCAAGTGTTTTTTTGTGCCTAAACCTAACCAGACCTTAATTGTCATACCATAAAACATCATTATTTTTTAACAGTAATTTGTAATGGGTTTGGAAAGTGGCATATTACAGTTCTATGGGTTCTGGAGTGCATTACTATGGCCGCTAGATGGTGTAAACCTAACTATAGGTCGTTTTTTGCCGGCTGAATTTTAGACCTATACTGTCATTTAATTATGAGGATGTGTTGCATGGTTTACTGGCAGACTGTGATTCAGTGACTGTTCCTGAACACTTTCAGGTTTTAACTATTTAATAACTCTTTAATAACTATTTTTAATTGTATTTAAATGTTGCACTTTGTCTTAATGCGTTTAATGTTTTATGTAAAGCACTTTGTTGTTGCCTTGTTGTTGTGCTTATAAAATAAACTATACAAATAAACTTGCCTTGCCTTTAAAACAGCTACCTAAAGGGTCAATGTGGATCCTAAAGTTTTGGAAGCAACACTTAAGCAACACTACACTAAAACCCCCATGAACACTAAATGAATGCAAAGGAGAAAATCAGATGATGTTATTATGTAGTGACAAAGTCTGGGTAAAGGGGGGGGGGGGGGGTTGGGGTGGATGGATGAGTCAACTAAACACTGGACCTTTACATAGGAGATCGCTGTTTGTTTCCTGTTTACAACTCATGAGTTTCCCATTCAACCATGTGTAAAAACAATCATCCCCTAACCTCAACCACAAGGTTACTATTGTGACCATGAAGATGAAGATCTCCTAACCTTAAGGAAATAGTAATTGTTACCCAATTTTAACCCAATTTTTACCCTAACCATGTTATCCTAACCATAACAAAGCACTCATTTTAGCCCAGACCATGTTCTTTCCCTGAATCTAACCAAGTCATTTTTATGTCTAAACCTAACCAGACTTTAACTAGAGTGTTGTCACACCATAAAGCAATTATTTTTTAACAGTGATTTGTAATGGTTTTGGAAAGCTGGAGTGCATTACTGTGGCTGCAAGATGATGTAAATGTAACTATAGGTCATTTTTGCCGGACTGAATTTTAGACCTATAGTGTCTAAAGGTGGTGTATATATGTGTTTTTTATGAGGATGTGTTGGAAAAATTGGTATTAAAAAGCCATATATACTCCAAATCAACAAAGATGTGTACAGCAGGGTGGACAGTGAATACAGTTCTGTTTATTACATTGGGTGTTTACCAAGGCGGACTTGTCCACATGTATGGCCTGTGCATGAATTTTCGTCATTGCCATCCGCACAGGTCTTCATAGACCTCAGCAAATGAGAATATTTACTGCACACCCCTCACTGGTTTAAGGCTGACTCTGCTGTGCTTTAACCAGTTCTATTAATACATCCATGGAATGAAGTGTGATGACAAGGGAGTGGAGGGTGATCTTGTCTCTTATTTAATGACTTGTTTAATTCCAGTCACTTCTTACTATAATGAAGAAAAAAACCTTCTGTCTAACATTCTTTCTCATTGCACCTGGTCAGCTACCTGAGAATTTGTACCACTGCTCTTTGAGTCACTCTAATGTTGGATTGCCTTGCTTGTAATTCACTTTTGATAAAAGCATCTGCCAAATGACAATATGTAAAATGTAAAAAATGCAAATGTAATCGCAGATTGTGTTTTCTTTCATTTTTTATTCTATGCTCCACAGTTCATTCTTCTTCTTGGGGTATTCACAAGATGTTATGAATAGCCCAAAATTCTAAGAGTGGTGGTGAAAAGCCTTGTTTGCAAAGAGAGAGAGGAGCCTAAAAAACTTCACAGAGCAGAAATGTGAATTGATACCTCTATGTTTCAAATGAAAGAAATGGGGTTTCGGGGGGAAAGGTAAAGACAAGCAATAGAAGTGCACCATTGTTTTACATACAGAAAATTTATACTACAGCACCTTTGTGAAGCTTTTAATGCTTTCTGTTCAGACCGCGTCAACTCTGTGGTAATTTAAGTAGTTTGTATTGTGGGGTTGTTGTGTTGGGTTGTTTTTTATTGTAAGAAGTTATTTTCAGTTACAGTGGACTGTGCAGATGTTCATTATTTTGTGTCCAGCCCCTGTAAAATTGTGATTTATTTAATCTGTCAAACAAAAAGAGACATGGGCTGAACTTGGGGCCTGTTTCAAGAGTTACCTTAATGGGGCATCCTTGTGGCCTATGGTGTTTAAGCACATACTAATGTCTCTTGTTCAACTCTAGCTGGGGACCTACGGTAAAGGCAAAATACAAAAAAAATATAATCTTTAAAAAATCGTTATCTTGACAGGTTTTGCTGAGTAATATGTTTTTACATCAATACATGATCAAAATCTGTAGGGTTTCTGGGTTTTACTCATAATATTTTATCTTGCCCTTCATCCACAGGGAGGTCAAAGGTCAAAGTCAGGAAATAACAGCTTTTGATTTGATATTTGCCTTTGATATTTGATTGACATTCAAGAGCAATACATTTGGCTCCAGATGTTACTGGATGAAACCAGTGCACGTATGACCAAAGAATGAATATTCATGATGTGACATGAAGCTCTATGAAAGCTATATAATGCCAATGCAAGAAATAAAAAACATAAATTAAAATATTTTTTTTCACAATTTGCAATACTCTTACCTAAAACTTTCTTAATACTAATAATCAACAGCAGATCAAAATCTATTTAACATGCAGCATCAAATTGGTGAATTGAATGCAAAAAATCTTTAAAAGAAATCTCAAACGAACTTTGAATTTGTTTCAATGTCACATTCAGAGATACAACTGCATCATTAAACAGACGTCTGGATATGTAACTCTGGTACAATAGAAGATGAATAGAAAAAAACAGACCAGCAAGGACAAACGTTTTAAAACAGCAGGAGAGCCATCAATCTTTCCCCGGATCAATTTCCTAAAGGCCAGGAGATCAGGAATAAAGCCAGAATGGGGTTAATCTGTGGAAATTATTTTGTTATTAATAATAATTTCTCAAATATCTAATGGCCGGGAAAGACGGACTGTAACACTAATCAAAGCTGATGGGAGAGTCTGTCTTTGCACATCAGAAAATGTCCTCCCCTTGATTGCTTTAAGTGGTGTATGGATTTAGTTCCTATGTATTCACTGCAAGTGAAATGTATTAATCCCAATGTATTTCAATTACTGTAAACGCAATATGATTATTTTCTTGTGGTAGCTCAACATTTTAACCTCTTCTAAAATAAACAGTTACATTCTGTGCCATTGGTCCTTGGTAGCTCAGCAATTTTCATTATTAAGTTAATGTACTCTGATTCAGTTTAATTGCTGTGTTGCTCATAAATAGTCACAATATTATGTTGTTAATAGATTCAATGGTCTATCTGTGTGTGTGTGTGTTTGTGTGTGTGTGTGTGTGATCTTGGAGAGTTAAAACAGGCATAATGAAGTAGCAAAAAGCTGCCTTCATCCCCAGACCCCTGAAACAAGCAATTATGGCTAATTTGTCCTTTTAAAAAGACGTGGGGAAGCCATTTGTCCCAACACACACACACGTACAGACGAGCACAATGGGAGAATATTCATGTCTCTACCTCCCCCTCCACAAACACTTAGGAGCTAATTATTGTTATTAGCATCATGGTTGAAATCCCTCTACAAGGACATGTCAGCACACTTCAACATCTGTACACTTCTTTTCTTTCATCAAAGAAACGAGAGAAACAGGGAAGGAGGAGGGAAGAAGTGACACATAAAAATGTCCTGAGATCACCTTGAAAAGGCATAATCAAAATGTTCCACACTTCCAAGTCATTTTGTTTAACACACTATGACAACATTTCACTACAGCGGTAATTGGCTCTCACAAAATATTGGCCTAATATACACATGAATATTGATTTAGCCATAAGCAGCACCATTCCCATTATAGATAATGTTGCTCTGATTTTACTATTATTTCAATCATCAGGCTATTATGGACAAACATGTTTTCCATAATGACAACATGTTAACTATAAAACATGGATTAGACTATGGCTTGATTCCTATTCAAGATGACTGCTATAAATATAGGTGAAGATCAATAAACCATGGATTAACTTGTATGTCAATGGAGTAACAGGACTATTTAAAGCTTATTCTGCAACAGTATGACTCAATGGTATCCAATGTCATCGCTAATTGAAAGTAGCACTCATCAGCCAACTAATGTTCAACTCACTTTGGTTTTAGCATGTCCATCCATCCATCCATCCATCTATCCATGGAGGCTAAGAAAGGCAACCCAGGTGTTCTTCTCTCCAGCCAAGTCTACCAGCTCATCCTGGGGGATCCCATGGGCGCTCCAGGCCAAATGGGATGTGCAGTCCCACCAACATGTTCTGGATCCGCCCCGTGGTCTTCTCAGAGTTGGGTGGCCCTAGAATATCTACACAGGTAGGCGTCCGTGAGGCATTCTGATCAGATGACATAGCTTCTCAACTGGCTCCCACCAAAACCACGCAAACTAAAAATGAATCTGCCTTTGTGTTGCGAAGACCAAGAAGCCCTAGGTCGTTGCTGTTGATGCTTCCGTTTGGATATTTTTAAAATCCTTTTTGACTGCACCGGATATCTTGACATCACATTTATCCAGTTTTGCATTAGAGTATAGAAAAATACACTAAACAACAAAAACCAAAACTGTAAGAGACTGTGTGACTGTTGGTGTTTTAATAGTGTTAACACTTACTCTGTGTATTTTAACTTAAAACCTGAAGAGATACAGTCCATATTGAGCTCAGAATGATCTCATTTATCTTTCTTTGTTATTCTAAAACAAAATGGATCGGTCTACCCACTTGACTGGTTGACTTTTCTTCGACAAAGACACGGTGAAGAATGAACACACACATGCACACACTCAGACACACAAAATTAACTGTCTTGCTCTCATCTCTAATGCATCTGTCATATCAGGGGTAAGCCCTCTTGATCTCTCTCTCCCTCTCTCTCTGACAGCTGGATTGCTGCTCACTGGTCCTAAATGAATTGATATTTCTTCTGGCCACTTGAATTTGTCACTTGACTTCTCTGTGTAATCTTCACTCCTTAGCGACTGCGGTGTCTACTTGTGTGCATGTGCTTTCAAACCTGGGTAACGCAGTTCTGTGTTTTGGATGAAAACACATGGCTAATAGAGTCACTGACTGTCAGGCCGCCAAGTCAGGCAAAATGCCTCCAGAAGGCCTCCATGATGAACCTGTCAAAGGTGATCTCATTTTTCCTTCAACTACAACAATGAAACGTAATCGCCTGGAGAAGCATGACTAACACAGTGGAAGAGAAATCAGAATTTACTGGCATTACAGAGTGAGGCTGTTTGTGTGACTGTGTGCATGCACCTACAGTATGCAGGGGATCTGTGGACCCTTATGAATCTGGAAAAATCTTACAGCTGCAATAGGCAAGAGTTGTGTGATTTAGCTTAAATCACAGTGTAGCTGCTACAGAGTAAAATATCTTAATTTTGAGTGAAAGATCTTGCCTGTCTCATCCTTTGGCCTGTCTGCCTTCAGTTTTTGCATATGCAATAAGAAGTCATTCATATGTAATCTGGGTTGAAAGAATGGGCTGTAGCAAAAACATGCAGATGGGTTGTGAAATGTATTATTCTAAAGTATCATGGACCAAGAAGGTTGCTAATGTGCTGTGTACAGTTTACAGAAGTGACCTTACATGATTTTGGGGGACTGGAATTCAAAAGTGTTACTTCTAGTTGCCAATAAGTACATTTTTGAAGAGAGGGATGGAAAAGCAAAAACCCAGCTTTTCATTCTCACCAAACAATCGCATTGTCAAGCATTAGAAGAGGTGGTAGCACAATGATTTCCATTGTCTGCTACACTTCAAAGCAGCATGGCTGACCTAGCATCTCAGAGTGGCAATTCACTGGGCTCAGCTTGAAGCTGTAAAGCTACGCTCAACAATTAATTACGCTGCAGTGTAATTTGGCAACATTTTAGACAGTTACACCAATCAAAACCCTCTGACTCTATGATGTGCAGTCCTTAAAACTCTAACTCTAAACTAGCTATCAGTGTCTTTTAGAATTGATATTAAGATTCTTTTTAGTTTTGAGTCGCTTCACAGCCTTAGCCATACAGTCATAAGATATATTCTAACCAGATTGCTGAAATTACTGCTCATATTACTTAATTATACGTCACATGTCTGCATAGCAGCAGGGGTCCTTGTACATTTCGTCATCTGCCATGACTGTCAGGGTCTTCATGGACCTCTGTGCAGATGTTTGCATGTAGCTCAAAATGACTTCACAGACTGGACACACAAAGACATGTCCACGTGTACAGCCTGAATTTCTGTGAGAAAAAAAATGCAATTGGATAATATTAAATCCTGCTTAACATCAATTCCTTGAACCCCACAAGAAAGCAGAAAGATCACAGATTACATGTGAAGCACTAATGTAAATCAGCTTACAAAATATTTATTTTTATCAAAATATTTAAAAAGACACAAAAATCCCAGACCCACTTCCTCATCCTCTTTTCTCCCCCTGGTTTTACTTCTGTCTTTATATATCTATCTTTCTTTGTGTGTGTGTGAGTCCAATCACTCCATATCTCTATCAAAAGCACTCTTGAGGAATATGGCACAATAATATTCAGCATAAAATCAATGACTTGTTTAATTTAAACAGGGAGGAAGAGGGAAGGCTGGGTAATTGCAGAGAAAGGCCCACAAATCAGCCGTCCTTGTTATCCCATTTGACGGACCATTAAACGTCTGCAGGAATAAACATTATTTTTAGCTTAACTACCAGCTTCTGTCGGCTATAGAGTAGATGGGCAAATCATTCCAACAAAAAAATAAAACTGGTCTTGAGAGGTAAAAGTCTGGGCTGTTTGTTTATTCCATAACATTTGTAGGTAAATGTTTTGGCAGCTGACTGTGACACGTAGAAAATGTTTTAGCTGTCAAATATGGCCAGTATTTTGCAAAGACAATATATTTCTGTGTACAATATATATATTTAAAGTGAAACTATTTCACTTTTGGAAGCCAAAATAACAGTCTTTGTCTTACAAATGAAAATGTGAATTCATAAACCATAAAGTGAACCATTGCTCAATTCTATACACTTAGGGGTTTTACAGCAACATCCTTACTTGGTCCTTACATCAATGCTTCATTAGCTAACATTAGCCACATTGACATTACTGCGTCATTTTACCCATTTCATTTCTTTTTTAGATATTTTTGCGTTTATTTGGCAGCAGATAGTTGAAATGTGACCGGAAATGAAGGGAAAGAGACGAGAGAACATGCAACAAAGATCTCCAGCCGCAATCCAAACAGAGATGTCGCAGTCACAGTATCCATGCACCAGGATGCCCCAATGGCTCATTTTTGTACTTGTGCTAGTGTTATACTATTTTTAAGCACATCGTAGATAAGAAATTCACTGTGTAAACCAACAGAAGTTGCTAACACAGCGTACCTCGCCGGGAGCCATATTTGTTGTTTTCAGTACTCTTTTTACGCAATGTTAGTGTCTTTTTCTAATGAATGTCTTTTTGTAATTAACAAAAAATAATAAACTCATTAAATTACAAGGCGATATCGATGCTTTAAGAGAAGTGAGAAGGCTTGATTGAAATGCAATCACATCCAGTGTTTTCAGCGATACAAACAATAAATTTGAATTTTCTGGCTGTGACAAATTTGGCTGTGGGCGTGAGCCCAAATAGACCCTTTTCACAGCAGACATTTTGACATGTCAAAGCAGGAAAAGTACAGGTGGAATAAATATCATTAATGATGGCTGCATTTCATTTAGCTGAACCAGTTCCAGCGCTCTGAGATTGTGCATGCTCACTCACTGACATGGTTTACTGGGCCAATTAATGGATTGGAGCCATCATTATTGTTATTATTTACACCTGTGCTTTTCCTGCTTTGACCAGTCAAAGTGTCTGCTGTAAAAAGAGTCCATCCCAGGCTTCATAACAACCCTTCATAAAACAATAGGTAATGTCACAGACATTACACAACTTTTTTTTGTCAATAATTGATCGCTGGAACCAAGACAAAGCAATCAGGATAGATGAAGCTGAGCAGATTTTCTTAGTGATTCAAAATCTGATTTCTTGGAAATCTCAACCTTGTGTAGTACATTGATATAATACATTTCAAAGGGTAAAACAACCAGGAAATTGTTTAATTCTAGAAAAAAGGATATATTTCTAATAGTAAAAACCTGTGGATAATCCTGCAGTTCCTCAGACAGCAGCAGCAGGGACAGTTCAAGTGGAAGCAGTAATATGGAGGTTAGTTGGACTATGAAATAGGATGGTAGATGATGATAGAAGGAGGCCACTTCACCATCTTCACCTGACTGAATAAAGAAATTACTCTTTCTCTTTCTGTCACTGTAGTTCCCTCCCCTTATATTTATCTCTGTTTCTGAGCACAAAGCAGATGTATGTTAGGTACTCATGTAACCCCTCAGCTCCTTTATTTTTACAGATAAGACATTTTTTATATGTTGCCCTTGATACATGTTCCCCCAGGGAGTTGTCAGAAATTAACTTTATCTGGTCTTTAATTACGGTACATGTGCTCTGATGCATCTCTCACGCCCCCCTAAACCCCAACATCACCCTCTGCAGCCCACCCCCCAACACTGTCATTTTCAAAGCTATTTTAAGACAATGTGTGATTATCTGTGACATTGCTTGACATGTGCCTCAAGGCTGTCTCTCTCTTCACTATCTCTGCTCGCTCCCTCTGTCTCCCTCTCTCTTTCTTCCTGTCGCTCTCTAATCAAAAAGCCAAACCATGCAGACAGCTCAGAGCAAATAACAAGTCACTCCCCGTGGATGTTTGAAGATGACGGAGCGACCGGAGCGACGAGGGAGGAAATACACTCTGATCGTTCTCGGTCTTGAAGCCAACACAAAATTTTAACCCATATGGTTGCGCCACCATTTTTCTCAGATTTTCTAATAATCTTCTTTTTTGTTGTGATCCATACATGATGTGTTATATGTAATGTAAAAATGGACAGAATTCCCTCCATATACTAAGACTTGTAGAAGCAATCCCCTAACTGTCAGGAATCTCTAAATGTGTAATAAAATAAAATCAAAAAATCAAATTGAACATTTGCTTGTTTGCCATTTCTATGGTTAAGATGTGATTAAGCAACTAAAACAACTTGGTTAAGGTTAGAGATGGATAGTGGTCATGATTTTAAAAAAAGAAAAAACAACAACAACAAAAAAACCCATTGATTGTTAGTGAGAGACAGAATGTGAATAGTGATCTCCTATGTCAAAGTAACTCACTTCCCTACAATCCACCCAAACCTCAAACCTTTTTGCTGATTTGGCAAAAAAAATGGATGGCGTGGTCTGTCTGTACTGCATCTTTCCTCACACTCACAATATCTGGATTCTTTCTTGAGGAAGACCGTGAGATGGGATTGAAAGCTCTGAAAAAGGCCACTAATTTCACAATGATTTTTCTGATTTCATTAAAATATCATTATTTACAATTTTGAACTAAATTGGTTTCAACATAGTGATCAGTCCACTTGGTTACTTTGTATAACTGTTAAACATGCCAGCTGAGTAAAATATTAAGCTTGAGATACACATCTAGAAAACTTCTTTTAAAGAGGTAAGGCAGATAGAATGCAAGTGTGTGTCCAGTATCTCCAGGAATTACATCCACACTGTTCAATTTGGTACCTTGTGGTTTATCCATCCAAAGCCAACATTCAGTGCTAATGCAGAAAGTAATGTGCTCTATATGTGGAAAGTAAGAGTATGCAGATCAGGGTGGTGGATGGGTATGTTGCGCCTCAGACTTTCATACAGGAGACAGGAGTTGGTGTTCCATTACAGACCTGCAATTAAAGTTTGGCTTTTTTGTTAATCCAAACCCAAATCAATAACCATAGATTATTTGCCATAACCACAATATTGACTCAGCCATGACCAGCTGCATGGATATTGTGGAAAGCAAGTTTTGAACATGATGGCATTGGACATAAAAAAAGTTTGCATTGAACAGAATCCCTGGTTTTGGAGAATCAGTGCTCATGTTTAGCAGTAGGGCTGGATACCCCTGGTAGGCAAGAACATTGTCATTATAAAAATGGTTAAAAAAAAAGTTGAGGGCCCCTGGTTTTGGGGTTTGGAACTAACTACTGATGCTCATTTTTTTCATTAGGTCTTGATTCTTTTCTAGATCTTGAAATGCTACCAATAGGTGTCTAGTCACAGGTATTCACTGACAGCTGCGAGTTACCCATTATGATTTTTTGAACATTTTTTCTTTTCCACCACAATTAAAAGGATCAAAAACTAAGGATCATTTCAATCTCAGTTCTGTTTTCTACATGCTTCTAATGTGATAATACATCAAATCTCATGTCTTTCCCCACTTTTTTCATGCAAACCAAATATAATGAAAGAGATTGTTTATAAGTCTACAGTAGCTCAGTTGGTGTGTGATGACTGGGACAAAATCAACATTTATATTATAGCAGGTTTAGATGGCAAGCAGTGAAACATTGATGAAATTACCCATCTGCCTTCCCTCGAATGTTGGCCATGTATCATAGCCAGAACAAATACCACATAATTACGTAATTAATCAGATCATGTATGTTTCCTCTCCCTTCCTCTCATTTTTTTTGTTCTTTTGTACAAGAGTCAAATGCATGTAATCACTTGTTCTGTAATGTAATCTGATCAGGGCCATGTAATTCTTCATTTTCCAACAGCTCCCTGGAGCAACGGATCTGAGAGCGAGATGAATGTGGCTGAGTCTCTCTGTCTCTCTGCTTTCCTTTCTCTAAATGTGGCTCCTTCAGTGTGGTTAACCGCTTGGCCATGTAGCTGCTGGCAGCTGCGTCTCCCGCCACAAGACAATATCTCTCCTCCTCACTTGTCTCTCCATCTATTTATCCATCCATCCATGCCCCGCGCCCCCTTCCTCCTTCCCATCCTCTCTCCCTTCTCATCTCCTCCAGCCAGATATTCCTCTTCTTCATCATCCCCTCTTTCCCTCTTTTGTCCCTTACTTCTCCTCTTTCTCCTCTCCCTTCTCCTCCCTCCTTCCCCTCCCTCCCTCCAGTGGCGACACCAACCATCAGGTCCCATCTATCTGTGTGTACGTCAGCAATTAGAGCGTCGTGGCAGCCAAATGCCAGCCATGTCCCCAAGCTACACACACACACACACACACACATACACTCAAAGGCTATGCCCTGACAAAACAGCAAGAGAACAAATCACACCATAATTTATAATCTCGCTGCGCTAAAATCTCATTATATTACAGACATATGGATTTGGCGGCATGCACGGCTGGGAAGCCGCTGCTATAAATTCCACCAATCGTAAATTATTAAGGGAAAGATAGAAATGACCGTTGCCTGTCCAGATTAGCTGTAAATCACACTCAAACATGGTTTGTTTAAGGAATTAAGTCCCACGTGGTGTAAAGCACCTAACAGGGTATTGCTTAAGTCACTGAGTAGTAGGAAGGGTCAAGTATGAGCTGCCTTAAAATATCAAAGGATTACTGGTTCAAGTCATAAAACAGGCGAGGGTTCCCTGTAAGGAAACTTCGCCTTTATCTGTACACAGCAACTAGCTCTGAGAAATGGAAAATGTCTTGACTACAGCACCTTTTTCCACATTCTGTTGCTGTTTTACCAGTTTAAGAGAAAGCCAACAAGCAACGCAAACGAAGAGGAAATCCATAGCTTGTCACGCCCTCTCCACTCTACTCCCCTCTATCCAGCTTTCCTGTTTTAGAGTTTAAGCAAGTGGAATTTGATTTAAGGATAAACACGGCCAAGCAGAGGTGAAAGCAGGCCGCGACAGGGCAGCCCCGGCCCTCTGCTGTCAGCTCGGCTTTTCATTATCACTCTGCCATTTCAGAGGAGATGTCAGGGGTTTCATAACAAAAGGATATGACTCAGTTCAGATGGATGCAACGAAATCTGCTAAAAACAGAACAAGCCCTGATGTTAACCTGTGTCTGCTAACACGCAATGTTGTACACTCATGTCATGTCATCAGCGAAGGTGGTTCAGGCAAATACTTTTTCATACATATCTTGTATTTGGAAACATACTGAGAATGATGATGTAATTAAAACACTATCTATAGTCTGAACAACAATAAATTACTGAAAGCTTCTAACTTGCTACTGAATTTTTAATCCATCCAATCCATCTTGGTCTGAGCTTCTGTGGACCTATAAAGGATAGAGACTGTCCTCCCAAGAAAAACGTCAGCATCTGTCATTTCAGCAAATGCCCGAAAACGATTATATGTTTACATTCAAGTGACAAAACTCTCTAGCAGCAGTAGGAAATATGACTCTTGTCTGGTGGGAGCAAAGGAGGAAGTAGTGTGACGTTATTCTAGAGCCACAAAGTCTGCAGAAGAAGGAGGTCGGGGTGGTTGGATGGGTCAACAAAATGTCGGCCTTTGACACTGGAGACCGCCGTTCTCTTCCCATTGGTTTCTTTTAACCATGGCCACAAGTGTTTCCAAACCTCAGTAAAGTAGTTATTTTAACCCAGTACTGACCCAAACTAAGTTGTTTTTGTGCCTATACCTAACCAAAGGGTCAGCTCAGAAAACTCTTGCGTCATTCTGGAGGGAAATTACCAACTGGTTGGTTAATTGGACGACGCATCTCTCTCACTCTTGTTTTTGTATAACGGGCTGCTCAAATGACCCACATGGCGACCAGCCCACCAGGATTTCTCCCGGTGCTCCAGAGTCTGACTATGGCCTTACAGCATACGTAATTTAATTAATCTTTTCTTAATTCTTGTGCTTTGAAGTTTGGGTTTTAGTACAAGTTTGCATTTGCATAAAGAGATCCTATCATGTAATACAAGCACCAGAGGATCAAAGCTCTTCCTTAAAGGCTTGGTTTACCCAAAGAAGGGTATTTTTCTAGAGCTGCCAAAACCCCGCCAGGTTTTAAAATGTCCATCTCTCAGATTCAAGGAGGTGAATGGACCTTTGTTTTTGTCCTCATGAAAGTATAAAAGGATTACATTTCATGAGTTAATCAGCAACATCTCTTTAGTAACAGTCTTCCCGTTACTCTGAATAACCCAGAAAACACACTGTCACCAGTATTCATTAGTAGTAACTTCTAATGAAAATAGTTTAAGGTAAAGTCTAGAGATTATCTGTAGACATTCTGAAGAGTTGTGCCTGTTGTAATTGTAATTTTTTTTACTGTGAGGGCCAAAAATGAAATTACATTTACCTCCATTATATTGGGGTGAAGGCAGAAATGTCATTGATGTAAACTTTTTCTCAAACCCTGCACAAACAAACCAAAACTATTTACATGGCACCATACCATTAGAGATAAGTGAGAAAGTATGCTTTTTGCGATTGGGTTGAAATGACCCTTTAAGATTTTCACACACCTTTAAACACATTTTTAGTATCCTTCCCTCCTCTGGTATGTGCCTCTGAAATAGCTTTGCTCAGGAGTGGGGGAAAGAAGCCGTGCAGATGCCTCCGCAGTGAAACAGGTGCTATCAAAGTGCTTCCTAGTCAATACACACAGAGGCAGCATTTAAAAACATCAGGGGGGTTGGACTAAAGGGTGACATTAGACTTTGAATGGAGAGGGATCTAATACATGGATGGTCCTCTTCCTCAGTCAGCCCATTGACTCCAAACTGAGCCTATTAGCAAGACAACACACCGCTAATGGCAGTGCTACTGCTGCTACTGCCTCTCATGTGTATGGAGACCACCCAGCACACACACACACACAACCCTCTTCACTTTTCCCACGCTATTGTTATCTAAAACATCAGTATATTATAGCGTGAAACCAGATCAAAGTGTGAGTTCCATTAGAAAACCATAACACCCTGTTGGATCGAAATGTGCTTGTAATCACGTATGATGAACTGTAGCAGGAGTGTTTGGGGAGAAATGAGAAGAAATCTATCTTGTTAGCACTAGTTATTAAATGTTGGTTAGCTGGTGTTAAACAGCTTATCTACCTGCATCTAGTGTGTTAAATATAATAACTTGAACTATTATTTTGGACCTAAAAAATTCTAAAAAAATATATAATGTTCTCTGGATGAGTTTTATGATTTGTGACTTGATATAAGGGTATGTGTTATTTATGGATTTAACTCTCATAAAAGAATAAATATTTGTATTTTCTCCCTTAACCACTATAAAGAATAATGTCAGTTTTACCTTAAGGGTATTTTGATGGCTTCTAATCTTGAATCTTCTTTGGTGGTTTCTCTATGTATGATAGTATTTCTGTATGTCAGAAACTGTCATATCTTCTGTACTATTTTTCTATAAAATCATGTATTCTCTTATTGCAGGAGTTTTAGTCCAGTATTACATGTTCTAGTTTAAGGAGAATGTCAATATATTTATCCCACTAAGCGTCCTGTCCAATTACATTTAATTCCAGTTATGAGTGGACATTTTCCCTCCATGGACCCTGTTTTTACCTCACATTTGGTGTGAGTAACCATAGGATTTTCTGACAATACAAAGTGATGTGTGTATACAGTATTAATCAGTGTCTGCCTTTTTCTGATGACTCACTTTAAGTCACAGTTTTACCACCTGTTTATTTGCCCTTCCAGTGCCCAGTTTGAATCAAACCATGTAAACATTTGTGCCAGTCCAACAGCACTCAGTTGCTTTCTTTATCATCCACAGCAACTGACCAAAAGTAAGTTACAACAGAATAAAAAAGTTGAAGACTTCTGGTCAGTTCCTCATGTGACCAGCAGGGGGGTGTAGTGGAGAGGAAGACAAGGGACACCAGGCTTCTCTTCTCCCTGTCTCTCTCTCACTCTCTCAGTCTCACACTGAACACACTTTATTTTGTCAATTGCTTAAGTTACACCGCCTTTTTTTTTCAGAAGCAGCCCCCCACAAAATCGTACATATTCCAGAGCAAATTGTTGGGGGTAAAACTGCGCTTTGTTTTTTGGACTTTGTACCATAAATCATCTGCGCCACATCATTTTCCTATGATTTAACCCTGACAGTTTGTGACAATGGTGGTCAGATAACTGTAGTCAAAACAGTAAGTGGATACATGGAGCTGTCAGTGCTTTGTCACTGGGTATGGGAAGGAGGGTAAAGTTATTATTTTTTCGTCCAAAAGAGTTAAAAATGTAATTTGGATGAAGAGAAACAATCACATGCCGCGTGTCATTTCTATAAAAATGAGCAAACCCGGTTGTGGACCAATGTCATCTAAAAGTTTGGTGAATTTAACACGATTAAATACTATATTAATAAATAAAAAGTGATCGACTTCTCCCATAAATTGTGCATATTTGATTTATTAATGGCTTGGAAGTTTTGTGGATCGATGACGGGTCTTTGCCACACAGCTGTGGGTTTAGTGAACTTCCCTCTGTCTCACTGACTTCAGTCTCTAGTGCGCCCTTTATAAGAGTGTCTCGTAGTCCACCTCTTTTTGTTGAGAGGTGGACTTCATTGGCTTTATGGCAAACAGTCTGTCCAACGGGCGAGAGAGAGAGAGAGAGAGAGAGAGAGAGGAGGGGGATAATTCATTCACTTTGCGCACAAAGCGCAGTGGAAATCACCCAGGGGAACGAAACAGCAGACAGAGGGGAGAGGCAGAAGGGTGGTTGTGTGGAGGGGGGGGGGGGGTTGTTGAGAAACAGTGTCCACACATGCACACGGACAAACACACTCTTAAGACTGAAGTTGAATGATCCAAAAACGAAATTCTCCAATTCGTTTATGTCCTTGTAATTACTCTTCATCTTCTGGAACACCAAGCAAAAACGGAAATGACAATAAAGTTGACTTGTCATGAAAAAAAATGTTGATTATCTTGCAGTATAATGACTCAAATATAAGACATCAGCGCTGTCTGGTTCTCTGATTTCTCACGGGAGAGGAAACTGAGTGATCCTGATTTTTTTTTTTTTAAGGCAGAAAAGAACCCCAATTTGGGAGCAGTGTACGGCAAATTGGATGACCATGCTGGGAGAAGAAATGACAGAGAGATAATGATTAATGAGTAGAAGATCGTTGTTTTTAACCGGGGAAATGATAGAGAGCTGCTGTGTCTGTGTGTCTGTCCCTGAGTCATTGAGCGACCCGAGCGCTGCGCGGCAGCACTGCACCTCGGAGCGCTCTGGACCCTGGACACCCCTCCTTCCCTCCTCCCTCCCTCCCCCACCTCCCCGCGTCCTCCCCATCCACCCCCACACTCTCCGCTCAGGCTCGCGCAGCCCAGCTCCAGCCTCACACACGTCGCTGTTGAACACTGTGAGACCCCCACCCCACCCCCCCCTCCCTCACACCACCACTGCCTGCCACCGTCTCTGCGATCCTGCGCTCCCTCACCGGCTTCACTCCTCTTTCCTCTTTACTGATCGTCCCTCTCGGTGTTTCAGCGGAGGGGCTGCACGCGCGATTGCGCTATTGATACCCACTTTACACTGTGTCTGTGGAAAGTCTGCCTCTCTCTCTCCCTCGCTCTCCCTGTCCTCCTCTCTGGCCGCGCTTTGGTAACCTAACAGGGAGGTGTTAACTACTTTTGCTTCCCCCGAAGCGCCTCCCGTTATCTCCGGTACTGCTGCGCAAGAGCCAGAAGGGCCACTGCTACTGATATTCCCACTCCGCAGAAAAGTTTTCGGTTTGTTGTGAGGATAAAAAAAAGGAAGCCGGGAACCGAGGACTCGTCTGCAGAAGAAGCGGATTCTGCCACGGCGAGGTGAGTAACTGTCTTTTTGTAGTTGTTGTTGGGTTTGAAGCGTATAAGCTACAGTTTGTGCTTCCACGCCTTTTTCGCGTTCCGCCGTTTCTTTCTGTTTTGGAAGCGGATTTCGAGCCGTTTCTGTAAACTTTCTCGGGGATTGTGAGCTTTGGTCGCTGTGCACGGCGGCGTTTCCACGCGTGGAAAAAAATAGAGAAAGTCACAGCACTGTCTGTCTCCGTTTGGACAAGGACTTTTACGCGTGTGCGCGTGAGTGCGTTTGCGTTTATCTCTGTTTATATCTCTCCAGGTGTTTGTGTGTGTGTGTGTGTGTGTGTGTGTGCGCGCGCGCTCGCGCGCATGTGAGCGTGCGCATGTTAGGTTCCCAAACAAGAAAGTGGCTTCTTGAAAACACTTGAATTGTTCAGTATAGTGGAACCGTGCGTGTCAGTGACATTACGCATACATTACCATCACCATACATTAGCCTAGTACATTAGAAGTCTACTGCACTGCCGACCACCAACCAATATTTAAACTTTTTTATAACTCTAAATATTGATTTTGCAATTGATTTTGAGAAGGTGGGTTATCTTTTCAGAATTAGATCATTTAATTATCCTCAAACCCTCCAGTTAAAGAAAAAGAAATCACGTTCGGCCAGAGAAAATGTAATCTTTCTTATTTTTCTAGAGCTGCCAAAACCCCGCTCCCACCATCACCCGGTGGATCCTCAATAACGACCGTTAGACTGCAGGCCTCCTGTGAATATATTTATTAGTTTAACTTGAGTTTCAGTTCTTCATATGAAGACAGCACGGGTTATTGCTCACTGAATGTTCCTGTCGTTGATTTTCAGTGAAAGTTACAGTTGCTTTGAAGCGTTAAAGCGCTCATAATGATGAGGGCATGTGGCTTAAACTGCCGCATATTGGCCCCGTAAGTTGGGGTCCAATGAAGCCACTGATGGGGCTTATTTTAATGAATCACATAACACAGATAGAAATTTATGAAGGAGTCCTGGACCACAACTATGCTGTAATAATGGGATTCATCTTCATAAACGAATTTTGAACTTGTATTTTATTCAACTAAATATGACTGTAGCAATTAAAATAAAACACAATAAAAACAAAATTAGCAAAGCAGTAAGTAATAGTAAAAAATACAATAAGAGGAAAACAGAGAAAGATGTTTTTAGAGGAAATCCTCCCCCCTGTGTGCATGTAAATCCTCACAAATACGCAACAAATTATTCTCAGTTTCTCTCAAAGAGAAACAGACGGCTTGAATTCAAAAAGAAGGCGACTGGCTGTGTAGCATGCACGTGCACGTGAACACTCGTGCAAACGCACGCACACACACACACACACACACACACACACACACAAATACACACACACACACAGGCCTACACACAGTTGGGAAACACCTGTTAACTAGGGAGCCACTATAATTTACATCCTCCCCCTAAATAAGCAGCGCCCAGCCAGAGGAAGTCCCGGGGGCCTTCCAGCCTCATGGCCGAGCGCAGTGAGCCAAAATCGGCTTCTCTCAAGCGCCAGCCCCCGCTGCTGCTGCATCAGTTTTACCAGATACAACATCCACATTTAATGTACATTTTCTGTATACTGCGAGTCTCATCAGGAAGAAAGGATTATTGCTCTCAACAGGACTTTTTTCTTATTTGTTTTTATTTTTTTTATCATTTTTGGCAAACAGCTCCCACGTCGTTATAGTTAGAGTTAGTGTTCATTTTATACTGTCTCTCCTTGTCTCTCCTCATATTCCATATGGGCTCTCAGTCTGCCGTTTTAATTTTTTCTTAGTTTTTAGATTTAATAAATGAAAGTTCTTACTCTGAGCGACGGGTGCAGACAGTGGAAACTTGTAAAAACGTGAATGTGACTGATTTTATTTTCATTTCTTCTGTCAGCGTTTCAGTTTCTGAACTCACAACTGATATTCGGGGGAATATTTCACCAGTTTTGCTCACTCCGTTATTTCTTTGCTGGTGTGCCTGCCTCTTCTTATCAACATCTTTACCGTATTTGAAACAGCAAACAAGTGAGCAGACGCGCACGCGCCCGGATCAAGGCGCATAACGGCAGAACAGGCAATAATAAAATTAGTGGGAAAATTTCAGCAGACCCATTAGTAGTAATTTCCAAGTTGAAAAGTCCTCTCAGCGCCGGCAATAAATAGCGCGTAAAGACGCACTTTTGGGGAGAAGGTGCGCCCGAGGCGGGTCATTGAACTCACCGCACAGTGAAGATTGAATTATAGTTCCATAAAAACAGGAACTCGCTCCGCACCCACTGATCCCAGCTTGATTTTCGTGATGAATCTCTCCAAATTGATTTTATTGATTGTCAGATCAACCAGCCCTGACTTCTAACGACCAGCCGAGCCTTTTCATTTTCAAACCAAACACATTAGCGAGCGATAATTATCTGTTAAAGGTGGAAAATAAGGAAGGAGGAGAGGTGTTACTGAAACATATTTTCTTTTCAAATGGAATCGATGATTTATTATCGATTTTGTTTCCGGTGCGGAAGTTTTCGTTTTGTAGCATATTTATTATTTGACTTAATATACAATTATTGATAAAAGAAAAATGAATACAGGTGTAGTTTTATCCTGTTTTCAGTGTGATACATGTTATTTCTATATTAAGGCACATAACCCATTCTTCTTATATATTTATGCCAGTAAAATTATTTTCTTTTAATTAATAATATTGATTAACATAATGCAGAGTGAAGCTTTATTTCATACATTTTTCCACTTAATGTTTTAATGCAGGTTGAAGGTTTTTAGCCTGTAAAATAACTCAAAATTGCAGTTTAATTCTTACATTTATTTATAAGTATGTTAATGAGACATTCAGTGCAATTAGAAAAAAAACATTATAGTCATTTTTCTATACTGAAGTTATATATTTAAACTATAATTTAAATAGGCCTGCTTTGTTTATACGTCATTCTTAATTAAGAATTTTTTTTTCATATGATGCCATGACTTTTTTCACCATTTGAAGATGGTTTTCATTGTAAAATGCTGTCATTCTGAGTGATGCACCGCCCTGTTAGTGTTTGTATCATTTTATTATTTTCCGCTTCAGTTGTCAGACTCTCAGTGATTTACAGGCCGCCGCTTCCTTCTTGTTTCATTTGAATTAAACTCGCTTGTTTCTCGTCCACGTTGAAAAGCGCCACAAAGGCCCGGTATTTTTATCTCTGTCTTCCAGTAAAACTCGTATTTTGATTGTAACTTTTTGGCTGCTTTAACTTTAAAATAACTTCTTATGTCAAATGGTGCGTTAATACAGGGTATTAATTCATCTGTGCCTCAGAGCTTTGGGATTACACAGATACAAATTATGCCCGTTTTCAGCCAAAAACATGACAGAAATTATTCCTGAATGAAACAGCACAACACAAACTGCAATCAGCAGAAATTCTGCATGTTTGTTTTTCAACCAAATTCAATGGCATTTATCTGTAAATCAAAGTCTCAGAATATCTGTTATCTATTTATTTTTGATAAATTAATTCAGGCCTCTCATTGTGTTGCTCCCTCGCATCTTCCTCTCTTTTCTTCGTCCCCAAAGGAATATACAGGAGGTGCAGAGAAGAGGGAGAAAAAAAGTGTCGAGGTTGGAGGAAAAGTAGCAAAAGATGATTTATTTGTCAGTGTATTCGATTCTTTACCCCCCCCTCCCCACCATCTCTCTCTCTCTCTCTCTCTCAGCAGTCAGCTGTTATTGCTCGCCATTGATCTCCTTCGGCCCCCTCCTTTGCGCAGCGAGAAGTGTGAACTAAAATTAATGTCCATTTCACACCTCTCCTCTGGATCGATGGCCGCAGAGAGAGAAGTTTATTTTAATTTGGATCCGAAGAAGCGCCACGTCCGAAATAAAAATCTTCCCACCTGCTTCATTATCAGGAAGCCAGTTAACTACCACTTTTATCGCGACGTAGATAATCATTAAGTGGTTGAATATAGTCATGGTAAGCAGCTTAAAAATCATATACATCAGGTGAAGATGGTGTTTTTTTTTTTTTTTCTAAATGTAGGAATTGATTTATGTTGCTCATCATGTTTTATTTACCGCCACGAAACCGTGTGGGAAAGGTGGAAATAAAGAGGAGAGTAATCAAGAATTTTAAAAAGAAGCGGATGTACAGTAACTTTTGTCTGCTCCACCTCTCTCCACCTCTTCTCCCCCACCTGCTTCCTTTTTTCACTCTGTCTGAAAAATCTAAATTCCTATAAATTCCTTTTTATTCAGATCTGTATAAATGTATTCCTACCTGAGAGGGCTACTTCTCATATTTGGGAATATTAATGCGTCATGACGCGCGCATTAACAGCCCGTCTCCCCCCTCTTCTCTCCCCCATAACATGACACTGATAGTAAATTAACCATGGATCGCTCAGTCGCGACTAGTTTGATGACCCCCCTCGGTCTATTAAGTCCTATCAATATGCACTAATTCCTCATTCTTTATTAAAAGCAGAACCAACTCCTTCTCCACTTCTTCACCCCCCTTTTTTTCTCCTCCTTTCCCGCATTCCTCCATCTCATACCCCCCACCCCCCTACCCCCCCTCCTCCTCTGTGTGTGTTTTATTATTTTGTTGTGCTAATAAACACTATACGAGCGCTAATTTGACATGCAGACGGTAATTGAAATAAACGCGTCGCCGGTAAATAACAAGTGTTTGAACACGCAGACACGGGAGCGGCCCCCTCGGAGAGGCATCGCGTCCTGCGCGGCGCGCTCTGCATCTTAAAACTTTGTGTTATTGTTGTCTTGTTATCGCCGTTATAATCACCATAATTAAGTGCGAGCAGCCGGATGCAATCATTTAATGGGTGGATATTGTAGGGCTGTCTTGCTTATCAAACGAACCAAATGTTTTCCTCTCTGGAAATTGCAGCCTGTCCGCAACGCAAATTGTGTTTTGAGGCGATTTTGATGAATTTGTCCGTTTGAAGTCCGATCAAAACTTTCTATTTTACATTTTTCACACAGGTGTATAATATTTATAGTGCATTTTGCTCATCATTTTTGTATGTTTTTAGGCAAATAGACAATTTGAGCTGCTTTTGATTATTATTGTTTGATTAGTACGTCATTAAAATGTGAAGGAGGGAGATTTTACTGCACTGAACTGGCTGGAGGAGCAGTAATAAATCATATTAAGCATCCTATTCTCTTGTCATATTTTAGAAAATGTTTGTGATATATGGAAATGCATTAGATTATTATTAGCTGAGATTATTATTTCTAACAAACTGAGCAAATAGAATTCTGCTGGAAACCTGTCCTCATCCTTCAAATATGCATGTAGGCCCAATTATTCCCTTTATTGATGACAGGAAAGGGGAGTAGCTGTGTCCAGTCATTTTCTATTGGAAGGAAATCACTCCATGGAGGGGAGGCTCCACTGTGTTTAATGGTTTGATTGCATTGGAGAAGGCAGGCACTGGTAATGCCGTTATAGGGGGAAATATCACTTGGAGACGCTATCGGCAACAAGAGAAAGTCAAAGAATTAGCCTAATGGGGGGGAGAGGAGTTGTGTTGGATGTCAGATACTTTCTACTCTCTATATTGCCCCGTGTCTCTTTCTCTCTGTGTCTATCCCTCCACCCCCACCTTTGCCTCCCCCCCCGCCGCATCATATCTCTCTCAGGTTTCCCCCCCATTCGTCAATTATACTCTGAGCCGGATCACAAGCTCCCTGCTTGGAAAATAAGCTAATATTCACCCCCGCCCTCCTCTCACACACCTCCCCAGAAGACACAGTTGGTGCATTTGCGTCCATCGATTGCAGACAGGCAGTATTTGTGTAGCCTACTTATCATTTTTCTCTGTGCAGCCAGCCGGGCATCCAGGCAGGAGACGAGACTGATACAGGGAGCCTGATCTGATGCATAAACACACACACACACACACACACACACATACCTGCAAGAACACACAGCGTCACACGTCCTCATGTCCACACACAAGGAGTTTGATATTCACACTGCATGCTTGGCAGCCTTGGGATAAGTTATCGTGAAGATTTAGGTTGCTGGTTGAAGCCTCCATGTCAGAAAGCATCTTCCTTTCATTCCTACCAGCTCCTCTGCTGCTCTGTATCTGACTCTGACCTTTGACCTCCACGTAGAGGAGAGCATTTCCTTGCAGGCATCAATAAAATTCCCCTCTGTTCTTCTTATCATTATTAACTCTACAATAGATTATTATTAGAGCAAAATCTGTCAGTGAAACCACGTACATGCGTGTCAACAGTTTTTCCTTGTTAAACTTGAACTAGGCTAATTGGCTTGCACTTGCATGCAGTCTGTAGTACAAACCGGCCAGCCAGCCAGCCAGCCAGCCGCCTGTCTGCCTGCCAGCCAGCTAGATTAGTGGCTGCTGTTGTACACGCCGGCACAGCACAGCAATAAAGAGTCATAGGAGGGCGGCTGGTGCCACACACACTCACTCAGTCACACTCTTGTACGGCAGATAGTGAGCTCTGTCACCTGTCGGTCAGCAAAGAGACTTTGGTTTCATCTATCAGGATGTTGGAGGTTTTTGTGAGTGTATGCCTTGTTTATGGGTAAAAGAAAAGGACAAATATGAGGGAAGAGCATATTGTGTAGATCCTCCATATCAATTGGAACATATATTAAGCAAAGAAGCTCTTTCATAAAAAGGATTTCCTGCATAACATGATTATTAATTGTTATTTTTTGGACTAATTTAGTTCAAAATATTCTAAAATTACAAGCAGTACAATTCTGCGCGCCGCCTGTCCAAAACACAAGCTGATACAGCTGCACCTTACAGCAGCCAAATAATGTCAAAGGGAGTTTATTTAACATCATTTCGAGGAAACAAAAGAGGAAAAATAAATAAATAAATGCTGAGATTCGGTTTACCAATGATCCCAAAATAAACGTTGGGGATGGTAATCTATGAGCAATGGAATGGTGTGCTTTTCCCATTTAGCCTTTGCTGTACCAGGAATTAGCTGGCCCCGCTGAACTGGGCCTTGCTGGTGCTGCCATGAATAGAAATCCCTGCCACAGGTCAGGGCAGACTTCCAGAATGATTTTTGTCTGCCGGCCATGACTCTGTCTCCGAAATCACAAAGGCTTATTTGAGGAGTAAATCCTCTTTCTTTTTGCAGGAGTATTGCATGAATGTCACATTGGGGTTACAGAGAAAGAGAGAGAGGGAGAGAGCGTCTGGGAGAGAAAGATGATAAAAAATACATCTTCCTTCTTTTTTTTTCTGCATTCAAACATTTGGAAAAAACGCAAATTAGTCAAAGTACTCCTTGTTAAGTAACTCATTCTACAAAATATACTTGTTGTCAGTGAACTGCTGCACAAAGCTGGCGTGTTCGCTTGCACAGCTTGTCCAATCCGTATTGATTTTGGTGCTGAATATTGCCCAAGTGTCATTATCCAACTCAGGATGGTGCGTGTGTGTCTGTTATTAAATCTTACTGTAATATTTTTTTTCACCGCTGATGCATATATCTCCCGTTAACTGTGTCAGCTGTTGACTGAAGTGCATAACCTGGTTACAGATTTCATATCAGAGAGGGCGAAAGAAGGAGAAAGGAAAAGAGAGAAACGTGAGATTGGATATTTGAAAGACATTTGGAAACAAAATTAGGGTTTTACAGCTGAAGGAAAGACAAGGACGAATAATATAAGCGAGAAAGAGAGGGGAGAGATAAATGGGTGTGATTCTTATTCACAAGGACATTTGAGCTTTGCCTCATGGCCAGACATGAATGAGTAGATTTCAATAGTATTGACTGTTGCTTCGGACATCAGCAAACACGCACACTGACACACACACACCTACTCACGCACAATCACAAACACCGCAGTCTGTCTGGAATACAGAGTGGACCTGTCTACAGGTCAGCTCATGCTGTTTAATGCTAAAAAGCAGACACGCATACACACACTGTACAGACAGACAGTTTACTTTCTCTGTTTCCCTCGATGCGTGTGTCCTGATGGCAAATATTTAATATCTGACAGCAGGGTTTTAAATAGCAGTGTTTTCTTAGGCTCTTGTCAGCTGGTGAAATTGAGACTTCAGAATTGTCTGGTTCACCCTGCAGTCTTTGAAAAATGTACTTTTTTTCAAAATCAATCCCAGAAAACAAAGCAAGTCTTTTTATTCCTATATATTGTTGTATTTTAATCATCTTAAAGAAGTCTGTAGTTTCTGTCACCATAGTTTTCAGCAGTGTCTTGTTCTATTATGTCATGCGTGTGAGCTGCATCTTTTATAGTTTCAGACAATTCTTCTATATAGGCTCTTAAAACTTACTGAATTATCAAAACAATGCACCCACAAAGCTTCAAACACGGCTGTTTCACTTTTGTCATGAAAAGCTGACATTTTGGAGATACATAGTTTTCATTAGACAGCGACGACATGTTGCCGTGCTAAGACTGGAGGTGTTACATCTGTGAAAATGGCTGCTGTTTTTCAGTGATATTTAAGATATCGAGCTCGAGATATGACACCTGTATTAGTATACCTAGCTCTGTTAATAGTGCAAGGGGTTGATAGTTGCCTATAAAATTTTTATTTGGTTGATTTTTATGGTGGTTAAAATGTACAGTGCTGTAATTACCCTAAAAGAAGATGTGCCAAGGTTTTCAGGGTAGGGTGAAGAACAGTGAGAGTATGTGCACAGCAGAGGCTGAGGGTAGACATTAGAGGCTGTAAATTTTAACTGGTGTTTTCAAGGCTTTTGGACATGAACATTTTGTTCTCAGGAGAGTTTTGTTTTTTTCTCTTACCGCACATTACTCCAGACTTCTTCTTATTAAATACCATATTACAGGAGCATGTACTTAGATCATTTTGAATGCTCTTGGGTCGATTTAGTTGTACGTTGCATCGAGTTATAACATGCTGGTGTGTTTTACTCTTCAAAATGCTTGAAATTGTCTATACATAATCTGGTATATATGAGTGAATGTGTGTGTGTGTGTTCACCAGAAAGATGAGTTAAGTGACACAGCTTGACTTCTCTTGTAATAAAATGTAAGAGTGGCACTTTCACGCTTGTCAACAATCTCTAAATATACCCACGGACCGAGAAGCGTGCGCACACACACACTCGTGTGCACACATTCATACAGGTTTGCGGTTTTGACTGCTTTTCTCTCTGTCTCCATTAGAAAACTTCAGCTGCTTTGCTTTCCGACAGTGTCAGCAGACACACACACACACTTACGTACACCCACGTACACACCCACCCACACACACACACACACTAGTCACAGTCAGCAAGACATTTTTATAACAAAGATTTATAGCAAAAGTGTTGGTTACACACTCAAAGCAGCCATGCAAAAAAAAAAAAAAAAAATTATTTATTCCGACCAGTCAATGAAAAGAAAAGCTTCAATAAGTCAGGCGCTCTTTGTCAACAGTGTAGCTGTTTAGACCCTTTCACTTTTCTGTTCTTGACAATCAGAGCTGCTTATGTTTCTTTCCTTTGAAACAAGGAATCTCATATTACACAGCGACATCAGAGGGTCCCTTAGGATTACTTTTAGATGGTTTTCCATCTGGAATATTATAAAAGGGGAAAACTGAGACTGTACAGATGATTAAACATTTAATCCCAGTTTACATGAGCATCTTGTTTTGGAAACCATCATCAGTCTTATTATTGGTGGTGTGAAATGATATTTCTTATCCATAACACCACTATTAAAGTGTCTGCAACCCCCTGAAATGTTGTTTCTGAGCCGTACAAGAAGCAAATAACATTTTTGATTATTCTAAAGAACAAAAATAATGTTTATGACCACAGTTATCAATTATTTCACATGAAATCCGTGACTCCTCCTGCATTACCCCCCCCCCCCCCCCCCCCCCTTACTCAGTAGCTCATATTTCTTGAGTGAAATTTCTCCTCAGAATGATGTTAAAGCACATTGTTGTTGACACCGCAATTTCCCTGACTGGTATAACATTGTCACTTAAAGTGCAGATTTGACATGAAAAGCCCTCCTTGCTGTTTGTATTTAATATCGTGCCGACAGCTGTATCATTCTTGCACACTGTAATCAAATTATGCCAGCGTGGTAAATGTTCCCCTGTGACATTTTCTATTATAAAATGCATATACCCGGTGTCAGACAATGTGTGGGTGGTATCCCTCAGTGGCAAATAGGATTGTAAGTGGCACTGACTGACATTATGTGTGTGCGCGTTGGATGTAATTGCGCATGTATATTGATGATATGCATAGGTGTGTGTCATCAGGAATTATGATTGTTGTTTTAGAGATAAGGTAAAAAAATCACTGACTTTTAGCAGCTTTATGACACTTCTATTAGTGTGATATTGTATGCATAGTTACAATTTATAAGACTAATATCTTGATCATAGATCCAAAAGCAAATCCAAAATTAACACAATTCTCTCCTCTCCTCTCCTCTCCTCTCCTCTCCTCTCCTCTCCTCTCCTCTCCTCTCCTTTCCTGTTGTGGCCTGTAAGGGAATATCCAGTGTCCTCTTATTGGATTGGCTGCTTCACGTTGGCGGCCCTTCACTTGCCGCCCCTCGGCCTGCTGGGTAATGATAATAAAATTGAAATATCCCGGTACTTATCAGTGTATTACCTCCCTATCAACACCTCAGACACACTCCTACTTTAGAGGTTATACAGGAGAAAGCGTGATGTGATATACAGCGCCAGGCGAGAAAGTGAGAAAGACACAGAGAGGGGGAGAAGGAGAGGGAGTAAACTGATGGAGAGAGAGAAGGGAGGAGAGAAAGAGAAAGAAAGGAGTTCTGTTATGGCTACATTTTCAAGGTGCTATTTCCAGGATGGATTGCGGTAGGTAGGGAAGAGAGGGTGAGAAGAAGAGGCGGAGGAGGAGGAGGAAGAGAGGAGGAGAGGCGTGTAATGTGACTCTGTGGCATCTGTCCAGACCAGAGGCGTGTTAGCGTAAGACATTCTCAACACTCCACACTTGCCTACTGTACATTTGCGGTAATGTAAAACATCTCACATCTCCCGATCTCTCTCTGTCTCTGGGCCCTCTCCTCTCTCCTTTCTCTTTGGCAGTTTGTTGGTGTGTGTGTGTGTGTGTGTGTGTGTGTCTTTGTGTGGGAGGTGGGGGTGCATGCCAAAGCCGAGATCAGGTTTGGAAATTGATTTGAATGAGTGTTGTGGACAGCTGATAGCTATAAAAGATTTTCTCCTTTCATTTCCCAGGGAGTTTCTCCTTTGATGTTGGCTGGTAGTCAACGCAGCTTTGAAGCTCGTCTAGAGCGGCCCGGGCTGCTACTTGATACTGTGTGAGTTTGTATTTGTTGGGTGTTTATGCACATGTGTGCATATGGCTTCATGTTTGACCTTTTCAAGTTGCATCACTGTTGAATTTTGATGTCAGAGGTGACCTTTATGATAAAAAAAACTAGAATATCACTTTTTGATAATACAAAATGGCATGTAAATTTGATCTGATTTAATAAAGGTGAAATTACTCATGATAACCTGTTTGCATTTCGCTGATCTGATGTTCTTATCCATGATGCACAAAATCCCACAGTCACTTATGTACGACAAGCACATCTTTACCTACTTTAAATCTTAACGTATTTGACGCTTAACAAGCCAGCCACCTTCAAATTGCCCTTTGGGGATAAAAATCTCTGAAATGTTATTTTGTCGTTTCATCGGCTGCCTCAGACCGACCAATCGCATGCTCTGATCTAATCCCCGGGAGGAAAGATTCTAGTCTGTTACCACGGATGCCGGGGGGGGTCGTGAGGTCAAGTACGGCTAATTTATTCACTCAGTCAGATTTCCTCTGGCTCGTGGATGGCAGATGGAGAGGTCTGATATGATATCACCCATCTGAATCACCCAAGGGAGAAGAGACCGGGAGAGTTAGGGATGGGAGGGAGAGACAGAGGGATGAGAGATTGACAGGGGAGATGTAAAAATAAAGGGAGGACAGATAGTAAAAATTGGGGAATTAAAAGTGGTTAGATAGAGAGATAGGGAAGAGGGTAGCATAGCCTGCAAGAATGTGGAGTGTGTTCGCCCCACCGAGTCGGGTGTTGAGCTGAACATTGAGCCACATAGCCTCTTATCAGATGTGTGTGTGTGTGTATGGGTGGGAGAGGTGTGTGTGTGTGTGTGTCCTTATCTCAAGACAAGTGGTTCTGGTCCAATAAGATCCTGGGAGATGGTAGGAATAAGCGGCTTAGACCAAGATCTGAGATGAGGGAGGGGGGGGAAGAGAGATAGTACTAGAGAGATGAGAAGAGGAGATGAGGATGGAGGGAAGAGGGGGACAGATTAGGAGGACAGAGGACAAGGACGGGACATTTGGAAAGAGATGAGACGTGGAGGGCTGCAGAGATCGGAATGGAAAGATGTGATGTGGAAACAGTTTGGAGAAGTTTTTTTTTTTTTTTTACAGAGCAGGAGGAAAAGGGGGGAGGGGAACATGAGAGACGTTTGTGGGTTGAAACAGTTCTTGGCTTTTTGTCAGAGGGCATGGATTTATAGGATTTGATCAACAGTGTCAACTTGAGGACACTTTTTCCCATGAGGTTCTGAATCTGTGGCTTCAACAACAGTGTCCGCTTAAGAACACTGTCCCCAAAGGCTTTGACTTCAAGCCTTGGCTTCCAGTGGCTCCTTTATTAAAAATTTTCCACTCAGCTCCCCTCCTTTCCCCTACAGACTGAGGGCAAGACATTGATCTTTGTCTGTTGAAAAAGCAGCACACCTCATGTCTCTAAAAGTACCTATCATTAAGAAAAGATGAGGAGGTCTAAGATAAACATGATGGGGTATGTGAAAGGATTTGAATTTATATTAAGGACATTAAGAAAATGACACCGGAAAGGCTGATTTTAAGCTCTTCTGTCAGCACAAATAGGATCTTTTCAGGGCTGTCCAAAACTGCAGAGGCCACAAGGGATCTGTGAAATAAAATTCTGTCAAAGTGCAGGTCTCGTCTGACCACAAATCTTCTAAATAAGTGATATATAATTATCTTTACGCATCACATGTCAAGTCTAAACAGGTTTAAGGGTAGAGTTCGGTTAAGGGGTCACATTGCACCGTCTGCATCACAAAAACCTGTTGAGTGCAAGAACAGATTTAGATTGCAAGGTTTTTGTTGTTTTTCTTGCTTTTTGTAAGACTTTGGTGATATAGAACTACCTGAGAATCCAAAACAAAACTGCAGCACTCTGAAACCAAATTGAAATCTAATGCCTATGTTTTTCTGTTCCTACAGTTTGGCGACCACGTGAAGATGCGGAACCAGCTTTGAGGACCTACGGATGTCCACCCTCCCAGGACCTTTCGGCTTCTCCAAAACTTCCAACAAACTCTCCAAGAGAGAGGCTTTTACGGTTTTTACCCAGAGAGAACAACTTAACTTTGAACATTTATTGTATTTATCAGGACTGAACTGGTCCAAACTGTGAAGTCTGAAGGACTGAACAGACCCAACGGCACTTACCTGGCACGGAATGAGCTGGACTGAGCGCAGCTAAAGTGAATTTGGCTGGAGACAGATGAATCAAATTTAGTTCCACTGAAGAGAAATGAACTGAATTCAAGCTAATCTGAACCAACGTTAGCCAACAAACTTTTCCAAGTAAATTGTCCTGCCCTACTCAGGACTCTTTTTAAAGCCCCTTCCCTTAAAAAGCCTACCCTAACCCAAATTCCCTCACTCGATCAGACCCTTTCCAGGGGTCTTGGACATTGTCTCCAATCTCACTGAGGAGGAATCATCCTCACAACCTTCCATCCAGACATGGACCTCCACAGGGCAGCCTTCAAAATGGAGAGCTCCTCCTACTTGCCCAATCCCCTGGCCTCCCCAGCACTCATGGTCCTGGCCTCCACTGCTGAAGCTTCTCGTGATGCTTCCATTCCCTGCCAGCAACCACGCCCATTTGGCGTCCCAGTTTCTGTTGAAAAAGACGTCCATTTGCCATTTAACAATGGTTCATACACTTTTGCATCAATGTACCATCGCCAAGGTGCTGTCCCACCAGGATTCCCCAACAGGGACTTTCCTCCGTCCCTCCTCCACCTCCATCATCAGTTTGCCCCACCTAACCTAGACTGCTCGCCAATCAGCATGCTTAATCACAGCGGCGTCGGCGCCTTCAGGCCTTTCGCTTCCCCTCCAGAAGATCGGGATGGGGCACCAGGCGGGTATCAGTCTGCTTTCACTCCAGCCAAGCGCCTCAAGGGCTGCCTGGATGCAGAGGCTTCACCCCACCTGCGGTACTCTGATGCTGAGGGGAAAGAATATGACTTTGGCGGTGGCCAGATCCCTCCTGGAGGCTCGCCCAGCAGCGCCTTGAAGGCAGTGGAGGACAGTGGGAAAAAGATCTTCGCCGTGTCTGGCCTCCTGTCTGATCGAGAGACCTCCTCCAGTCCTGAGGACCGCATCGAACGATGTAAGTAGCATTTCACAGCTATTCTTTATTGAACTCAAAGAAAGTAGAACCACATTGAACTGCACATACTGTAGAGACAGATGACAAATTAAAAGCAAAACATGAATAAATGAGGTGAAAACAACAAATGTAGATACTTCCATACAGAGAATGGGGGTTCACTGAATGGTTTGATTAATATCTTGATGTCAATCATATGCTACAGGCTTTACACCAGATCTCAACCCACTTAAACACCTTATGGGTGATTATGGAGCAATCATCAAAAGACAGAAAAAGGAAACATCTTGAGGATTGGTGTCCATTCCTCCAGTTGAAATCATGAAACTTGTAGTCTAGGTGCATTGAACATATTCTGGCATATTGTGGTAGCCCAACACCTTTCTAAGACACTTTGACACTTTTCATGCTCACATCAACTACATTTATGCAATGTTCAAACAACAAGTCGCTATGATTGCATACACAAATTGGGCTTCAACATGCTCTTTTAAATTTTATCTTGTTCATTGCTTTAGTGTTGTTAAATGAAGAAATGCACTACATCTACTGCAATATCCCATAATTTATTTTCTTTCAGTTTTTTGTCAGATGTATGATTTGCATTACAAATAACATGCAACCCTAAACCCCCAATTTAATCGCTGTCCCTTGAAAATCATGTATCTCCTGCTTTCATCAGCTAAAAAGAGTTGTTTTTAGCATTATGCCAATGCATTTTTCTGATAATCCAATACTTTTTTAATGGTGCATGTTCTTTAGAAAGTGGCAGCACGTAATCATTTAGTTTATCTGATGAATTCAAAATCCAAATTCAAATTTGGAGATATATGTTTTTGACTGAGCTAATTCAGTCTAGGTTTTGTTCTGCAATATGGTGTGCATGTCTTTCAGTCATTTGAAATTCCAAAAATATGTTATTATAACTTTGAGAACTGCACTGTGGTCTTATTCTGATTACAATTGTAATAATTAAACCTGCAAAAAAGACACAAACATGACACATAAACATACACACAGCCAAATCAAATCAAATTAAAAACAAATTACAACTTGCTGCAATTTGTAAAAGAATGCAAATTTTTACACACTAGCATCACACACGCCAATAAACAATCCCATCTATGTTCTCTTGTCATCATCTCTCCTGGCTCTCCCAATCCTTGTTTCACAAGCTCACGAGCTCCACTGGTCACATTAGCATTCACCAGTGGAAGGATGCCATTTGGCCCTCACGCACTGGGAATCTGATTAGTGTGTGCGTGTGTGTGTATATGTGTGTGTGAGTGAGTGACTGGTTCGGAGACCGGCCATGCTCTTTGCCATCAGCATTCATCATAGCTCCACGCTGGCAGCCCTGTTGCCAAAAGATTTACCCACATACCCAAAACCTTGGCAGGCCATGTTTATGTGTGTGTGTGTAATAAATGGGAGGTGGGCGAGGGGTGCTGTAAGAGCTCCAAGCACAAACACACAAGCAGGCACAAACACTCTTCCAGACACACAAACAGCTCTCAGCATGAGCTGCGACATCTACTACACATGTCAACAAGCTGCATCGGACCTCAGTGACAAATTAGGAGAGAGGCAGAAAGACACAGAGACATGCTTATAGTGTATAATTTCAGGAAAAGGAAGTCTTTTTCTACTTGTATTATTTAGTTATTCGCTCATTATATCTCTTTATTTTTGACTTTATTTCTATCTTCCTTCTTTCCATCTTTCTCCATCTTTAAGCTTTTGTGCGTGTGGGTGTGTGTGTGTGTGTGTGTTTGAGCATCCTTGACGGAACACATGAGAGACAGAGGCGACGACCTGAGACTGATCCGATAAAAAGACCACCGCAGTGACAGAGAGGGTGAGAAAGAGAGAGGGATGAAGAAAGGAATGGAGAGAAGGAAATTGGGAAAATGACACCCGGTGGCTGGCTGGGAGGAATAAGAAGGAAGAGAAAGATATCAAAGGGCACATAAACTGAGAGAGGGACAGAGACAAGAACAAAGAAGAAGAGAAAGCCAACTCTGCTACAGTATTGCATCTCATTGTAGTCTCAGTAGACCGCTGATTAAACTTAAAATTCTGCCTATTTAACATGCATTTAAATAATTTTCTGTATGTAGCCACTTTGAGCAAGAACTACTGGAGTCTTGAGCGAGAACTGTGTGGCTATTCAGTATTCTGTATGTCACTCCCATATTTGCCACATTGTCGCTATAGATTTGTTAGCGCTAAGACTGAAGCCAGAGATAGAATAGAAGATGGGTACAGGGCTTCTGTGCTGTCTTTTGGAACGGCTGTATCTCTGTCTAATCAGGTTAAATCTTGGCACAAGTAGCCTCCACCTTTACCATAGGCTTCTAATGCAATTGGATGTGCAGAGGCACTGCTTACAGCAAAGAATTATGGGTTCTCCTTCACTGGTTCGGGCTATCCAGTGGAGGCGTGAAGAACAAACAACACTTTGGTACAATCCCATGAGGACAGCGCTCTTGCTGCTTCACACACACATTAGCTAACTGGCAGCCTTCGTGCTGCTTCACACATACAGTAGCAGCTTCTCAGCAGTCTCACGGTGAAAAGAGGCTGATAAGACTTGGGATCAAACAGTGTCATCACAGATTCTGGTCTAAAAAATGGTTTAATTTTGACAGGAGTAAGGCTTTTGAAAATGTATATGATGGCAAACAAATGATCAATTAAGTCTGATTCTTAGATTTGAACACTTTCAACTCTCAATATCTTAAAATTCACTTAACTCACAAAGGTTTATGCAGCCATGACACTGTAGATTTAAGTCTGGCTTATGAACTTTTAATCCCTGCGTGTCATTAAATCTGTATCTTATCTGTGTTGATATTATGCGCATGAACACAATTTATAGCTGCCATTAAATTCCACATATCTCTCTACTTAATTAATTACACGTGATTCTGATTCTAATTTAGTGCTCAAAGATGACACATCATTTTGCTTGTTCCCCATTCTTGAACATCCTAACAAATGAATCTGTTACTATCTGAGCTACACATTTGATTACTAGTTGCTATGCACATATTGCATATATATATATAGCAACTCTTCCATCACTTGTGGATCTGTTTTGAATGACTAGATCGCCAGTGCTTTTTGGAATCTTCAACTCCCCGTATGCACAGAAGTTGCTGCCCCACATACAGTCAAGATAGAGCTCTAAAAACAACCTCTAATAGCTGGTTTAGTATAGGTCAGATCTTCAAAGTAGAACTCCAGTGAATCTTGGAAAGATTTACATCTGTATTTTACACTCTGACCATTAAATATGCATTCTAAAAGTGGGTGGAAGCTGGTCTTTGAAGCAGTTCGAAAACAGCTTTAAACACTTTTACCTTCAGATGTGATCAGATGACACATCTTTCAACCTTACTGATACCCAAACATGTGACTCCATTCTATCCAATATAGTGAAGGTAAAATTATGTTGAGGAAAAGGAAAAAAAAAAAGAACTACAATGCTAACTCCACTGCAGATGGATTTGGGTGACCAGATCTACAATGTGAAGCAGATTTACTTCACATCTGGCTGGCATTTATCCATTTACACCTGTGTTTTGTCTCTATTCGATTACAATCCAATCACCTGTCACGCAAGTTAATCCCAGGTGTGAGGGCGATCCTTTCTTCTTAACTATATAATAAAACAAAAAAGACATTAGAGCAACGTGAAAAACCACACAACCCTTTTTTCCCTGCATGCAATTCTGTCAACCTTGCCGCATGCCACTCCAAGCAACAGGGGCCTACTCTATGCTAAGCCTTCCCAAATCCCCCCACTGCACCAGCAGGCACGTTGGCTGTTAACTAAACCCGCTAACCTGTCAGCCGCTAAACCTGCGCATAAAGGCCCCATCATGCCTTAAGAGGACTATGCATGTCATATTATTGTAAAAGCTATTAGAATTTACTGTATTCACATTGTAAGGTTTTAGCACAAGAATGAAGGGATTCAAGGCAGAGGAGGGTTTTATTGTGCGTACTGTACAAGAGAGAATGGAATTATGGGATGTGTGATTGGAATTAATGGGAGTGTTGACAAATGAAACAATCCGCCCTCGCGGAGGCAACGCAGGCAAGGACTTGTTTGTTTGTGGAGGGGATTTGATGTTTTTGCGAGACGTGTCAATGTGAAGGTTTGTGTGTGTTTGTGTGTGTGTGTGTGCGCGCACCTCAGTATGCAGCACGTTCCATCATCCTTGTTTTCCTCTGCCTCTTACTTACTTATCTCTTTCTCTTTTACATCTTTCCCTTATTTTTCCATCCCTCCCTCCCTATGAGCGCGTGCGTGTGTGTGTGTGTGTGTGACAGCTGTAGTCTGTTTGTTTACATTCTCTCCGCTCTCCACATTTACAAGGCTGAGAGATTTACACTGAACCTGACCCTGAATGCCTAACCCAGCTTCCTCATCTTCCTTTCTTTTTTTTTTTTTTGTTTTCGTTTTCTGTGTAAATGTTGTTCACAGACATTTCCAACATAAGAGGAAAAAGAAGGAACGGCTCTGAGAATGGTAAAAATGAGCGATTCAGACTGAAAAAGCGAGGATGAGAAGACAACTGAAACAGTTGTACATTTGTCAGTAACAGAAATGCCTGGCAGGGAAAGAAAGAAAACACAAAGTCTTTTAGCACAGAGTGAGAGAAGCCAGGGGAAGGGAAGTATGAGGAAGGGAGGGGGGAGGAGATAAAAGAGAAGATAAAAGCAATAAGGGAAAAAATGGTTGTGGGAAGGAAGGAGAGAGGGAAGGAGGGAGGACGGTGAGGCGGAGATGAGATGTTGAGCTGAAACGCAGATCCCATCTGCCTGACCGAAATAAAAGCAGAGGAATTCTTAAGACAGCACGCCATAGACAGGTAGATATTATATATGAATTTGTGTAGAATGTACTCTTATTGACCTTTCTTTCAAATGGTTCTAGTCAAATAACATAAATGCACTGACAAAATTCTTTTGACCATAACTTATGACATCTTGTGAAAAAAATCATCAAAAACCAAGGAATTGGAACTCTGGAGACTGCTTCCTATTGCAAGGAAAATAGCTTAAAACTTGCTTAAATCTTGTATTCCCATCAACATGTAACAGTTCTAAGGTTTAACAGAGTGCATCACACACAGCTGTTAACGCAGCGAGAGGCCTCGTCTTCGCCTTTCTTCTGTTCTTTTTTTGGAGTTGCCTCCTTTCTTTGTTTATCTTTTTTTTTTTTTTACTGGTCCACAGAGCAAATGTCATGTGTTGTGTTCTTTCTGTGGCCGAGTAGCACAAACTCTGGATGGCTAAAAACAGTCTACAGCAGAAAAAATAAACTGAGAACTGAAAAATAGAGTTTCTCACAAAGGGAAGATGGATGATAGAGACTCTGATGTTGATGGATGAGGAATAGATTTTGTTCAGATTTTTTTTTTTTTTGGTCTCCATCTTCAGAACTAAACACATGACTGTGGGATTTCTGCAAATGCTTCCCACAGACCACCTGTCAGTCAGACACTGTGGGTGGGGTTCTGATGTTTTGAGATTCAGCGAGTAGAAATCTTTGACTGTTTTTTGAATAAATATAGTATTTATTCCTGCCTCTCCCTGCTGTGGCATGTGAGGAGTTAAAAATCAGTCAAGGAGACAGAAAGGCTCATCCTTCTCCTTGTCCTCACAAAAATCTGCCCTCCTCCACCTCTCCTTTCCCCCGCTCTCCCCCCCTCCATCTCTGCCTGTCACGGTCTAGTGGCAGGGTTAAGTTAAGTAAGAGTGTTCTAATAATTAGGACTGGGACTCGCCTGCCTGCCTGCCTGCCCGTGTGTATGTGAGAGAGAGTGTGTGTCTTCCTGTCAGTGCTTAGCCAGATGTTAAAAGGCTTGTCCCTCTCATGTTGCCTCCCTGTCAGTCTCCACTGTGTGCCACACACACACACACACACACACACACACATCGAGGACTGTCCTACTTGTGGTGGCTTTGTTTACCCCCAAGTGAGTGCCCTTCTGCCCTTCTGGCAGCCCCCCCAGGGTGAGGAGTGTGTGCATGTTTCCCTGTCAATACCAGCCTTCACATATCTGATCCACCCATATACTGCACATAATGATAGCTGTTGGTGTTATTGTTACTCTGCAAATACAGACTGGGATTGTAGTTTTCTATGTTATTATTAGAAACCTCTAAATATTTTTTTTATGAAATAGTCATTGGAAAATGGAAATATTTTCCTCCCATCTCTCTTTCAAGCCATTCCTTCCCGCTCCCTTTCTCTCTCTCTCTGGGTGGCAACTGGAAGCATCAATTGTGTGTGTGTATGTGGTTGCGAGTGTGTGTGTGTGTGTGTGTGTGTAGCTTGGTGTGAGTCTTGCGGTCATTGTTGCGACGCTGCGCAGATCAAGGATTAGTCGCTTCCTGTCGAGCCTTTTGTCGGCCCAGCCACTCCATTTGGACACAGATCACTGTGTGTGTGTGTGTGTGTGTGTGTGGTTGCGTGTGTGTGTTTATGTGTGTGTGTGTGTGTGTGTGTGTGTGGAGGAGTAGGTTACACAAATGAGCCACTGGAGCTGGTGCAAGGCAAATGAAGGAGAGAGGATGAAATGAGAGGATTCCCTCTGTGGCGCCCGGCAAAATATTCTCCAGCCTGAAAAGCCATTTCATCTTATTTTCATTCTTAAAGCAGATTTTATTTTCTTAAAATGAGCAAACACAGCTGCTTATACTGTGACATAATACTTCACATGTTCCCGCTGCTGTTTTTCTAGAAACAGTGGAAGCATCTTTCAGGTAGAACACTCCGAGGACAGGATGTATTTGCATGCCAGAGAATTCTCAAAACAGGTTGCTTTGATATGAAAATGACACTATTCCTGTGACACACATACTCACACACACACAGTCTTCCAGTCACTCTCTCTCGTTCTCACACACACACACACGCACACACACAAACACAGACCCAGGTCCGTAATGTCCCGGTTTTCGGAATTCCACTTTGCTCCCTTGGTAATGTCAGCTTGGGCCAATAAAAACCCTGTGTTAAAACTCCACTGAGCCCTATACAACCCCAGCACACCTGGCACCACAACACACATTTAGCCTTTAATGTGCACACACACACACACACACACACACACACGGACTAGCTCACATAAGGTCATAGCATACCACAGCCCTGCGCTTACCTCTGCACTTGACTGTGTTTAACATTTCTCAGGAAAGAGGCAGAATTACTTTACAGCACAGAAAGGTGATTGATTTATTGTACAAAACAGGTAGCTGCACTGTGCAGTTTCCACAGTGTCTGGCAATGGTGTAAAGAGTGGGCAGACTTCCTTCAGTAAAGCCCAAGAGAAAAGTGGTAGTAATCCTTTAAGCCATGGTCTGACTTTACCAAAGAATCCCAATTAATTAGAAAATGATATACAGTATTGATGTGCATCCTATAGTATACAATGCTTCACATTTCACCGTCAAGTTTCCAGCTTGCGAGTGCTTCCTGTCTGCCAGAAGCAGAGATGGACTTATTTCTCAAGAGAGCTCCAGCATTCAGACACCTCCTAATGCAGATGTGTTAAAAGACTCTTTTCTCTTCAGTCAGTCTGTCTCTTTCCCTCTACTCACCTCTCCTCCTCCTTCCTCTCCATCCTTCTTTCCTCTCTCCTTCTCTTCCCCCTCCCTCCCTTCCTCCATTCTGTCCTCATCTCCTTCTCTCTCCTCCTCACCCCCCTCTCCTCTCCGCTTCTCTCCTCTCCTCAGTAATCTAATCTGCAGCCAGTTTGTGGATGCAGTCTAGTGTGACAGACCCCCCCCCCCCCCCCCCCCCCCACACACACACACACACACTTCTCTCACTTTCACACACACATACACACACAAACAGTTTCCAAAAAGGCTTGGCAGAGAGACCCCCCCACCACCCCACCACCCCTCCCTGTCTTGGTCACACCCTCTTTAATATTGAATTATTCATCAAATCTGATTGGTTCCTGCTGATGGTGGCCATGATGCGAACCAACAGTTTGTGTGTGTGCGTGTGTGAGGAGGGGGTTGTGGGTTCGAGATCGTTAGCTGTTCTTAACGCACTGTCGCTTCACAAAGCTGGACCGGCTCGCCGCTTAGCATAAGCGCACACGCACATGCACGCACACCTTATTTACAAGCGACAAGAGCCACTAAACCACTTGCACCTGTAGCTTTTTTGGAAGTGAAACAGATCTTTAAATCAGGAAGAAGGATTTTGCCGCTGTTTTTATTTAACAGGGAACGATTTGCTTAAGTTGAAAGTTGATCACATATGTATCGTCACGTCAGATTTCTTCCTCCTCGGTTCTAAAAGTTGCAGCCATCCCAGAGGGGCAAAGCTTTAGCATCTGCTGCAAAAAAGGCCTCTAAAGTCCCTTTGAAAGGTGAAACAAATCAATAATGGGTGCTTTATATGCATGCCAGGGTGTGTGTGAATGTGTGTGCATGCTCATATGATTAGCATGCACCAGAATCTATACTATTCAATATTGGGAGTGGACTCTGGTGGCTGCAAAGATTTAAAGGTCCCATAGAAGTCTGTTTATGTACAGGCTGTTTCCTGTTTTATCAGTTTCCTTATAATACAGACATTTTTCACCCACTTTTCATTGCAAATTCTAGTAAAATCTATGTCTAAAAGTTCCCTGCTTATAAGACGCTTTAACTGCAAACATAATGGTGCATATCTCTTCTATGGCATGATCAGGTTTATCCACAAAATTCCCCGCACCTCTCTTGTGTGTTTGTATGCGTGTGAAATTGCATTCATGCCGCAGGCTTTGTTAAAGGCATAAACAGTCGATGATCACGGATTTGCCCGCACTTCAGGAAAAGATGCGGATAAAGAAAGGATGAGTGTGTCGTTGTTTGCGCACGTGCGTGTGTTCGGTATCTCAAATGTCTTGCAAGACACTTCACGCTGACCCTGTGGTGCCTCTGCATATCTAAAAGGCATTACAGGGACATAGAGTCAGTCTGTTTTTTTTTTCCCCTTATGGTTGAGTCTCTACGCAGAGCTGAAGCACATAAACTCCACTGATCAAATCACAGGTTCAGGTTCAGTTTTTTGTTTCAGCTCATTCTGTCCCCTCGCAGCCTCTCAGTGAATTTTCAAATGTAGAAAGACTCATTTTGAGCCACACTCTGTTAAAAAACAAGAGTTCATCCCCTCATCCTCTGTATTCACCCCCCTTTCCCTTTCTTCCTCCATCCTTCCATCCCCCTACCTCTCTCTCTTCTTCTCCCCCGTCACCGGGTGTGTGTGGAAACCCAGCCCACTGTTCAGCAGATGAATAATTTAGCGGTGTGTGTATCATCTGTTTACCGTGCTAATCCATCTGTCAGCAGGCACCTATCGATTCGCGCCTGCTTGGTAATTGTGCATCCGCGCCACACACGCACACATACAAACACACGCACACACATTACTAGACGTTCACACACGCACTCGTGTACCTATATGATGTGCAGGTTAGCTCATATTTAGATCCTGTAGTTGTCAGCTGGCCACCCAGGCACTTCATTTTCACTGAGTGAAACTGATTTTAGGGTCAAGGTCAGAAAAAACAATCTGATATCGGACGCAACAGCTTCTGACACTTCTGGCTATTTTTGTAAACATATAGAGTATGTGTTTAATTTGAGACTGTGGTTTTATTTGTTCATTCACCTAATGTTGGCTGTGTTTCTTGGTTTCATCTGAAGACAAAAACAAGAAATGTGACTGATATTATAAAACTACAATGCAGACTTAAAAGCCACTTTGAAACCAGACAAGTTTATGCAGTCTATCAGATTCTACTGCCTAATTACTTTATTAAAAATAAACATAAAATGCTGGTCCCCATTTGGCTCATTTGAATATATATATGTATATATATATATATATATATATATATATATATATATATATATATAGAAATTTAAAAGGAAATACAAATAAATAAAATGAAAAGTTAATCCAAAGGCAGTTTTTTTTATATTTAGTGGACAGAGGTTCAGGTCACTTTACTTTGAATTTACTCAAATCAGAATGTAAATTGTGTGTGCAGATCACACACATTAACACATGACATTCCTTTCAAGTAAATTCAAGTCAGACATAGAGAGACTGTTTTTTTTTTTTAATTCCATGGACAGCCCACCTTCTGAACTGACTTAAAGAAGAGAGACCTCAGCTGTTGTTCACAGGGACGACAGCATCTGCATCGATTCTCAACAAGATCTAAAATCTGACAGTGAAAATGAGAAGTGGTCAAAACTAGCACATCTCCATCTCTCCTTTGCTGTTTCAGTTCTGAATATCTGTTATTGGCTCTCTTGCTGATTTGATAATTTTGTCTCTAGTCATCCCTCTTTCCATCTCACCCTCTTTCTTTTTCAATTCCTTCCTTCTACCCTCATCTTTTTTTCTTTTGACACTGTGCTAAAGCCCTCAGATAGACTCTATAGTGAGAGGTTACCAAAGACTTTGTCCGCTCTGGATTTATATCATCACCTAAACACAATTTGCAGGCTCCTAAACATTACCTTAAACTTTAGGTGCTCCACTACGTATAACGAGAGAGAGGAAGAGCAAGAGAGAGATCTCAGTACTGTGGAGTGAGTGTAGTACTATAATGAATCCATGGGTGACCATTGATGGTTGTAATTATCAAATGACTGGTTTTAAAAGCTCATTGATTGATGCCATTAGCTCCATGAGTGATTACTAATTGCTGTTCTAGTATTTTAACCACACAGGACGCATGCACACATGTATACACAAATACACACACACACACACACACACACATAAAAACATTCATCAAACACAGACACATACATTCTCCTGCTTGAATCCACATGTCTGGTTTTATTATCAGTGAAATGATGGGGAGCGACTGAGGGACAGAGAAAAATAAAATCATGTAAGAAAACAAGGAGAAAAGGAGAAGCTGTTAATTTGAATGTGTGAAAAACATGGTGTCACTGTATTGTTATTGGCCATTTTTCCTATCATGTGTCAGGGACAGACATTAGCAATTTATAAAAAGTTAAGATAAACATTTTGAAGCTAAATATGAGATTATGAATTGTTAATATGAGCTATTTTTAAGAAATATCACCATCGATCCCTCTATGTCTCTGATCACACCATTCTTTTAATCCACATCATATGATTCATTTCAAATGGCCGCATGTCCTTTGATCAGTTCAGTAATCACACACATTAGTCATTTTGGAACAGTCATTATTAGTAATATCCAGCATTGAAGACTATTATCTACTTAACCCTGTGGTGCTTTTGTGATGTACGCCCCCACAGCTACATTTACACCTGTCGGACAATAAAAGCTAGCTCATCATTTTTCATAGATTCCCAGTTAGATCGTCCGATAGTTAGATTGTCCGGACAAATATTTCAACCTTTTTGCGAGCTGCAGATTTCAAAGTCTTCCATCACTGCTTGATGTGTGTTAGGGACAATTTGCAGTCAGGTAGGTGAAGATAGTTGCAGCAGTTTGCCATTATGAGAGGGGAGTCGTGTGTTTGAGTGTATACATATGTCAGTTTAGGCCTACTTGTATGTGTCCCTTTTTATTGTCATTCATTGCACTCTTTCTTTTGCAGTTTGTGTGTGTTCTACCCAGAGTTAAGACACCTGCCAAGAGTGTAGGTAGATCATGTCGTGCTGGTCAAACCTGGCTTCCGCTGCTCCTCTCTTACAAACACACACTCATCGGGGTGCGCAGCAGGGTTCATTTCGATATGGAACGTCTAATATCACATCCCCGCGGCAAAATGCTCGGAATTCTGCCCTCCTGGAGAAGCGTCACATCTTTGTGTGTGTGTGTGTGTGTGTGTGTGTCTCCTTCCATCTGTTTGTGTGTGTTTCTCCATCTATATGTTTGTGTGTGTCTCCATATGTGTGTGTGAGTGTGTCAGGGGGTGTTAGAAGCAGGCAGGGGCTTAGCAGAGCAAAAGAGAGCAAATCTGTCAGCTCTCCCTGGGCAGACAACCCTTCTGACCCTCATTCAAAGACATATTGATTCTCCTCTACACCCAACCGGGGAGGGTGTGTGTGTGTGTGTGTGTGTGTGTGTGTGTGTGTGTGTGTGTGTGTGTGTGCAAGTGCACAAGTGCTTAATACAGCCTGATCTTTCCTCCTTCCTTCCAAGTACACAGTCTTTTTCCTGCAGCGTTGTTAAATAAGATAAAACATATTTGATTGTGCAATCAATGAAACCGTTTTTCAGATATCGTCCCAATTAGAATTTCATTTGTGACTCCAGATAGACACTAGAGTGAAAGAAAGAGATTATTTCAACAAGTAAAACCACAGATCTTAAAACACAGCCTGGCCTAGTTTGCTCTTCTTAAGGGTTTTTTTTTATCTGTCTTGCTCTATTTCCTGTCTGTTACATACTCAGTTTTGGTTCTGGAGGGAAAAAAAGTCAGTGGGCGAACAAACACAAACTGAGGCAGCCTCAGAGACAAGCTTTCAGCTGTTCTCTTCTCTCAGCACTAACACCATATTAAACCTCGCTGTGCACTTGTTAGCTCTGCCTTGTTTTCCAGGAAGGAGCCTAATGACCTATGGGACGTCACCAATTGGGGCTCTGCAGATTGTTAGGGACCCTGTGTGTACTTATTTGTAATTGTCAGAGCAGTGTCGTGCAAAGACTGGGTCAGGACCTAAAGGCCAATGGTGGGAAGATAAAAATCAGCCTCCCAAATCATACTGAAGATGGTGTTAACTAAAGCTTCTGGCTGTGTGTTGCCAAACAATGTGAAGTGACTGAAGGGTGGATCCATCACAAGACAGTGGTAAATGGTCATGTTGTCTTTATGTGTACAATCTATGACTTTATGCTGCAGGGGAAAAGAATAAAAAGTCACAGTGCAGCTTTAAACAATCCAACCATTAAATTACAGTAGAAATAAAATGTTTTAACCTGCACAGAAAAAAAATACAGCACTGACTTTGCATCAATGTCAGGAATGCTGCTTGCATGTATGCGCTCACTGTTAGGTCATGTCTTGCGACCTGGCACGGCAGCACAGCGCGAGGTCTCTGGTAATGGCTGGTCGCTGGGGGCAACCGGTCATGGCAGTTTGTGTGTGTGTGTGTATCAGAGGGGAGTGCGGGGTGGATTCCGGCATGGTGGGGTTGTTGTCTACAGAGTGGAAGGGCCGTGGTATAATGTCGACAGGCCGCATGCTGACCCTGCTCCTGCCGACGCGCACACACACACAGACGCACACACGGTCAGTGGTATAAGCTGAAAAGTGCTGGCTGCGATAATGAAAGGCAGGTGCACCGGGAGGCCGTCGGAGTAACAGGAAGAGAAAATGAGAGAGGACAAAAAGAACATGTGAAAGTCAAAGCAGGTGAAGAGGAGTGAAATGACTGATGGATTTCATGCGGATGATGTTGTTTAATGTGTGAGTGGGTGCAACAAAGACAGATGTTCTGTGTCTGAATATGTGTGTGTGTGTGTGTGTGTGTTTGTGTATGTTCATGTGATCTGTACAGTTAATGCGTCGTAGCACCTGAGTGCACTTTAACCACAATGTCTTGCCGTCGTTGCATTGATAAGGCCCCGTTAACACACACATTACAGACTGATACTGATGTTGTACGATGTCTGCCAGCATGCATCCATCACCTCCTTACACACACACACACACACACACACACACACACCAATAAGTGGTCAGAATGGTAATTGTGGCATTTGATCAGAGGGTTGACAAATTAACCAAGCCCAATTATTAATATTTAGAATCCTGTACATGTAAAGGGGCATGACACCCATTTTTTAAAATTAATTTTAATTTTGGAAGATGTATGACTGACAGAACAGTGCAGAATACATCTATTCTCTAGTGTATTATGGGGTTCGGTCTGTGGCCTAGACAACACTATACCAGATGGCATCATGGGATGTTGGTCATGGTGATTTGATGAGTTTAATAAACCAGATTTAGCAATTCATAGCTAAGTGATATATTGGAAATTGATCTGCTACATAACATATATAGTTATTCTTTATTTTAATCATGTCATCACAAAATCATTTGTTTTAAATAGATTATTAAGATGATTTCTTCTATAAATTACAAAAAGATTACCTCATCTTTTTGCATTTGCATTTCACTAGATGCCCTATTATTCACTAGATTATGATTACTGCATATAGAATGAACATACCATAAACTCACACACTCTGAAAATGTGTGGGCTCGAGAGACTAAAACCTGAAACTGCATAAATTAAGAAGCACAAATTCAGATTTTTGACTGAAATCGATTCAGGTTATAAGAACATAACATACACACCTTGTCTTTATCTGTTTTCTTCTATCTCTGTGTTCCTTTGTCACTGTCTCCTCTGTCTCACACACACACACACACACACACAGTGTGGGCCACAGATGGCATGGTGGTGTCAGGGTGAGAGGGGTTTGTTAGGATCAAAGAGCTCCAGTGTGTGGCCCCTCCACCCTTCACTTGCTTTCTTCTTCTCTTTCTCTTTCTGTTTGTCATTTTATTCCTCCCCTTCCTCTGCTTTCAATCTCGCTTCCTCTCTCCCCCCCTCCCCCTTGCCTCCCTTTCTCTTTCGCTCTGTCTCTCTTCATTTTTTCCCCTAATCTGTCCATCAGAAGTGTTGATAAATTATTCATGCCTCTGTCTGTCCCCGAAGCCTTGTCACCTCTCCTCTACTCGCCAGCTCCTCTGCTTCCTCTCCTCTGTCGCCTTCATCCCTTCCTCCCTCTGAGGCCACCTCCTCCTCCTCCTTCTCTGTTTCCTCCTCCCTAGTCTTGCAGAAAGCTCGACCACACACGACCTTCTATCAAACAGTAAAGTGGTACAAGTTCATAAAAGGATTTCAAATTATTCCAGCAACTTTGAGCAATCCTTCAGTGTCTGGGAATTGTATTAAATCAATTTAATACAACAGAGGGAGAACAGAATTTGGCCTTATATATTCCTCAACATTCCCCAAAATATGTTTCATGCTGCTGACTTGATGGACAAGAAAATTCTTGTTTACAAATTAAATTTCATCCCTTTATTGGAGTTTAATATGACAAGGTTGCTGTCACAACAGTCAGTTACTTTATTATTACCTTATTTTTGCAATTGAATCAATGTATAGGTACCATTATGTGCATATGTGTAACTCATCTAGACTTACAGAGCAAAATAAATAAGTATAAACAGATAAAAGAGAAAGAAAAGAATTGAAAAGCACTGAGGACCTTCTTCAGTATCTCCTTCCTTTTTGCCCTTGTTTCCTTTACATCCCCCTGCATCCCATATCCTGCCGGATGGAGTGCTGAACACAAAAGAATAAAAGAAAGTGAAAGAGGTAGTGAGGAAAAGACAGAGAAAGATGCAATAGAAGAAGTAATCTTGTGGCTAATCCAACATTCTCTCCCCAAACAATTAAACACTGGTTTATGTCTGCTTATACTGTAGACCACTTACTTCCAAACACACACATGCACGCACTCAAACACAGTTTTCAGAGAGATAAAGTTTGCTGCGGAAAGCTATTAATCATAGGAAATCCAGATGAATACAAAGTTAGGGAGTCTAGTGATTAGTGATAAATTGCCTTGTATTTCCCCATTGGTGGTGTGTGTTTGTGTGTGTGTGTGTAGAGTGAGGATTGCATCTTAGGTATCAGTATGTGTGAGTATGTGTGTGTTGGCTGATACAAGGGTGTAAAGCACTGAACCCTCGGGATATTAGAATGCGGCTGTGTGTGTGTGTGTGTGTGTGTGTGTGTGTGTAGGCATGTGTGTGCATGTGTCACATATGGTCTCTCTCTCAAAAGATGGGCCTGTCTCAACCACTCTCATCCCCTGTAACCACGACGATTAATACATTTTAAAAAATGTCCCCTCCACTTTCCCCCGGTGCCGGTCACACACACACACGCGTACACACACTGCTCACTATTCAGTGGAGGTTACTGCTACATCAGCAGCACACACAGCACTGCCTTTAGAGGCTGATCAATCTGTACTGCTGCTTGCACTGATGAATTACAGAAGTCAAGACAGAAAGAGAGAGGGAGAAATGGAATGAGAGGGGGAGGATGAGGAGGAGGGTGAAGAGGAAGAGGAGGAAAGGAAGTGGGAGGATGAAGGGGAGGAATGGGACGAGAGAAGACGAGGGGAGAGAGGACAGGTGGGGGAGATTAGGATGGAAATAAGGAAGAGGAAAACATGAGTAAGGGTTCTTCTGGAATAGGTGAAGATGTTGATGATGGTGAAGGATAGGGTAGTAGGAGGAGGAAGGCACAGAGGAGGTGAAACGAGAAAAAAAAGTCATGGATGACACATCACCGAAAAAGAAGAAAAAAAAGGAATAGTTGGAGAAGAAGATGGTTTAAAATATGGTGGATAAAAACAGCAAAACAAGCCAAACATCCAGAGCAGAAGCCCATCACATGGATCTCTCATTTAGCTCTACTCATTCCAGGTTTGAGGACAGACAGACAGATGATATACAGAACTTGAGCGCTTGAGATTCATCTCTAAAAGCAGGGATGCATGGATAATATTGACTTTAGCTGTTACATTTTGACAGACAGGAGGACTTTATGGCCATGACACGGCAGACGTGTTAGGCTTGAATAGACGTCTTTGTTTGGCAGGAGGAGAAATTGTTTTACGGAATGGAGACTTTCTGACATTGTGTTGTTTTAAAGAGCTGTCATAAGGATTCGAGACTGATAATGCATGCAGTGTTTGAGGCAATCTTGCCAAGAACAGGTCCAGTGAGCAGTATTTTATCACAATACTGTGCAGAATATTGTCCTCATGCTCATTTGGTCATCAATTCTTTCTGTATCTTTACACAGAGCTACATTTAAAAAAATAGATATTTTTACTTATCATGGTTGTATGGTATATTATAGGCAGATCAGCCTTATAATCCATGAACAGGGGCGTGTGGTCCATCAAGGTCGCTGGGGTGCCGCCCCTCCTGCAATTACAATTGTGAAATACATATTTTAATGAAAAATTGCTTTTGTTATTGTTGTGTTGTGTGTGTGTATAAATTTGAAGTTGTTACTCTCACATAAATCATACATAATTACAGAAAACGTGCTATGACTAATAAAAAGCACTGCCTACAATCTTTGTCTGTGTGCCGAAGGGCGTACTTTTCTCAACGTGACAGCAGTATGTGTGTAATGTGTTTGGCTTCTGGTGGCCCCTGATTGGTTGACACTACGCGCCGAAAATAACTGGGTCTTGGGTGGAAAATTTTATGCCCGAGAAATGTTGCCAGATTGGGCAATTTTCTGCCCAATTGGGCAGCTTTAGGATGGATTATGTCAGTAAAAATAAACTTGGGTGGGGTTGACAAAATTTTGGCCTGGTTTGCCATAGTGCGGATGTTTTTCTTTTTTTTTCATTCATATTCTTTATGGCTAATAATGACATTTTTTAACTAACCTGGCAACACTGCTCAAGTAGCTAAAAGGTGGGCAGGCACATCTGACTGACCAGGCTGGTCAACCAACCAGACGTACCCGCCGACTTCTAGCTGGTCAGACCAGCTAGAAAAGGTTATCAGAAAAGCTCACAGTAAAAAAAGTCTGGGACAAGACCAGCCGAAGAACTTGAATACTATACGGCCTTCTGGACGCAATAGAGGGAAGTGCTACATTCAGAGTTTTGCTAGTGAGTGTTTTCAACGGAAAGAGTGGCTTTCTGGGTGTACCGACATACGAACTTGCTTTATGTGGCCACGATGAGAGCTGTGACACGGCGAACCCTGGGATTTTTAATGGAGTGGTCAACTTTGCAGCTGAATTGGACAATGTGTTGAAACACCATTTGGAAACGGCCACTGTGTTTTAAGGTACAAGTTCCCTTAAAGCCACACTGGAATCTAAAATGGCAAAAAATATTATATTTATTCAGTATTTTCTTGCAGTGGTGAAGTAACTCCTACATTTTTCACAACTTTGATGAATCTCAACATTAATTTGCACTATTGACCAATAGTAAGCCATCTTGACAGCGCTGACCTTTGAGGGAACGGAGAGCCAGAGAGTCCAAAATGGAGGAAGCTATTGCACCTCATTAGCTGTGCTGCACTGTACACTTGTATTTAACCGCCTCTGTTGTATAAAGTGTTCCCATGAAAGAATCATGGTTTTTAGACAGTTGAGTCAAGTGTTGACTCTGCAAAACATATTGTTCCATTAGCTAACAGGAGCTTTTTTTCCCCGCTTTTCAATAAAGTCTATTGAAACAATAATAATAATAATAATTTACATTAAGTAAAGTAAATTGTACAATCATGATAATTAAATGCCAGAGTGGAGTAAACAGCACAAAATAGAGAAAACAGATCTCAGAAAGATATTGTGACTCACTAGCATGTTCCTGTTTAGCTAGCATGTTATCCATAAGATCACTAGCTACAGTACTTCACCAACTAGCCCTGCAAGTAGTCTCTACATCACCAAGCTCCTAGAACCAATAACCAAGGGCAACGATGACACCTTTCTGATGAAGCTTTGCTTTAAATATGGTTCTGGTCTTTCAATTAAAAAATAATAAAGAGTTATTAAGAAAATATGGTTCTGAAAAAAAAAGAAAAGCATGAAATGCCACCATTGTGGTTTAGCTTGACTTTCATCACTTTAGGCTATTAAATTGAACGTTTCACACAGTTTGTTTGGCCTATAATGAAACTTTTCCCAAGAGGTATCATGGATTATTCCAGTTTACTCCTTTAATTAAACATTCTTTACCACTGATCATCTGCCTTTCTGACTCTCTTTCTCTGCTTCTTTTTCTCACATTTTTCCCAAAAATGAAAACATGATTAAACTTTAGAGTAGGTGGATTTACCCTCCACTATATCTCAGACAATATGTGAAATTTTTTTTTTCACTCCTTCCCTCTCCCCTCATCTTTTCCCGTGATAAATCCATAGCTATCTATGACAGCTTTGTTGCTACTGGGAGGCCCCTCCTGCCCTGTTTGGCTATGATTCCAGCCGACAGCTTTAGGAGCTGTCTTTATTTAAGAGCTGCTGTAATTACACAGGCTTTAGCATATGTAGACAGCCAGATATGATTCAAACCACCACGACCGTGAGAGGGGAGAGGGGAGCTCAACGGGTGAATGAGAAGAGAGATAAAAACACAATGGCGGGAAGAGAGAGAGCAGGAGGAGATGGAGGGAACGAGGGGAGGAAAGAGACAGAGAGGGAGAGATATGGAGAGCAGGGCAGACTGATAGAGCAATTGAGAGACGAGGAGAGGGCAGTCGGGAGCGGGGAGAGGAAGAGATATGGTTTGGCAAATAAAAGAGGAGCGCGGCGCTGCTGCAAACTGTTCGCCTTATGATGCCTCATTAGGGCTTAGGGCTGCAGATAGTGCCTGTTAGAGAGATCTATGGCCTCAGCGCTGAGAGAGAGACAGAAGGGGAGAAAGAGAGAGAAGAGCAGGGCAGAGGGACAGAGATGCAGTAATGCACAGCAAAAAAAAACATAAAATTAAGGCAGAAAAAATGGAGATTAAAGCAGATTAAATGTGCAACATGCAAAATTTTACCAACAAACCATTAGATTGTAAAATTACACGTGACATTGGAATGATTACTGCAAACAAATGTTCTGATCTAAAGTTCTGATGTTCTGGAGAATGGTAGCCTCTATCTTATGACTTATGTTGGGTTGAAACGAGGCAAATAAAACTTATAGAAGCCCTGATTCCAGAGTGCAGGTACTTTTTTCTATGATTGAAGTTGAATTTTTGGTATCCAGCACCTATTCCACTGAAGTTATATGGATGGTTGTATGATTGTCTCTACCACTTGCACACATGAGTCAGGACCACATTATGGTGGACAATGCCAGAACAAATTTGTCAAGATTTCTGAAGTCAACATGATTATTCCTGTATAATACTGAAAGACACTGGACAATGGACACTGACTTTCTTGTCTGAAAAATCACAAAAATGTGACAAGTGAAGGACCTGCATTGGGTTGAAATATTGCTAATCAAACTTAAGCTCTGGTTCTAGCACTGTTACTTTTCTATTGCATTTTTGTTGATTTATTAGTTTTCAGCGCCTATCCTGCTGGGTTTTTGTGGATGTGAACACAACAGTTCAAGTTAACAGTCTCTATCTCAAGCCTATGGTATTATCAGTGGTAGTCTCCCCAACTTCCTGCTGTTGACACCACAATATATCGCCAACATTGACCCTCTTACTGGTGTTTGTTTTCTCTTTTTTTAAAGGGTACAAACTCTTTGTTTTGTGCAATAAAACAATACTGTTGATTCTGGAATAATTCTCACCTGTTGCCTAAAGAAAGTAAAATAAAATGAATGATGTTGGTTTCTTTATATTTCTTGCATGAATATGAAGCAGTTGGGCACAAGTGCGGGACAAAAACAGCATAGAAAGGGAAATTAGAGGTTGCCCACACACTAAAATTTGCAAGATCATCTCACAAAAATTGAATGAAGCCACATTTTGACCTACACAGTTCATGTTTCAAAGTATTGTATCAGGCTTGCATGCTTACACATATTTGTTTTGCCGGTGCAGGATGCATATTACAAATGTTGAGGCAGGTAAAAAAAAATGTTGCTGTACTTTTTGGCATCGTCCTCTGTGATGAGATCCCTGCTGTGCCAACACAATGGTCTAATTGAAATGAATGAGGAGGCTGCATTTTTGTGACACAGTGCTAATACTAGTCTGAACACGGCCTAATTTGACATAGCAACAGACAAGCAGAAAGAAAAAGAGCAATAGTGCTAAATGAAGAACAAAAGAGTGTGAGAGAGAGCGAGCAGGGAGCAGAACAGATAAGGAATCGGACACTGTCCAGGCGACACAGACAAGAAAAGAGAAAGACCAACGACCACTAAAATAAATGTCTCCTTTTCTTCAGCATGTGTAAGAAAGATAGCAGATAGTATATCACCAGGCTCCACAAGCACTAATTAGGAGCCGGATTTTAACAAGCACAGAGGAACAGCGAGGCAGAGAAAGAAGGAGGGAGGGAGAGGAAGAGACAGGAGGAAGGTTGAAGGCAGACCGTTAATCCACCGTCCATTGTCAGTCGCTACAGGAAGAATCGTGTTGGATGTTTCGCCATGGGAGACGGCCATAAATCTACGACGCAACCTTTACACACCACACTCACAATACGCACAGATGCAGCCGTACATGATACCGGCTGACACAAGTGTAGCCACCCAGTGACAGATTGCTTTCATCAGAGAGACCACACAAATCAACTGCCTACCACACACACACACACACACACACAGACTGAGGGAAGCACAATCAGTAGGCATTTTGCTGCAGTTATCCAAAGTAGTAAATCAGAACCTGTTGTTTCTATCATGAAAGGCCAGCGCTTATCTGCTAGCTACAGGTGTGTGTGCATGTATGTGTGTGTGTGTGTGTGTGTGTATGGTCTGATGGTTATCTTTATCTTGTAGCCACAGAGGGGTCCTTTGTGGTCTGTTGCTGATTAACTGTCTGTACACATGCCCGATCGTAAATCTAACTATGTTAACCAATATTAGTGCTAATGAGGCATAAGAAAAGCAGGAGAGTACGTGTGTGTGTTCATATTTGTTTGTGTGTGCTAATAATTCCAGTGTAATTTCCATCGGGGTCTCGTCCAGGTTTTCTGGGGAATTTATTAGGTTGATTCACAAGAGTTGGATACCTGCTGCCTTAGAGGGCCTCACACACACACACACACACACACACACAACACAGATGTTCTTGCATACTGACAACACACACATGAACATATGCATTACGCACAGCCATAGTCCTCACCCCTACTAGGATTTTGCCCTTCCCTAATAATACCATACCCTTGGACACAAGAATGTATGTGGGGTTCCTACTGTCCAGTATACCTGCAGACACAGATATACACAAATCATGCACGTACCTCCCACTGCCTCCCCCAGGCCCTAAACATGCATGTTCTTCTTTCTGACCACCGTCATTTCCCTAACTGCTGCTTACGTCGCCCCAGTGGATCCCCTCTAGATGCTGATCATAGTGATGATGGGCTGTTAGGCATGCAGGACGCCCCGTAGGATGCTCCAGAAGCTACAGTCCGAGGGGACAATTGCTCAGACCTCTCAGACTGCATTAGACCACCACACTCTGTTCCAATAAGAGATGAAAAAAAGACGAGTGCAAAGCAATATGCTGGAATTTTTTGGTGATTTTTATCAGGTTTAAGTCTGTTGTTATGGAAAAATATGTGCGCAAGAAAACTTGTGAACTATTTTTATGTCTTTGTTGTTTTTGTTGTGTTGAGAAAAATGGAATGTCTCAGGTGCACAGGAACAACAACTTGATCATAACTTCAAACTTTGTTTTACATCAGCTGGCCTGACGATGTGGACTCAGCTGGGTAGGTTTTAATGCATGCCACACTGTAAAACCATAATCACAACCTTACTGTGCATGAATATACAGAACTAACTTATCTTAGTGAGACGGCAGAGGCAAAACATCTAATATTGGTGATGAAGTGGAAGCTCTATGCTGAGACAATTTTATGGTGAACATGTTAGCGAGCAGTTGCCTATTTACACATTTAGCACATTTTACACATTTATTTGGAATCATGTTTCTGGCCCCTGGACATGTGATAGGTTAAGTATTCAAGTTTCCTTTTAGCTATGTTTTTGTCTCTACCAACTCCACTATGTTCACTAGCTAGTTGCTAATTTTGTCTGTCTACTGTTTGGTGCTGGGCAGGTAGTGCACAGTGGGATTTTAAGAGATTTTTCACTGGACACAGCTCTCTGCTGTGACCAAAAATGATGCCATGATAGCAATGAGAGTGAAAAAAACAGTAAAGTTGTGGGTCGGAAAACCACAACATCTGTTTACCAGCTAGTTGCTAACTTTGTCTGTCAGCTGTTTGGTGCTGGGCAGGTAGCGTAAAGTGGTTTTGTCAGAAAAACATTTTTTTAAGAGCTTTTTTCTGCTGAAAACGGCTGCATGATGGAAACAATGTTGATAAGAACAATTACAGTGAACCAGAATAGTAAAGTTGTGAGCCATCAAACCAAAACAATTTGCTGAAAGATGCTAAATGCTCTGTAGAGCTAACAGGATCTGCAGAGTTGGGTGATAATTATCTCTGGGTTTATCACTGCTAGTGCTACTTTTCACAATGTGCATAGTAATTGTTTCCATTATTAACATGAACTCCCAATTGGTGCGCCGCTTTATGTTTTGATTTTTACCTTCCTGGGCATAGACGAGTGTACAAATATGTCACTACAATTCCATTTGAGCAAACAGGTTGAATCTCAATTAGGAGGGTGAGGCCATTCTTCTCAGTTGTAGTTAAGGTTTCTGGCACTGGACACTTCAAATGGTTGAAAAGTGACTACAATGCATTCACACTAATAGGGGTTTAACTGGGTGCAAAATGTTTGGCCTTCCTCTCATTGTTCTTCCTAATGGGACCTATTGACAGTTTGTGCAATCAGAGTACATCACTATGCACGTACAGTAGATTAGAGACAAGAGACAACAGCAGCCCCTCTGCCTTTCCCTCACACTCACTTCACATCTATTTATCTCTTTCTGTATTTCTGCTTCTCTCTTGTTGTCTCTTCTTCAGCTTGTAATTTGCACTTGAGTTGAAAGATGCTGTACCGGCACAACTGTCAAAGAATTAACAGTGTTGACAAAGTGGTTTACAATACATAATGATCACAACAATACAAAGAAATGATTAAGGTATAATGCAATCATTTATGCTGCCTTTGTTTCTCCTTGCATGTCTTCCCCTCTCTCCGTATAACAGCAGGTAAACAGTCTTGTAGCTTGTAGTGGTTATGTGATTCAGTAGCGCGGCGCGTTTCCGAATGGTAATTTGCAGAAATGAAAGCTTAATCAAGCATGCTGCAGAAGTGGCCCTGAATAATTTAACAGTGAGGGGAGAATGAGCAAGGAGGGGGAGAGGAAGAGAGGGACGGAAGGAGGAGGGTGTCGGCAGAGAAAGGGAGAGCATGAGAGAGGAAGATGAGATGATGAGAAGAGTTTCTTCCTTACCCTCCATTATTTCCATCTTTCTAACCTTTTTTCCCAGCTAAACCCTTCTCTTACCTTCTTTCCTTTCTGTCTTATTTCCTTTATTTCTTTTTAGTTACCTCCCACCATTTTTCCCATCTCATTTGTTTCCTTCCACTTTCCTCTTTAACATCTGCATTAAATCTTTCATTTTTTTTCTTTTTCCTCCTTTCTTCCTCTTCATCCTTCCCACTCGAATTTGTTTTCCCTCCTTCATGAGTTTTATGTTGCTTCTTTCCTCATTTCCTCCTATTTCTATCCTACATCCCAGCCTCCATTTTTCCTATTTTCAAACTTTTCTTCCTCTATTCTCTTTCCTCCATCCTTACTCCTCTCTTGCCATTCTTCTGTTTCTCTTTCATTTCTTTCCTCCCCTCCTGCCTCCCTTCCTCCTGCCTTTCTATCACATATGTTCATGCCTTTTATGATGTACTCGTCCAGGCAGTGTATAAGCAGAAACAAATCTTAATTTGGAAGTTTTATCTTTGTCATATGGTTCCTGAGTGAGTAATTAATTACTTAGCCCCAGTTACACTTTTAATATCTTCCTTCTACCTCTCTATCTTTGATTAATTTCTCATCGTGGGAAAGAAAGAGTTTCATTAATGCTAAAGCCATTAGTCTTCCAGCAGGAAGGAAGCCCATATTTGGTCGTTACAGATGAATCCTAACTCCCTAAATGATTAGAGAGGTACAGAATAAACATTTTTCTTTTTTCTGCCCAGTCTGAGAAATACACGTCAAGTGTCAGTACACGATCCCATTCATTTTTTTGGTATTCATGCCATTCACTCAAATGTCCAACTTTAAGTATGTTGTGAACTACAATGAAAGCTTTTTTTAGTGTCACTATGTGCATTTAAAGCTTAAGTAGATAAATAAAAATAAATGAACTGATTAATTTAATTTTACCATTTACTGCTTCTGACATGCATGTTTAATCAAAAAAGAGAAAGAGGAAGAATGAGGAGGAAGTTGAACTTGTGTAAAATTACACATTCCTGTTAAATTAAGTGTCCTGAAAAGAGGTGACTTTCTCCAGAAGCTCCGTCCAGTACTGGCTTCTTCATTTTCACCTGCTTTGAAGGAAGCATTCAGAAATTGTTTTTCAATATGAAATAGCACATTTGTTGGCATTTTAGTATTTTTTTTACTGGAAGTTCAAGACAATTGGTAAAATATGAGGTAAATTGGGTCTGTTTATGCTTTCAAGTGTGATTATAAAAAAAAGCAAAAGACATACATTGTGTCTTCTAGCTCCTCTCTCTGGGTCTCTCTCTCTCTCTCTCTCTCTCTCTCTCTCTCTCTCTCTCTCTGTCTGGCCAAACGATATACTTTGGCAGATTGGAGTGAGAATGAACTGCAGACCCAGACGCTAGTTAGTGAAAGCTCTGCGTTCCTCTTCTCTAATGGAAATTAAGGGCCATGAATGTGTGCGTGTGCGTGTGTGTGTGTGTGTTGCTGTTGCTGTTGACGTGCCATGCTTTTGTGACAGGGCCTCGCCGGACTCAGATTTTATTAAGTACTCTTTAGAGACAGAGAGAGAAACAAAACAAGGGAAAAGTCTCTCTCTCCCTCTCTCTCTCCCTCTCTCTCTCTCTCATACATACACACACACACACACACACACACTCACACACACACACGTGAAGACCAGACTCAGAATTTTATTAAGTACCCTTTAGAAAGAGTGAGAGTGAGACAAGAGGGGAAAAGTCACCGGCAGCATGGTAATCAGGCCCGCTAACCGAGACACCAAGAAAAGAGGAGAGTTTGTGAGAGGAGAAAAGAAAAGACAGAGAGAGGAGAGGCGGAGGAGGAGAGGGGGGGACGTTTTCAGGACACTTTTCTTTTTTTTTATAAAAGCAGACAAGGAAAGAGAAGGAGGAAAGGAAACTTTACATGCAAACAAAAGTAGTTTTTCTTTGAGAAAATGAAAAAAAAACTAAAGTCAGCATTAGAAACAGGTGTTTCTTACAGCGCTATTTTGAGTGACTGACCTTTTCCCTTTGTGTGTTCTTGCTCTTTCTTTTATTTCTTTACTCAATGTGTGTGTGTGTTTAAATGAATTGAGTCTGTTACTGGGCTACTTTAGACGTCAGATATCTGCTTACATACATACAAAGTTGCCATGACTTCATATTTCTCTTTGCATATTTCAGTGATTTTTTTCTCTTTTGTAATTCGATTTCAACCAAATACTCAGTGACACAAGCAAGGTCTTATCTTATGCTGTGTATGTTTATTTGAAGTATATTTTAAGTGGAAAAAAAGAATACAATTCTTCAAATTCTATTTGATAAAATCCATACATGTACAAGAGTGTGTGTTAGCCACGATAAGTGTAACAAACATTTGAGAAGTAACAGAGCTGTAATGCAGACACACACACACGCACACACACACATTGTGAGAGATGGACATGGAGAGCAGGAGGAGAAAGGAGGACAGGAGATAGCAGGAGGAGGAGCTGGGTGATACCTTGCATGACTGCGCTTTCCCTAGAGGAGCCTTACCACACACACACACACACACACACACACACACACAGTGAACGACGGCTGGTGTGCGGGTGGCTGTCTTGTTGGCAAGGGTTTCTGATTTCACGGCCTACTGGGTGGTGGCATTCAGCTTCCATCAGGCACCCCTCTTTCAGCCATTCACACACACACACACACACACACACACACAAACTGACCCTCTGCTCTCTTCACTCAACACCTCCCAGTTTCCTTTCTCAATCTATTTTGTTATTTCGTTAAATTTCCCCGCTGTAGGATTAATAAAGGATTATTTTATCTTATCTTGTTTACCTCTTTCTCAGTCTGAAAGTCTATTTTCAAGAAATTTGAGATATTAGATTTAAAATTTGTAGCCTCAAAACTTGTGATTTTGGATGATCAGTACTGTTGTGGGGTATTAAGTCATTTGTTTAAGTGACCAAATAAGCAACACACTAAATGTAAGCGTGTTTCTATTGTGACACACACCTTTTTAATGTGAGTATTAATTTTACAAAAGGAGCTAAAACTGCTGTCTTTGTCTTGATATATACAGTCGATAGATGGGAAATCTAATGATGCTGACAAGCTGCTTTTCTTTCACTGAATTTCCAGGACAGACCCCTGCTTTCCCAACACACACACACACACATATACACACACACACACACTCCTGCACATAAACAGAGTGACAAGTAGCTCATCAAGAAAAATGGTGGACTAAGAATTTGCATTTTGAGTGAGTGCTTCCCCTAAAGTTGAGGCAGATGATGCATGCTCAATCTGGACAAATGATAATTGATAGAGAGAAGGAGAGAGAAAGACAGAGAGTGGGTGGGGGTCCTGTCAGCTTGTGTCTGAGTAGGTCAGCTTGGACTGAGGGCTTCGGAGGTCAAGAAGCAAGACACACACACACACACACACACACACACACTGACACTGACACTACTCGGCAGTTTCTTTCTCAGCCATTCAGGCTTTGTTATGTGAGAGAATTTAGTGCTCAGCAAACCAGCTCTAGTCAGTAAGAGATTCTTGGCTTCTTATTCGACCTCATATAGCGCTAACACGTCTCTGCCCATTTCTCTCTCATTAAATCCTACAGTACAGAATCCTATGGAAAGTAATTACCGGCTTTGTTTCTGTTGGATTTCCTGATAGATAAGAGACAACATATTAGTTTGCTATATATTTCTACAACAAATGGCTATGCGCTAAAATACCGAGCTATTCGTTACAGAATGAAGTCTGTCAACATTTTACATTTTTTCTGATTGTCAATAAATCCCATGAAAAGACCAAAACCAACAATAATTTGATTCTACTTACTTAATATTTTTTTGTGTAGCCAAATCCTGATATATCTTATTCTTTAGAGCTATAGATCTCGAAAAACTACTAAAAACACGTCAGTGAGCTGCACTGCTGCACTGTGTGACATGTTCCTGTATTACAATGAACATGGACATTGTATTTAAATTTGATTCAATCCCACATACACATCCTGCCACTGTCAATACTCACTAGAGTACCAAATGTCTATTAATCCGTGGCTGAAAATAGTCCCCAACAAATGCACTATTTTCTCCTGTTTGATCAACATTTACTAAAAACTACAATGCCCAGCTATTTTAGGAAATGAAACAATATATCTGTGACCACTCTTTAAAACATTTTGTATTGCACAGGTTTGGGGCTGAGGGCCACAGACAGGGTAGGGAAGTCGGAAAGTATTGAGAGATGGACTAACAAATTCTTGGCTTTTTCAGGGATTTGCTAATAATAAGATAGATTTAGAATAATGCCAGCCTTATCTTCCATCTTATGTTTGTGCAGCAAATTTATATCGCACATCCAATATCTCCACTGAAAAATAACATTCTCTGATGTTCCTATAATATTGCTAAATAGACACATAGTATGTCTGTGGTGTAATGAATTATAATATACTGTAATTATAATACTCCTGTAGCGACTTATGGCTTCACTGTAGTATCTGTTAGTTATCTTACTAAAATGTTATTAGTTTCCTCAAGAGATAATTGATTTCTTTATGAGTAAGTTCTCGTTGAGACTCTCTGTACTGTAAAAGTGTGTGTGTGTGTGTATTAAGTGCAGACACCCAATCCATCCTCCTCTTCCTCTCCTCACTTAGTTTTACAGAAACACTAATGAAGCTCTGTCTCCTTCAAATGAAGCTCCTCTTTTGATTTAAGGCTGAGTCGCACTAGGAGAACCTGTTGAAAAATCACTTCACTGGATTTAGTTTTGGACAATAAAAAACTGTCCAAACGTAATTAAAAAACCTGCACGGTCCTTTTCTACAAGCCGTTAACCTCTTGTGATACTTTTTAGGAATTACGCCATAAAGCCCAGAGTTTTTTATGGGCACAAATCAAATATGGTCCCACGTTAATTTAATTAAGGCTTGCGACCAAAATGTCCGGCCTTGGTCCAAATATTTGAGAAGAGGAATACTTTTTTCCCGTCCTCCAAGTTGATTAAAATATGTGATATTTCACATTAGTTTAGTTTTTATGGGCAGTGAGGTAATTCATTGTCAGTAAATGGCTTGTCAGAGTGCTCTGTGAGTGATGTAATGCTATGAAGTCTATCGTTTGAATTGCCCCTACGCCTATTAGAGAAAATCGACTTCTGGGCCCATTATTTGATTATCTTGCAGGAAGTTTGCAGAAGGCCATTGGCATCATGTTATGGGAAAGGATCACATTCTTCAGTTTTACAAGTGGGCCGACAATATTATACTACATCTGTGCTTTTAAATTTGTAAGTGGAAAGACACAATATCCTTGGAAGGTTTTGTAGAAATAAAAAAAAATTAACACACATTCTAATATTTGTGCTGCAACGACTCCTGCAATAAATGTTTGATTTTTTAAAATGTAAAATAATAAAATCTTTACTTTTACATATGCTTCTACAATATGCAAACGCCTCTCCTCCAACTCATTTGTACCCTTTAATTAAAATATGTCAGGTTCCCATTGCCTGTAAAAAGCACTTGAACACGTTCCTCAGGTCCCATATCAAGGTAGAACCTAATACCTGGGCCTAATTAACACGCATTTAAAAATACTCATGATGCAAATTACCGTTAACATCAGAACAGGGTTGCAGGGGGAGGGTAAATGACAAGACAAGATAATTCGACTAATGCATATTTATCTCATGCTAATTGCCGTGCACGGCTAAAGAAAAGCGTGCACTTAATTAATTGACATGGAGGGGGGTGGAAATTAATTGGAGGCACTCAATCTGGAGAGAGGGGGACAACAACAGAGAGAAGGGGAGGGGGGATAGCGATGCAGCATGAGAAAACAAGTTTAATTTAGTGCCTGTTTGAAGGGTACCTTTATTGTTTCAGGCCTTTTGAATAAGCCCTCGCTGTAGGATTCATATTATATAATTACCTTTATCATTAAAATAATCCTATAATAGATGGCAGAAGGATACATGTGTTTAAAACAGCATGCAGCTGCTAAAAAGTATAGTTCACAAAATCGTGTACCAAAGGATTTTTAAAAAATATATACTTCAAAATTTGTTTAAATTACTATAAAGTCATGATTTGGAACTTTCAATGTAATATGTCCATAATGGAGAGATGAGAAAATTTACAAAGCATATATGAGGAGAGCATAATATCAATATTTCCTACCATCAACACTGTAAGTCTCCATAGGAATGTAATTGAAAAACCATCTTGATACCATAAAACACTAAAGTATGTTAATGTCTGAATATTTTGTGGCAAAGCAATGGCTGAAAATGATTTTGGGTTAATTTGGCATTAAAACCATTAGCCGTGTATTTTTCTAACAAGTGGGACATGGTGGATTTCCTAAACTGGCCCTAAACGTCTGTCCCAGTTAGTCACTCTGTGTGTCCCTAATGCCAGATTTCAGTGTGGTTTTGTTTCCAAAATAGCTGTGTCTGTCCAGCTCGCCCCGTGTAATTTGGTTTGTGTAGTTGGCCCTATGTTATAGGGGCCCTCACACACACACACACACACACACACACACACACACACTCACGCAGTCACACACACACACTCACGCAGTCACACACACACTCCCTCTGTATCTCCCATTTATTTGTTTACGGTCTTCTCTCTTTTTTAAAGAAACTGATAGGACGCAGAAGCAGGACCTTTCACACCCGCCTCCCTCTCCTCCTCCCCCTCCTCTCCCCTCTCCGCTCCGCCCGCTCGGGAGGCACAAGAATTAAAACAGAAATGTTTTTGAACACACACACACACACACACACACACACACACACACAACACTCATCCATTTCAAGCCACAGATGGTCTTTTCAATGGAGCGGGGGTTCCCTTGTTGTGTATGTGTGTGTGTGTGTGTGTGTGTATGAATGTGGGAGTTTACCCTTGCTTTTAGCCTGCCCCCCCGCCCCCCCACACCTCCACCTCCTCCCCCTCCTCCTGTGTCCAGGCAGCCGTTTTGCTCTTTCGGTTCTTTCTCTCTTTGTGCCTCCCAACTTTCTCTTTTGGAAACGTCTTTTGTGTCAAACCCACGGCCACTGACTAACTCTGCCTTCTGCTCATCTGCCCCATCCGCACATCTATCGTGAGTATGTGTCAGAGATAAAGACCGTTACTACAGCAAACATAAAACTAAGTATAGTAATCCTGAAATAAATCTGCAAACAAGTTCCCAGAAATACTACAAATCCTTGTAGGAATACATCATAAGAGATGAAACACCGATATGCCATAAACCACTGAAATGTAACAGTTGGGTACCATATGTTGTGAGATGTTTTAAAGGGGAAAGAGAAGAACAGTACCATTCATAACTTTTTATAATTTTTTTTGGGGGGGATATAAGACAAATTTAGTCTTTAATCCAACTTTTTATACAGAAATGCTGTGAAAAATGACATTGGCAGCCACTTCAGCAGCTGTTGAGGCTTTATTATGTTGCAAGAAATGTCATATGCAACAGACACATACAAGACATAATATTTGGATTATTTTTATATCATGTGGCTTGTGTTCTTGTTGAAATTTCTCTAATATATACAATGTGTTTTTATGTGTGTGCGCCTCTATATGTGTGTGATGGATTATCATACAGTGGCTCAGTGTTGTCATTGTATTTTCATCTCAAGGCCTGTGGAAAATCTGGCATTAAGGCAAACACTCAAATTAGTCAGGGTAACACTCAGATTTAACAAAAATCATTGCTACTGTATGGCAAATTATAAAACTGGCCACCTGTTTCTCACACACACTCGCACATAGACACTCATTCATATGATCACTCTCATAACATGTATTATCTTTCTGCTTATATGAATACTGTTAGTGCTACCAGAGCAAGCAGCTGCCCTACTTGGTGGTCCCAGTTATGTGTTGAATTTTACTTGTAAGTAAAATGAAACCCCATCCTACTCGGTGTGCTGTTCCCCGTATAGTGTTGTTTTATAGCGTCATTTTAAGTGTCTACATTCTTTTTGGACATTGGGGGTAAGGTTTCATTCACTCATGCGGCTGCTTCCCACTTTTCAGCGGTGCATATTTAAAAGGCCACTTGTAACGGAGCTAAAGGGGAAGAGCACGGACACCATGGCAAATAGGATGTTATTGCTTTCCTCTGTCTGACTAACTAATTTATCTTCTCCTTTCCTCTATGCTTGCTTATCCTCTCCTCTCCTCTCCCTAGGTGGCTTGAGTAATAAACACACTAGCTGTCTGTCTGTCTTGCCGTCTTGGCAGGTTGAGGCCTACTTAACCAGGCGAAACCGCTGCTCTTTTCTAAGTCCCTTTGAATGCCTCCCTTTGTCAGCGACACGCTACCATGTTAATGTCATGTACCGTAGAAATTGCTGCGGCTATGGCTATTAGCTTCGCCGCTAAAGTACAGAGAGTGACGGAGAGAGAAAGAGTGAGAGAGGCTGCCACAAACCCTGCCGGCTTCAAATGCAGACCATAATTGCATTGCTGTGAAGAGGGTTAGCCCCTTCTCTCACCCCCCTCCCTCTCTCTTCTCCGTCTCTCCATATCTTTTCCTCGCCACCCCCCACCTCTGTCTGTCTCTCTTTCTCTCCCTTTTTGTGTGTGCGATTTGTCCCTTAAGCCGGCGTAACGTCTCGGCCGAGGCCGCAGAATGTGGAGAGCAAATTGGAGGCAGAGCGTGAACAATGGAACATGCATCGCTGCTGGGGCATTCTTCTTCTTTACTGGGAACTGTGGGAGGGGTAGAGGGAGAGAAAGTCATTTTGTGAGGAAACTCTAGTGCCATACACATCCAGATGTAGACAGTGAGCGTGCAATGAAGGGTCACACCAGCTAAGAACAAGGCGTGACAGTTTTACTTGTGATTATTTCATGTATGTTCTTGGAATAAAATCTAATTATAAACTGATAAAACGGCATAAAGTTTTGAAAAGAAAATGAGAGGAAGGAATGCAGGATCATATCAGGCAGGGTACAGCATGGAAGAAGCAAACTATAAGCATAAAAAGGCAGAGGCAGTTCAAAGTGTGTTCAAAGTTAGGACATCATTATTTTTCCATCTTTTTCAGTTTTTTAAAAAAAAATGAGAGGTATTCATCCGTAAGACAAGTTGTGGTCCACAAAACTCTTTTTGTATGAACTTTATATGGATGTTTGCATGTGTCATTCCTCTGTAGTCAGATCATGGGGAGAAAAAGCACAACTGACAGGGGGAGATGAGAGAAAACAAGAAGACATGGTAGAGAGTATAAATATGGAATATGTACAATGAGCAAAGCTGAAAAGAACAAAAGACAGCAGGGAAGCCAAGAAACAAACTAAACTGAGTGAACACAAGAGAACAAAACAGACAAAAATTAGGGGAGTGGAAAGAGCAAGACCAAAGCAGGACAGAAGAAAAGACAGGACAGGCAGCACAGGAGCAAAGACACCAAACACAGCAAGTTAAAGTTGAATCTTGTAGTAATATAAATCAGAAAGTAAGCCACCAACTGCCCTCTATCCTAAAAGTAACCACATATCATCTTGCAGTCAATTTTGGATGCAAAATGGTATTAGATACCCTGTTTTTAGCCTTATGTTAGCATGTAGTAAACTGATGCATGTGAAGTCAATGACTCAAAAGAGTGAAGCAAAAAGCAGGAAAAAAAAGGGGCAGATGAGAGAAGAAGTCAAACACAGCACACAGAGGCGAAGAGAAGCAGAACAGCTTGTCTTCAGCGGTGAATAGCGGCGTGTATCGTTCACATTGAGTCAACAGATTAGCGACAGAGGAAGCTTAGCTATTCCTGGCCTCCCTCGTTTGATGTTTCGGGAGGCCTAATTTGATTTTTCACCTCCCATTGTTTCAGCTCTGTGTGCCCCTAATCCACTTTAAAGTGGAGACAGCTTTCATCCTTTCCCCTCTCCTTTTTTCTCTTTCTATCACTGTTGCTGCGCCCCTTTTTTCTTTTGTTACTCTCTTCTCTTCCACCAGTGTTCTGTAGGTGCACTTACAGTCTGTTAGCGGAAGAAGTTGCCTGAACTGTTTAGGGAAACTTTTATCATTTGCATGCAACATTTAATTTTTCTTTTTTAACAGGAGTTTTATCACACTACCATTAATATATCTTAAGCCTGCTATTGCTTAAAATTAAATACATTGTAAATCTCCTCAGGAAGAAACAGGTTGCTGGCAGAGAAAATCTTAGCTAGATGTTAGCATAACATGCTACTTTGTATAAGCTACAACTAACTCCACCTGAGCCGCAAATGGACTTTTTGAGGAAAATTACATTGCCTTAAAGTGGATTTGAAGCAGTCAATGAAGTTAACATAATTTACTAAAAGAATTTCCACTCTAAACAACAATTATATAACAAACATGCCAAATATACAAAAACATATAAAAGAAAAGAGAGAAACCGTGTTATCTCATTCATGGCAAGGGCGCCACCATCTTGCAGTACTATATCCTGTGACATTACAGGGTTGGTTGGACTGGCTGAGTTCCAGATACAACGGTAGAGACAGTAAATGATAGAGATTGGGGAGCCACAGGACAGAAGAAGAAATGCATTTTATTGGGTTAAAGTCAAGGACAAAACAGTCCATTTTCATAAACTACTGCTGAAACGGAGAGCACTACTGCTGCGCTGGCTAGCGGCACTGAAGAGAGAGAACACTCTGATGGGTGCTGACTCCAGGGTTTGCAGTGAACATTTTTTGGAGGAAGATTACATAGAGGAGAAGACCTCTGAGTCGGGCAAGCTAGTGGTTCACCAGACTAACAGACTAAAGGCTGAAGTTGCTACGTCTGTTTTCAATTTCACTGCCTATAACGTGTGCTATACCGACTGACCAACATACTCTGACAACAGCGGTACAGAGTCATTGAATACATCTTTCACTTCAAACAGCGGCACTCATGAACACCTGTTGCGCTCCCCCGCCCCCACCCCCCCCAGTCCAGCACCCGGGCCTGAAAGTATTCACCTAAAACTCATGTCATTCCACAGCATAGTACAGCAGATGATTCCTCAGACAGAGAAGGTCATTACAGCTGATGCAAACCTCCAAAGAAGGTTTGAAGGTTTTCTTACCGTGACTCCACGTTTTCCAAAGCAGTCAGTCAGGCTCACACTTCACACACATCACTCTCCAGACTTTAGACTCTAAACGTTAGATAATCCCCAGATGTTATCCCCAGTTTCTCACCATCATCTTCTTTCTTCTTCTTGCAATACGTGGAATAAAGTTTTTTAGCATGTGGGATAGCTGGCTTTTCCTTCACATGGCCCAACTGCCAAAAAGGCGTCACAAATGTCTTGTGGCAAATTTTAAAAAATGTATCGTAGCCATCATGAACCAACGTAATGCACAATAATGTCGTTTGAAAAAGTAAGATATTGTTCCAAAAGTAAATTATTGTGTAAGTGTTGATCATCTGATTGTCCATCCAGGAAACCACTGGAGGCCTGACTTGTTTTTGTTGTTTTTTTTACCACCCCGGAATTGGCTCATGACTATATAAACATTTTTAATTGGCCAATGTCCGCTCTACCTGCTCACTACTGAAATGGTTTTATTCATGTCCATAACACTAATAAATTAACAATATGAACCAATAGTAGTGGCAGTAAGCCAAATAATATATTTATGCATATGGCAATTTTCATTATTACAGTCTAGCCTAGCTTTTGCCTTTTACTGAGCATATATTTTAGATACTGTCAGTTGATATTCAGTCTCTAAAAACTAGTACTAGTAACTATTATAGCACCTAGTAAAAAACTGAAAAATCGAATTAAAGACGAGAATACAAACTAGACATTAATAAAAAAGATAAGAAATCTAATATTAACTCTACTTTTAGCTCTTTTGTTGGTCTCCACTAACTCCTGAAGGTAATATATCTGAATCTAAATCTAAATGCTCCACTATGTTCACTATGCTAACTTTGACTGTCTACTGTTTGGTGCTGGGCAGGAATTGCACAGTGGGATTTTAGAGATTTTTCGCTGGACACAGCTCTCTGCTGTGACCAGAAATGATGCTATGATAGCAATGAGAGTGAACCAAACAGTAAACTTGTGGGTCAGAAAACCAGAACAATGCTATAAAGCTCTGGAGAGCTGAGGGGAACTACAGAGTTAGATGATAATTATCTGTGGGATTGTTTCTATGAGCAACTCCTTTCACATTACTCGTAATCATTTGACTTTCTTTTAATTTCTCTTCCATCTTGAATGAATCATTTAATAGTGCAATGAAGCCCTTTCTGTTGGCTACTGGATTTGTTATAAATTATCATGGTTATTACACAATTGCGGAACTGATGCTGCCGTGTTGTTGACAGAAAGTTGACTGACATAGCATCATTAGCTAAGGGTCATTTGTCAGTAATGTTTTTCAGCTTCCTCTTGTTATTTTGCATTATATATCTCTTTCAACTAATATATAAAAGGCTAGGAAAAAGAAAAGAACACAAAAAAAAATCAAGTCATCCTTCTTTTCTTGTCCCTCTCAGTCTAACTTCTTCAGTCGGAGTTGAAGTGCTCCAACAGTTCTTGATAGTAATAAAAGCCTTTGGGGTTGGAGGGGTTTAGTTTGGCCTTAGAGCGCTCCCCTCCACCAAGCCACCCCATCCCACCCTCCGCTGCAGGCTGTATTAACCCTGAAGAAAAGCCTCTGGAGAAGCAGAAGAATGGTTGGAGAAAAGAAGAGGTGGAAATTGTCACCGGAGAGAGACCCCCACCTCCTCCTCCTCCTCCCTTTTTCCCCCTCAGTGAAAACAGCAAAATGACCAGCCCCTTGGCTCGGTGACTGCGCTCAGCTCACTATAAGGGAGCTTAATGCACCCAACCCTCCACCCCATTGTCACCCTCCCCCGACCCCAAACTACCCCTGAAAAAAAGGGGTAGTTTCCCCCACGCACACACATGCACATTACCAACGCACACACACAAAAACACCAGCCTTGAAAAGAGCCACACACATCAACTCCTTTTGTGTTGGCCACTTCTCCAAACCATTGACTGACTGGCTCACCGCTGATGCATTTACACCCTCTTCCATCACTTCCGCACTATCTTTCCAACCTTCCTCTTCCCTCCTTCTGCCTTTCCCCTCGTTCTCCATACACCCATCCCTCTCTGGGCTGGGAAACGTCACTAGGCAGAAGTGGAATAGAAAAGAAGGGGTGAATAGAGAGACAGACTGTCAGTGCATATGTTATGTGGGTGACTCCACTCCTCTATATTTAAAGAACCATCTGTGATTGTTTTATTCAAACAAGCAGCATCAATAGAACGTTAAGGGAGCACCTTTTGTTCCCTCTTCCTTTCTCTTTAAGGTCTGGCTTTCGTTTCTTTTTCGCTTGTGTAATTACCATTTCTCTCAGTCGTTTAATTTGTTTTTGCAGAGTTCATTTGTTAACATATGGGAATGCATTTTCAGAAAGCTGCAAATCCATTTCTGTTGTGTTGTCTTTGTATAGAAAGCAATGTATAATGTTTCAAAGAGCATCTGAAGAGGTGCAAACATACTAGAGGGCTAAAAGAAAATACAAATGTAAAAAACCAAAATGAACTCATTTCAGTAGGCTAAACTAAATGTGATATATCTACTGTAGCAAATATTTATGCTGTGATGTGTGTGTGTGTGTGTGTGTGTGTGTGTGTGTGTGTGTGTGTGTGTGTGTGTGTGTGTGTGTGTGTGTGTGTGTGTGTGTGAAATGGATTAGCTCTGTAAGGGGCTCAGCGGTACACTGATATCTTTGCTCAGTGCTCACAGCATGATACACCAGATACTGGCACGTGCTCTCACACACACACACATATGAGCAGGGATTTGGTGTCCAGCAGTGTGTAGACAACCCAGTTGTGAGCTGTCACTTTGTGTGTGTGTGTGTGTGAAGCCTTGTTCTTCTAACAGTCCTCTAATCCTTCTAGAGTGGCCCTGATAGGCCTAATGACACACATTGGGACACTACAGGGTGCTGCACCTGTATGTGTGTGTGTGTGTGAGTGTGTGTGTGTGTGTGTGTAAGTGTGTGTTTTGGTGCTGTTACCACTTGCTATGACACTTAAAGATGATACTTTTTCATTCTTCTACTGTTTTTTTTTTTAATGAGTAAAGTATGGCTTAATGCTAAAAACAATTTTTGGGCAATGACATCACCAAAAGGCAAGACTAACACAACTAAAAAGAGTTGTGTTCATAAACATCAAGCATGATTTTTTTTTTTTTCGGACACACCAACACCCCCAGAATAGTTTGGGGACCCAATTAAATGTTGCAGTGACCCCAGTTTGGGTCCCTCTCTGCTCTGGCTGTTGAAACACTTCAGAGAGCAGGGAAGTGTCGGCTCCTGGCACTGCAGCAGCAACATGTTGGGGACTCTGCCAGTTCTAGCAGCGTGGCTGTGCCCAGTTAGCGCTGCAGCAAAGCAGACAAAGAATGTGGTGTGTGTTAGTGTGCGAGGGTGACATCACCCCACAGGGAGTCGTGCCAGCGTTGTGATCCTCTCCACTTAGCTCTGAGTTCGGAAACAGGTGTTAATGTCAACTTTTCAGTCAAATAGTTTCTTTTCTTTTTTTTTAAATACTGTAATGACTTTTCAGGGTTAAAATCACATTTTATGTGTTTTTTCTAGAATTTCTATTACTTATTATGTTCTTATGCTGTCTGTTTTTTAGCATTTAATGCATTTTTTTCTTGCTTTAGCAGCAGATAGACAGTTTCATGGTGTATTTACCCTTCTGGTCACTAAGCAACTGTAGAAAACACACATCCTACTGAAGGAACTCTTCAGAATGGAAGCCACTGACACATACTGTCTCTCTCCATAGGAAACAAACTACTTAGACTCATAAACTAAGAGGTACCTGTTAACTGAAACAGGTGGCTTAACTACTGTCTTGCCCCTGGCTATGGGGCTAATGGCTTCCTGTACACCACACACACACACACACATATCTACACAAACACGGCCTGCCTCTGTCTAAACACACAGTCTGATCCACAGGAAATGTGTATATCTCCCTCAATGACAGGTTCCAACGTATAGCTCCAGCACTTCCAGAGTGTGTGAACCGCAGTACAGCATTGCTTTATTCTGCTCTTCTCTCCCTCTGCTCTCTGTACTTTCATGACCGTGTCCTTTTCAATCCAATGCACAGAATGCAAACATCACTCAGATACCTGTGAGGCTGTCACTGGAAGAAGACGTGAGGGAAAAAAATGATACAGGAGAAAAATGAAACTCAGCAAACACTTCTTTCTCTGTCTGTATCAGTTGACTTCACTAATCTTTTTCTGTAAAATTAAAGACAAAGAAAGAGCTAAGGAGACAGAAGCAAGGGATCTGATTTCTCCATCAGTATTGCTGACTCTTTATTCGGACAGGGAGAAACTTTCTTTCTCTCTTTCTATACCTCAAACATCCATTTGCCTCTGTCTCAAAAATTACACGGGAAGAAAGAAGGAAGATAAAACAGCACATATAACAATCTGTTTGCCCATGTGTGTGTGCATGTGTGTGTGATGGGAGCAAAGTGAGGTTAGATTATAGGGTCTGGTCTCTGAGAGGGAGGTGGAGGGAGGCGCAGGGGGGTGGCGCTGCAGGGACAGCTAGTGACATGATGGGACTCCTAATGGTCATAATTGGCGGTGGCTTTGACAGCAACTATATGATAGCTGCACAATATACACAACCCTGACTCTGCGTGTGTGTGTGTGTGTGTGTGTGTCTGTGTGTGTATGCGTGAGTTTCTTTAAGGAGAAATTTACACAAAATTGCAGCTAGGTTGTTGAAGCGCTTGTTTGCAACCATCGCCTGTTTCTCTCTTTTTTTCTTTGTGTGTATATGTGTCTGAGTGTGTGTGTGTGTGTGTGTGTGTGTGTGTGAGTGTGTGTGTCAGATATAAATATTGTATAAACACAGTTGAGTTGGCTCCTGACAGGTGTAAAAGGTAGCAGTTAAGCTTGCTCCTCCTCCTACCTGTTTTCTTTTTTGGTCTTTTTAATGTTGCTTAAACATACATGCACGCACACACACGCGCACACACACACACACACACACGCACACACATGCACACACACGCACTGACGGATGACACTGTGTTGCCATTTTCAAAAAGCAGCAGCTGCCTGTTATTGTGACTCCTTCAAAATGGAAATTAAACCTTCAACTGCTTATCCATTCATCCATCTGTCCATCCAGCCAACTCTCTATTCATCCATCACCTTTTTCACTCATTTACTTTTCTATTTTTCAGACCATTAAATGTAGTTGGTGTTTCAGCTGTAAATAGATGTTTTCAAATGTGGCACAGATTAGCTTCTACACACACCTTTGTCTCACAATGTGCCCCTTTTACTTCCTGTAGTAGGATTTTTGATGTTGTTTTTAATTAAATAATGCAACTTTTGGTGACTAAAACTAATCACAATGACATTGCAATCCCATTTACTGCACAGCATTGAAACATGTCTTACTGATTAAACCTCCTTAAACCTCAGGCAGTTTGCAATGGGTCTCTCATTAAAAACTCATGCTGTGCAGTCAGACATTATTCAAACCCACAGATCTTTATTGTAGATTCTAGTGGAGATTACAATTTGTATCCAAAGATCCCAAATGTGTCAGAATATCATGTAACCAAATATGAATTTTAGGGAAATATGTATAAAATTAGGCACAAGTCATCTAAATAACATCATCATATTGTTTCAATGAGGAGGATACAGAATATATTACACCTTTAGACAATGTGGAATGAGGTAATTTTTCCAACCACAAAGGTACTTCAAGGATAGGTTCACAATTTTTCAAGTGTGCCCTAAAACAATAGTCAGGTGACCATTTTTTGTGTGACATAATAGGCTTTATATTAGCTTCTGATTAATGGGCTGTGGACTTTGTCCTCTGCTTACACTGGAAGCATGTTAGGATGGGTATTTTAATGTCCAGTGTGAACAGGAGAAATGATTACAGCAACTAAAAACTATTACAATGTACATAGTGAGTATTGAAAAATTGCAAATTTATTTTTAAGTGTAGATTGCAGTTCCCATGAGTGAAAGAGTGAGAGACCTATACAGTAGGGAGATATAAGGGGACAGAAAGAAAATCAAAACAGCAGACGATGTCTTGCACCTGAATGAGCAGTACTGTGTACGTGTGTGTGAGCCAAAACGCTCCCTCTGATCTTGGTTCAAAAGCAGCAGGGAAGAGGCTCAAAGCATTCTGGGTTCCAGAGAAGAGATGGAAGGAAGGAGGTAAAAGAAGGAATGAGGGATGACACAAAGCGGGGAAAAAAACTCAAGGAGAGAAGAAGATAGATACAGGAATGATTCCCCAGAGCTGACAAATCATTCAGAGCACAGATGGATACATGGTGCTCTGAATGCCTGGTTTGGATCAATTTTAAGTGTGTCATATCTCAGGTTGTATCATGTTTAAGTGTATTTGACTTCTGATATTTTCTGCCGTGTAGAGAAACTGTTTTATGGTCTTAAGACTGAGCTAAAGTCTTGATGATATAAATGTGAAATAGCAACTAAAGGAGAACATCACCAGTCAAGTCAGTTCTCCTAAATAAGTAAACACTTGGAGATACTGAAGAGTAATGATAAGGAACAGATATGGTAACTGTGATATTTAAAACTTCAATCTGTAGCTCAGATCCAGAACGTCTAGAAATAGTGAAATAATGTCAGATTTTATATGTTTATATCCCAAAACAAGGATTTCTACTCCTCTAGATCTTTGGAAAGCCTCACAAAAGAGCATTAGTAAAAGAAGAATTGGTGCCATTGAAAGTCAATGGGGGTAAGATAAGCTGTTGTACTTGATACTATTTGAGTCAAACCCCAGAAAGTTAAGGCCTTAAGTTCAGAAACAGTGCTGTCATACCACTGTGTGTGTGTGTGTGTGTGTGTGTGTGTGTGTGTGCGAGAGTGAGAGCGAGAGAGAGGAAGAGTCTGATGGTCTTAACAGTAAAACTAATAGTGGATGACTGCCTTAGCTGGAGGCTCACTTCTCTGTGAAGTTTCCAGCTGCTTTCAAAAGACACGCAGAGAACTTCACACACATACACACACAGATATGGACACACTCGCACACACACTCTTTTGGAAAGTCAAACATAAAGCCATCAAGGTTGGATTTTAAAAAGTTAAAGTAGGAAGAGGAAAAAGACAATTTCATGTGGCAGGATGGCATGACATAAATCTTACTTTTTTCTTGTCAATGTGAGTCATCTTAGCTTTCTGAGATCTCGGGGGTTCGTCTTATGATGGATGGAGGAGAAAGAGAGAGACAGGGGACGCAAGGGAAAACAAGTGGGAGAAATTTACGCCTTAGTTTGGCGCAGTTTGTAGAGTAATGTGATGTTTTATGGCATGCTGTCTGACTCGGTTTCCTCTCATTTTATTTCATTTAGGCTCATGGTTTCTTTACTCGCAGTTCATTTTGAAAAGACACTCAGCATCATGTCTGTTTATCTGTCTGTGCGTTGTTTGTCTTAGTCATAAAGTTGAAGCTGTAAATGTTAAATGCACATTTGGCCACTAAAACATGCGGACGGTCCTTTGGTGTGTGTGTGTGTCCCATCACTAAATGATGGTCAAGGTTTCTCTTTTTGTCTGGCTGGGGGTGGGCTGCTGGACATCAGTCTGCTCTTCCTTCCCCCCTCCCCACACACACACACACATATAAAACAGACACATGGACAGGTTCGGTCTGTGTTTCTTTTTTTTTGTGGGAGGAAAGTGTCACGGGTCAGCGGGAAAGGCCAGGCCTGCTTTTTCATTGGTCGACCCCTACTTCCTACTTCCTGGATGACCCGGCGCCATCTGGGGAAGTGATTGGCTGAGAAGAAGAAGCCTCTTGAGCAGGGTTGAGCATGGGTTGCCGCAGGTTACCCCTCCGAGGACTGTCACTCCAATGAGTCGTAGAGCCGCTGCTAATGATCAAACCAGCCTAGTCACGAACATCTTCACCTTCTGACATTTCAAAGGTCTCACCCTATCCATGAGATTTTTAAGGGAAATATGATGAATAGATAAAATAAAACATTGCATTTACATGAAAAGTAATCATATAACACTTTCCCTCTTTTTAATAAACAGTTAATAAATGGTTTATAACCCACTATAATGAGTTATAAGCAGATATAAGTGTTTATTAATGTATTTAACTATAACTCTTCTTGTGGGCACCCAAAAGTGTATGCTGGTATATAAACAGACAGTGAATGAAAAGTAAAACATAGTTATAATAATATAAAATACATAGGAGAACTTAGATGTGCTGACAAACATTAATAAACACTTAAACATTTCCTCATATCTGCTTATAATTACATTATAGTGTGTTATAAAGCATTTATTAAATATTTATATATTGTTTATGAATGCTGAATAGTGGTGTTACCGTTCATGAAAACTATTGCACAAGGTTGTTGATTCTGCTTACATTAGAGGTAAATTGTGGCACAAATAGAAAAATATTGCTCCAATAAAGCAATAAATGACACAATTGAATAGTTAAATTATTGCACTCATAATAATGTAGTGAAATAAGGAGAGGAAGGAAGGACAGGAGAGGACATAAGAAGATGAGATGAGAGGAGAGGATTTGCCCAGTTTTCCCTTTTTTCCAATCTATATCAACCATTCTTGTTTCTTTCCTTCTCCCTTCCTTCTATCCCCACTTGCCTCCTTCCTCCCCTCCTTTCCTTTGTCCTCACCTCTTTTCACCCCCCCCGTCTTTACACCCCTCTGCCTCCTTCCTCTGCCCGTCTCTCCCAGTCTCTCCTGTTTATGAAGGTAAATTTATAGGTCTACCAGGAGCTGTTAGCTGGAGGTGGCCTCTGCTGCTCAAACCACAACAAGGCTTCACCCTCCACATGGAACAGAAACAGCAGAGTGGGCATCCTGGGCTATTTCCATCACCGCACATTACACATGATAGTGCACTCACACCTCTCATTATCTGCTAATGAGCATCCCTGTTTTCTTCCTGCTCTCCTCCTCTGTGTCCTGCCTCGCTCCATCATATTCCTGATGAGCGGTTGGGTGGCTTTTCTTTATTTTTTTCCCTCTTTTATATTGCTCCATCTAGCATTTGTTTTTTATTGGTCTACAAGGAGCAGTTAACCAGTGGTGGGCTCCACTTTTTAACCAGCACATGTGTTGTACTGTTTTTCACACACCGCTGTTATAAGTCAGCTCACTCAGTACATAGTTATATCATTTATGTAGTGTGTCCTCCCGGTTGTGCATTTGTCTTGTTTTATACTTTGCTGAAACACTGCTGGTGTATAAGCTGGAGCTGAATAGAGTGAAAGATGTCTAATAACTACTCTATATTATGTTTTTTAATGAAATTTGGACTGGAGCTGCTTTTTGTGTTGTGTTGATGAAGAGACCTGTCTCTCACACACCCTCCACTTGACTCACATCATCATGGAGAGTGTTGTGTTTCTGTCATAACAAAAGGCTGTTCACTCTTTGGTGGTCTGATCCCTCTCCCCACATTAGACAGTCAATTAGCCACAGAATGGAGCGAGCTTACTGGATAATAGGAAGTAAAGCTGGTCATTCACACACACGCACGCACAAACACAATTGCATTAAATCTTATATCTGAATTTAGATTAAAAATCATTTAGTAGCTGCAGGGTGTTTAAATGATCCCAACAGACTTAACAAAGGACATTTGTCATTTATACATTTTTATACACATTTTTATACATTTTATACACATTTTTATACAATAAAACATATACATCAAAAGAAAAAAACATTAAAAAGACAATTTAAATGATTGAAAAACTAAAAGAAAAATTATTAAAACATATAATATATGTGAGATACAGTCTTTGTATTTGTGTTTTTAAATTACTAAAAGGATCATTAGTTTTTTACAACTTTAGTCTTATTTTTGTAGTTTTGACCATCATTCCTAGTGTTCATAATAAACTTGGCAACAGCTAAGAAGAAGTCAGACCAGGTTCTTAAAAACCCCCAGGTTAGCCAAACTAATAAACTGGAATCATCCTTACAAAGCCTCCTGGTTTAGCAGGTGGAGTTTGATATGTGTTTTGTTGTAAATCACCGAATATTTCTAATTTTTCTTTTTTTTCTCTCTCTCTCTCTCTCTGGTGCCGTGCCCTGCCTGTCTCCACCTCCTTCATCTCGTCACCTCAGGTAAGTCAATCTCTCTCTTTCACGCACACACTTTTCAAACACATCCTGTGTAAATCTGTGAGTTCATCCTATAGGAGCAGGAGAACATAGTGATGGAAAGGACTGGGTGTGGTGGAGAGGGGGACTCGTGAGTTTAGGGGTAAAGTGGGGGTTGAGGGTGGTGGTGGGGGTAGACTTTTATGAAGTCACTATGAGAAATGGCCTCGACTTGTGTGGCTGGCTGTTAAAATGGTCCCAGGCCATTCAGCAAGAGCGGGGTTACAGAGTATCAGTCAGCCTGGGCTGAATGGGAAATCAGCTAGCCTCACACTCACCCCTAATGATAATAGCTCTTAGCAGACACACACGCACTCTCTCTCTCTCACACACACACACACAAACACACACACTCACACTGACTCATTCGTGCACACACACATGCGTGACTCATTCGCAGGTTAAGCTCATGTTGTTATCCAGAGTGACTTAACATGAGCGCCTCAGTAGCTCCAATTAGTGGATCACAAACATCACAGGCAACAGAATATAAGGAGTCTTACTGCCCTAGTACATTACTGTGACCACTAAAATGCTAATCACACACACACACACACACACTATCTTTTGCAGGCATACAATCTGTTTTCATCCACACCTTTTTCTTTAACTTTCTGCCTTTGACTGTTTTTGTTTCTTTCAGTCATGTAGCTCTCCACTTCTCTGTCACTCTCTCTCTCTCACTCACACACACACGCACACACACACACACACACACACCCGCACAGTCACACACAGAAGCTGTAATTCCTCAGGGTGGCGGTAGTCATGTCAGAGGTTTTTACTGATCGCTTGTCGTCTGGTGGGACCAAGGTGACATTTCCTCTTACGACCCTAAATGTGAAACATGGTGTATGTCTACTTGTGAACGTGTGTGTGTGTGTGTGTGTGTGTGTCCCTCTTTAGATAATGAGGGGTCTATATGCAGGGCTGGCAGGATATTAAATATGTAACAGCAGGTTGGAAATGGTGGACAGAGGTGGCTTGTCAGACACACAAACAGACGCACACACACTCACGGTTGAAGTGTTGACAAGTGCTTTCTTGACTGTTAACTGTTTCTTTCTTTCTTTCTTTTTCTTTCTTTTTTTCTTTCTTTTGTCTGTCCAGAACAGACATACAGGTGTCTGGCTGGTTCTGCACAGTAATTAGTCACATAAACAGCCACACACTCTTGCACACACAGCTTGCAGGACTAGATGTTTGTCGTTGGGGTGGGGGTGTACAGGGGAAATAGGTGGGCTTGTACTCACCCCCCCTCCATTCCTCTGTCTGGAGACACACACATAAACAGCTGCCATCTTTACCCATCCCACCCACTAAATTCCACAGGATGGCCACATTTTTTGCACTTTTTAATTTAAACATAAGAAACCAGAAAAGGTAAAAAAAAACCCTCAAATGTTCTGTCGTTCTACAAAAACAGTCCTTTTAATACCAACATTGCGTCAGTGTTTGAACTTGTTCAACCTTTCTCGCTGATTCAAGAGATAGTGGTTTTCCCTACAGAGCATATGCAAACCTTGGTGGACTGTTGTTTGGTTGCTAGGATGACTTCACAGCTATTCCCCAGCTGTGGCCATGCAGGACACACACACAAACACACACACACACACACCAGGCAGTTTGTACCATTCAATAGGGGTTCCCACCCTCTCTTAGCCTCAAAGATGCCCATCTTAAAGACCCCAATCTATCTCTCTTTTTTCTTTCTTCCTCCCTCTTTCTCCTCCTCTCTCTCTCTCCCTCTTTTCTTTGCCTCCAGCCTTTTATCACCTCTGTCTTTATTCTCTCATTTTCTCTTTACCTCTGCCAAGATTGATTTCCTTTCTCACTATCTCAAGCAGCCCTCTCTCTTGCTCTCCAATACAGTCAGTGTGACTTACTAATATGCACACACACATACACACACACTTTTGAGAATCACAGTAATGGGATTAGAAGGGTCTGCTGAAATATTGAAGAGTCCCGATGCAAATAATGAATAGGCTGGCAATGTATCTGGATAAGTGTGTGTGTGTGAGTGTGTGTTGAGTGGTAGTGTAGGTGCTTAGCTGTACTCTGTGTAGGTGTGTGCATTTGTGTGTGTGTGTGTGTTATTAGCAGCATATAATGTATGGCACAGAAGTGTGGGTTCAGCCCAGAGGCAAAAAAAGTACCAAGCACAAGCACACACACTTGAACACACATACACTGATCTGCATTAGGTTGTAACACCGCTCTTCATCACCCAGCACTCTGTATGCTCACCCCACAGTGACACCCCACTTACATCTGTCTTACAGCACAAGAAGGGGAGGGGGGGGGGGGTGAAGCCTTCGTGGTGTGTGTGCGCGCGTGTGTCTGAGTGTGTTTGTCTTCATGCATGTGAGCAAAGTACGTGTGCAAATGTGGCTATGTATGCTGCACGAGTGTGTGTGTGTATCCTACCAGTGTCTAAGGTTGCTGGCTGAATGGAGGAGAAAATTAGACCTGATATGATAGTCACGCTTCACACTGTCAATGTGGGTGCGTGTGTGTGTCTGTGTGTGAGTGTGTGATGATGGTCACTGGAGCCAGTAGTACACAAAGACAGCAGAATATCAACAAGGTTTGATAGTAAGCAGAATGACAAGGCCCAGATGTAAGAAAACACTTGAGATAGCGAGAATTGTTGATTTTTGCTGTTTGCTGATATGAGTTTCTAATTCCCCACTTGTCAGTACTGAGATACATTTGTGTTTCTTTGCCTGCAAGGGGCAGCTTGCATCTCCCTTTTTGCAACATTGGGTATGAAGAACCAGCAATGTATTAAAGCAATAGTTCAACATTTTGGTAAATCTGCTCATTCACATTTTTGCAGAGAATTAAATTGGAAGATGGATGCCATTGATACGAAGCTTGAGGTTAGCTTATGCCTAGTTCACACTACACAATTTTAGCCCTGATTTTCCACTCACCAACAGTTTTTGGAGATCACCGACAAAAGCCCCAGATCGGAGGCAAATTGGCATTCGCTTGATACTCACAAATCGGCACTTTTGCTATGTGTGAACTGTTCAAAGACTGATCCGAGGGCTCGCCGCTGCCTTGCCGACACCCAAAAGATATCAAGCAGGCTAAATATCTGGACCTGTTGGGGAGTCCAAATCCTGTAGTGTGAAAAGTGTTGTTTTATTATTATTTACCATTATTTATGTGCATGGTATTGCATCATTTGCCATGTCACATTTTGCGTGTGTTTTCATGACAAAACGTAGTTTGGAGATGCCCACAGACTCGTTGGGGATTCCTTCTGGTGAAAGATTTTGTAATGTGTGACCCCCTGTTGCCAATCAGTCATGTAGTGTGCAAACCACAACAACTTCAAGATTCCTGATCACAACACAGAAAGTTGTGTAGTGTGAACAGTACAGAGATCTGACGACTTTGAAAGTCATGTAGTGTGTTCATAGTATTAGCTTAGGATAGACTAGAAATAGGGGGAAACAGCCAGCCTGGCTCCAAAATTGGAAAAGAAAAGAAATCTGCCTACCAGCACCTCTAAAGCTCACCAATTAACGTGTTATATCTTGTTTGTTTCGTTCGTATAAAAACCGAAGTGTAAAAACACCAAGTTGTGGTTTTACATGGAGTTTATGTGCCGGACTGTTAATGGCTGTGTGCAATGACTTCCTTGAATCTTGTTGTCACCGTGAGGTTGCCAGACAACCAGAGGAGAATCCAAGAAGTCACTGCAAGAAATTGTGGTAGGTGGATATATTTTTTAGCTCTGGGCAGAGGCAGACTAGCTGTTTCCTCCTCCTTCCTGTTTTTACGCTACGCTAAGCTAACGTCTCTTCATTCCAACCTCATATTTGCCGTACAGACATGAGAGTGGTATTGATCTTCTCATTTAACTCTCTGCAAGAAAGCAAATAAATCACATTTCTCAAAATGTCAAACTATTTATTAAAAGCAAACAACCAAAGGAAATGTGTTGGTGTTGCTACAGACACCGATGAGAAGATAAAAATACAATTCAGGGAGTCCAGTTTGATGTTTTCAGTCCAGTTTTCATCCCACTGAAATAAATGATAAGGTTGCATTTTTTGACATAATGCGATTGATGTCAGATTATGGCTTTAGATCAATTTGAGTAGAGTTGATCAAATAAAACAGTAGTCCTGCAGGAGCTTTCCTACAGTTTGTGCTATTTTATCCTTTACCTTTGAGGTCCTATCCTTCACAGCACTAGTGTGCTTTAATGAGTCTTAGTCCCAGGTTGACTCTAAATTTACTCACTTTAAGTCACAGGATGAAGAAGTTGCAGAAGCTTTGGTCTAGTCCATCGCCATTTCTCTCTCTCTACTTAGATTAGACTGTTGGAAGAAGCAAGAGACACAATCCAGAGCTGGTATAATGACCTGCTGGCTGTTATCACCTCGGTCTTATGTTAAATGAGACAGGAGAATGGACCTGAGCATTCAGTGGTTAGCTGAATGGCCACAGCGTCTAAGCAGCACAGACAACACAGTGATTGATTCTCCAGTTAGAGGATGGAGAGGCAGAGAGTGGAGGATAAAGATAGAGGAAGAAGGACAGAGGTAAACGAAAGCTGGGAAAGTGTCTGAAACCTCATAGTCACAAAGTAGCTGCTGCATAGTGTAGAAATGGACAGAGATCATCAACACAATAAACAAAAACAAGTTACCCTGGTGTGTGGTCTTTTTCAAATGTATTTTCTAGCATTTCACTGGCAGCAACGTTCTTAAATAACAAACAGGGCTTATACTAATATATAATCACTCTACACACTTTATGTAGGCACTGCAATCCAAATAGATCATTTGGTCTTGTGTTGAAAATGAACTAGTGACCCTATTTATTACTGAATTACATTGCAGACAGTAAGTCAAAACATCAAGTGTCATTGACTACCATATGAGTAAAATTCAGTGATGGTTCTATACTTTGACCTGTGATAGACAACATATAATTTGTCTTAGAAACATTTTGTTTCTGATTTGAAGATGTTCCTGTGATATAACTAGTCAGTCAACTTTAGAATACGTTTTAAAATTCTCATATAAGAAGCCTGTGTGAGAATTGATTGATAGGATTGGTCCACGACCTTAGGTGCACAAAACAAAAATCCCTGCCATACCCAGTAAATTGCACACAACAATGCTATTTCAAGTGTAAAAAAGTGGCTTAAATTATTAGTTTCACCAATAAATACTACAGATTGGTCCTTGCAGTGACAATGAGACAGCATGTTGAACTATTGTATTATAATGTTTGCTTGCCAAGTCGACGGCCATAGAAAACCAAATCTTAAAAGAATATTCCACCAAAACATATCAAAATGCATAGAAACTTTTCACAACACTCCTGCATTGTAATGCACTTCTCCGCCATTGATCTGTAAACTCAGTGAACAATCTTCACAAATAAATTGCTAAATCACTGCTGTGAATCAATGTTGACTACAAATGCCATCAAAGGAACAAGCTACAAATCTCACAAAAGCTATGCAATACTCAAACAATATATTTTGATGGAATATTCCTTTAAATGTTGAGATGCAGCTTGATCCTCTATCTTTCATTTTTCTTCACCATCACTGAGGTTTCTCATTATTATGGGCAGTTTCTACTCAACTACTGCACAGTAAGTGTTATCCCAGTGCTTAATTCATTCAAATTCAGTCATAATCACACCCAACTGGATGAGAGGTCATGACTGACAGGTGTTTGAACCAATAGCGTGCAGGTGTAAATCCCTCCCTTAGGAATAGACAGTCCTAATCAAGCCCTTGTAATACACTAGTTCCCGTTAGCTCCCAGGGGCTAATTAGCATTCTAATTACTGATTGCAAATGAGAGCTGCGTTGATTGTGTTCCGCCTGTGAGTGGAGAGGCTCGAGAGAGAGACACGCACACACACACACAAATATGCATTTTGCACACGTACACACTGTCATACTCACACACACTGAGTGATCATCGTTAAGAAGCTTATCATGCTCTTGTTCCTCTGCGCATTTCCAGTCCCCTCTCATCTACGGTGTCTCATTAGGATCATAATGCAGTACATATACACACACAAGCGGAACACGCGCATAGACATAAAGGTGCAAACACACCCGCACACACATACGGCGATGAACATTAAAGATGGTAATAAAGGAACAAACATAAAACATTATATACTGCCAAAGTGTTGCTGTTGTTCCTACCAATTAACACAGCAGTGATTTACAGCTGGAGGGAGAACACACACGTACAAACCACAAATGCATCACACACACTCACAAGTACACACTCATGGGTGTTTATGTGTGTGAAAATAAAGTTTGGCAGGGTGATACGGTACAAAGTGAGGGGGCAATAATAATAAGGGAATAATTCCTTACGCAGGTGCTAGAATCCATCTATATATGTTTGTGTGTGTATGTGTATGTATGTGTGTGTGTGTGTGTGTGCCTTTGTATGTGTGCGTGAGAGAGGGAGAGATAGTGTGTGAGGGAGTAGATAAGAGTGAACTCACCAACAGCAAATCATCATATTATGCTGCTCAGTTAGGCGCTTTAACAAGGCTCCTCTAAGCTGCACTGCAGTCCAGTGTCTGCGCGAGTGTGTGTGAGTGAAAGTAACACCTCTGTACTGCTACTGTACTTGATCGCCGCAGACAATTGTAGCTGTTTTTCCTCCCACTCCTATTACTTTCTGTTGGTCATTCTCATGCTGACTGAGGAATATTACACTTTAATTTCAATTTCACCTCCATGCATGTCTGGTTGTAAGCTGTCTTGTTAAAGAGTGCTCATACTCTTTCCTTTGATGTTCAGTGTTAACATTACATTTTTGAGGGTGGTATTTCATGCATTTGGCATAGTCTGTTGCATAATGTTCTTTGGGGTCTTTTATTTTTATTAGGTGTAGGTATAGGCTTATATTTTTTGGTATTTTGTTACTGATATTGCCTCATATTTTCATTCATTATTGTGCTTTATTTTGCCATTCAAATGTGTATCACTTTACAAATATTTCTATTATTATGTTCTAATGTGGGAATTGCTGGCTACATGTTTAGGACTCCAATTTGCTTTATTGTTGTGTTTTCTTTGCTCCATTCTTTTATGATTTGCTGCTAAAGACACCGTTTCATAGGAATCATTTAAGAGAGTCAGTATGTAATAACACACACACACACACAAACTGCCACCTGGGTTATTGTCTCGTCTAAGATTGTTCTGACCATATTCTGTGTAAAATTGGTGGAGAAAAAAAAAAAAAAAGCAATGGTGAAATTGGAGACTCTCTCTCACTCTCTCCGCCGGTGTGTGTGATGTGATTGATGCTCGGCAACCGGTGTTTACTCTTGTTGGCCAATTGAAAACCCAGCGTGGCAGGCTGGGAAAGCACAATGGGGAGAGGAGCTAAAGTGGCGGTGTGAGGTGCTGAACACTGACACCGAGACAAATAGATAGAAAGCTGTTAGAGAGGAGAGGACACAGTGGGAGGGAGGGGGGACGAGCCTGACACACACTGCACAGAGAGGGAGCATTAGATTTGATTTCAGCAGCGGAGAGGAGTCGAAAAAGGGGGGAAAAAAGGAAGGAATTATAAAAAGAAAGGAGAAAAGGAAGGAAGGGTAGAAGGAAACAAAACCTACCTAAGAAAGAAAGAAAGAAAAATTAATGAAAGGAGGTAAACGAAGGCCAATAAGGGACTCCAACACATCCAAAGACATAATTTGAGTGATGGATGGAGAAAGGCAGATGGTTTAAGTAACAGACAGAAAGAGCGATAACGAGTGGTGAGAGTGAGGGAGAGACAGACGTGAGAGAGAGAAAGGACAAGAGAGAGGAGAGTGGGAGGGATGGAGGAGTGGAGATGCTGGTCATCCCTGTCAGCGGGCCTTTAAATGAAAGGCGACAGTGTGTGTTGGGGAGAAGATTGGAAGGCATTAAGGCCTGGCATGTCCTGTGACACCCTGAGAGGCTGAGAGACCCAGAGAGAGACAGGGGAGAGAGAGAGGCCAATTGAATTCTTCTACCAAGTGCCTACTTGTCCATGTTAAATCTCTCAGTGCATGAGTGTGTGTGTGTGTGTGTGTGTGTGTATATGCATTCGTACAATATATGTGAGTGTATGTGTACGTGTGTGTGTGTGTGTGTGTGTGTGTGAGATCCTGAAAGGTGAAGTGATTTAGTGAGAACAGAGGAGAGGGAGGATCTATAACAGCCATGCTGCCCTTTGTTCACGACCAAAGCCTTTGCCTGGCTTATCGGCTGCACAGATTACTGCTGTATCGATGGCGATGGTGTGTTTATTTGTGTGGGGTGGTCCACGTGTGTGTGTGTGTGTGTGTGTGTGTGTGTGTTTATACATAAATGAGAAAAAGAGGAGGTTAATGTAAGTCAGATAGACATGTTGTGCTCAAGGATGTTCTCACTGCTTGAGACTCAAAATATAACCCCACCAAAAAAAGCCATCATTATAGGGCAATACATACATGTTTGTAGTTTTAAAGTGTCAGCACTTCAACTTCCTTCACTTTCAGTCCGCGACCCCGACCATCAGTTTTGATTCAGCTAAAAATTGTCAGCCTGACCTGCCATGAACCAACATCCTCTCTTAACTCAGTCCTTCTTAAATGGATTCTTTCTTAACTCGATCCTTTTTCACCCAACTTTCCTAACCTGAACCACTGCAGAATTCAGTGATTCGGAACCTGCTAAGACCTCAAATGTGTGCTGTGTGAAATCCCTGTAAATGATTTTCACACTTTCAACATTTAAACATACACATAAAAAATGTTGGCAGGTATCCGGCAGGTGTGATCTGCACGTATGTCGTTCTGTTAAGTGGAGCTACTGTAGATGACAAGCTCCTAAATGTCTGACAAGGCCCGAGGTGCAGATAAAGTATGCAAAATTAACGCAATATATCGTTTTAATGCTTTTTTGATTCATATGATTTGTCAGACCCGAATTCATTTGGTCATCAGGTGCACGGCCACTGTTTCTAATCCATTATTACATGTGAGAGAATGTATTTGTTACAAAATACGTGGCAATTTCAGGATCCACAGGACTATCTCCTCTGTTAGTCGTACTGTAGGTCTTATGCACTCTCCCTTGGCATTGATTTAAGAGTCCAACTCTAGAAACTCTTTCACCCCTAAAGGTCTATGATGTATAATGGGGTCAAAACAACAATGATAGAAAACTAAAGTGTGCGGGACAACAGCCAAAAGAACTAGAATATGTACTGCTGGGACTCACAGTGCTGTTTCTTTCTTTCTCTTCTCCCCTTATTTTTTTTTCCACGTAAAAGGTTTCTTTTCTCCTCTTTTTCTTACCAGGCAGACATGTCCATTGAAGAATATAGACAGATATTTGACATGTATAATCAAGACATCAACATGTACACATTAGCCAGACTGGCCCTCCTCAAAGCACTCAGCTTTGACGGGCTTGGAGATGCTCATTTCCTTGTTTGACCACAATGAAACCACCTTTATGGGTGTGTGTATGTGTGTGTATGAAAAAGCGAGGGATCGGGAGGGGAGGGGCGCTGTGTGAGAGTGTGTGTTTCTTAATAGAAGGTGGTTAGAGGTGTCACCCTGCACCCATTTTAACGTGCTCCACAATTACAGCTGTCACGGCTTGAAGATAATGTCTCAGGCTGTTTTTTTTTTTTCTTTTTTGTTACACATTTACACACACACACACACACACACACACACACACACACACACACATACACTAAAGAGGTGAAATATGGTAGACAAGGAACAGGCCCTTGCTCATAAAAAATGCCTCAACGACCTCCATCACCCTTGCGTGTGTGTGCGTGTGCATGTACTAAAGATGCAAGAGGGCTATGTGGTCTATGCCTCCGCGCATGAATTATTATAGTGTGTGTGTGTGTGTGTGTGTGTGTGTGTGTGTGTGGATGTAAGCTCACGTAGGAGTGTTTGCGTGTGCACTTGTGTGTGTATGTGACAATATTTGCTTTGTTGAACGAGCCCCTTGGTGAGAGTCACGGTGGTTGTAGCATTCCTCATGCAGCGGTAGAGCTGCTCCAGTGATGTTAAAACACTGTAACAGCCGCACACTTTAAGACTTGTCCGAAGACCTGTTTTACGGAGACAGCAGGTAAATATAGCATGTGAAGATGTGAAATGCTTGCACGCAACATCATTCCCAGAATAGACTACAGAATATAGCTTCCTCTCTCCCCCCCTTTTCCCCCCTAAATCAAGGATTTTGATCCTTTTCCGGATAATTAGGAGATGGTGTCAAGGCAGTTACACTTTATTATGCTTGGAGAAAGACAAGTGTAAATACCATATGCCTGGACACGATACTTCTTATCTTATGTAAAAATGCTTTCCTAGGTAATCAAACATTTTATATATGCCATGCTGGAGAGGATGTGAGGTCACTAAAGTCCATGAACTGCAGTAATAAGAATGATAAAGGTGTAAGTTTTTACCCCCATAACAGGTGCAATAAAAGAACAGGTGAGGGAAGGAGATGTACAAGCATGTACAAGTCCCCACAGTGCTGAGAGGAGTTCTAATCAGGCAACATAAATGAAAACACCTGTGTGGGTGCACCATGACTGCATTTTTTATACTTTGGAGATTTTTAATGCATATATCAATCGTCAGCATAAAATACCCAACACTGTAAAATCCTAGAATTTGTCAAATCCCTAAAACGCTACATGCTATAAAACCCAAGTATTATACACTAAAACCGACTGTATATCACAAGATTCCAAATTATATAAATACTGAGGTTCAAAGTCTGAACAGCAGTTGAAAAAACATTGTGTAGCCGCTCATTTAGTAGCTGTTCTGGAGCTTTTGATCAAACCACACAATCTGCAGGATTGCAGGATGGAATTTGCTCATTACTCATGGAATTGTAGATTTTCACATTTCCATTTTTACACAAAACTTTGGGGACTTCTTGTCTATGTTTACACAAAAGCTGTATAAAACCTGTATATACAGTAGCATGAAGGTATACAATATACTTACTGTATACTCCAAACCTAACTTAAAATAACTTAAAACCCTGTCCTTTCAGGGTAATTTATATTTTCTGTATCCATGTAAGAATAGGGTCTGTGTGGCATAAATTTCGACAGTTTCTCATGTTTGTGAAAGTGCTAAATTTCACTTTATGGTTTTTATATGTATACTACCCCATACCCTTGTACCTACTGTACTTTCTTTCTCCACCCCTTCAGTAGAAACTCTCCAGATGTATATGGAGCTGCTAAATGGTGTGTTGTATTGACTTCACCTCCTCAATATCTGACCTCGCTGTCATAAGCAAGATAACCCCAGGCTTTGAGTGTTCTTGGTATACCCCTCTCTCTCTCTCTCTCTGTCTCACCCTGCCTCTCTCTACCCTGTCCTTGAGTGCTCCATAGATTGGTAACATGACCTCTAATTCTCCCGAGACGAATATGTGCACACGGATAAAAATGAGACAAACGACAAGACGAAGAAGAAAAAGAAAAAAAAAATGTCTGAAGAAGAATTGACTCGGTGGTGTTTTAATGTCATGCATTTAAGATGATGATGGGAGATTACACCACATGGTGCGCGCACACACACATACACACTCATGCACACATTTGGCTCTGGAGTGTGTGAAATCAAATCTCTCCAAATCTCTATGCGTCATGGAGTTGAAGACACAAACACAGATGATCACTATTCACACACACACACACACACACACACACACACACACACATTACATGCATGCACGCTTACACATAAGCAAACACGTGCATTTGACACACGCGCGCATACACACCGACGCAGATGCACACATGGAGGGGTAACCCTGGTAGATTTATCAGTGGAGGTCTGCAACACAGTGGCTGCCTTTCTCATTTCATAGGCCACCGGGGCAGAACAGGCATAGGCTTGTTCAAATCCAACCCAGCAAGACCAACACATACACACACACACACACTCTCACGCACACACACATGCATGCATACACGCTTTCTCTTTAGCGGCTTAACAGATGCCAGCCAGAATCAGTGGAGAGGAAAGGAGGGAGGGATAGAAGAGGGGAGACAGAGACAAGCTGGTGGAAGGAAGAAAAAAAAAAAAGATATTGAGCACTTCTGAAGAGACAGACAAAGAGAAGGGAAGGATGATCAACACAGACCAAGAGATGCAGAAAGAGAGAGAGAGGGAGACATGCAGGTTCTTCACTGGATACAGAGATATCATGTCCATGGACAACTGGATGAGTAGTTCATTCTACCCCTGTTGAAACACACACACAAAATGCAGGCAAGCTAAGAGGGAAACAGGGAAAGCTGACTGCACCGTGTCATAGACATTTTGTGTGTGTGTGTGTGAGTGTGCGTGCGTGCGCGCGCATGTGTGTGTAGCATGTGTGTTTGCACATTCTCAATGGAGAAAATCTGTGTTTTCGGAGTGCAGCACTGTAAGACCAAAATTTAATTGGATTCTTTGGAAATGATGCAGGCTTATTGGTGTAATGGCTTGCTCATGGTGCGGTTGGAGTGAGTCCCTGTAACAATACCTAGTGCCTCGTTAGCTTGGCAGACACACACACACAATCACACACACACACACACACACACATACAGACACACACACACATGCTAAAGAGAGGGTGTAACAAGCGGGCAGACCATGGGTGGGTTTGAAGCTTTGATGAAGGGCCCTATAAGCTGAAAATGGCTACTGTCTGCAACAAGAACTCGGCGGGAGGACAAATGAGGACACATGTGCACACATACACACACACACACACAACTCTGCAAGTGTGCTCACATCTGCAATCATAAACACACATATTGTATCATTTAAGGCACCTTTATCCTTTTCAGATTACATGTTTTTGTGCAAATTGTACTTTAATAGATGAAGTTAAAATGCTTAGAGAAATAAAGTACAGCCAAGCCCTTTAGCAAACACTGAAGCTCCACAAAGAATGTGGTCTTTGGATGATTATCGGTCTTCGTTCCCATGGTATCACAACTGACTGGGCTTCTGGAAATGACGGCAAGCCTGTCCTGTTTTTCCTCTCTCCATTCTCTTGTCCTCTCTTCTTTCCATCTTTTTCCTCCTCTCCCCTGCATGCGGTCATAAAACTCAGAGCCCTCAGAGGTACAGCCGGTTGTTTCAGATGAGTAGACAAACACTTTACACCTTCCTCAGCGTCCATTCTTCTTCTCTCAACCTTGGTGGCTCTAAAAAAAAAAGCAGGCAGGGTAGATCTGGATGGAGGGATGGAAGGACGGAAGGTTAAGGTGCTCTTTGATCTGACTGGTTTCAACCGAGGGAAAATAAAGAGGCAGCCAGGGAAAAATATACAAGGCCCCGGGTGGAGCCTGGGTTTCACCCGGGGGAGGCGACCCAGCGGAAGAGCCCTGTGTTAGGCTTGAATGCTGCCCGGCAGGGCCAGCGCTGCCCGTGTTATTCTAACATGGTTAGCACATGGGCTAAACTCCCCAGTCATTTATTTAACACACAGACTCCCCACGGCGCTCCCAGATGCCACGAGGCTAAAGGGAGCAACAAACACCTCATGTGAGGCTGTCCCTACAGGGCAGTTTGTTTCTTTTTTATATTTTTCTCCTGTGTTTTCTCCTTTTTTATCCTGTAATTTCCAGTAAATGTCTGCAGGTTGCTCCAGACAAGAGTCTGAAGGTGCATGGCTGCACCGCTGGTATGATATTCTGAGCTGTCATGCTATTTTAACCAGCACTATGTTCTAGCCTTAAGCTCACTACCATGGCCAGATTTACTTGTTAGAAGGCCCACAGGCAAAAGTTTTTTTGGGCCCCTATTGACCCCCACCACACCCCCACCACAGTACACTGTAGACTATACATGGCAGTCTCATTATTTGCCCAGGACCAAGAAACCAACCAGTGTTCCTTTGGTGGAATAATACTATCTGATACCCGGTTTTCTGCATGTCAGTTGTTTTAAGATTATGATTAAACACATTTATTCATGACGTAGGGCTTCAGCTAACATTTCTTTTCATTGTGGATTAATCTGATTTGTGTGATCAATTGATTAATTATTTAGTCTATTGAATATCAGAAAATAAAAGTAAAACATGACGGCAAATCTTGACATTTGAGAAGCTGTAACCAGAGAAGGACATTTTTACTTGTAAAATGACTTTAAAGATTAATTGATTATATCAGTTGTCACCAATTCTTCTTCTAATTCTTATTTCTAATTGATAGTTTCAGCTCCACATTAAAAAACACAGTAAATGAAGGCCTTACTTAATATAACAGAGTTGATTAATGCTTTCCATTTTGCACATGAACTCATTCACACACACACACACACACACACACACACACATACACACACATACCCATACACACCCATGCACAAAAACAGCAATTGGATGCCAGTTGGACGTTCACTGTTTTAGCCTTGTGATATTTGGCAACCTTGCTCCACAAACAGACAGTGCACACAATCCCTGTGGGCAGCTTGCTATACCACCGAGTGCATGTGTGTGTGTGTGTGAGTGTGTGTTTACCCAGCGAGCAGCAGCAGCTGTGTCAGTAATAGCTCTCTAAGCTGCGGGCTAATGACAGAACTCAGAGAACGGGACTCTAACATGGATAGATGTTTAACCCCGTTTAGCCCCGATCTGGAGACCACTGGGCAAACACTACGCACACACACACACACACACACATCCACACATTATCCCTGCCCCTATTTCTTTTCTGGTGGCTTTAGTTGTGTGTGTGTATAAAGGAGACAGAGAGAGAGAGAGAGACATATAGGGAGTAAAGAGAGGGGGAACAACATCCTTCACCCTATATATCAGTCCTGCCTCTTTTCCCCTGTTCCCGTGGCAACAAGACCCCACACACAACAACCGGACCCCAAATCACCAACCCTCCCACCACATACACACACACACAAAGGCAAACACACACACTGTCCTTTGGAGAGCAAGAGGGGGCAGGTGGTCACATCGGTAGAGTGTATATGGGGGGTTGTTAGCTTTTAGGGTTTGTGTGTGTGTGTGTGTGTGTGTGTGTGTGTGTGTGTGTGTGTGTGTGTGTGTGCGTGTGTGCGTGCGTCACAGCCTGCTCATCGCTCAGCCAGCAGTCTATTGTCCGGTCCCATGAAGTGACTGTGAGGTCTAATTAGCAAGTTAACAAGTTAAGAGGTGGAGTCTGTCAAACGCTTAGCTCTTTCACCCCCAGGGTCAGCCCACCACCGCTGGGTATGTATATGCATATGTGTGTGTGTGTGTGTGTGTGTGTGTGTGTGTGTGTGTGGGAGTGTGTGGGAGTGTGTGTGTGTTTGTGTGTGTTGAGTATATGGTGGTAAAGAGACTCACCAGCCCCATTTCAGAGATTCTGAGGGCCCCTCTTTCGTTGTAAGAATGTTGATTGTACAATAATTGATTAAACACAGTTTATTTATGACTATATTCCTAATTTGACCCATTTTGATTTATTAATCAGTGGAGAGAGACATAGAATCTGTAGGAAGGAGAAAGTATTAGCAAGGAAACATTTTATGGGAAAGCTGAAGTTTAAAGGAATAATTTAACATTTTGGGAAATTCACTTATTCGCCTTCTTTCCGGAGGATGAGAATCAGAGTATCAAATTCTCATCTATCTCTTGGCAAGAAAGTGAATAAGTTTATTTTCCAAAATTTTTTAAGTATTCCTGTGGAAAGTATTGTTGTTTCACCAAAAAACTTTTTTTTTCATCAAAACCTATTAAACAGAAGCTTATGGGACGTCATAATAGTAGTATTAGCAGTACTGTAAATGTAGCAAACACTGTGAAAGTACCAACAATATGAAATGCAACAGTAGTATTCTTTTGAGTGTGTGTGTCCATGTTTTTCTGAGAAGCCAGTGGTGTAATAATCAGTGCGGTGAGACTCTGGGTCTATTCTGGGAGTCTTTACGAGGTTTGTCGAGACTCATTTGTAACCAAACCTGCCACAGTAACGGAGAAAAAAACATGAGTGAAGTTCAGATTCCTGTCTCTCTCTACCAACATCTTAACCTCCTTCCTCACATCGACTTAATTCATTCATTAAAAAGCCTTGATGCAGGCAGTTTAATACACCGAATGTATGTTCAGAAAATGTTTAATTTAAGGTCATTATCACGGCGAGGGATTTTCAACTCACATCTTCTGTCTTTATTTCGCTCATATTCTGTCATCACATTCTCCTCAAACACTTTCTGTCTGTGTTACATTCCATCTATTTCATTTGTCCTTTACTATCCCTCCCATCCTTTCCACATGGTTGGCCGATCCATCTTCCTCCACTCTCTTCCTCCTCTCTTTCTCTATCTTATGCACTCTCTGTCTTTCTCCCTGTTAATCTGTCTGTCTCTATATCACTCCCTCAATGAACTGAAGCTCTCTACCTCCCACAAAGGCAGCACCATATTTCTCCTCTTAAACATCGGGGGCAATGTGCATTGTCTGGTGTGCAATGGAACTTGCCTACAATAGAGGTGGATTGCTCAATGTGTGTGTGTGTGTGCGTTGGTGTGTGTGCAAAGTAGGGGTTCCCCCACCCCCCTTTAAGCAGACAAAGACCCCAATTTGTCACCTCATGTACAGCTGTTGACCGGGTGGGTTCAGTTTGTATGTGCGCGTATGTTCGTATCCGTGTGTGTGTTTGGTTGTGTGAAATTGGGGGGAGGAAAAAGCAGGGAGGAGGCAGAGGGAGAAAGTGAGGCGGGATACCCTTTCCTGCCCCAGTACAACCTCTGAGGGGGCAGAAAGGGGGTGAAGGAGGTGTGGGGGGGGGGGGGGGGGGGGTGAGAGGATAGTAAGTAAAAGGGGGTAAATGGTTTTCTGCCCCTTTTCTGTGGGAATGTTTGTGTAAGAGGACAAAGCAGCAGCCACTCTGCTGCTGTGTGTGGGAGAGTGAAAGTGTAGGGGGTAAAGGGGATGGTTGGGTGTCGGGGGGTGGGGGGTGAAAGCAGCTCTCAGGAGAGGGAGGAGTTTGGGCTGAGGAACACCCCCTCCATCCTCCATCCTCTCCATTTATCTAACCTCTCCTTCCACTAAAAGCACGCGGGTCCATCATTGCTGTGAGTTAGTGTGTGTTTTTATGCATGTGGCTTCAAATGAATGCCTGTCAGTCACATCCAGTTGTACGATTTCTTCCTAAAGAGTCTGATTTATTTTCGTGAATGACACACTGTAGGCTACAAGTATTCAATGTTGAGGTTCTCCTCAATTACATGAGGGCCATTCAGGTTTCAGTTGGCAATCGGGTGGTTGTTTCAGACGCAAATCACTAAATAAAACTTTTGTATGCTTTCACTTATATTGACCATGTTCCAGAGAGATTTTAGTTTGTTTTCCTAACCAGCATCAGCATCAAAATTCTGCCAGGTGGCAACCTGTGAAAAGCAAAAACACTACATTACTATTCTCATGATATTTAAATCTCCTTAACCAAAAGTGACTTGTGGAAAGTCTCAAAATTGGCTTAAAAATGCATTTAACATCATTACCAAGCTGGGAAGGAAAAGGGCTGTCTAATATACTGTATATGTCTATAAAATATGTTTTAAACTCTTAAAGTGAAACCAAGTCAGCCAACAGAAGACAATAGCACTTGGTTACACTTTGAAGTAGTTTACAGGGAATGTGAATGGGACTAAGGAATAGAGGAAGAAAGAACAGCCTCCACACCAGGGGATTGAAAGGCTCAAACAGAGAACATGGCTAACATCATATGATGGTTGTACATTTAATTTAATTTGTATACAAGAAAAGAATATCAAGTGTCATCAAAAGGCATGCTTTTTTTGAAGACCTCTCTCTTAATCTTAATCTCTGAAGATGCATTCAAATTCAGTTAAAAAAGCTGGTGACTGGATCACATCACTCACAGGAGTGCGTATTTCAAGCAACACTTCCAAGCAACTAAAAGTGAATTTCTGCAACAAGTTAATGAAGACCCTGCTTTACTACAGAGGCTCTATAGTACTGTAAGAGCTGCAGTATCATTTCCTTTCTGCCAAAATGGGCTAAAAATCTCCAAGGATTTTTTTCACTTATCATAAGGTGACAAAGATTTAAAGACATAATACAGTACTACAGATTAAATTATACACCCAGCCCTTTCTTCTCCATTCACATCCCATCATGCCCCTGGCCTTCCCCATGTTCAGCCATCAGCTTAGCGCCATCCTGCCTGCAGCCCTCTTCATCCCCTGGCTGGCCCCTCATGTTGTGACTCCTGACAACTTCTCCAATTTGCTCTGCTGTGTGAAGAGGCAGGGAGCACATTGATATCTTCCCACCTACACACACGTAATCTTTCTCCTGCACGTGCACACAGACGCACACACTGAAGTCATCAATATCCTCCCATTTATAAATGATCTGGCCCCAGGATAGAGTTTCAAAGCTGCTGGGCCCTTCTGCCCCCTGCATGTCACACACACACACACACACACACACACACACTCACACAGTCACACTCCTCATTGGTCATTGATTGCCTTCTCAGATTTAACACAGCTCCATCCGTTGTTTGAGCAGCAGTGGGGACCTCTGTCTCTGTCCATGTTCATCCCGCTGTGTGTGTGTGTGTGTGTGTGTGTGTGTGCGTGTATGCTGCTAGTGTGTGTGCATGTTTATTTTTGCAGTCACATCAGCAAATTTAGCCTCACAGTGAATGAAGGTCAAAGGAGCAGAGCTAGATCACACTCTCATGTTAGCCATTTTGTTGTCAAATTAGCACCAGGAAAGAAGGAAACAAGAGGGAGAGAGATATTGAGAGAGAGAGAGAGAGAAAGAGATACTGTGTGCTGTATCAGTGTGGATGATCTACTCATCGATTGATGTCAAACTTTCTATTCATAGTTTCAGAGCATGTGGTCATGACACAGGCAATAAATGGTCAGAAATATCACACTAAGACTCAAATTTTTTGCCTTTTTGTCTTTATTATGGTCGGCAGTGGAAAGAACACCGCTGATCATATAACAACTTCATCTACTGAAGTAAAAGTAGATATACCACAGTGTAAAACTACTACATTACATGTAAAAGTCCTGCATCGAATATTTTACTGAAGTAAAGATGACAGTTAAATATATTACCACTAAGTATCAAAAGTAAAAGTACTCAATATGCAGAATGGCTGCTTTCAGAGTTTTATATTATTCTACAGTATATTTATTACATTACTGGATTATTGTTGTTTAAGCATTAAACTGTGAGCAGCATTTTAACATTGTAAGACATTAGTCAAGGTGCTGCTAATTTGACCTAATTTATATGCCAATGGGCAGTTTAATCTTTACTAATGCATCTTATCTTATGAACTGATCGTATGTTTTGTATGTAAAATCTTTTTCTGCAAAGTAAATACAATAAATGTAATGGAGTAAAAACTACAAGATGAAATGTGGAGTAGAAGCAAGTAGCATAAAATTCTTCCAAAATTCTTCAGTAATGTACAGCAATTGAGTAAATGTACTTTCCACCACTGATATTCAAACATAATATGGCATAAAACTAATGAATGCAGGGTCACAGTTGATGCTAAACCCACTTAAACTCAAATTATTACCTTTTTCATTTGCAGAATATAGTTTAACTCCCCTTCATGGCATAAATCTTAATATGATGTAGTGTTTTGTAGCTGTTGCTGATATTAATGCTGTTTTAGGTAAGTAGGTGTGTAAATGAACCTCTTAAACCTCACTGACATTGAGTAAGTAAGTACAAAGTCATGCTGCAAAGCCAAACATTGTTCAAGCCCACAGAACTACATTTTAAATTCTAGTGAAGATGCCAGTGTTTTCAAAGTTACAGTACTGTATATTTCATCTGAATTTCATCTAGAATATTTTCATTTGATGAAATGTTGCAGCCATAAAAAAAAAACATGGAGTCATGGGTTTGAATAGTTCACCCCGTTAGTCAGCATTTCACTGTCAGACAGTGAGGAATAAGATGATTTTTCCTACTTTGAATCTACTTCAGGGGAAAATGAAAAGGGGGAAATTGGACATTAAGGGGTTAACATAAACCTGGAAATACAATCATTGATTTGTGTTCATATTGATGGCTGTTTGCCTCATTGTGATCACAAAAAGCAGGTCATAGTTCACCACAAAATCACTGCAAGAATGTGCATCTTTAACATAAACCCACATACTGATTCTTAATGGCAGCTCACCTACACACACACACACACACACACACACACTGTCTCCCCTCACACTCCGGTGGGCTGTGTCTTGCTGTAGATTCCTTAAAACCTGATCCTGTCTAAATTTGCAGGCCTTTCCTCATTGATTTCCCCGGGTGAAAATAAGAGGATAGGAAAGCATGTTAGACGTCTCCGGAATCAGAGCCAATCCATTAGCAACGATCAATACGCTGGCAGAGGGAAGAGAGAGAGAGAGAGAGAGAGAGAGAGAGAGAGAGAGAGAGAGAGAGAGAGAGAGAGAGAGAGAGAGAGAGAGAGAGAGAGAGAGAGAGAGAGAGAGAGAGAGAGAGAGAGAGAGAGAGAGAGGGGGAGATGTGAGTGTTGACAAAACCAAATAAATATAGACGCGCAAAGAGAGGAGAAATCAGATTAGTGCTGAGAGAATCTAAGCACAACACTTTTAACCCCTAACCTAACAATCTGTGTTTACACCACAGTAAGAAGAGAAGGGGGAGGCAGCGAGGGAGGGAGGGATGGAGGGATGGAGGTAGAGGGAGGGAGAGAGGAGCGACACAGAGGGAGGAGGGAGGTTGCGGTTGTGTGGAGAGCGCGTCTGTTCCCGACTTGAATTTAACAAGGTTCTTCTGTGTTGCTGGGTGGCATTAAAAACTGTACACCCTCACACACATACGCTCAAACACGACACGTATATAACTGTTGACATGCATGCTATTCACATAATTACTGTGGTGGAGAATAATGTGACTTTGGATTTACGGTCATCTTGCGGTGCTGTGAAATAAGTCCTTTTTCATATAAAGATCATTACATGGTTTCAGAGAGGCTGAATGTGGAAATACAGGCCATATGTTGCTTAGTAATGTTCCTAATATTGTCTCTTTCTCTTTCTGCTTTCCATGTGCCTTGTTCTCCATCTGTTTGGCTTCTCCTCCCAGGTAAGTCCTGTTTTTTTTTTTCATTTGTCCCTAAAATCAAAGAAACACTGCAGCCCTGCTATAAATTGAGTCAAATTTTGATTTGTAATATGCACATACTCAAAACCAAGCATGCCAGAATGACTCTGACACCCTTTAAATGAACACATATTCCACACATGGACATTACATACAGCAGCATAGCTGTGGAGAAACTGATTTTTGCCTTACACCTATACTCCCTCTACTGTATGTTTCCCTCTCATACACACATCATCATCGGCGTAATCATAATCAATGATATGTTGGCATTCGCTAACTTGAACATATGGTCTTTGCATATGGCAGCGTCGTAGTAATCATGCCAGTGTCAGTGTGAGTGTGAGTGAGAAACACAGAGAGGAATGCAGACAACCCTTTCTTTAAATCTTTCATTTTGAGGTCACAGAAACACACACGCACATGTGCTCACGCTCGGCTGCTACCCAGATGGAGGCATAACCTGGCACAAAATAACTGGCACTGATTAAATATTTAGTCGTCATTGGAGTGTCACGTTCTAGATGTTTGCTCTACTGCTGCAGCAGTGATGCTTCTCAGCAGAGCAGAATTATTTGGAAAAATATGGATTCATATTAATAGTAATGTATGCAGGTAAACTTACTGGATAACTTTGGTTTATTACAACTTCAGTATTGGTAACAATAAGATTGTACTCGCCAAATTGATTGGCACACACACTGACATTTCCAGTGTGCTCACTTTTAGTTTCGCTTTCAAATAAGCCAGTTTAGCCAGATTTAGATTATCTAGCTAAACTGTCTTGTTTACTTGTTTGACTTGTTGACTTGTTTACAACCTGTCTGACTGCTTAAGTTGCTTGGTTTGTCAGACATCGTTGTAGCGATGTCACACGTTCCCAGATCTGAGAATTCACCTTGCTGAGTGCAATTTAATCAGACAATTTTATTGAATTTTAGCAGCTAAAAACAATAGCCAAAACTACAACAAATAAGTTATAATAACCTGGAATTTTACTTTAAAGGGATAGTTTGACGTTTTTTGGGAAATATATGCTCATTTGCTTTTTTTGCTGACCATTTAACTAGAAGATTGATACCACTCTCGTGTCTATACATTACAGTAAGTACGTAGCTGTAGCTACAGTAGGAGGGAATTAGCTTATTAGCTTACTACAAACACTGAAGACAGGAGGAAACAGCTAGCTTTGCTCTGTCCAGGGTTAAAAAATACAGTATGTTTACCAGCACCTCTAAAGCTCACTAATGTTTTATCTTGGTTGTATAATCTTTACACGAACAGAAATTTAAAATCACGTAAGTTGTGGTTATACCGGGGAATAGGCTAGCTGTTTCTCCCTGCTTCCAGTCCTTATGCTAAGCTAAGCTAATCGCCTCTTGGCTTCGGCTCCATACTTAACAGAAAAACATTAGAGTGGCATTGATAATCTCATCTAGCTGTCGGAAAATACAAAAATACAAACTATATATTACACAGAATGTCAAACTATTCCTTTAAATAAAGTCCACATACAGTATACTGTATGTACAGCAGAGTATCAAGACAATTGTGGCCTTTTAGGTAAAAATTTGACATCTTTGACAGTCACTACAACAGTCTGCAGCACAAACACACAGTTGCTCTCACACATTTTTTGTGACATGAAATCCTAAATGCACATGTACACGACCACAAATCTACACACAAACAACAAAAACACACATACAACTGAATAACCACAGATACCTTCTGACTGACTAGCTGGTGAATAGCCATCAGCCAGTGTGTGTGTGTGTGTGTGTGTGTTATGTGGGGCATATAATACCCGTTCTGGAACAGGAGAGGTTTGTACAAGTGTCTGGATTGACTTTGTTACACATACTCAAACACTCTCAAACACTCTGAAAATAGATGGCCATTTCTCTCCCCTCTGAAAGATAATCGCATTCAAGCGATCGTTATGCATTACCATGTAGTTCCCGTCAAAGAGTTATATTGAAGAGTGAAGAGGCGTTCTCCTCAGCTCTGACTTTGATAGATGGTTCCCGTTTTTAGCACAAAATACTGATGTCATTACCTATAGATTTGTATTCAATCAGCATCTTGTATTCAATCTGTTTTTTGTTTTTTTTAAGCCGTACTCACCAAAAGTTGGTTTGTATACAGAATATTCTATTAAGTTGAATTAGATGCCTCAATGCACTTGGTCCTCAATTCAAACACAAGCTGGCAGTTTGTGTTTGTGACTCGCTTGCCTGCAACCCAAAGTATTCTGGTAAAAATAGAGGGCGGAAGAAGAGTATCGCTTCTGTGTTTCTGTCTAGACTTTGTCTTTAAATGTCCATATTTCTCTGTCTCATGCACACCTCCTCCACAGCATAACAGACTAACAAAGACATAACGTAATTTCATCTGAAGCTCAATTCAGCTCAATTCGAAGTTAACTACATATGTGGCCCTAACAGTGCAGAATTCCCTTCTTTCATTTATGGTGTATTGAGTGAAAGATAATAGCCGGTTTGGCTATGAAGACACTTTGCTTTGTTGTCTTTCTATATGTATCCTAATGGCTGATGATTACCCTGCAATGACAGTGTCTGTGTCTGTGTGTCAAACAGAGGAGGGTGTGTGTGTGTGTGTGTGTGTGTGTGTGTGTGTTAGTGCATGCACATGCATTACATTGTGTGTATGCAGAGGCAGCTGTGGAGCATCAGGATTTTATGTCTTCTCTGTATTGGCTAATTGTGTTGAACAAAATCAAGAAAATAGGCGAAAAATCTAACGTGAGCTCACCCACATAAATGTTACGTTCTCCAAACTGCATGAATCTTGCCTTCCAATGTGAGCATTTTCTGATCTGGTGCCACTAGCAGCATGACGACACCATTTGTCGGTTTGGTTAAGGTTAGGGAAAGATCATATGGTTAGGGTTAACTTAAAAGTAACAAGCATTAACTGTTGGTAGGACATAGGATGCAAACAGTAGCCTCTATAACCATATCATGCTACTCTGCCATTGCCTCTGAGATACAACAGTCTTTAGTATCATTACAAAGTATCCAGACAAGTTACAACTTTCCCTTTTTTCTTTGAGCTGTGCTAAGTAATTTTGCAGGAATAAGTAATCACTTCTGTCATACTTGATCATGCTTGGCCAGTGCAAAAGTTACATTATTTGCATAGCAGCATGTTCCCCTTTGGTAACTATTTCTTATTATTGATATTGGTGATGATGCAATGTTATATGGTACACATTGTCAAGAGGTATAATAACATACTGTATCTGTCTAGTTTGGATGGTAGTTTAGAGTGTGTCAGTATGGCCACTACATTGACAGACAGAAGAAAGAAAAGGACTACAACTGAGGACATGAAGGTAAAATTGCAAGTAACCTAAAGGAGGAGAGGAGAGGAGAGGAGAGGAGAGAAGCAAAAAGCTATTAATGTTGGCTAATGATTAGGCTCGGTAATAGTTATCAGTGTTTTAGGGCGAATATTATGGCCATGTAACGAAGGCCTTAATTACTTTATTAGCCTCTTCAAGTCATTCGGCTAACGCTTACCAATGTGACCCCCCCCTGAGATCCCCTTACCTCTTTCCCTCCAAACCCCCTACCACCATCACCTCCACCTTCTTCTCCTTCTCCCCCTCTCTTCTCCCACAACATCTAACCCTCCTCCCCCCTATTTCTCACTGCGCCCTGTGATGATGAAATCAAATTAGGTGGACTGGATGGGCCTAAATCACGGCTCGCGTTGCAGGCCGTGACATAAAGAATGGCCACGACGAGGTTACCCAGAGTTCACGGCAGATAATGAAAGAGACAGGGAGGTAATAGCATGACAGAGTGGTGGGGTTCAGTATACTGGGGGTGGAGGGGAAGGGGGTTAATACGAGGGGAGGGGTGGAGGTTCATTTGGAGGGTACCTGCCTATATGACCACTCCATCTGGTGAGGGACACTCATTCACCTCCTCCGTTGTCTTCTCATTTCTCCACCTTTTCTTTCCTCTTTGCTTTTCTCTTAAGTCTCTTTCCTGTCCTCTCCTTCATCCTCTACCACCATCTCTTTCTCTCCCTTGCCTTCTTTCATCCATCCATTCCTCTTTCCCCTCTCTGTCTTGATAGTGATAAAGGTTTCACACTCAATTAAGTAAAGTATCACCTAAAAGGGAGTCTAGCTCGCATTATCAGGAGACATTCACTAAGTACTTCAGTGATGGTTAGCCACTTCCATAATGGCATATCTCATCCAAGTCTATTTGTCAGAGAAAACCTCCCATGTCCACTTTTGTCATTTGGCTTGCTTTAATTGACAACTGACATTGTCCCACCCCTCCTCACTTTTAAAAGTATACTATATGTGCCCAAAACTATATAAACATCCAAATATTACGCCTATATGTGACTGATACACATCTTATTCCAAAACCATGGGCTGCTATAACAGCCGCCACTCTTCACTTTTCCGCAAGAGTTGCAGCTGCATTCAGCCACAAGAGCATTAGTGATGTCAGCCACTGATGTTGGGTGATGAGGCCTGGCTCGCAGTTAGTTTTCCAATAAATTCCAAACTTGTTGGTTTGGGTTGAAGTTCATTGAAGGTCAGTCAAGTTCTTCCACACTAAATTGAAAAAAACATTTTGATAGGCAAGACCGAAAGTACGCAAAAGTATGCAGAAAGGGATGTCCACGTACTTTTTGCCATCAGGTGTATTTCTCTTAACCTCGGATCAAGTCAGTGTATTGAAATGTATTTTGCAATACCCAAAAACATAGGTTTACATAAAGATGTCCTTAGTTATTTCTTTCTTCTTTGGGTTTTATTACTTTTTTCAGGTTTGTATCACAATGTTTGAATCATAGAAAGAGATAGATGACCTGTAACATGCAGCACTATAAATCAGAAAACAAACAATGATTCAACATTGATTGCATCAACAGTTTGTCCAGAATGGACTGTATGACTTATTCTAGTTTATCCCCTGTATGATAAAAGCAATAATTATTTTATATTAGGGCCTGGTTAAACATTAAATGTTAAGATATTCCCAGACATCAACATCATAAAAATATACAAACATACAAATAGCCTTTATGGCATCCACATGTTGCCAGTGTCTGCTGGTGTTTCATTATAATCTTTGTTTCAGTCAGTTCTACCAGTGGAATTTCAACAATTCATCTAATTGCTGTTTAATAATTTACTGAAGACATTTGAAATTCAACCATGTTGGATAATCTTGTCAGTTACAAAAGACAAAACACTCCAGAGCATTACCAGATGGTCGCTTGCAGGTGTGTGTGTGTGTGTGTGTGTGTGTGTGTGTCCTGGTAATTCTGACCTAACAAGACACCTGTCGTTGTTTGCAGTCTGTTCCTCCGTTGTTTTTTTCCTCTCATTACCGAATACCATTGCATGCAGTATCCTGTTCTCACACACACATACTCACACACACGACATGCCTTTGACACACCAGTTAGTCTGCTCTAACGCAAAAACATGTACTGACCCTTGACCTTTTGCACAGAGATCGTTTGCTTCGCGTTCCTTCCTAAATGGGGCAGGTAGGGTAATTGAGATCACTGAGGTCAAAGCAGATGTGTTGGGCTGCTGTCAACCTATGCTCCTAATTAGTGTAGCTGCGAAGTTGTAGCTTTATTTCAGCTTTTCACTAGAAATGGTGCCCGCAGTAACAAGCTTTTTGTCTCTTCCGACTATTTAAATGATTGCTATGCAATTTTTTTTTCTTGACAGGGAAATGTAGTTCAACATCTCTATTCACTATTTTGGAAACAAGCTTAAAATACCATTTAAACAAGTTACAGTTTTTTATTCCTTTGTCATTTCAGCACCACATATTGTGTTCTTTTTTCTCACGTTAGAATATTTTCATATAATGACACACTTAGACCACAACTCAGGATGCTGGGATCTATTAAAACCAACACATGTTCTTCTGTATTTTACATTTATTATATTATATCTTGACATTTTCCATGCACTGAAGCTTGTGGTTTCTGTATTTGCGTAGATCCTGGTATGAAACCAAAAGGTGTCCTCTTCACCCCACAGCTCTCCCAGTGACCTTGAGGCCACCTTGTCCTCCATTCACCAAACTGGGCTTTAATTCTGTAGGCTGGGGCGACCAAACGGAAATAAAAAGCCCATTATGTGTTGCCTGCGGCGGGGGCTTGTTGACTGGGTTTTATTACAGCGGGGGATGAGAGCGCTTGATGCCTTCATTTAGGGCCCTGAGCACCCAGCGCTGACAGCACTGTGACAGTACTGGTCCCTGTGGCACCGCTAAACGAGACTGTGACGGAAAGAGACACTCTGTCTGTGTGTGTATGTGTGTGTGTGTGTGTGTGCGTGTTTAGAACAGTGTCCTGGCTGTCTGTAGTCCAGGCTGGCATGGTGAGGCTTGCCTGTATAAACGCCCTCGTAAAGCTGACAGCTAGACATATGTATGGATCCCCCATTAAAATTTTACTACTAATCACTATGAATGGCCCGCCTGGCTACTAGCTGGCTCATGACTCAAACACACATACCAAGTCATATACTGTATGCACACACAAAAATATGTATGTATGCACAAAAACCCTCACATGTGCATATACATACACACACATGCATTAAACACATGTACGTACTTCCCAGCCATACAGTTAACATTGTCTGTGTTTGGTCAGTTATTCAGCAATTGACTCACTTGCTGAAGTTTATTGCATATTAGCAACAAGACAATATTGTACTTTAAACCCCTAAAAACTCTACTGTCCAACTTGTACAACTTGGTTGTACAAGTTCTTAAAGCTGCAATAATTACTGTTTTATGTTAACAGTGGTCTACCAACTGTACGCTAACTTGCAAGCACCAAACGGCAACTAGCTGAGAAACATCATGGGACATTTAGTAGCAGCCAGATATTTCCTCTATGAGTTGGTGGAGACAAAAACTGAGCTAAAAGGAGAGTGAATATTGGACTTGCGTACGGCAGGTGGCCAGAGACATGACTCCAGATGAGTGTAAATATTGCTTTTGTCTGCTGGATGTGGTAAAAGGCAATTGTTTGCTAACATGTTTGCCACAACACCTATATACGGTGCTGTGTTAATTTCGTTGACGAATAATTTTCGTCATAGTTTTCAGCGTCATTTTTTCACTGACGAAAACGAGATGATAATTAAATAAAAACAAATTTATGATGACAAAAACTATGTCAAAATCTATTGACACTTTCATCAACGAATAAAAACCAGATGAAAATGTTAGGGAGAGACGAGTTGGGAAGAGATCAATCATATGGATAAATTTCACATTTGATGTCAAGGAAAACAAGACCTTTTGTAAACCGTGTGGAGCGACAATCTCTGGTAAAAACACAACAAACTTGAAGTGACATTTACAGAGGAGTCATCCCGAAATTCATGCAAAGGTAAGCACACTTAAATGGTTTTGTTTTTCAAGCTAACGTTATTTTATCAGCTAACCTGAGCTGGTGTGTTTTCGCTAAACTAACATACAATACAAGCTGAAAGAAACCACTACTGTCCTGTACTGATTAGAGAAGTAAATGACCCAGAGTTGCTAATCTTAGATCATAAATTAAAAGATTGCTTGACATGCTAAAGATAATAAATGTAAAGTTTCACTGTCCTCAAACTGAAACAAATACGTTATGAACAGAGGAATGCACGTCTGAAGAAATGTTTACATTGAGCTTTCAGTACCACACCGACATGTCAATAAAACATCATTTTTAACTTAATGTTCATATTGACTTAATGTTGCTGTTACTTAATGTTAAACATAAGAAAGGAGTAGAAATGTAGCCTAGTATAGATACAACTTGGAGCTGTGTGTGCACATGTGTATGAGTGAGAGAGGAAAGTGGAGGTTAGGGGGTGAGAGAGAGAAAAATCAGAACCTGATTTTATTCCCCTTATTCAACCTCACTGATACAGAAGACCTCAGATGGCAAGGATGGGCCACTGAGTGCAAATAAAGCTAGTGTATCCCAGCAGAATATTTCAACAGCTCTTCTAAGTGCTTCTAAGTACAAAAGTGACTCTAAAGGACAACTTACGAAGGAGCAGGGCATAGCAAAACGGATTGGGCACACGGGACTACTGGTCACAACAACTGAAGATGAGGACTTTGTTGTAATGATGGAGACAGTAGAGTATATCTAATTATTCAGGCCTAATGCTCATTGGTGTTATTTTGTTAACGTCTGAGATGGTCTTTTGTGAAAAAGCAAGGCCATGCTCTTGTTTCTTTTATATGAGACTTGGTTTTATTTGTATTTGATTTTAAGATAAACAGAGACATGTTTCATATCACAACAGTTAAAACTGTGTCTGTATTACACTTTCAAACCTTAATATCATTCCATAATAACAGGTAAATAATGTTCCTCCAGGAGTCTATAGTGAGTTTGTAGAGCAATCTGTGTATATACAGACAATTAATTGGAAATTCTAGAGAAACATTTAAATAATCCATTACACTTTAACTAAACCTGTTAGATTTTAGTCGACTAAATCTACTGCAGATTTAAAATCTTATTATATTTAGTTAACTAAAACTAGACTTGACATAGAATTCAAAAAGTTAAATACAGTAAGTTAAAATATTGTCTTAGTCAATAATACTGGCCAAAGTAACTGAGATTACAGGGGATTACAGGGGAACTCTAACTAGCACATGAGATAATTTCAAATACTTGGGTTGGTCCCTTCAGTGCCAAAAGCTAGAACGTCTGGCTAAACAATTTTTTTAAGGTTTGAACCATTTGCAGACAAAGTTCAATGGTCTCACTCTCCAGTTTGGACTTTGCTGCTCTCTCTGTGTCATTATTGTATTGTATATGGCACCATAAAACCAATTAAGGTGATTAGTGGTACAATCTATCCACCACACCAAAAACATTACAACATTAAGTCTGCAGTTCAATGATTTGAGCGTCAACAGGATACCAGGTCATGAAGCGCATTAGTGGTTATGTACAGTGAGAAGTGTTGAAAATACATGTGTTACATGGGGGTTCACATTCTACTTTACCTCTCCGTTCATAACAGCATAATGCATTGCCTTTTTCTCACATGGTGGCTCTAGGTAAAGTTCATCAAGGGGTTGGCAGACTCATAAAAGTCTATGTTGCGTATCTTAAGACCCTTTGGCGTTGTGTTGTAATGTTATCAGCTGAAGTGTCAGAAAGAAGAGAAGTAGTAGAAAGGGAGGTTACAAAAGACAGGGCATATAAAACTTGTCTTCTGTGGGTCAGAAGATAAGATACAGCAAATGTAAAGCTTTTGTGGGCTGCTGATATCTGCAAGGACACTTATTTAGAGGAAAATGTCTCATCAGAAGTCCATGTTCCTTCTGTCCTCCTCTACCTTCATCCATCCTTCATTGTGTTCCTCCCCTCCTTCCAATAATGCCTGTGTCCTTAGTCTCAGGTGGAGGTGTGTGACTTAAGAAGGCCAAAGAGTTACTCTCTGGCAGCCCTGTGTGGTGAAGGCTATCTAAACCAATGCTGTAGGGATCTCCTTATACGCCTCCCTAATGCCCCTGTTGAATCCGTGTGTGTGTGACAGGCAGCGTGTGTCAAACGTGTGTTTGCGTGTGGCGATGGAGTAAATAAACACATCGTTGGGGAGGTCACAGAGGCAAAGGTGAAACAGCGGTTGCAATCGATACCCCCAGGGCGTGTGTGTGTGTGTGGGCAGGTGTAAGCACCCCTCCTCCCTCGTCCTCTCTACTCGCTAACTCCGTTACCCCACTTGTTAGCCAGTGAAGGGTGACCCCACGCACTCTCTCAAACACACACACACACACACTGATAGAAGCACCTGACTAATGGGTTGTAATGAGAGGCGACCAGAGAGGGAAGCTTCTTTAACAGCTCGCCCAGGGGACTCAGGACTTTGTGTGTGTATGCATGTTCATAGGTCATTTAGTGTGTGTGCATGTCTGAATGTGTGTCTGTATAGGTGCACCGTTGGTGACCCTGTTACAACACCAACGTGTCTGTCCTAATGTCATTATTTGAGGGCAGTGTGAGGTCAGGCTGCTGTACGTAGAGTGTCCTTACTTACAGTTGAACCCAGAGGGCGATTCGACCCGGTAAGACACTTTCCTTGTTATCACAAATTATTACCTGCATTTCACTGAGTTAACAACAACAGTTGAACTATTCCACATCTTCCTGGGTCGATTAGGAGAGGATATGAGGGAAGGAAATGGATCACATGTGGGAGCTAGGAATTAGTTGAAAGAATTAGCGCTGGGACAAAGGAATATTTTTAATCTGCTCCTTTTTATGATCAAAGTAGCAGTAAATAACACAAAAAGGCTCATCTCAATTTCCTAGAGCCCAAGTTGACATCTTTAAATTTCTTTATTGAAACTGTTCCAAACCCAAAGACATTCCTTTTAAAAGGAAAAAAACAGGAACTTGACATTTGAGAAACTGGATTCAACAAATATTTGGTATTCACGAAACAAATGCAGAGGCCAAGTGCTCCATCAGTTTCACATGTAATAGAACCTTAGACTTAGTTGAGACCAAAAGCTGCCCCGCGTTAAAACAAGGAAAGCAGAGGCAATGGTACCAGCGTGTTGCTTCAGGTACCGGTGAGACATGAAATATGATCCTCAAAGTCCAGTTTGAGTAATGCTGTAGATCCACGAGTGTCATATGGCAATCACTGTATGAAACAGTAGAAATACAACCTTCCAATTACAACGTAATACACAAGGAATTTGAGCTTTCACCGTGTAGCAGTCTGGCAAAAGTTGAGCCAAGTTCAAGTTTTTTCGTCAGATGACCCTGCTTTTTTTGCCGGAGCCCTCTGTGTTGGCCTCATTTAAATGAATTAGAGGGCTGCAGGCTCAGGGTGGAAGAAGTAAAAACACCTGGTTTCAGGTGCTTAAGAGGGCCTGAAGAATGTCTTTTTCCTATCAAATGTTTGGAATTTTTGCTTGAGAAATGGTGTTAAACAGTCAATTAATTGCTGTCCATTATTTTTCTCTTCATCAACTGATTGATTAATTGGTTGTTTCAGCATTAGAAAAAAAAGAGCTAAGTGTTAGATGAAGAGAAAAGAAGAGAAGAGAACAATAACACAAATCTTCAACATCCATATAGCCATTCCCAATCCTCCAATAGTAACCACTGATTACAGCCTGCCTGTCAGTGTAATGCCTCAAGATTAGATCACCTACAGTATGTGTTGGCTAGACATGACCACCAATCCCGACTCTCTCTCTCTCCGTCCCTCTTTCTCTCCCTGTCCGTCACCCTCTCTAAGTCGATAAGCCTCTATTCTCCTCTTTTCGCTGATATGATCGGTGTCTTCAGAAGCACTCAGGCCACTTTTACACCAACCGCTAACTAGTGTTCCAGGCAGCTTGCGGCTATCAGGGCAAAATCACGCGAGCCTGTCTGCCTACGTAAGTGTGTTCATGCGTGCGTGTACTTGTGCGCGACTCCACTCGTCCATCTAGCTGTCGGCGTCTATCGACCAGGCCATCATGTGTGTTTTGGCCAGAGCGAGGCCACAGATGCTGCAGGGCTATTAGGTGCCCATTGTTTGTTTTGAATGGCAACGGAAACAAAATTGGTCTCATTCTGATCTTATTGTGGGTAACCCTACCTCCCTCTGTGGCCAGGGGAGGCAAAAACCAATCCTAATTCACTTACCCCACCCCAACATTGGCTTTTCTAATGCTTTTTGAGGGATGAAAATATGGCGACATGCAATAAGTGTCGACAGTACAGAGGTCTTAAAAGCAAGAGGGGGAGACAAATAGATGGACAGATATGTAGACAGTTGGATGGATAACAAAATCTTCTCTCTATCTCTTTGTTCCTTTCTTCATTTCTTGCACTTACTGCTTCACTATCGTTCCCTCCTCCTCGACTACCTCCCTGCTTCTCTCCTTCTTTCCAGCTCTTCCTATTTCCTTTCCTTTCTTCCTTCTCTGCTGCCTTGCTTCCTGCCCTCCACGCACTGTGGCTCCAGCCGGAGCATTAGTGAGGCATCGTGATTGGTTTGTAATTTATGGAGTCCATAAGTGGACCAGATTGATAGGGCTGTTTAAGGGGAACACCGAGACGCCACTTTGTTTAATACATAGAGACAGACCCTGAAGATATAGCTGTAACCACAGAGCGAACACACACACATACACTTTTGTGTATTTGTATGTACAGTATAGTCTCATATAGCTGTACACACACTTATACTTTCATTACACAATCGGTTCACCACAATATAATAGAAAACAGATTTTCTCAGAGTCTCAGAGGCCGATATCTCAATACAAATAAACTTTGAAAAGTTGGTAAACCGGCCCTTTAACTGATGCAGTTATTTGTATGTACTGTGCATTTGAACACAAAAATACATGTTGGAAATATAGAAAAATAAAGCTGGAGTATGGGTGCAGGTTTTCCCCTTTGGAACAAGGTAGACATGATGCATCATGGGAGTTGTAGGTGGGATCAATGGTCAGAGTTGTTAAAAAACAACCTGACTGTAAGCCTGTGGTTATGACTTTTTATAACCTGTAATAAATCATAACTGAAGGAGGCATATCTACTGAGTTTTACAAAACTCCCTTTGACACACATAGTAATTCACCATTGTCACACACTCAAACTTAGATGTTTAAATAATCTATTTTTCTCCCATGTTCTTTGTTTTGGTGTTTAAAACACAAATCAGGTCTTGTCTGCCCAGTCTAGACCTCCCTGTCAGGATAAGCCCTCCACTCTCAACCCAGCACGCAGCCAATCCTCACAGGCCAAAGCTCTGGAGAGAAAGACGATCTGCCCACAGCGGCCAACCCTGCCCTCTCATCTGCCCTTCACACAAACACACGCGCACACACACACATACGCAGCCTTGCCCTCTCCTCTGCCCCCTGCACACCCGCTGTAATGATGTCTGTTGACCTCTAACACAAAGGCTGCCCTGGCAGATTAGTTTACAAGTGGCCTAGGGACTCTGGGTTTCAAATCCTAACTCCTACGATTTTCTGCATTGATTATGAATCCTTTTTTTTCCCTGTGTGTTCATGCCACCATTGTCAAGACACCTTCTGACTGATGTAATACCAATGTATCCACACTACTACATGCCATATTTTTAAGCAGTCCAAGACAAGAAGAAATTGTAAATCATATATTAATTGTGCCGGTGTACTGTACAGTGAGTCACAAAAGGAACTTATTTAAATATAAAAGCAAAAATGAGAAATTAAAACTGGACAAATGCACATGAGGTTGTCTTATATGCAGATTTTGTCACAGCACATGTTATGCAAACTTTAATGAAACAGGCAGTTTGGCAGCAACAAAACAAACAAACAAAATAAAAACTCAAGGCCTACTTATTGGCTTTTCCTGCAGCTTTCGGCTACATCTCATGGTCTTCATCAACAGATGGAGTTTGCTCAGTTGTTATGAAAGAGACAACTCAGTAAACTTCATCCACTGATGAAAACCATGAAATGTAGTTGATAGCTCCAAATAAGCTTGTCAGTGGACCTTGAGCTAAGGTTTACAATATATAAAATTAGTGCTTTCAAAATTCTCAAAAAGGTTTGCTTAACATGTGCTGTGATTAAATATATAAATAAAACTTTTTAAACAACCTCACGTGCATTTAGATGCTCAATAAAAAGCTGGTACTTTTTTTTTTTCTTAATGTTAAACTATTGTTTCCAAGAACTTTCACGCTAATCCCAAGAAATATTTACCCATAAGCCTCCTTTGCTTTTACAACTTCTGTTAAGCATCCTCCCTTCCCCTGCAGGTTAAAGGGGATCTAATAATGACTTACGTAACATGAATAAGCTGAAATACATACACACACACACACACTCCTCCACAATAAATATAAGTACCAACAATCTCTAAATGCATACTTTGTCACCTCTCACCAATAAATGCATGCACACAAACACACACACACACACACACACACACACACACAAACACTCAGACGTCAGCGATGGTAAGTGGCAAGTGAGTAATAGCCGAGCTGTCTGGCAGCCAGCTGCTAGGCCTACTGTTTACATGCCAACTGATTACCCTAATTTCAAACGCATGCATGGCAGCTAGGCTGATAAAAAGTCCCCCCCGCCACCACCACCACCATCACCACCGCCCTCTATTTCCCTATTGTCAGCCACTGCAGGCTAGTCAGCCAGCCGGACCTGTAATACCTTTTTGATTATTCAATAAATAACCCATAATTTGACATTGATTGGAGTCGTGAATGGGCCTTGTGGGGAGGAGGAGGACGAAGGGATGGTGAGGAGGAAGGATTGGTTAGGTGGTTGAGAGGGTGGGGTGGGAGGAGGGAGGTATCGACCAGTAGTGGTCAGTGCTTCGATGACCACTGGCCGTTGGGGTCACTGCTTTGCGCACACACACACACGTATAGAGAAAACCACATGTGTGTAGGAGCACACACCTCTTCCTCCCCTGTGATGTGATTAGGATAAGGGTCATTAGTTCAGCCTCATTGCTTATTGTCCAAACAAAGATGTCCAGGACTAATGGAAGCTACTTAATAATTTGGGTGAAAGATGAGCAACAATGAGGCGCTGCAGATGGACATTTTGTAACCATTTTTTAAAAGATTGCCTGGGGTGTCACCTTTTTATTGAATTTAGCCACCGTGGGTCACATTTGCAAACACTGCTGAAATGTCTCTATCCACATTTAAATAATTGCCTGTCAGTTAGTTGTAAAGCTCGAACACTGAGCAGAAAGCAACTAGTCAAAGTTCAGATTCACCATAGGTCGAGCTCTAGCTTGACAACGATTATAACCACCAGTATTTGGTCACATTTGTTGGCCTTAGGCCCATTATGTTAACCACCTTGATGAACATTGATTGCTAATTCTTATCTCTGCTTCCGGCAATATGACCTCACTTCATTGCTTCAAAAATTTGCCAATGTATCTCGGCCCCAAATTATCCCCATTGCTTTTGGTGAGCGCTTCACCGTGACATGGTTAGTATGGACCGTATTGAAACCTGTCCCCAAATGGATTATTTCTTTCTCCTAAGTAGGATGGATTTTATGGTGCTTGCCTGATCACTATCTGAAACCCACTAATCGTTTGCATGCGTGTGTGTGTGTGTGCGTGTGTGTGTGTAAACCCTGCTGCCTTGATGTTGCCATTGAAGTGTCCCTGGCGTTGTACTTATTGGAGTTCCCTGATGTTAGATATTGGAATATTGATCTTGGAGAATGTTTAGCTTTCACTCTTCTCTGGTTTCATTTATATGCTCACACAGCTGACGCCCGCTTCACACAGCAGTACAAGCTGCAGATGTGGCAGTACATGAGGGACCTAGATCAAATCAAACTCTCAATCAATGCTGGAGGAAAAAAAAAAATCTGAGTAAAAGATTTGGGTTTCAGTGGGATTTCACACACAACATCTCGCATATCTGACGGGAGATTGGAGCTAGATCAAGTAAACAACAATCAATTCTGTGAAAGCATTTTGAAAATGAACAATTTAAAAAGTAGTTTTCACGTTATGTCTTTTTGTCATAATTGGCGGCAACATTTTGAGGAGAGACTTGTAAGACAGTGGTTACACTTTGTTCTATTTGCAGTCCCATTACCCAATAAGTTGACATCACAGCTCAGGACACACACATACACACACTCCAGTGTCTCCAGAAAGGACTCATGCAGTCATCACCACTTAACAGGCAGTTGACGACTTCAAAAAGAAACTAGCGAGCAGCAGCTCTCCACGTTTCAGAGACACCAGCTGAGTGAGTCTCTCTTTAACAACAGTTGCATTACAGCACAATGTCGGTTTCCTATTAAATACCTTCTCCCAATTACCCATTATTTCCCCCTATAAAACCACTGCAGACTGCATCGGAGGGCTGTTTTATCCCCATCACCCCACGTCCTTTTGTTTCGGAAAACATGTTTCAACTAAATGCAACTAAGAGAGCTATGAGAGAAAAGGGAGCGGAGAGTAAAGAAGGGAGGGAGGGGGAAAGAAAAGGTAATTTAATGAAGTGAAACGTTTGATGTTGTAAATAAAAAGCAGACTGGTCGTGGGTGAGAGGCTGGGGCTAATGGACTTTGTTGGATCGTAGGTGTGGAGCTGCTGATCTTTAAAAAGCCTAAATAAAAAAGTGAACTTCTCAGAAACGATGCCAAGAAAACCCCAAGCCCCCTTTGCTGGATCCCTCGCCTTGGGCATTCACATCACTGGTGGGGCTTATTATGCAATTACAGCAAGGTAAAAAGCACCGCCAAACCCCCTCATCTGACTGTGTGGGTGTATGATTATGTGTGTTTGTATCCATGTATGTGTGTGTCTTACATACCTTCATCCTATTATAGTTTTAACTTCAACAAACCACAGTGGTCTGCTGATTTAAATCTGTGGAACAGAAGCCTGAAAAGAAATAAGATAGGAAAGGAAGGGAAAGTACTGCAGGAGATGAGAAGTGGAGAGAATGGGGAGTGACGGGAAAGGAAAACAGAAGAGAGGAATAAAAGAAAAGACAGGGGTAATTAAGAAGTTAAATGAAAAAATAGGAAGGAAAGAAGAAAGCATAGAAATGAGAACACACGATTATGAAGGTTAAACAATGGCAGTGGTCATTACGCTTCACTTTCAATGAGAGGGAGGAGAGAAATCACCCCCCATTTATAATTCATATCCTCAATTACCACTAATAAAGTGGCATGAATGGGGCCAGCCCAGGGAATGGAGCAGGCACAATTACATGTAGTATAGCCTGGCATTAACATTTTCTATTTGAACATTTTTCAGCCTCAATTTCTCTTGGAGTTAATAAGAGCGATGATCCCTCCTTGACTTTTTCATGAAATTATTGTATGGTTATAATATTCCAATCTATTAGCCCCCCCTTCTCTATAATGTATTCTACCATTTAATACCCTGACCTGGCTGGATAGAGAGATGGAAAGAGAGAGAGAGAGAAGGAGAGAGAACATGACATTGATGAGAGGAGTAGGTCTTGTCGTTTTGACCCCACAGGGGGTGAGACAAAGGTCTGATATATCCCATACAGCGTTTGAATTGAGGTCTCTCATGAGGCCGTGCCTATCATCTGAAAAGCTTTCTGTGGCAGTGCTGCTTTTTTCACCATGCTTTCGGAGAACCACTGCAGGGCTGCTTATCGTGTACTCACTGCAAGCAACATGGTTGGCTGACATTCTGTGGTCACTGTTCATGGAAATTAATAGACTTATACTGGTTGATTTCTGTTACTTGCAGAGTGAAATCCTTGTAAGGGTTTAGAGAAAGTACATTTAATATCCTGAAGCTGGATACAGCAGTTTCAAAATGCTGTATGGTACAGTAGCTGAATTTTACTTCAATTTCAAATTTCGGTATGTGCCGTGATTGGGTTTGCATCATAGGATGCAACACGGGGGGAAAAAAATACATTTGTTTTCCAGGCACAAGCAGCAATACATGACAAAGTAGCGAAGCTGCTCAAAGCAAACGATGACTGACATTTGACATTTGACTGAACAGTTTGTGGTGAGTTTCAGCTGCAAATATCTGCACATAGGGTAAGTTTCTGACTGTTGAACTTCCTCCAGCTTGCTGTTGTGCTTGCCATGCAGTCATAGTAGCCACAGGAACCCACACTGAAGAATTCATTAGAGAAGTACCTTGAATGACACATCTTCACCACGATTTAAAGACATCAGATCAAAAAAAAAGCTTCAAACCTGTATTATCTGCTTTGTCCAGATAAACAATGTGTATAATATTAGTTAGCTAAACTTGCTACATTAATCATGCTATACTGATGACTTTTTCTCTATTTTAAGCTTCACCCCAATTTTAAATATTACTCAAGATAAGGGTTGCTGGATAGCAGCAGCTTTAACTGTGATGAAGATACACTCGGGTATATGTAGCTGGTAGCTACAGCAAGAACGTTGTGCCCAATCCTGTTGTGCTACCAAGCTCAAAATGTAGAACACTAACATCACTGGGCAACACATGCCACAGTATCGCTTGCTGTTTGAAGTGTCTTTGACAAGCAGGCAATTCTGTAACAGCGTAACCTCAACTGTGAGAAATGCATTGGAATCAAGGGCAGAGCAAGTAATAAAAAGGGTTGTCACATAAATAATATGATGTTTCTGCAGGGCACAGGTCACAGTAACTCTAGTAAACTCAAATGTTAGCAAAATCAAAAGGAGTATACAGTTTAATCTAACCCAGAGACACATAAAAGCATCAAAGGTACAGGGCCATGCTCCAGCGTTGTGTTGCATTATTATGCTGGTGGTCGCTGCTTGCTGCAGCATATGGAGCCACGCGCCTGATTCTCAGGCTGGGCGTCTAATAGGCCTGTTTACTCCACCTTTCCTCTCCTGCTCTTTCACTGCCTCCCTCCCTCCATCCCTCCTTCATCCTCCCACATAAAATGGCAAAAGTATTCAGCAAACCTGCCTGCCTGCGTTTATATAAAATAACAAAGTGTTCAGAGCTTGTAAAACACTGCAGGACTGACAGTTTAGCAGACTCCCCATAGTCTAAAAACGTCTATTGTGGAGGTGGCAACGAGGATCCAGAGCACATAGAATAGAGCAAAATAGAGTAGAATAGAATAGAACAGAATCTTCTAAATTCACACACAAGCCATTAGCGTAGTAAATCGAACCTCAAGCCACTGTGGTAAGGCAACTCATTTAAGTGCTGCACCTCTGGTACGGGGATTTCTGTAGCAATCACATCCCTCTCTGACACACATGGACACACACACACACACACACACACAGATGGAGAGGGAAAGGGACATCCTAAAAAAAGCACCCTCTCTTGCTTGCTATCTCTTTTCTTCCACACATTCACACACACACACACACACACACACACTCACACCATGTGGCTAGCTGAGAGCCGTCTGTTCCTTTCCACTTCACATCGCTGTGGGCTAACGACTGCTAATCCCCCATAGCTTTTCCCTCAAAGGAACTAAGGCAGCAGCCATGATCTAACTCCTATTGAATTCCAATTACCCTCCACCGGGATTTCACAATAAGAGTCCCCCTCTCACCACCACCACTACCACTAACACCACCCGCACTCCCCACATGGATCGCACTGTCACAATAAGAGCCACCCACACACATACAGCCCGAAGATACAGTAACAACAAGAACATGTGCTTATTGTTATATACTAGTTATTCATGTTTATGATTTTAATTCAGTTATATTTATGTGCTTTGGCAGCACTCGCTGGCTAATCACTGATAGCAGTTACTTGGCTTGAAAGAAACTGAACTGAGAGAGACCAAAGTACACTACTGTATTTTTTTCTCCACATAGCAACAGTTGCATCCTTGACTGGACTTGCCCACCCCCTTTTTTTACACTGGCAGGTTTGCCCCTCTCTGCCAGGCATGGTCCCTTGTAAAAGACCAGCTTCAATGAACGGAGGCCCAGCAGGGAGCCTGGCAGGGCTGCACCCCTAAAACCTCCCCTCCCTTCAAGCACTCACTTGCGCACACGCACACACACACACCCTCCCTTGCCTCCTTCGTCTATCCCCTTCTTCCCTCCTGCACTCTTGCTCTTTCAGTTGTAGTTAATAACTATAGGCATGCATCAGGAACAATTTTGCAACGCACAAAATCTCAAGCAATACCAGGATGATACATTTCATGGTTTGAAAACATGCACAATTCAACAGTCCATAACCATCAATATCTGTAATAAAGTGCAACAGTTCCAAAAACCAAAGAACTTAGTAGTACAAATCTTTCTCTGCACCCCTCCTACTTTCCCCCTCTCGCCCCACATATCTGGTTTGATTTTACCCCATGAAGCGGTGAATTCCAATCTTTCAGAGAACAACACTGGGCAATAAAACAATGGGTGGCTCTGGGGTGTACTGTAGAGGCCGATGGGATTCCTGGTAAAGTCTAAGACAAAATGCTGCTATGGTTACAGTGGGTGGGACTGGGGTGAAAAGGGCTAGACATGCTGGGAAAGTTGGTATAGTATGAGGGAAATGCCAGGAACGGGGATGTAGTGGAGTCAGTTTACGCACCTTTTTTGGCACTAATATACATACAAGTTGAAATGACAATGTTAAGTCTCCTCACTTTTTGTGTAAAGGCCAGTTCACATCAGTGATTTGCAACGAGACTGGGTGCAACTTGCAAAAGAATCCCCAGATGTCTGATCGTAAACGTTCTAAAACTGGGCCGTCCACATCAAAGCAACGCGCACAGACACAGATGACTGTTTCCATAGCAACAACACACTGGCATACCCCGCTACTACTGCTTTGATACACTGTATTAAGTGGATTCGCTGGATTTCTGTTTGTGCTTAACATGAATGAAAAAGAACAAGACATAACTTACCGGACACACCCAGGATGCTTGCAATCGAGCAAAGGGCGTTGTTTTTGTTTCATTTACTGGAGGACGCTTTTGAGCTACAATTGTAAATGCTGTTCTTCAAAAAGTTGGATGAGCTGGTCCTCCTTCTCCTCTGTCCAGAAATCCACCATGTTTTCATACTGGCCTGTGGTGTTTCCTGATTGGCTGAAGAGAAATAGCTACGTCCTTATGTTCTAAAACTTCACTTAGCGATTTGACAAATTAACAGCTTCAGAAGCTCTGCAGCTAAGGAAATATAAACTGTACAGGTAATGCTGCTATTTTGCATATTTTTCCATGTTTTTTTGTTTGTGTCAGACTGGCATCTGAGGGCTTTCACTGCTAGGAACTCATCTGTCAACTTTTGGGTGCCCTACTGACGTCAGTGCATCAAAGCCCTGTAGTCTACAAACATTGATACACCCTTATAGCATTAGAATATAAGAATATTTTTATATTTGTCAGTCCAAAAATTCACAGCCACTGGATAACACTGCAGAAAAATGAATAATATTTAATTAACACAAGTACACAAGTCAAAGCAAAACATGTGATTTCTCAGCACAAATGAATTAAAATTTGAGTTTGACTTTAAAAGTTAAAAAATATAAAGGAATTTTCATAATTTCATTCAGTTTATATTAGTGATTGTTTTCCATAATGATCATTATTTGGATAATTTTACCGGGACACCACTGCTGGTAATGACCTTGAGGTGGGTGGCTGAAGTAACAGAAAACAGAATCCATGTTAAACTAATAAAATGATTTCATCTGCAGCACCCAGTGTGTCTGGTGTTACTGGGATAGAGGTTAAAGGTGAAAGCGAGTGGCACTCAAATTGTGGTATTGGCACTCGTGTTTTTCCCCTTCTTAAAATGTCCTCATTCCCACTTTAATGTCTCTCTCTCTACTTTTAGATGATTACAGTATAATGGAGAGATGGAGTCATGGCATGGTTTATTACCACATACACACACACACACACATACATATGCGTTCTCACATCCAAACAGCCCAGAGGACCCAGGGAGACTTAGCAACAGAAGTAGTCCAAATAAGAAGATTAAATTTGAGTTTTCCATGCTCAGACAGTTTTGCGTGTGTTGACCTTTTGAATCTGAACATGATTCAAATCCTGGTTGCTGCAGAGCTAAATATGCAGACCGAGCTCCTGTTTAATTGAATAGTGTTAACTTCAATAGACATTTCAGATGCCTTTCATACAGTGAAAACAGATTTCCAACCAGGGAGAAAACCAAAAGCTCCACAGCTTTACTTTCCTGTTTTTTTTTTTTCTTACATTTTTGGGCATTTTTGCCTTTATTGAACAGTTGCTAGTGAAGAGGCAACAATATATTATAGTGTTTGTCTCCTTTTTCAGGGTTAGGTCTAACATTCAACTAGTGTAGTCTGCCAGAATTGATATTTATACAATCAAAGCAGCCATCAAACAAACGATTGAGGGTGAGAAAAAGTGTTTCAACCTTCTTTTTAATTACTTTTCTTTCTCTGTTTGTGATACATTTGCCTAAACTCTTACCTTGATGTGTTTGAAGCCAAAGGTTGTTCAGTATGTAGGGCTACGTAGAATACTGTTCAAAGGCAAACTGAAATTGTAAAATAATACGACTTCAGTTTTCCTTCACGCTAATGCAACACGTCAGTTTAATATCACAAAGGTGCAAAGTTTGGAAAATGAGCGACAACAGTTTCTCACCGAAATGAGGGTGAGCAGTCATTTTCAGGACACAGGCAAATAAAGACACTGGGCTCTTCACCCAGAAGAGTTGTGTTGTTGATGTTTTTTTCCCCCTTTTGATATTCATGGTAATATATCAAAGGTTTTACAAGCCTCACTACTCAGTCCAGCTGTTAAATGAAACTCAAAGACAAGTACAAGTGGAAGGCCATCTCAGAACAATCACAGTTATACAGGAAAGTGAGGGGATTTCGCTGCCAAGCCCGTGCTCCAATCAGAGAGGACTGAGCATTAAATGTCATGGCTTATTGGACATGTGGGGGCTTTGCTTGTTATGACTTGAACGGAAAAACATGAGCAAGGCATTGTTTGGTTAATTTCCTTTTCTTGTGCGAATGAGTGTGTGTGTATGTGTGTGCGCCGTGGCCATCTATCCTCTCAGACATGTTTAATAGGGCTTTGGCTGCGTTGACCGGGGGTGTAAATGTGTCATACTTTATTAGAAATCCCAAAGAAGAGGGCTAACATTAATCACTGGCTCTTGTTTATGAAAGTCATAAATGTTTCACTGAGTGCTTTATTGTTGGCTGCCAGATTTGGAGAAGCATAGAGGGTTTTTTAGTGTGTGTGTGTGTGTTCAGTCCACCACTGCGTCATGATAGCACCCCAAACCTATGAGAAATTCTCTCTCTCTCTTAGGCTTTTTGTCATGTTGTCAGAAAGTATGACATCACCCTGGCCTTTGACCCACGTAGTCAGGAGAACGCTGATTGGATGATTGGCTTATAGAGGACATCCACATTGACTCCAAACTCAATTCTGCTGATGTCAGGAGCTATTACAACTGACGACATGCGCGTGCACACACACATAGGACAACACAGTGTGTGTGAGTGCGCATTTGTGTGTTTTTGTGTACAGTATGTGTCCGTGTGTGTGCAGTCATGTTCAGGGTTATATAGGTCAAATGTCTGAAGCTAGAACATCTCCCAGCTGAAATACCAGGCGAAATGTCAAAGTCTGCCACTGTGCAATCCCTCAGATCAATAGTTCCATTGGACATAAAGGCATCATTCAATTCACTGGGCTAACATGCTATATCATGTGCCAGCCTGTATCTGAACAGCTTTAACCGTAGCCAGCTTGAACCAACACTATAGTATCCCTGCAGAAATTAAGAATATTGGGGAATGTGTCAATTTGTAGTTCCCATAACATGGCCAGAATCAAAGAATGTAATGTGTTATTATTATTATTATTATTATTATCACACTACATGATAAGTACACTACTCAAGTCTTATGCATACTCCATGATGAGAGACAGTATATAGTAACCTTTTTCATGGCAAACATTTTGCATGAATCACAGGTGTAACTAATAACATCAATAATCCCCTCTATTTTGTGACTGAGGAGTCAAGATGTCATCCAGCATTGTCTCAAACATAATGAAATGAGAACCGGCAGCAATTCTGTGGAGGAATGTTGTGTGACTTAAAAGCTAGACTATGTAATTCTTGCTGAACTGCCTCGTGAACTGACTCGCGCCACTATGGCCACGAGTCACAGTTATTACAGAATAATGCTAAATACTAAAATAGCACAGCGTCATAGTATCATACGGTTCATTAATTGAATCGGTAAATGTGAGTTACACAGCAGTATCTATCTAACATTTGCTAACATTAGCTACGCTACAGTAAGATACTGGTCATACCAGACCAAGAGAGGCTGTAGTGGCAAAACTCCTTTGTGTTTTGCATCAAGCAATGGTGCATTTTACTGCTTCTGAATTCAACCTTTTATTTGTAAGAAAAAGAAGGTGTTAGACCTTTTTTAAAAGTTACATGGTGTCGCTTTAAAGCTGTTTTTTTTTTTTTGTCAACGATTTTTACGACATACAAAACACTTGTTTTTTTTTACACCATTTTACTTTGGCCACCTGACAAATGTACATATTCCCCATTAAACTCTGGTTTGGTCTCCACCAAGTCCTGGTAAAAATATATGGGTAGCTATTCAACTATTTTCAATATTGAAAAATATTGCTAATACAGTCAAAATAAAGGGATACAAATTTGTGAAAAAATAGCATGTGTCTTTCACCCAAGCCATCCAGTAAATGGATAGTTTTAGATTTACGATATGTTTAAAATATATGTTGCTTTCAGCTATTTTTCTACACAAATCTACAAGCAAGAGTGTGCATGACTAAAACAGTATTAATCCATCTACACCAGTGCAAAGGACAGATTCCACAGAGTTGTATTTAAAATGAGAAACCTTTGTGGCATGCTCCATCTACTTTAATAATCTCTGATGGGGGCTGAACTTTTATTTTCCATCCAGAAACCTTGTTTAAATGAATACTACATCCCTTAGACATATTATGGAGCTGTAAGATGACTATTACATGGCTCAATTCTCAGATAGAGATCCTTTATTAGAAGTCCCATCTCTCCCTTTAGGTTTTCTGTTGAGTCAATGTTCCTTGGACACCTCTCCCAGTTACAGATGCTCACTTTAAATAGACTATGGGAGGTATAATATACAGTAGATCCATAAGATGACTGCTGCACAGCTCCATTGCTGCTTCTCATGATCTCTCTGTGCAATCATCACTGCTCTTTTAGCTTTTCCCCAAAGTCCCACGTCAAAGCATAAAAGTCATAACGATACATCTAAAAAGACAATGGTTCACCGCGGCTATGTTACTCATGAAATCACGACAAATCATAAATTCAAAGAGCCTCTATCACCCCCTTCCACCCCCCTCCATCCTCGTCCTACTCCTAGTTAAGTGTGGAATAATGTCATCTTAATGATTATTTTTTTGCGGTATGCCATAACAGCATAATTCAGAGAGGGCGTAATGATTTTTTATGCCCCTGACATATTGTTTTGCGGGGAGTGACATAAAAGCACGGTGACATGTGGCATTTTGGGAAAGGTCAGGCGCTCCGTCTCGGCCGCCCGTCCATCTTCATAACGTCGCCACTTGTCATATGGAAACTGGCATCACCAATCTTTGTCTCTCTCCTGTCGCTCGCTCCCCCTCCTCTCCGCTCTCATATCCTAACCCTCCCTCTTTTTTTTGTCTCCCTCTTTTTTTTCACTTCTTTTTTCCCCCCAATTTCAATTTGTGTTGCTCTTTTTCCTGTCATACCATGTTCTTGTGTTTTGTTGAGAAGAAGAGATGTTTTTTTTTTTTGTTAACACAGAGAAAATTATCACTGTAGGGAATAAGACACAAGATTTCACTCACACATACAGAAACACACACACACACACACACAAGGCCTCAGGGGTGCTGCAGGGGTCCAGGGACCGCATGTCAACACCAGCTGTGAGGATTGTGGTGACAGAGAGAAGGACTAATACTAATGTGATAAATGCGTCAGCACTCACTCCAGGCACATTGTGTGTGACTGTTTTTGTTTGATGGTTTTAGAAATCTGCTTAGAACCAGCCGCCACTTCTGCCAAACTGATACTTAGGCACCATTTTGTCACATTGACCCTCAAAAAGATGCCAGTTTCTGGATGTCAAGACCACAGGTTATTGTTAATTAATGATTAATGATAATTGATTAAAATAAATGCTGTTATTAAAATAGACAGTATGAAAGTTAACCATTTAGCCTTAGACTCAAATTGTGAATCCTATAATGAAATGTTTCCCTTGTTGAAGGTTCTTTATGTAGCATTTTTAGCACAAATAAAAGATCATTTCTCCTCACACAATAAAAATTTACTTCACTGAGGAAACTGATGGCATCCACCGTCTCCTACTCTGTGTTTTACATTGCTTGCAAGCAGATTAGATTAGAAAGAAATGCACTTTATAGCTTTACAGCACAAAACAGGAAAAGGTTACTGTTTTTTTACAGCACAAGTCCAACAAGAGGAGTGGAGAAGAATGACTAAGGCCCCATTTACACCTGGTGGTAACATGGAATCCATATCTGGATACATTATCTTGATAATGACATACAATCCTTTGCATTTACACCTGTTATTATTATGTTTTCTCATTATCTTGATTCTTCCCACATTGGGATCGAAGTTCAGTATTCAAATTAGCCGGGGCAGGGCTGGTGGTCTTTTAACTTCAACAGACATGGCGTGTCTAAGGTCAAGGGGAAGCAATGCCACAGATGGGGGCCATTCATTTAAATCCAATTCAATTAGATCACTTTTTGGGTAATGGCTAGGTACTGCTATTATCTGTAGCTTTTGCTGGGTTTGCTTAAGACAGCAGAAAGAGGTGGAGTCAGGTGACCTTTCAACTTGCTGGGGCTTACACTGTACGGACTGCATTTACAGCTGGCTGAGATCCGATCAGAGTGACAGCCAGACCACCTCCAGATGTGCAGCAATGACGTTTAGGCCCACTAGGAGTTACCTTTATATTCTGTACTTCATGATTTACATCCTATGCTGGTGGCAGCGATCTTTCCGTGACTTCAACCATGTGCAGATATATTTAAAATTCTTACTTTCTACAATGATGGGAGTAAAAAAATAAACATTTTCAAAAACCGTAATTTAGAGGCTTTGCAAAATGGTCCAATACCCAAATTCTTGTCTGGCAATAGGGTTGATTTTACACTCTGCACAAACAGATCAGATTTGGAGGGAAATCTGCTTTGCTGTTTTACAGCACAAAATTGTAAAAAAAAAAGGGAAGAGGGCGCTATTCTTTTATAACACAATTGCAACTAAAGGACTTAAAAGATGACGTCTATCCTCTTTAAAGTCAGATTGATCACTTTAACTTCCCATGAGCACAGATGCTTCTGTGCTCATGGGAAATATTTTCTTCTTGACAGATACCAATTAAGCTGACGTGTCAGGTGGTTTGTTACAGAGAAACATCTGAGAAGTCGTCCTTGGAAACTGTTTGGAAAAGGGCAGGCACTTTCAAAAAATACTTGGCAGGTGATTGGATGAGCCATCTGTCCATCTATCGCTGTCTTACCTTGTGAGGCAGCTGGATTCACAAGATCACAAGATCACGCGAAAATCCTCATAGGGCGCTGATTGGACACAAGAGCATAACTTGAAGCCTGACAAGATGGATTCTCGCGTGATGTTGTGATCTTGTGAATCCAGCTGCCTCACAAGGTAAGATAGCAATACCACTGAGATTAAATAGCGATGACCAATTGTTTTGACTGTCAAATTTCTAAGGTAATGTCAAGTTTTTGCAATTATTGCACTTTTATGATAAACTGATATAGGAAATTGTGAAAAATAGCAGCTTTTACAAGATGCAACATCAGAGAATCTTGCAATCTATTCATCCTTTCTATTCCTCCTCCTTTCCCTGTCCTGTCTGTTCTCCCTCAATCTTCTGACTTTGTCAAACCCTCCTCTCTTATTTCACCAGCCGTCGGTGGGCGTGGTAGTCCTTCCATCCTCAGTCCTTTCCACTTCAAATTACAGTTTTTCTGACAACTGTGTCTTAAGGTCTTCAAATGGGCCCACCTCCCGGCTCAATTTTTCTGCCTATATTTTTTTTTTCTTTCTCCTATGAGCGTGAGCCCGCAACATCCTTTCCCAGCAAAATAGAATATGCATGTGTGTCAAACAGTGGTGGTCTGTGGACTCCTAGTTGAAAATTATACGGTCCCCTGACACATGGTGGGGAAGATTCACCCCAGTTGCAAGGATGAGACAGAAAACACACACGCACACACACACACACACACACACCCACACACGCAGATATGCATACAGTCAACATCACATGCGTGTAGTGTCGTGGGGACTCTAATGTGGGGACAGATGGAGAGCTTGTGTGTGTTTGCAGGTCACACCGTGTCATGCAGGGTGAGTGAGGTGTAATTTCTCGGCAGTAATACTCAACACTCCGGCCCTGACAGCTTTAATGGTGATGGCCTTATTATAGAGAAGACCCCTTCATGTGTGTGTGTGTGTGTGTGTGTGTGTGTGTGTGTGTGTGTGCATGTGTGCATTCTAATGGTGATGGCCATATTATAGTGAGTGGGAGACGGCTAAAAGGCTTGGATTTATACCGGGCCACATTTACTGACATAAGAATAATAGGGCAGAAGATGCTCTGTGCCATGTATGTATATGTGTGTGTGTGTGTGTCTGTGTGCGTGTGTGCGTGCGCTAATGAATGCCATCTGGTGAGTATTGAAGTAGTATGAGTGTAATGAGAGCTGTATTGTGCTGATGAGAACAGAGTTGTACACACATCTGGCACTGAAGAATAGAGTACAATAGATATTATATATATATATATATATATATATATATATATATATATATATATATATATACACACACACACATATATATACATATATATACATATACATATATGTATGTATGTGTATATATATATATGTATATATATATGTATATATTTATGTGTGTATTTCCAGCCGTATATGTACATATATATATGTATTTCCAGCCGTTTCACCATAAAATTCATATTAATAATACGTTATGAAGTGCACTCTAACTTGGAGAGTGTGTATGTGTGTGGTTGCGGTGTGTACTTCCAGTAAGAGCAGGGTAACACGACTCTGTGGGCCTGCGGTTCATGTAATGTTGGCCTGATTTACAGTCTCACACGCACACACACACACCTTCACACCTCCCAGCACTTGTGTGTCTCTTCTATCACCCAATCTCCTTTCCTTCCTTTCCTCCTTCCACCACAATGTTAGCTAATCTCCCCGTTTCTCTCTGTTGTACTCTGAGTGAAACTCACTTCCTGTAACTACACTCTGTTACAGGACCAGCACCTGCCGAGCCGTTGCAGTAGAGGAAAAGGCTTGTGCGGTGTGTGTGTGTGTGTGGTTTTAGGAGAACTAACGAACAGGCTGCAGCTATATTGTAGCATAAATTGTCGGGCAGCAAAGATTCTTTTTTTACAGCAAAATAAATCAGTCATGACACACTAATCTCAACACAGTTTTTCTTTCTGTGTGTTTTCTTTTCTTCCAAAATGGGTCACAAAAGTTTTAAAGTAATACTTTAAAAAGCGTGTTTTAATAAGGGCCAAAGGCCTCATTTGAGTGCAGTGTGTGTTTGTGTGTCTGATTGAGAGCTTAAAGGTAGTTTTATGCTGATGACGTTCCTCCTCCAAACAGCAAGAGCACTTGATCCTAAAGGATCCAGCTCTCATCTCAGTCTGCAAATAAGCCTGCTGTCGTGTGTTTATCCTGGATCACCACACCAGGTCTAAACATAACTCCCCTGCTCCCTAAATACATGACAAGTCCCCTTAATGGTCCCCCTAAATAGGCAACTTTGAGTAACAAGCACAGTTATTACTCTCCCAAATTATTTTATATTATATAACAGGTATATTTTTATGTATTTGGTTCACTAAGCAAGCTATGGATAACAAGCACCCTTAATATGACCCTAAATTATTTTTATGAGTCCTTAACCATGTTTTTGTTTGTTTGTGCTGGATCACCATGTAGACCTTAATATGACCATATTATTATTATTATTATTATTATAAGGAATAATAATAACCATTGAATTATGATTTAAATACATGCACATGACAGCTATTAGTAAAACATTAAAGAATGGTTTTCAGTATTATCATGCAGTTATTCTGCACATGCAAATGGAATAATTTGTTACATATAAGAAAATATGATCTCACATCTTGAAAAACTACATTCTAAATGTGTTTTAACACTTTAAGACAGACTCTCTTAAGTGGATTGGATAAAGACAGATTTTTAGTCACATCTGAAAAACATTTTATTACTAAACTGCACCACACAGCAAGAACATGGATAATAAAGAACAAAATTCAGACTCACTTATGCATTCATAGGATTAATCTACAATTAAACTTTTTAATGGAAGTGAAATTCTCAGTGTCACATGTTACCATCCACGCATTCAAGTCAGTTAGAATAAGACATTGCACTGTGCCCTGTGTGTATATTTATCCTGTAAGGCAGAGAGATAGCAGATTAATAAAGATCACAGTGATGTCCAATTGCAGCTCTGTGATGCAATCGCAGGGTGTCTGATTGTCACACAGGCGCACACACACTCATAGACATACACAAAATAGCCTCAGGTATGACCTGTGCAATATCCCACATCCAGAGCCTTTGTAGCTCATAATACCACACGTTGAGACAGCATTTACTGAATAAAAGTCCTCCCAGTGTGCTTAAGGCTACATTTTCATTCATTGATCTCTCCAATATGCTCTTATTTGTGTATTGTAGATGAAAGCGTACACAGCCGATCAGCTTGTTACCCTCTCTGTCTGCCTGCTCGTGCTCTGTAATGGAAATTAGGCACAGTTGAAAGTCCCAACGCTGTGGCAGTGCAAAGTGCTGTGCCTGAGGAGTGTGTGTGTGTGTGGGGGGGGGGGGGTGTATAATATACATACATATTCACATCTCTTTTTGTGTGTGTGAGGCTGTGTGCATATTTCTGCTTAAACAGACTTTATGCGTATATGGATACTTTGTGTCTTTACTGTACATTTATGTGTGTATTTGTGTGTATGCGTGTGTGTGTGTGTGTGTGAGCGTGTGCAGACACCCACAGAGACACAGGCCTGTCACATCCTGTGTGTACGGTAAGCCCTAATGACGGCAGCAGGTGATTGATTGAATCTTTGATTTGTCTACCGACGTCTCTCGAGCTGGCATCCTTTTCATCTGAGAGAGAAAAAAATGGGGTCTCGAGTGTGTGTGTGTGTGCGTGCGTGTGTGTGTGTGTGTTGTCAGGAGATAGAGGAGCCTGTCTGCCTCTGTACACAGCAGGTGATATTTGCCAATTTAACTCAACAAGAACAGGCGAGTCAAGCTGTATTTGGGTTAGGAGTGTGTGTGTTTAAAGAAAATTGTGTGTGTGTAAGGGTTATTACACTTAAATGAAATTATCCAGCTTGTCCACTACTGACTTTTTTCCCTCCACTAATACATTTTAACCTCGCCTGACTGAAGTCATACAGCTGATCCTCTATTTCTACAGCCAAAGATCATGTGAAACTCTACTGTTGCTGTAATACTCAAAAGTACCGTGTCTTCCTGTCTACATCCATGTCCTATGATCTCAGAGCTCACTGTCCACATCCACCCTCTTGCCCCCTCTGTCCTCTAATCTTGTTTGTCAGAACTAAATGAGCTGCCCCAGCAAGGTGTGTTAGCCACTAATGAATTTATTGCTTGATAAGAAGGTAGACCCATGCAGCTACAACTTACTGCAGTCATAAAACGCTGGAAAAAAACTATGTGATTAACCTCTGCTGGCTGTGTGCTTAGGTGGTGCTGTGTGATGTGGTGAGGTGTGTGTCGGTGGGAGACATGCATGCTGCTTGTTTGCATATTTGTGCCGGCGTGTGTGTATGTCAGCCCCGCTGTGTGCGTGCGTGCGTGTTTGTGTGTGTGTGTGCCGTGCATTCATGGGGAAGAGGTAATGATATTGATAACTCTGCAGCTATCAATGAATCGTTAATCGCGTTCTGCCAGATTAGCGCGTCATCCGATAGACTCCAGACTGACTGGAGACAATAAATACATATAGTCAATAAAACAGCAAAGCACCCTGGGAGAACGGGAAGGTGAGGTGAGGGGGTGTTGGAGGTTGACACGTGTGCCAAGGTGCCATCATCACAAGCTCAACTGCGAACCTGATGGTTGGTTATATGGCTTTACACTCTCTTGTCTTATCTGGGTGTACTCAATTAAAAGGGGGAAAAAAAGAAAGCAGTAGAAGCTTCCTGAGAAAAGAAAAGAAGAGAAGAGAAGGAGACATCCTCAAGACTGATGTCTACACTTTCTCTCGCCATTCATTCACTAACAGGAAACCACTTATATGTCGTCCAGCAAGACATATAAGAACTATGATTCTTCTTCTTCTTCTTCCTCCTCTCCTTCTACCGCCGAGCCATTTCCTCTATTGTCAAAGACACATACACACTCTAATGGGTAATAGATACAGGACTAATGCCTCAGCTGAGGAATAAAGATAGATGGATAGGGAGGGAGGGAAGGAGAGAGGAAAGAAAGAGAGGAGTGAGTTATGAAGCGGTACCCAGGGGGTTAATTTCTCACAGGCAGTTTTCATACACACACACACACACACTGAAGGTGATGTCTGGTCGTGCCAAGCCGGTAGCATGCTAGTTAAAAGTGAATAAGTTTATGGCCGGTGTAGGCCCTCATACATCAAGGAGCAGTTTGTTTAGCCAGCAGTGTGACAGGGTACAGTAACATGGGCAGGGCTGGCGAGCAGCTACAGCTGTGATAAATGGGAGATAGCAGGAAGGATGGTGTCTCAGCGCATGTGTGTGTGTGTGTGTGTGTGTGTGAAGTAGAGAGAGAGAAAGAGACATCAAAGCGTGTTTTTAGCTCTCAGATTAATGGCTATTCCAGTATTTGATCTAAGTGATTTTTTTTTCCTATTTGAAGAATCTCTTTTTGACGCTGTAAATATTGCAAATGCCCTTCTCGAGTCATCTCGCAGAACCTGGTGTGAAAGGATATTTCTCCAGTGTATTGACAAAAGCTTATGGGTTGCTCTATAATGTTTTAAATTGCAGAAGGGTTTTTTTTCTGCTTTGATTGTGCGTCTTGATTTTTTTTTTCTAAATAGAACTGCTATGACTTAACTGCTTTAAAAAATGAAAAAATGGGTTTTCTTTTTAGAGTAATCCCATATGATAAAATTATTGCATTATCTAGACATAATTACATTATTTTCCCTTTCTTTCATCCCAAAATTGGAAGATGGGCAATTCCAAAGATGTTCAACTGTTAATAATTCATAATATAATGTTTCATATTTGGAGATTTGCCACACAGTGCTCCATCCTTATCAAAGTGCAACTGTAATACAGTGAATTATACAAAATAGTGTGAGAAAAAGAAAAAAGTGACCTGTTTTTTCTCTCCATCTGTATCTTCTTTGTATCCTTTATTTCATCTTTTCACTCCACTCTCTCATCATCTATCACTTTCCAAACCTTCTCTCCTTGTTGTCTTTCCCATCCACCACCCGTTTCTGCCCATGTCTCCTTCATTCCTCCCTAACCTTCTTTCTCCATCCCCTCTCCTTACTCTTTACCTCCTCCTCTTCCTCACCCCATCCTTGTCCCCGTCTCTGCCCTGCACTGATCCAGCTGTGGATCTGACTGTACCACGGTGCTGAAAAACAAAAGGCCAGTCAGCCTGTGTCAGCGTGTCTATAACGCTGCACGACAATAGGTTCATTATCACTTGACCACAATGAAGACAACAACTCTGTTCTCCTATATGCATTCGTACAGTCAGTTGAGTTAGTGAGATAGCTCCAGAGACAGTCAGAGCGATGAACAGACAGACAGGCAGGTATGATAGGCAGCGAACCCAGCCACCCAGCCAGCTGCCATTTCTCCCCCAATAACTCACTTTTCTCCCCCTTGGAGAGGGAAAACAATAAGATATAACAATTGGCAAATGGCTGAGGCAGGCGGAGCATTACAAATGAAATGTAATGTTGTTACAGTTTGGAAATAATGAATTATGAGGATAAGCGGGGATCTGTAAAATCGCTGTAGCGATTTACCAGGGTTTCATTTTTCAACTGTATTGAATTATGGGGAATTGGCCTCAGTCAACTGCAAAATACAAAATGGGGAAAAGGAGGATGATTCACCGTTACACTCGGTGTGTGTGTGTGTGTGTGTGTGTGTGTGTGTGTGTGTGTGTGTGTGTGTGTGTGTGTGTGTGTGAGAGAGAGAGAGAGAGAGAGTGGATGTGTGAGTTTATGCAGTTTTGTGCAAGTATGTGCAGCCTCTGACTGTTTATTAATTTGTCTGAGTTTATGTGTGTGTGCATAAATGCTCATGGTTGCTTGCACATTTGCGTGCATGCGGTGTGTATGCATTTCTGTATGTCTCAATGCTGCGTGTGTGTGTGTGTGGGACATTTGTGTGCGCGTGTGTGTGTGTGTGTGTGTGTGTTCCTCCCCCTAGACCTGTTGAGGGCTTTCTCTCGCTCACCCCGCCGCACATGTGATAAATGTCCCTTATCGCCTCTGTCATTGTAATATCCCCACAACAGGCCCAGAGAGAGAGACAGAGAGAGGGAAATAAGGATGGAAAGAGGGATGAGAGAGGGACTAGGAGGGAGTCAGGGGCATGGGGGTGTTGCAAGAGTCATGGAGACTAAAAAAAGGGGAAAAAAAGATGGTGAGAGTGGGAAAAAAAGAGAAAAGAGAGGGAGGGATGGCGGCGTGGAATGGGATAGCTGGAGTTATCAGCCGGTCTTGTAGGGGAAGAATACACATCAAGCTGCCAATCATCCGGCCTGAAAATTGCTCTGAGATTTGAGTCCCCAGACGGTGTGTGTGGGTGTGTGTGTGTGTGTGTGTGTGTGTGTGTGTGTGTGTGTGTGTCCAGGGAGAGAGTATCCGTCTCTGTGCTATTACTGCCCCTGTCCTTCCACCCATCCCTTCATTCGACCATCTCGCCCTCTTTTCTCTCGCACCGTTTTTAAAGCTCAAACTCAAAAAAACACATCTCTCTCTCTCTGTCACTAAAACCTACACTCAAGTTGTTTGAAACAGCGTGGTCGTCAGTGGCACCAGCTATTAGGGGAGGGCGAGAGACACAGAGAGAAAGAGAGAGAGAGGGAGAGATGACAGAAAAGATGGGAAAGAAAAGAAAGGCAAGGAGAAAAGAGAAGAGAGGTTAATATGTGAGCAGAAACAATTTCAGTCTCTTTAATTTTCTATTGATCTGAGCTGCAGACCTGTCTCCTCAGCCCTGTGTGTGTGTGTGTGTGTGTGTGTGTGTGTGTGTGTGTGTGTTGGGAGTTGAAAGCCTCCACGATACAGAATCTGAGAGTACCTGAGAGTAAAAAAAAAGTAGAGTCTGCCCTCTTCGCTGTCCAGTAAAAAACACGTAAATTTGACTTTTTCAGATGCAGTAAAAGTGTTTTCTCACAACGACAAGGCTGCTCTTCTTTGCTCATGAAAAGCTAATGTTTTGGAGATACATGGTTTTCATGGGAGAGGCAAAGATATGAAGAGAGAAAGTGAGAATGTGCTGCAAAAAAAAGACATATTGTAAAATTATCTTCATGCAATGTAATCAGATGTTGAGGCTTAAAAATTCAATTTTAAGTTTCTAAAAATGATCAATGAGAAACTGCTGTTTGCGTCAACAGCTTTATGTGTCATTTGTTTCAATAATTTTTCTTCAATCTTGTGTTATTTATTTGACATTAGTGGAACAAAATCTAAAAAAAAAAGCCTGTAATGAAAGGGAAAATCTTTTGGAAAAAAAATGGGAGATATTTCAGATACTCAGCTCAATTTTGCACTTGTTTTATGGTTTTATGGATGATATCATTTTAAGACTGAATGTGATGGACCTTTTATGGAATGTTACTTCTTTTGAGCAAAATACCAAAGGCCCCACAAGAGCAAAATGTAGTGAAACATCCCCCTCTATTGGACACTGTGATATTACCAGGCAATAGGAGTGGAGGGGGGGGGGGGGACAAACGTGGGAAGTGGAAGGAGAGGACAGGAAATGAGAAGGAAGGGATTGAGGAAGAGATGATAGGCTGAGTCCTGTAAGGCAGAGAGATAGCAGATTGATAAAGATCACAATGATGTCCAATTGCAGCTCTGTGATGCAATCGCAAGGTGTCTGATTGTCACACACACACACACTCATAGACATACACAAAATAGCCTCAGGTGTGACCTGTGCAATACCCCACTCCAGCAGATACTCATCTTTGGTCTGCTCAAGTGTTAGCACCCAGATAAATATATATTTTTTGATTTGTATTACTGTACAGGGAATGAGAGAGACAAACAAAGACTGTATTGTGGGTATAGAACCTTCATGTATTTCAGGCTAAACCAAAATAATTTGACAACATGATTTTTCCATCTGGATTGAGTCTTTTCTCAAGTGGTACAGGACTCTTGCAAGTCAGCGTGGGTAACAATTTGTTCAAATGTTTTTATGTTATTTTACTTTTATTGCTCTCTAAAATCTCATTTTAGAACAAAAGTGCTCATATAAATTATATGATGTGAGCGGTGTATACATGATTGTTTGTGAGATTATAAAATGATGTGAAAGTTGTGTTTTCACAAGGGTTTGCTTGTGAAACCTTATAGTCTGGTCCAGTTTTCTGCCAGGCAAATCTTCAAATTCTTGGAACTCAGGGTGACCCACAGCGCCCACTGTCATGAGGACATGGCAAGCACCCAAACCACAACACAGCGCGCGGAGGCGTAGGCCTGACCAGGAACTTAGGAAAGTTTTCATTATCTGGGTTGCAGTCATTTTCCAAAGGGTCCTGTGGTGCTTTTTTATTCCGATCAGAACTAGTGACACCCAAGGAAAACACAGAATTCCCATCAATAAACGTTAAACTTAAATTGTTTATCCTCTGTGCCAATAATTACACTGTATTTGCAGCAAACTTTCTACAATGTGACCAAACTCCGTACAAAAACACTGCAAGTTTTGTTCTCATCAAACTTGCCATCTAAAGCGAGCCAACAGAGATTACGGTGATGCAGGAAGTTTGCTTTGTGTCTGTTTGATTTCTATTCCGGTGACACTCCGGTGAGAGGGGTAATATAGCAGACAGCTAGACAGACAGCTAGATAGATGGAAGGCCAGACTGCTCCCCTTGTATGAAGGATTATCCCCTATCCTCTGTTTGTGACAAGAGCTGATAAGGGCCTGAGAGGAGAGGCAGCAAGAGGCTGAGAGGGCTAGTGACACACACACACACACACACACACACACACACACGTATGCGCATATAATCCACAGCGAGAGAGATATCAATCCATCATTTAGAGCCGGGGATTCAGCAAGAGGAAATAGGTTCTTCTCAATCGCTGACAACCCAACACACACACACACACACATAAATACACACACCTACAATAGCATCTGCTATACAAAAGGCTCATGTGGTTTCAGAGTAGAATGGGGCTGTTTGAATGTTCAATTTCATCTATTTATCTGATTTACATTTGGCTATTGTCGTCAGTACGGCTTGTGTGTGTTTATAGCTGTTATTGTGTGTGAATGACATCAGTGTCACTAATAGAAACTATGAATCTAAATGTTCTAACATTGCTTATCGCCATCTATTAATCCATGTTTCGTCATATGCAGTGTCAAAATGAAAAAGAAGGGAATGTGAACATTTCAATTATGAAGAAATGAACCTGTGAATATGAATGCATGCAACACATTTACTTTTATTTAGCTTTAAAGCACTTTTCCGAAGAACGTAAGTGACACTTAATTGAAAAGAAGTGCAGTTTCACTGTAAAAGAATGTCAGCTCCTTGACATTAACAAGAGTTTTAAGAGAAAACAAGAAAATTGAAGAAAAGAAGGATGAACAGTGGGGGAACTGAACTGCAAAAGGCTGTTCTGTAATTTTTCAGTCTTTCCATCTAGTCATCTGCCAGTTCCTCCAACCTTTGGTGAGAGTAAAACAAAACAGAAGACGTAATACAAAAAATAAGTGGGTATGGTTGTACAGTAGTCAGTGTTGTGGGTTGTAGTCGCCTGTGTGCCAACGTGCTGAGCCGCTTGACAGATGAGCAGAAGCCAGGAACATGAAAATCCCCACCATTCTCCTCAATATGACCACATCTCTTGAGGGATATGTGTGTATGAGAGTGTTAGCATGGATTTGATACGTGTGTTTTCCCTCACAAGGGAACCTCAGTGCTGATAAGAAATCTCAAAACATGCGGCAGACAGAGGGAACGACTCTAAAGTGATATCGAAACATAGACGTGATTTCTATTCATTTCTACTTCTATAAAATCCTTTTGCTTCATCATCTGTCTTATTATAACTTGGATAACTGATATCCGAGTGTGTAAGACAAACAGAGGGACTTGTGAGTGCTACTATTGATTACAGTTTGCAACAACAGGTCAAAGGGTTAACGTGTGTAAGAGGAGCCTATAGTTGCATGGTGTGGGGGAGCTGCAGTGGGAAGTGGTTAAGTAGGTGCCAAAGGGCCTTACGGAGAGCTTTAAGATGATATAACACTCTGTCTCGCAATCTACCAATGGCTCTAAAGAGCTCACCTAGATTTCCTGAAATACTGAGCTCAGTGTCTTGCAGTGAGAACATGTGTTTGGTGGAGGAAAAAGCAACAACACATACCATAATCAGTGAATAACATTCTGTAAAGAGTGCTCTGCTGCTGGATTTGGCTACTTTTGGACTCTCAAATCATTAAATTTGGTATCAATTCAGCATGTTTCATTGCAAATGTGAATGTGCAATGATTTTTTGGGGGGGGGTCTAGCTGGTATCAACCAGTCTATGGCATCAACAGCCAATGAAGCCCACTGATATATCAGGAGATGAAGGTGAAACATCATAATACCTCTATAGGAGCTTCCAGTGTTTCTCTGTTGAGACATTTTGAGGATATTGTCTGATGCAGATGCAGATTAAATGTGTGGAAAAATATTTGCTGCTTAAAAAGAAAACGAGTGATACCGAACAGAACAGAAAAAGCTAATGGAAAAAACTAAAAAAATAGAAGGTGACACAGAGAAAGTGAAAGCAAGACAAAGAGAGGGGAAAGAAATGATCTAGTCTAAGTGGAGCAAAGACAAAATGTGTAAGAGAGAGATGGAGAGGGAGGGCGTATTTGGCCGTGCATTGCTAAGCGCCAGGTTAGGTGGCAGGGCCATTTGGCGAAGGCGCCGGTGCTAGACTTGATGGATGAGACAAACTGCAGGCTCTTTTCTCTTGTAACTTTAAAATCATTAAGCCTTTTACACGGCCATGCAGATTTTTATAGCCACCTCAGACAATCTGCCGCTATTCATGTCTGTAGATCAGCAAGATGGAAGAAGACACACAGAGGGAGGACACGGATAACGCCATAACTTTGTGTAATGTGCTGCATATCTCTGAACAGTTCTTTCTTTTTAAATGCATTTTGAAATTTACAGTCATTTACAATCTCTTATTATATCTGAATATTGTAGGACAGCTATATCTCTTTTTGTTCAAAAGTGTGATTCATTTTCTATTTATTTCTTTACATTGTAATCGGCTAAATTCAAACATTATGTTCCCTTTGGTGCTATTACATTTTTGAAATTATCCAAAGAATATGGTGTGATTTAAGGTCAAGGCATTATTCTTAGCATTTAAAGGACAATGACAACATTCACTTCAACAAATGGACACAAAATCTGAATCTGACAGCAGTTTTATGCAGAATTCATGACATATTGTGAGATTTTGGGGCTTATCCATACATCCGTTCAAATCAATACATACATTACATATCTCATCTCTGATGATTTCACCTGCTATCACAAGGCAGGTGAAAATGAAGTTCAGGTACACGCAGCAGGTAATCCGGGTACTGAGAGGACAGCATGACATTGATCTAACATTTTAATCTGCTGCTCCTCTTTGCCAGGCACGTTTTGCAATAACAAATACTGCGCCGTACGGCTAGCTTTAACCGCGCTGAGGATATGAGCGCTATTAACAAAACTTAGTTACGTTTGCCCAGCAAATGAAGGGAATGCACACAGTGACATAACATAATCATATCACTTCTTTTTATAGTATCCTATTTCTTGAGCGTTTGGGACATAAGGTGTCTTGTATGAAAGGCCAATAATGTTAATAATAAACCAGAAGCAGCAGGGTGGGTGTTCCTGCGATGCGCTCTGAATATTATCAATAACAACTTGTGCGTATATGTAAGTGTGCACATCCCTCCATCCATCCATCCATCCCTTTCATTCTGTCTCCACAGGCTGCCTCCTCCGCTGTTAGGATTCAATTAACACAGTGCAGGCAGCCACGGCACCCTCATTAAAGCTAATTAGTTAAAACATCAGCCAATCTACCGTTAATTGGCTTTGGTAATTAATTCAGCCGCTAGACCATATGAAAGCAGCAGGGAGAGAGAGATAATGAGAGGGAGGGAGAGAGAAAGAGAGAGGGACAGGAGCAGAATGGAATCAGAGGAGAGAGAGGGAAGGGAGGAAAAAAGGATAAAAGAAGACAGAATGAAAGAAAAAAGGAGAGTAAAAGAGGGAGATAAAGAGAGATGACTAATAGAGAAGTGTTAGAGCATCTTTATTGTAGGTGTTTATCTGTCTCTGAATCAGTTTAAAGTGTGCAGTGTTGCACTGATATGTAGTCTTTCTGTGCATTAGACATGCACGTTAAGGTTTATATGTGTGATGATGACATCTGTTCACTCTTATTTAACACACGCACACAAACAAGTGTGTGTAGGTGTGTTGATTAGGGCTGAGTCAGGGCGTCTATTTCCAACCTGCTGATGTCCCTGTTTGCCCACTGACACGGCATGTTCCTGCCGGCGATGAGGCCCTTTGGGATGGAAATGAGCACCGACAGGCCTCACGCCTACACCTCTCAGTTAGGTATCCCTCCTCCTCCTCCTCCTCTGCGCAGCTGAGGAAGGAGAAATGAAACAGAGGCTGTCAGCAGAGTGAGAGAGAGCGAGGGCAGAGGTCAGTGAGAGCAAAAACGTCTCTTTCTTTCTCAGAGTCTCTTTTTTTCGAGTAATAATTATACATATTGTGCATTAATGAAACATTCCATTTACAACTATTGCACTTGCAGCAAAAAAATACAAAACTAGAATGTCCTTTTCAAAAATCATACCGAACAAGTCATAGTAATGAATATTTCAATATGTATGCCTTTAATATTTAAAATGTGCAATGTTTCCAAGGTAATTAATTATTAATGATTAATTATGGTGCTAAATTATTCACTATAAAATGTTTAAAACACCTGCTTTTATGTATGTACCCTGCCCGACTCTCTTTCTGCAGAGTATTATATATAAGTGTATGTGTGTGTGTGTGTGTGTGTGTGTGTGTGTGTGTGTGTGTGTGTGTGTGATGGAGGTCTTGAATTCAGATTTGGCCTCTATAGCAGCTGGTTGTGCCTCTGCTCTGTGGGTCAGTGGTTGGTTAATGCTCCATTAATTTACTTCTTTCTCCCTCACCACTGTCTCTCTCTCTCTCTCTCTCGCACACACACACACACACACACACACACACACACACTGACAAGGTGATTGATTAAATAAACAGCTGTCAGTAGTTGGAGATAACCTCGCTAGCATCCCACCGCTGTCTTTCAGACAGACACACACACACGCAGCAAAGGTCCCAAGAGTAAAACTCACATTACGCATGCTGACACACACTTACACACACACACACACACACACACACTCACACACAGATCATCAGAAGACCATTTATCAGTGAATGTTCAAAACCAGGCAGCTGATGATTTATGATGATCTTTCTCTCTTTCTGTTTCCTAAATCCTTCAACGAATTTCATTTTTGGGATTTTTTAGTTTTTATTTAAGAGCATGCTGGCCTTGAAAACATTTCCTCTCGTCCCAAAGCTTTTCCCTGTAACAGAATGAAGGAATATCCTGCATGTAATAAGAGTCACAGTGTTCCCATGTTGCCAAATCCAAGCTGCTCACAGTTTGATGTCCTGTCCATGTAAAATAAATGCATCTTCCAATTTACATTTCACTCTCCTCCTCGCGGTGCAACATGCATACATTCACACAGAAACATTTTTTACTCCCTTGACTTAAAAAGACAGCAAACATATCCACACTACTGCACACACACACACACACACACACACACACACGCACACACACACACACCTTTCCCCTCTCTATCCCTCTATCTGGCCATCTCTTCATCCCTCCTCTCCACCGTGCCGACATTTCATTTGCTTTTCTAAAAGTGACAACCCCAGGGAGCGGGGAGAGGGAGGGATAGTGAAAGAGCCCGGTGATGAGTTTTGAGCAGGGCGTGGAGGAGTGCTATTTAAAAGCGCCATGCATCACTGTCAGGGAGTGAGATCGCGCAAACGTGCTCACACACAAGCACAAACACACGCGCGTGCAGGGTGAGACACTGGAAAACACACGCGCGCACACATGGCGGAGCGCGACGCAGCCTGGGTGGCAAACTGAAGTTGACCCCCGTTCCATTTCATCAAATGTCCTCTGAATGAGCCACACAGCCTCATCTATTCTGCACACACACACACACACACACACAAACACACAGATAGAGGCAGTGATCAGCCTAGTGTCTAGCCTGCTTAAATCACAGCTCACTTAAGAAAAAACCATATCACCTCACTTGGAGACACGCACACACACACACACACACACACACACACACACACACACACACACCTTGCTAGTCCCATTTGTGTTAATACGGCCCCTGGTTTTGGGCTTTAGGGCTCATATTTGCCATTATGGAGATGATGGCTTTACGGGGGCCTCTCACCTCACCTTGCGTTGGTTGGGGAGAAGAGAGGGGAGAGTCGAAATGAAGGCTGACACCTCGGTGGGATTTATTTGATTGTGGATGTGAGGCGGTGTCATTCTGGAGAGGGGGAATAAGGGGGGATGAGACAGGAGGAGGAGGAGGTGGAGGCCCGGACCCTCAGGCTAAGTGAAAAGAAGAAGAGGAGGAAGATGGTGGGGTGTAGGGAGGGAGGAAATGGAAAGAAAGACATAAAGAAAAGAAAGAAAAAGGAAGAGATTGAGGGGAAGCAGAAGTGGCCCTCTTTCCCGTTTCCGTGAATCAAATCAAATTCCCCTTATCGCACATTATTTGAAGAGGTTATCGGCCGCGGTAATGCTGTTACATGCCGGGCCGCGGCTGAGAGATTTCCTTGTTTACCGATGTTGGCGGGTGTTATAGCTAACCGGCCGGGCGAGCGGCGAGGGGGGGGGGGGGGGGGGGGGGGGGGGGGGGGGGGGAGGAGGGGGAGGAGGAGAGGAAGGCGAGAAAAGAGGGGTAGCGGGCATAAACACTTGATGCATGTCAGAAAACTCATTTAGGGGGAATGGAAGTGTGTGTGTGTGTGTGTGTGTGTGTGTGTGCGCACAAGGAGAAGACAGTTGTTCAAGGACAGAAAAACAGCCTCTACATGTAGACACTTTGTAATTCCATTTGGGAGATGTGTTTGTGTGTTTTGCTAGTGTGTGTGTGTGTGTGTGTGTGTGTGCGTGCGTCTGTACATACTGTACATGTGCCAACTCATAAATCTGGCCCTCCTCTTTTCTGACTCTTATTGTTGTGCTTAAATCCAGTTTACATGCTCAGCGCTCATTAGCTGATTGTGTGTATAATTTACAAGTTAATTCAATCCCTTGCAGAAGATATAAAAGACGTAAAATAGTTCAAGGCAAGTCAAACATTTCTGTTTGTTTCTTCGTAAATGTCCAACTGCTTGCACCTAAGAGGACAAATAAAGCAATATTCTGACTGAATATGCAATAATACAGTATCGATTCAAGCTATAGACAGTACATGCAAGATTTTCTCAGGAACAGCCCGACGTATCAGGCTGGAATGATGGGCGAGATAAAAGCGAAGGGATGACATGCAATACAGGTCATTAAATGGGATTTGGACCCACAGTGTTGAGAGTACATGGTTTGCCTCTTAGTCCATTGAGCCATGAGGACACCCCAAATGGTTTTTTATCTCTGGTCCCATTGAGAGCGAGTATTGAGCTAACAATCCCTGTCCTCTCTGGAGGTGGCCTTTTACCTCAGCTCATTGTAGTCTGTGACTGGGAGCCGGCGCTATCTAGCATCTATTGATTCCCACTTCATCTGGACCAAAGCGACGCAGGGAGGGGAGAGAAGGTGTGTGTGTGTGCAGCAGAGGAGAAAAAGTTCAAAAAAAAAAAAGAGAAGAAAGATAAAGCTTGCCATTTCATGTGTTTAAATAGATTTGATGACTGACATCATGCGACCATTTCTTATCATTGGCTAAAGGAACATATGGTTAAACATAAGCTAGATTTTTTTAAAAAATATCCAATGATGATCACACACAATGAGGGCACAAAGACAACAGAAGGAAAGAAGACCAGAAAAAGAGTAAGGAGGAGGTAGCATGGGACATGGAAGGAGGGAGGAAGGGAAGGGTTGGAAGAAGGGAAGAAAAATAGAAAGAAAGCAATAAAGCAGTTGAGAAAGTAAGGAAGGAATGAAGGCAATGACAAACGTGGAACAATGCAAACGCAAGGAAAGATGCCTCGTCTTTGCTCTCCACTCTTCCGTATGATGCAGCTCTCTCCTCCTCACCATCTGGTGTCTATAATTGTCTGTCGAGTTGTGTGTGTGTGTGTGAGAGAGAGAGAGAGAGAGAGAGAGAGAGAGAGAGAGAGAGAAGAAGAGTGGTTTTAATAGTAAAACTAATTGTGTGTGTGTGTAACAAAATATGTGATATAAAAGCCTAATAAAGAACATCTCTGATGTTAAGTATGGGGTACATGAGGTTTGCTTTTTTTACTCTTTAAATAATTACGGTGATTATTTTTAAAACATAATGTTTTCTGTGTGTTTTGGCCTTTCGTTCACACTCAAACTTTGTTTTCGGTCACTGCAAACGGACCTTTTGGAAAACTTCCAGGGTGAAGATGTTCAGAAACTCCATTTTCAGTGATGACGTGCAGACAGGGAAAACTGTTTTTGGATTGTGAAGCCATTATCTCCTTTGTTTACATGAGGCGACATTTTGTGCAATGGCGGATGTGGCCATATAGTGCTAGTTCTAACCTTGCTAACAGGACTTTTTATATGTTTACTATATCCATACTATGTCCACTATATTGAGGAACAGATGCATCAGAATGTGCCACACAGGTCACTGCTACATAATCCAATACTCCCACGACACAGACCTCGCCGCCAACATTGCTGGTTTTGGACAAGACTAGAAAAAGCTTTTTTTTCAGGCTTCTGATGGCTTTAGGGTTAGAATTATATCACCGCCTGTTGGTTTGGCATGCTCTTGACAGTGCTTCAGTTGTGTTTTTGTGTTTTCATTTGGACAGAGATTTGCTTGTGTGGACGTAATTTTCAAAAATACCTGTGTACATGTGGACTAATACAAGCTGTTTTTGGACTAGTTTATTAAGTCAATTCAAGCTGATTTAGTTATACAGCACATTTTCTGTTTGGGGTCCTGGAGACACTGGGCCCTCTTTAACAGTTTGGGAAATGTAAATAACATTGATTTATCCTCTTGATACCTCATGACTCCTAATTTTATTAGAATTGCAGACCTCTGTAACTGACCCGAAACATACAGTAAGCACTGTCACTATGTAGGATGGCATACTGTTCATTTCTTTGTCTGTGAATGACTGATATATATTGTTCATGCAGAGTCCGAATAACACGAAACATGAAATATTTCCTTCTGTTGTGTAATAACAAAGCTATATGAGTCTTTCCACATGTTGTCGCTTTCATCACATGTGCAAGCCCAGTTTGTGGGAAGGGTTACCATGTAAATAATTTTCCGCATGTTGGGTTTTAATAAGGTCAGAAGAAAAGAAAATATATATTTGAATAAAAATATAATAAGTTAAAATTAAAATATGTACATGGAAGTAAATGAAAATAAAAGTCAATCATAAAAGTCATGATCATGGAAACTCAAAAGGATGGACTCATACAAAGATGTTAGAAAACCTATTGCTTCTATTATATTACCATCACAAAGCTTCATATAATGGCTCTAATGTCTTGTATGAAGATACCTGCCAGTTGCTCAGATAGAATCAGGGACTTACATGCAACAAAAGCACATTGGAGATTGTATTTAAGTCCAGCTCTATAACTTTCACAGTTTGATGGCTCCTATTTAGCTTTTTTTAAATCTTATTTTATGTTCTCAGCAACATTTCAAATAGAGGATCTATAAGTGACATGTTGCTGTGATGTCTTGTGATTCTGATATAAATTCCCCTGACAAACTAACACAGCTAAAACAGGAATTATTGGCTCTCCGGATCGATTCTGAGCAGCCAAAGTGTACATGTCAATACTAGCAGCTAGTAAATATATCAGACAGAGGATAGAAAAAGTGTGTGGATATGCCCCCTGCCAGCTGCATGACATATTGTTCTGTGACATGAACAAAAACCAGTGAGTGCTTTTAAGTGGACCAAGTGACAGAGATAAAAAGGAGGGAAGAGAGGGATGAGTGGCGAGAGGAGAGAGAATGATAAAGGGATGGGTCGGGTTAAATAACTGAGAGAAACAAAAGGGTGAAATAAGGAAAATGGGAGATAGAGGGAGTGAGATATAAGACACATGGAGGGAGAGAGAAGTGAAAGAAAGTCAGAGAAAGAGAGATGAGACAATCCATCTTGGCACATTAGGGGGGATCAGGCCTACACTCCATCACAGCTGTCAAAGAGATGCACACCTCCTCTCTCCTCTCCTCCATCCATGCATCCATCCATCCCTTGTTCGCACCGCCAGCCGGCATTTCACTGAGGAATCTCAACACTAAAAAGTCCTGTCAGGCCTATTTCCTTGTTATTGTCCGGCCCTCTTCTCTCCCTCTATCCTCATCACCCCTCCTCTTCCTCCCCTCTGCGTCTGGTGCCTTCCCCTGCGCTCCCCGAGATTAAACGCACCCTTGTTGCGCCTCAGGGTGTGTGTGTTTGAGCTATAAGGTCCAAAGCAGGACATGTGAGAAGTGTGTGTGTTTGTGTGTGTGTGTTGCCCCGACATTAATCATCTTTAAGGCGCTGACAAGCCTGGTGTGCGACATCACATCACATCAACACCCCCCCCCCCTCCCCCCCTCCTCCTCTCCTTCTTCTCCTCCCCTAGATTTATCTGTCCATTCGCCTCCCCCCATCACTCACTTCCCTCAGGGAGCATTTGACAGAGAGAGGGAGAAAAGAGGGAGAAAAGGAAAGAAAAGGGGGAACATAAGGGGTGACAATGACAAGAAAGGATGAGAAATGATGACAGCAAAAATGTTGGCAAAAAACATGGATTTGAAAGAAAAAATAAGATTGAGTGAAAGAGTGAAAGTTTTGACATAAGTGTTTGATTTGGCTGAATTTTGAATCATAAGTATCGCAGACATCAACATTTTGAAGGACTTTCTGTGGATCACTTTGGCGACATTGATACAAAATAAACATGAATATGAGTTGCTGACTGGTCGGTGAGTCTGCCTTTGGAAACCAAAATATAAAAGTCTTTAATTACAACTGTAATCAGCATTTTAAATAAAATAAAGAAACAAGTTTTTCTTCTTTTTACTTTTACTGTTTAATTATGTTATATTTTAAGTGTACTGCTTTAATTTGTTGGTGAGCTGAAGCCAAATGTTTCACTCGAGTGGCCAATAGAGTTGTTTTCTATTCCATTCTGTTCTCTCTCATGACTAGCTGTTGATTTTCTGATTTTCTGTTCCATCACATCACAGCAAGTGTAATTTGTGTGTGTTTGTGGTTAAAGGGTTGGGTTTTGGCCGAACAAACAGCAGAATTCAATTCAATTCACACAGTATAAACTCCCCCACTTTAGTCTTTCCTGTTGTTGATTGTTGCCATTCTCTTGTCACACCCATGCATTTATATTCCCTTATCGTCAGTCTATTGCCAGTACAAATACAAGTCACATCCACAAAGAAAATTCCACAATTCAAAAGCAAAATCAAAAGAAAAGAAAACTCACACTGGGCAAAATAAGCATTTACTTTTTTTAAAAAGTACATTTTCTGACATTACAAAAGCCTAAAAATAATCAAGCGTAGGCATATGTTTGTTTGCATGCTGGTGTGTGTGTTTGTGTGTGCGTGTGTGTGTGTCTACGTCCTCCAGGTGTGTGTTTGTCTGTGAAATAGAAAGAGCCCCATCAGCTGCAGACAGGGATTGGATCTTTCTTTGTTTGCTGTGGTGGATAGCGACAGCTTCAGCATGACTCAAATTATCTTGTCAAAGCAATAAAGGGCCGGGGAGGGTGTGTGTGTGTGTGTGTGTGTGTGGTAGAGAAAAAGAGATGGAGAAACAAGGAGAGAAAGGGAAATATACTGAAGGCAGAGTGTGGAGGAGACAATAAGCAGAAAAGAAGAGGGAAATAGAGAGGAGGCAAGCAAGAGAAAAATAGAGATGAGGAAAGAAAGAGAGAAAGAAAGAAAGAAAGAAAGAAAGAAAGAAAGAAGAGAGGTGAATGATGAAATAATGAAACAGGAGATGGGAGATAGAAGAAAGAGGTGGAGAAATAAATGGATGATAGGGAGCAGAAAATTAGAAATGGATGAGGCTGGAGAGAAAGAGCGTGAGAGGGATAGGTGTGGGAAAAGAAAAAAAAATAAGAGATGAGAGTGAGAGAGGAAAAGAAAGAGAAGAAGAGAGAGAGAGATAGAGAGTAATCGATTACCTATTTTTCAAAGTCACTTAACGTGTCCAGTGCTGTGGGCTCTGTTAAGCAGGAGAATGGGAGGCCGGTATGCACACACACGCTCTAAGACAGAAAGGGAGGGAGGGGGTGATGTGTGTGCATGTGTGTGTGTGTGTGTGTGCGTGTGTGTGTGTCTTTGTGTTCTCCGCTAGTTGTCTCTTGATGAGACCTCTTGCAAGAAACTGTTCTGACAGACCAATATGTGAGCAAAGATACGTATGCCCAGAGGGCTGCGTGTGCATGTGTATGTATATGTGTGTGCACGCGTGTGTGTGAGAAACCCCAAAGACAAGACAGATGGGGAGTCCCCCTACCTGGTCCTCTTGTTGCTGTGGTGACAAGCAGTCTTAACAGGATATCCTGGCTGAGGCGGAGCATATTGTTCTTGGACTAAAAAAAGGCCATTTGATTGGCTAAATACAGGAAATGAGGGAAGTGTCCTCCAACATTAAGCAGCGAAACACTTTCAATAGATGATATTTTTAGCCAGCTCAGACAGACTCAAAGGTAAACTTGAAAAGGTAGGATGTATGCTACTACAGTGTACACACACTTACCCACACACAACCATAAAGGCTGGTTTGCAAAATGCACACAATCCAATACAAACACAATCCACACATACCCCCAGAAACACAATGACACACGCATACAAGCCCACACTAACACAGACACACATACAGGTGGGCCCCACCCTGTGCCCTGCTGATCAAGGACAATGAAGTGAGGTAGTGTTGGCAGACTCTATACAGCATTATCTCATCCATGGCTGACACTTCTTTAACCCCCCCTCTGCTTTGACCTGAGAAAAACATTACACAATGGAGACTGTACAACACTATTCCCTTTTTTGTGTGTAAAGCAAGCTGTGTTATGATGCACATGCACTTGATGTGTGTGATTTTAAAACCATGTGTGCTTAGTACCAAGGCGTACACACAGTGCTGAGGTTTTCTTGAGTGTCCTTGATGCTGAATCTATACTCTTTTTCTTGTTTTTTTTAACTTAACATTGTTGTTTCTACACCAGAAAACCTTGGCCACATTGAATGGCCGACCAATCAACTTTGTAGAATGTGTGTAGCATGACAAACCCTAAATCACAGCTGGATACATTTGGTTTGCCTGTGTGAAACACTCTGGACAAGAACTATGTTCCTCTGTGCCAATAACTATTGTAATTTTTGGCATGTATTTATTTACCGGAGTAGCACCAGTGGCCAAAGCTAACAGATAAAACTTGAGATTGATTTGAGATGCATTCTGACGCCATATCTACAGTAGGCACAGTCTGGATATAATGTTTCTGGATACAAGAGTTGTTTGGGTGCCTAGCCTTTGTTTGTCTTATCTATAAATACTCTAATGTTTGGCTCTCTGTCTCGCTCCATCTCCGCTGTTGTCTCCAGGTAAAAAGAAGATGTCCCTGTACGACAGCCAGACTCCAGTCTGTCCCATCTGCCAGGTGCTGCTCAGGCCCGGAGAGCTTCAGGAACACATGGAGACAGAGATAGACAGGCTAGCCACCATATGCCTCAGGTAGGCCTTAAACACTCACCGTATGTTGCTTCTTTCGCATACAAACACACAAATACACAGTCATTAACCATAATTTGTGTCAAATCAAAGTTTAAATCAAAATTAAATCTACTGAGCATACTGTGTGTGTGTGTGTGTGTGTGTGTGTGTTTAGGATTAGGCTACATGTAATGTATCGCTAATGGCTAAAAGTAGTGGATTGACTGGCAGTAGAGTTAGCTTGGTAAAATGTTTAGCCTAGCTCTAAACTGTGCATTCCAATGACTCCAGGAGTATCTTATTTATATTTTGTATCTTTTTTACCATAGCATTTTTTCAAAGAGAAAATTAGATAACGAGCAGTTGGGGCATTTGGGCTGTTAGCTTATTCAGTGGTTGCAGCATCTCTGAAGTCCCGACCTAAACAATGAACTTAACTCTTAAAAAAAAACACAGCTGACTCTTGGATGTTTTGGTGACTAGCTCAGTAGCAAACAAGATAAAACATATAAATAGCAGTTTGAAGTGGCTGGAGTGGCTTTTTATAAACTTTTGACAGAGGCTAATTCTCTTCTCCCCTGTTTTAAGTCTTTGTGCTATGCTAAGCTAAACACATCTCTGCATATCTTTATTGTGTACGTAGACAAATCAAACTGGTAACAATCCTCTGATACCTGTAAAACTGCAAAAAAAAGTCTGAATGTCAAAATAAGTCTGATAAATCAATTTTACATTTGTCATCATTAGTTTTCTTGAGTCATGTGACCTTATCTGGAAGCTAATGTAGCAGGAAAGGTAAACATGATTTTTAAAATTAGGCTCACATATTTTTTAGGCGTAGAAGGCTGAGCGTTAACTCAACTTTTATGTCAGGCTCACTGACTGCTATACTTTCTAAGCAGAGATTTTGGTGCCATAAATCTGCATAAAAGGCAGAGACATGCCGTCGACGTAACGCTAAGTGTTTCCTACGGGGATTAGGATTCAAACCTGTGACCCCGAGTTCACTGCTGCCCCCTTCTTCTCCTCGCGACAGTCACACGAGCTGTTTTACGGTGGATAAATCAACTCCAAGCCCTTTTAACGATGGGACACAACCATTAGGATCCATATTTCACCTTGACCGCACGTCTGGCTGTGTGTATGTGTGTGTGTGTTTGTGTACATACGAGTGTGGCTTGTGTGTGACCCGGTGTCCACCTTAGCGGCCCAGCTTTATGATAGTCCCCATTAACCTGGAGGAACGGGGCAACAGATAGCGTCACCCCATGTGGAAATCACACTTCATTTACCCCCGTTTACACCTTCCATACCCCTCCTTCCATCTGTCCACGTTCTCCTCATTCCTCTTCTTCTCTTCTCTGCTGTCATCACCCTATTCTTCATGTTTTCCCTTCTGCATTCTTTGCTTCCTCCAATGCCTTTATCCATCATTATTCTTGACCTGTTTCTTCTTCTTCCCATTTTGTTCTCCTCACAGCTCTTTTCTCACTCTCTTCTCCCAAAATTCTTCCAATATCATCCTGTCATTTCTTCAGGACCTAATTTAGCATGTTTCTAGCGGCTTTAAGCAAACATTTTGGTCAGTTATACTACCATAGCAATGACACGGGTCATGAGTGTGAATAGGTCAACGTGTGTAAGTCTTCCTGGCTTTGTGAGGAGGAAACGATGTATGTAGAGAGAGAAAGATGGTAAGGAAGAAAGTTTATACGAGTAATGGTGAAAGAGATTGTTACAGATATTCCTGTATGCAGAATGATTACTTAACTCAAATAATAAGATGGTGATAAACGAATAAAGATGAAAATGTAGAAGGAAGGAGAAGATAGAAAAAAGAGGGATAGAGGGATCAAGATGAGTGTCAGCCAGATTAAAATGATTATAAAAGAACTTTACAGAGAAAAAAAATCTAGAGAACTAAAGTATTGAAGTATCAGACAAAAAACACAGGCCCGCTCTCTTTTTCAGGAGCTTTCAGCCATACCTCATGGTCTTCATCAGTTTGCTCAGTTGTCATGGAAATGGTTTAGTTGTTATCAAACCTTTGCATACTTGGGTCACATCATAACAATTAAACCATCTCCTCAATAAATGAACACTCTATTTGCTGATGAAGGCCATGAGATTTGGCTAAAAGCTCTGGAAAAACAATAAGTAAGTGGAGTAAGTAGTTTTTCTGTCATCCTGTTATTTCCAAGGTCAAGAATGAACCCTTAAACTCAAATAGAATAAAATAGAAAACAATAAAATACAATAGAAGAGAATATAATAGAATAGAATAGCTGAGCAAGGGTCAGCCATCTATCATTGTGTGATATGGCGAGGTGTGTGTGTTTCAATAATTAATAAAGGTTAGTAGTCTGCCCTTCCCTCTAGGGGTCTGAGATACTGTGTAAGCCTGCAAAACCCACACATGCACACACAAACACACACTCGCGCGCACGGTTATTTAAGGAAATGGCGTCATCCTGGAGTGAGATGGGATGGTGGCTAACGTCACGGCTGGCTGATTTAGCTACTTGCCATTAACCCCCTCCACACACTCTCACTCTCACACACACACACACACACAATGACACAGAGAGAAAGAGAACAGAAGGTCAAAATTTGTTGAAATTTTGAGTGAAATTTTCCTTCACACACACACAGAATGCCTCAATGTGACTTTGTGTGTTCGTGCGTGTACCAAAGGAATGTGAGCAGCAGATAAAATAAAGGCAGAAAGTGTTGTATGTGTGTGTTTGTGTGCGTGTGTTATATCACAAAACTAACCTCGTTCTATACACACACACACACACACTGTCTCTCCCTCTCTCAGGCTCTCTGCATGGTAGCAGCCATCATTGAAAGTGACAGTGGGAATTTGGTCCAATTTGTAGTAAATCTGCCTTTAATGACGACCAGCGCTTGCTGAATGAAAGAGCTGTGGGTATGGAAACGAAGGTGTGCGTGTCTGTGTGTGTGTATTTGAGTGTGCCGGTGTGAAAAGTGTCTCCTCTATAAATATCTGTTCTTCTGCGGTTTCCATTTCCATTTTGATTTCTATTTCTTCTCTCGTTTCTGTTCTGTTCTTGCTGATAATGTGTGTGTGTTTGATTACAACTGCCAGCTTGTCCTCTCTTGTGACTGCGAGCTCTTTCGCTTCTTCATGGGCCACAGCTTCTCATGTATGGACATAGAAATCACACACAGTTGAGCAAATGGAAATCTATCATGCCCTGTACACCTCAGGTAACTCACGGGGGCAAAGTAATCTACATACTCCGCCCCCCCACCCCACATCTTCTTACCCCTACTCCTCTCCTGCATAATCAATTTGCCTTCACTACAGCAAGCCCCCACTTCTCCAGCAGACGACACAAAAAGCAATCAGTATCTTGAGGTTAGCACCGTCCCTGCATTCCTCCTTCCATCCATTTCTCCCAACTCCCGCCAAGGAAAGATCTCTCTCTCTCTCTCTTCTTTTTCTCTCTCCTCATCTAGTAGTTAGTGGAGGTGGGAGTGGCAGAGGTCCCTGCTGGCTGTCAGTCAAACCCAGTCTGTCCCTTCTTGTGTAAGATTGATGCAGTTTTAAGCAGGTTTGGGGAGGGAGGGCAGTTTTACTTCTCTCCAAAATACTGATCAGCCCAGTTTAAAGTGGTGCTATACTGACATAGGAAATGTATTGATTTATGATTTAAATGATTAATATGACATTAGTTGTTGCATTTTGGGCAGTTGTCAGGTTGTGTTTTTATCAGTTTGCTAAAATGTTTTCACAAGATGGAGATGAATGGCTTTTTATTTGATGGCGACATAAATACATAACGAAATGCTAAAGATCCTTTATCTTACAGTATTCAAATGATGAATGATGGTTTCTTGCTATGGTGATAATGTATTGCGGGTAATGCAAAGTATTAAGGAGTGCAGATTAATGTCACGTCTTTCAACAGGAGTTCTGCAGCTCCAAACGTTTATCTTTCCAAAGTTTAAAGCCGGAACTCTAAGCCCACTTTCTACAGAGACTTGCCTGATGTACCGATACTGTAGGTGTGAAAACATCATCATACAACTTTACACAACAATGTGCTAACATTAGTAGCTTAATTGGAAAAAAAAACTTTGAATTTGTGTAATTTTCTGTCTTTTTTTTTTCCTAATTCAAACTTGGACTGATGGCGTTTCAGTGATAACAGAAAAATCTGTTACTTTTGCTTTCATTTGGAAAAAGTGTGCACTTTGAAACCTAAGTGACATTTCATTGCTTACATACTCACTTATCTCATCGCTAATAAGGGTATAAATAAGATTCCTATTGTCTTTTTAGTAACTTGTGGTGCACTGTGTGTAATCATTTTGCACTCATGTAGTCCACCACCAAACCACAAACAAAAGATGGAACGTGATTTTAAACTTAAATGACACAGCAAGTTTCAACTGTGGTCATGGACTTAAAGGAAGGTTACACACTGGTCCTTTAATACAAACCACCATCAAATACCACAATCTCTGATCTCCTGACTGGTTTTATTCAGCTCAGCTTTTTTACAGATGACAAACAGCAAAATAGTACACTGCCCCTACTATCCGATTACTACTTCCTGTTTATGACACAGAGAGAGAGACCACCTTCAGGTTTAGCTAGTTTAAATACAGTACTATAAGATCATCCTCGCTCTTTGACATGGCGGGACAACACGCTTGTTTGAAGCGCCAACATGTCCTCACCTGTCTCCCCCTCTTCACATACAATACATGCCTCATTACCGCAACATATTTTAAATTGCTTCGTCTCCCATCTTTTATTCTTCCCTTCCTTTTCCCGCTGTCAGCCTGTGTGTTTGTTTCGCTTTGCTGTGCTGCTCATTTCCACTCTCTTCTCTTTGCTTTGACATGGCAGGCAGCTGGAATTTCCAGCCCCATAACCCTCGCCATCAAAAATTCATAGAACCGGGCAAAAAGACGTGTGAAGCTGCGAGAAGAGGCGCCGGCACACCAACTCTCCCATCACTCTCTCTCTTTCTCTTGTTTTCTGTCTTCTTTCATCTTTCCCTCGCTCGATCTCTCTCTTTATGTTGCCCGGTCGTCCTCCCTCACCACATCTCTCTCTCACCTCGCATTTCATCTCCTTCTACCTCTCTCTTCCCCCCCCCCCCTTTTTGCTCTACTTTCTTCTCTCTATCACCCCCCCTCTGTCATTGTGGCAATTTTCTCCCATCGTGGCATGCATGCAACTGCCGTCCTCTCTCGCTCTCTCTTCCTCTCTCCCTCTCGCTCCGTCTCTTGTCGCTGTTTGACACTGTCAACAAGCAGGTAGAGGTGGCTGTTATTGTTGATGCCTCTGCAGAGGTTCCAGGTAATGAATAAAAGAGAGATAGAGGGAGAAGGAGAGAAAGATGACAGAGACAGAGATAGAAAAGGGGAGAGAGAGGTGTGGAGGGGGGGTGTTGACAGATTCCCCTGCATTACACGGCAGCTTGACTGTGTCACCCATGTTTATTCTCTTTGTTGGTGGAGGTGAGGCCCGCTGTTCAGCTTTCACACACACACACACACAACACATGCACACACGCCACACACAAACACACACAGTAGCAACACAATACACCAATGCTATGCACATTCACACGCACAAAGATATTTAAATACATACATACACACACCTGTATATGGCGTACAATGATAAACATGTACACTTTAGGTGCTTATACATAAATATATCCAATCAAATATGATTTGGGGCAACTAACCCCTCCCATTATATGAAACCACTCTTGTTTGTTAACTCATTGTAGCTGCTAGCAGAGCAATATCATAGTGGGAGTGTTTATCAGTTGACAAAAAACATACATATCCGAAACTGGGGTCTTTAATGGGGAACTTTAGCTATTTAGTATCACACTTTCATAAAGTTGGGGGACTCAAAACACAGTTTTTTAAAAATATATGGTCAAAACTGAAGAAGCAGAAGCTGAGACAGCCTGACTTTTAGTCCCTGCTATCGGTCAAGCTTCAGAAATACTTGATCCTACATTTCCCATAATACAACTAATAATCTTTTTGATAGATCCTTGCTGCCTGGTAAATGTCTGTGTCAAACCCCAGTTTTTAACGCAGGCTTTCTATTTTAAACTCTGTAGGCACCGAGCCCAAGCTGAGAGCTGATGATATCATCAGGGTTATTTTCTCAAACTTGACACAGCTCCTCCAGAGCCACAGAAGACATTAAACAACTGTTGTCACAGGCTGAATGGAACTGAACTGACCTTTATGTATAAAATTGGTAAAGTGTGTAAACTGATCAAAAAAATTCAAACGCCAGGTAGAGGTGGTGTAAAACTGACTTTTTGAGTTAAAAAAAACCCCCACTACATCACATTACCCACTACACATGCCAGAATTTGTATTAGGAGAGAATACCTTACTTACATCCATCTCTCTGATCATACATTTCCTCCTCTCTGTGCAGCTTTGCATTACATTTCAGTCTTATACTTTTCTCGTCTTGCTGTTATACCTTCCTGTGCACCACTTTGTAAATTCTGCTTGCAGATAAGTGACATATAAATAAGGCTTTTTATTCTTATTATCCACCCGTCCATCCATTGAAAAGGGAAATCCCTTGTCTACCAAGGCATGCTGTCAGATTAGAGGTCACGCTCAATTCACTTTCAGGGACCCTTCCTTCCATGGTTTGCCACTGTCTGTGTGTGTGTGTGTGTGTGTGTGTGTCCGAGGGGGTCTGGAGTGCTAACAGGGTCTCAAAGCAAACATGACAACCCTGTCTCGCTTTGTCAACGTCGAGGCTGTCGCAATGCTCAGAGAAGCTCAGAAAAATGTATCTCTGTGTTCGGGTGAAAGTCAGAGAGAGAGAGAGGGACAAGGAGGGAAAGAGAAGGAAGAGAGGGCAACGAAAGATTGAGAAGGGAGTAAATGAGAAGAATCAGACAGATAAAATGTCAGACAGAAAGAGATCAGAGATAAAGTAACATGTGAATTGAATTGAACATGTCACATTTCTTTCATTCCTTCTTTCTGTCTTTCTTTCTAAAGTCTTAATACATCCCCTCTCACCTCCCCTCTTCCCTGTAATGTTTACAAGCCAACCGATTGTCCTCCACATATTTCAGAGTCAAAGTGACCGCAGGCTGACTGTGCTGACAAATCAAATCACTGCAAAATCAGTTATTTCCTGCAGCTACAGCCGCTGCAACACGCCAATTTTGTAAAAATCTCATGATGTTTCACGATTTACCCGGAAAATTCCCCTTCCAAAAACGCATGATATCTTAAAAATGAATGACTTGTCAGAAATATGTCAGTACATGCTAGAGGCAGAAAAACAGGCAGACAGACATGTAAGACCAGATTCAACGCTGCACTACAGTACAGTACATAACAAATCTCAACCTCACTGAAGTCTATTTTGTCTTCTTTCTCTGCTGCAGTAAGAACCCGTCACCCAAGGATGGAGCAGCCACTCCAGGAACCCCCAAGGTGAGATGAAGCTCAGTTTCTCAACATGTAATATGATGTCTGCATTTGGAATATTACCTTGAATTATCTCTCTTTATTTTCACCTATCTAAGGAATCTAAGTTAGATGATATTTGTGCTTGTGAAGGGCAAAAATGCCAAACTCTGCCAGTGAGCGTTACATGGGATCTTTTTTTATTTGCATTTGTATGGTGCAAAAAAAGGATGATGTTAAATCATTATACAAAAGAAAATATGTGCATAGTAAACCTGGTTAGATTTCAAAACATTATGACACATTTTCATTGATATGTATTGTATTTCTTTACTCCCCAACGCTGTTATTCTGACGCCTCTGTTCCCCTCTGCCGCACTAAGGGGAAATCAGTTGTACTGTAGGCCTCTGTCTTAAATCTCACACACACACACGCACAAGTACCAGTCTCCTGTGGTCCAACAGGCAGCGGGGCCAAGAGGCACTGTACTGTGATTGTTCCAATTAGAGAGACGCAGACAGACGGAAAAGGAAGAGAAAAAAAGAGAAGAAAAAGACAGATAATGTCAAATTGCAGGAAAGCAGATTCATAATTGCATCAAGTAGCATTCCTTTATAGTGTCTGCCTCCGCTAACTCATCCAACCACACCACTAACTGCCAGTCTGAGATGTTCTTTTTTTGAAAAGAACATTCTTTAAAATGTTCTCTATAGAGAACATATTATTTAATAGAAAACTCTCATTTCAGAGGACTTTTAAAAAAGCTGTAGGAGCTATGGATGGACTGGATAAAATAAAGAAAAAGACATGTTTTAATGGTGGAAATCAGCTTTTTTCAAGATATTATTTACCTCCTTAGATGTTTTTTCACTATCATGTTCTGACGTGTTAAATGACCTTGTTCATTCACTTCCTTTATTTTTCCTGCAGTTTTTTTTCTTTTTCCTATATATTTTTTCCTATTTCCTATTTCTTATGGATATAGTGTGCTGTATTTTATGCAGATTGTAAAACCTACTGATCCACATTTGTGATTTTGGGCTATAGAAATAAAATTCACTTGACTTTACTTACAGCTTGCCAGCCTAATGTGCAAGCACAACAGAATCTCCTTAGCCCTTAACATGAAGTTCTACAGTATGAACGTAATTTTTTACCTAACTTCTGCTGCTTCAGAAGCAGGTATTGTTTCTCAGATATGCATGGCATTACTTTGGAGAGCTTTATAACTCATATCTGTGGATTGTCACTTACACTCTCCTCACTTTAGGAAGACCACCGGAACACTTCACTAAACTAAAGTCAGGGGAATAAGGGTTTTAGAGGGTATCATTATGACCACGTTTTGCTGTAGCTTCTGTATCAAACAATACTATATTGGCTCTATGATTAAGACCTGTGTCTTAATCAGCTGCTTCATCACTTACATGTTAGTTTTCATCTCTAACTAAAGAGCATGTGAAAGTCAGATGCCCTACTGCAGAAAAAGTAAATCCGACGTGCACATGAATGCAACACAAGAGCCCTCGAATAATTTAGGGGACCCGTTTTCATTCCCCCACACCTTCGGGTGCTGACTCGGGCTTAAAGCAGCACTCACAGCACTGTGGGTGGGCTCGTACTTGAGGAAGGCAGACAGAGCAGGGTTGAGGGGTGAGTGTTGGCCTTCTTCTGCGGCCGTGACTACGCATCTCACCGCTGGTGTTTGGTATTCAGCGGCAGGCCATGGAGAATGGAGAGGACCAGTCTGAAGCACATGAGCCCCGTTGTGGCTGTCTCCTCCCTGGTATGCACCACCCGCCCCCGTTAGACCGGAGATTAACCCCAATGCACCTCCTTAGTGCCCACTTTGCTTAGTCCCTCAGGTGATTGGGTTAGAGGTAAACCATGTGATACCTGTAGGGTCACACACATTTTTGTATGTGCATGTGAAAACATTCCCGCACATACTTTTTCTCTTTGCCTCTCTTTACTTTTTTTGCTATGGATTTACACTTATAAAGCATGTTCAAGATTTTAATATGTTAATGCACAAAAACACACTTTTTATACTGTTTACACAGAATAGAGTTTAAATATTTCTTCTTTGATGTGTAAATCCAGAGTTACATTTACTGACCTGAATATAGCTTTACTGTGCAACCTTTTGCTATCCAATCTTTTTGCATGTCGATTTAATTGGTTGGTTTAAAAGACCAAAATTTCAATGGGAGATCTTCATTTATAATGTCTTAGTAGAATACCGTTAAATGTCATATTCTAATGATAAAACTTAAGCATATTCCCAGAACGCCCCCAGGTAAATGATTCCTGACCTTTTTAAACCTGGATAAAAGGGGAAAAAAGACCACACACACTCAAACTCACACACACAGAGTTGTGTTTCCATCACTTTAGAGGACATTACATTGACTTGCATTCATTTCCTGGAGACTTAATCTAACCTTAACCATAACCACTAACCCTAACCCTTACCCTAACCTTAACCTAACCCTAAACTAACCTTAACTTTAAACCACGTCTTCATCCTGAAATTAACGATTTACATTAAGGGGACTTGCTTTTTGTCCCCATAAGGAAGGCGAGTCCCCACAACATGAGGAATGCACACCCACACACACACACACACAGAGAGGCATAAAAGCACCATGCATAATGTCCAATTTACTGTGGCAGCACTGGAGGTTGGTCATTTCTCACATATTATTATTAGATTACTGCTGTCGAGCACTTAAGCCTCTGCTCTGCCCCTTTCCACTTGATTAATAGGAGACGACTGTAAATACAAATATTTCATAGCTGCCTTGTAAAAAAAAAAAAAAAAAAAAAGCAGCAGCACAGGCACACATGAAAACAGAAGCACACACACACACACACACACACACGGCTAGAGCTCTGTCTGGACTAAGCCCTGTAAAAAAAAGTGATATTGCTCCTCTTTTCTTCTCTTTCTTTCACTTCTTTCTTTCACCCCCTTCTTCCTCGCTCACTTGAGGAATTCCCTGGATTGTGTTTGTCACAGAGTGGGTTAGAGGAGGATATCGTATTATATGTTTATGTGTGTCTGTCTCTATGAGAGAGAGTGTGTGCGTGCAAAGTGTTGCGAGACAGATTTATGAACAGGCAAGAGTCCCGTAATGTCAGACAGTTACGCTCCTCCTATTCACATGTTTACCCTACCTCCTCCTCTTCTCCCTTCATCTTCTCTTTTCAATCTCTCTTTCTTCCCTAACTCCTCTTAACGTCTCATAAACATTAACTCTAATCAGTGGAAGGGATTTTATAGACAAAGTCAGGCAGGTTACAGTCATCATCAGTGACGTGTCGCTCTCAGCATCTTTGGCAATAACACTCCTGAAATTCTCCAAGGGTAAAGATGTCCCTTTTTATGTAAGAGATTAGTTGTAATACAGATTTATACTTAAAATTTTAGAGATTAAAATATTTCTGTGTCTGACATTTGTTCCTTGTGATATCAGTCAGTCTATCTTCCTTTCCGTTCATCTGTTACAGGTTTTTTCCACCTGAGTTGTGTTTTGGGGAAGAGTCCAATATTTTTAGGAATAATTCAACATTTTTGGAACTACAGTTATTTGCTTTCTTGCTGACAGTTAAATGAGAAGATTGATACCACCCACTTTGTCTTTTAAACAAGCTGGAGCCAGGAGACGTTGGCTTAGCCTTGCATAAAGACTAGAAGCAGAGGGAAACAGCTAGCCTGGCTTTATCCAAAGTAAACAAAATCAGCCTGCCACCACATCTAAAGCTGATTTATTACATTTTATATCTTCTTTGTGGTAATATAGCAAGATCATCTACATATAGAAGACATTTAATTTTGCTTTTTCTCCCCCCCCCCCCCTCTCTCTCTCTAGTCGATGCTGTTGTCCGTGCACATCAAGCGTGAGGGAGAGTCTCCCGTGGTCTCGCCCCTGTCCTCTGAAGACGCCCACCACTCCGACAGATACCAGGTCACACACACGGAGACACACACACACACACACACACACACCATTGTTCATTGTTGTTGAGTATATAGTATTCTGTTTTTATCATTTTCCCTTTTTTTGATTTCTTTTCTGTTAATATCTGTGCAGCTCCATATCATGACGTATTGTAGAGTCTAAGACTCTTAGATACTTAGATAATACTCAACAAGATGCATGTTCAACAACAGTAATGGATGACCAAAGAACAACAATCATCCATCACAATTGTGGAACATACACCTCCTTGGCTGTTATTCTTTACTTAATGGAAACCTGCCAGCAAATCCGGATTAAGAGTTCTCAGTGACTATGCTATAATGGCAAATATAAACATGGAAAATTCCACCCCACTACATGGCCCACTCAAATTAATATCTTCAGTGTGTTGTATTGTAAGTCATTGTACAGTTACTATAAAGCTCTAGATTCACCAGATGCTGTTCTGCTTCTGTTTAATCGTGCTGTGCATTGAGTTCAGATGATGTCTCCTGTTTCTGTCACCACACCTGCTCTTGTTAACCTGTAAATAACTACTGTCCTGTGTTATTTATGTCACTTACACAGCAGTGCTTCAGGAAAAACTTCCATGTGTCCCTCCTATACATTCAATGTTATACTTTAAAGCTGTCTTGTAATAAATTGAAATGTAAGGCAAAAAGGTAGGCTACATCAGCACTGCTTTTGGGGGGTCTGTATTTATAATGAATCAAATTTTGAGACCACCATAATTTAGTGAATTTTGTCATAGCTTTTGGATTTCTCCACTTCTAATCGAAATGCGTATTACACTTTAGCAAAGAGTTATGGCAGATTTCAGCAGGCCAATCTCCTTAAATCTCAGTGTGTTCCTTTAAAGCCACTCTGACTGCTTTTATCTCTTATATTCATCAAAGTTTGTTCGGGTAATTCTTCTGGCCATGATGTATCTCTAGGTTAAGTGGGTTTCGCCCCTTACACCATAAAATAAGAACTATTAAGTCCATGCAGACGTTACATCCATACGTTCAGGATGACACAGCTCATAAAGGCCTTATAGCGATAAAGTAGGCTTTCTCATTAAGTGAAACTGCTGAAATCACCTTATATTATACAAATGATTAAGTCAATGGTGACTCTTTTTACCACCGTGAAAGTGAAGCATAATGGCAGACTTTGCCACCTTCTCTCTGCCTGTCAGTCTGTCTCAGTGCTCTTTTCCTCCCCACCTCTTCCCTTCGTCTAAAAACCTGACCTATCCTCGGCCATTCAGTGACTGTTTCATAATGATACGGTGGGCCTATAACTCAAGTGCTGGTGGGGGGTGGGGGGGATTAAGTAAGGGGACAAATGGAGGGCTAGAACAGAAAGAGGAGGGATGGTTGCTTGTCGGGTCTCATTGATGGACGATGGGCCGACGGTGAGAGGACTGAGCCGCTGCCTACTCACTGTTGCTGTGTCAAAGAGAGGGCATCCATAACTGCGACTGGGGATGCTTTAGTCAGCACATAGCTAAAGACGTGCAGGTCTCTGGGTTTGAATCCCAGTAGACCTGAGGCGCACATTCTGCAAGAGACAGAAACAGTGAGGACAGAGGAATCTGACCTCACTTCATTTATTTCACAATGCTTTACTTTTAATGATGCAGCCATTAATTGTAATGATACAGGGAACTTACCCCAGGCATCCTGAACTACCCAACACCCCTAATGTTCCAGATTTACTTAGATAAATGTGTAAGTGACTGAGTACATTTACTCAAGAACTGTACATAAGTACAATTTTAAAGTAGTAAAATGTTACTTGAGCATTTCCATTTTATGCTACTTTATACTTTGACTCCACTACGTTTATTTTACAGCTGTATTTACTAGTTCCTTTGCAGATTTCAAACAAAAAACATGTCATATAAATTCAATGCACCGTTTAAGATTAAACCAGTAATTCCCAACTTTTTTGGCTTGTGATCCTTTACAAAAAAGCACTCTCTGGTTGGAGCCCCTTGTCACATTCAAGACCCAAAATGTAAAATCCAATAATCCCCCCCACCAAAAAAACTCCCAAAGATTAGAGAAAACAGTTAAATATGAATACAAATTTGTGTAGCAGAACAGTTTTTTCCTCCTTCCTACCACAATAATCATCTCACGAGCCTTCAGATATGTTTTGACCCTTTGAAAGGGGCTCAGTACTTTTACTTTGATAGGCCTACAGTTTGCTGGTAATACTTAATTGGGATTTTGAATGTAAGACTTTAACTTGTCATGGAGTATTTTTCCATTGTTGTATTAATAGTTTTACTTGAATTGTAACAACTACAAAAGAAAGGTGTATCAGACCTTTCTTTTTTCTTCTTCTCATGACCCCTCAGATTTATCTGGTGACCCTTTGGAAGGGCCCGACCCCTAGGTTGGGAACCCCTGGACTAAACTAACTGTATATAAAGTAGTTGAAACTAGCTCCACCTCCAGCAGCTACAACAGTAACATGCTGCTTACACACTGATGCTTCAGTATTAATAATCTAATGATGTCATATATAATAATATATCAGTCAGAGGGACCAAACCACTACTTTTACTACAATAGCCTACTTTAACTACATTTTGCTATTAATACTTTTGTATTTTTACTTAAGTAGGATTTGTCATGCACTTTCTTTTAATTGTAATGGAGTATTTTTACATTGCTGTATTGGTACTTAAGTAAAGGATCTGAGTACTTCTTCCACCGCTGGATTTTATTGAGTAAAGTCTTTGTATTCTTCTTTTTTGTGTTGTATTATCAGTAGTCGTATTTGTAGAAGTAGTAGTTATAGTGGTAGTGAAATAGTTGTGCATCTCTAGTATAGTCTGAATAACACTAAATCCATTATTGAAAAGGAGACCGTCTAATGAATGAAACACGCTGCTTCCCCCTAGTGGCCAAGATCCGTAATTTCCACTTCCGACTCCAGCGCGTCACATGATCAAAACAAGCCAACATGGCGTCGGGCATGAGTTGTATTTGCCGATACGGGCGCCACTTTCAATCCTTTTCCATCCGTATTAAAATATAGACACCGCGTTGTGTTCGCAGTTATGTACAGTGTCTGGAGACACACTCGGGTAGTTTGCAGCCGTGAGTTGTGGCGGCTGTAGAAGCAGTTGTGAGTGAAACCTGACAGTAATGGAGGATGAGGAAAACAAGAGAGAAGTAGGTTTTTATTGTTTACAGTGCCCCAGTCTCAGCAGACAAACCCCTCAGCATCCAAAGCAATCTCACTCTGAAAACTTCTGTTTGTCCTTGTAAACATATTATAATGTTTCTTTATTGTCTAATGTATATTTTCTCTATCTTCTTTTCCTCTCTGCTTTCAGACATTTTTACGAGTTCGGGCAAACAGGCAAACAAGATTGAATGGTATGTTGACACATCGTTTCATCCCCTGAGTGACACGTCATATGCTCATTGAGATGTTAGATATACCTGCTACTAATTTATGTCATTTAAATGTCTTTATTAAAAGTCTATTACTGTACTCAGGCTTGTTATTGGTCATGGACTTTTCTAGAACAATATTAAGCATATGGTATCTGCAGGGCATGAAAAGTCTTTAAAAAGTCTCTTTTTTTTACTCCTTTGAAGTATTTATAAGTCTTAAATTTTATTAACAAAGGTCTTAAATATTTTCTAACCTGGCCGGACAATCCCCAGTTCTATTGTTTCGGACCTTAAATGAATGTTATTTTTTTAAATTGGTTAATCTATCCATCAGTTCATCCATTCTTTTTCTGCTGCTTATCCACCTCCAGGTCATGATTAATGACTAAATAGTTATATTATTGTTAATGATTGTTATATACTGCCAGGAAGTAAGCCCTTATCATCCCTAATGGTTTTTATTGATATCTTACATACTTTGACTGTGAAACAGCTATTAAGTTGCATTCAATGTGGTATTAAAATGTCTTGAAATGTCTTGAATTTAACTCGGTGAAGCCTGCAGAAACTTTGTATGCAGTTTTACCCAAATGGAAATTCATGTCAATGAAATTCATTGTGTATTTTATAATATATAGCACATTTTGTATAGTTTTCGGAACAGATTTTCAGCAATTAAATGAGAAATCAAATAATTATTTCTTTCAGTGTAAAAGGATCATCCCCACAAATGACTGATTGATGTTATGATGTTAATATCACTGCTGTCAAGGCACAGCAGAGAAAGTTGTTGTCATAAAGTATAACTTGTGTTGGTATATTATTACCTGCTGTTTTTATCAAATCTCAAACATGTTTCCTTGATCTAATGGAATGTGTTTATATGCTAGGGTGTCAGGTGATGATCATATCTTGCTTATGCCTGGGCCAGCACCTGATTCACTTTTTGAAGGATATTTGTTTTTTTTACACGGCCAAAGATCACCTTTGCTCTGAGACTCTTGGTGATTAGGTTTTTGAATTTCTAGCCTGTTTCCTAATACAGGACCTTACATGAGCAAAGCCTTAAGTTAGACCACAGTCCACTAACCAGTGTTTTCCAAAGTTTTTAGTGCAATATAAGGTCACTTTACTCCTACAAAGGCTTCATTCTAGACTTTATAAATGGTGTTACACAGATGACATTGCAGCCAACAGTTGGTTTTCACAGACAGTCATCTTGGGCTTTGGGGAAACAGTGATTGACATTTTTCACAATTTTCTGACATTTTATAGACCAAACAATTAATCAAGAAAATAATTGACAGATGAATTGATAAAGAAAATACTTGTTAGTTGCCGCCCTACTGCATTTCCTCTATTTATAGCCCCTTAATGCTTTTATATTCAGGTCTAGACCTAAAATGTCACCCAAATATGGATTGTTGTTTGGATGTCACTTGTTTCCCTTGATTACCTCAAAACATTTCTTTCTGCTGTGCTACTACATATGATATGAAATTCAACCCTTTCAACTTTTAGTGAGAATACTTAATCTTACACATTATTGAAGGAGTGTAAACCAAGCAAATATCTTCAATATATTTGTAACAGCTGACTCTTATATTGGTTGCTGTGTCTATTACTAGAAATGTAGCGTTTTCAATCTTAATAACTCACAAGAGCCAATGAAGACTTAGTTTAAACTTCGCCCTCCATTACTTTCCCTCCGCCCTCATGCGGAACCAGGAATCATTCTCATGCGGGGTATAACGGCTGGCAGGGGGGGGCAGAGATCCTTGCCGGACCTAATTAGCAGCCCTTTCCCTTCTCTATTTAACAACGCTCCCCTCGATTAGCGTCAGGGGGAGAGTTGGCAAAAGAGGAGGAGGCTCCTTCCTTTTTTTTTTTTTTTTAACCCTTGCAGCCTTACACCCTCTATCTTCTTCCCCTGCAGTTATGGCATATTGCCTTACCTCCTCTCCCTCCATCCCTCGCCACAGGTCCCTCTTGGCCTCCTCTGCTTTCCCAGCCGGCTAAAAAATTAATGTCCCTGCGCGCCATTTGCAGTTAAGAAAAAAACGACAGAGACTCGGGGCGCAATGACGGCTGTTCTGCTCTGTTAAATTTCTAATTAAATGTGTGTGCGAGGGGTTGGGGGGGGGGGTGCTGTGACAGAAGGGAAGGAGAGAAAAGGAGGCAGGAACAGGGAGAGGGAGAGGAATGGCATGGATGTCAGGAGCGGGAAGGGGATTGTCACATCCGATACCTGTTATTTTTTTCTGAACACATTTCAGAAGGGGCTAAGTTTAGCCAGGCTTGTAAAGAATTAAATAGAGGGCTTATTGAGGAGCGACACTAGACTGTATATGATCAAATCAAGGAAAATTCCTTTTTTTTTTAGCTCCTCTCCTGTGCCTTGACACCAGCAATATTAGCTTAATTGATGAAGAACATTAAAACTAAATTGAAATTAAAAAAAAATGTGTGTGTCTGTCTTTCTCTTCCTCTGACTGCCCCACCACCTCCAGCCCGTATAGGAAAGATGAAGAGGAGGAAGCCTGAGGAGGGGGGCCAGGTATGTCCGCTGTGCAGTGCCCCATTGGCTGGGAGCGAGGAGGAGATGAGTAGACATGTGGAACAATGCCTGATCCAGGTAGTACAATCCGGGCCCTGAACCCCGCCTACCGCCAGTCGGACAGCCTATCAACCCTTCTCTTCCTGTAGATGCTGACCAGTCACCTCTTAACTTCCTGTAGAAGCTGTCCAAAAACACCAACCAGTAGCAAAATGTAGTTTTTTTTCTCTAGAACCTCTTCTTTTAAACGGCGGGACCGCATTCACATCATATGGGAATAACTGCCTGAAAGACTTGACCATAAGAAAAACACACAATGTTTTAAAAGTATTCACGTTACAGTGTTAAACGTTACATAAATACACTTTATACACTTCTTTTAAGTGGCAGGCTCTTATCTGCGGTTTATCCCATATGACATGTTTGCATCTTAATCATTGGCATGTAGCTCCTGTGTGAGCATAACAATCACATCTGGAGTTTCTATAGATGAGAGCCAAACTGGCTGTGCTTGCTGTAGATGTAGCCCACACAGAAATAATATAATTCCAGTCACCACCTCTCTCTGTTTTTAATTGTCAACTACTGACTGCCTTTCCTGTTTTAGATAGTCATCATTTTCTTTAGTGTAGAACAACAGACACAGATCATCACCACTAATCACCACTCCACCTGTATCTCACCTCACTGACTATCCATTACACTAGCTTTAGATACACTAATACCTCTTCCCCAGAAGTGCACTTTAGATGTTCCGGTGCTGTACCATGCCATGTGAGCTGTGATTTTCATCACTTATTCTTAGTGTGAAATTTCCTGCGCTGAGCCGTACTGCACTGTTAACGTCCTGCTTGCAAGAAGGGCCAAAGTTTCTTTTGTTCTCACAAGTGATCAAACGGAGTGACCTGCTGTTTTCTGATCTGCTCTTTGTTATACTTTGTTGGGCTGTTATCCTGTCCAGTCTTCCTTTGCAATTATACAGCTGCAGTGCCAATAAAAATAAAAAAACTCTTGCTCATCTTTACTAGTTCAAAACTCTCATGTCTCATCCTGCTGCAGCTTCACATTAAAAGATAAAAAAAAAACATTTCTACAGTAATGTCACAACCAAAAAGGGTATCTGACTAAAGAATGGAAGGAAGTGTTATCTTAGCCACAGAGGGCTAACGTTTAGCTCAAGATAATCTAACGAAACACAAATGAGACTTTTTCAGCAAATCAAATTAAAGCAGTTCAAAGATGGAGTAGATTTTATTACAGCAAAACTAAACTCCTGAGTTACTCACAAGCTTGGTGGTTTTGATATTCAGTTTTGATTTCAAGTAAAAGTGACTAAAGAAAAGACAGAAGTAGTTTGAGATGTTCAGGTCTTGCATGCAGTTTGTCTAAACTCCAGACTTTGAACATGTGATTTAGTGGAGCAGCTCCCTTGCTGTTGCTGTACTATGGATATTCGACATGCGCCAGCAGTGCGAGTCCAGATCACAGCTGCACATGGTATGGTACAGTACAGGTGAAGTGTGCTGTGGAGATCTGGCCTGTCCACCACTATCTAAAACAGTAAAGTTGTGTACTGTAAGTTGTTGAGATCTGTTAGAATAAAAGCATCTGTGTTTCCACAGTAGTTTGAAAAACTGTACCTCTGTGTGTGTGATGTAATTAACACGTGTCCCTGTGTGTATTTGTGGTTATCAGCGCGAGGGTGCATTAGGCGATGATGACTCTGCAGACATGGATGGCGAGAATGGGCGGGGCTTTGAGGAGTACGAGTGGGCGGGGCAGAAGAGGATCAGAGCTACGGCTTTGCTGGAGGGAGGATTCAGAGGTACAAACACACACACACACACACACATATACAACACACAATACAATGCAGATTTTATTTCAAACTAAGTTACTGCTCAGAGGCAGGTTGTTCCTACTATCTTTCCTGTAGTTTTCTGAAGCAGTAATGGATTCAGTGCTGGTGTGTGTGTGCTGTGTGATGATGTGGGTGTGCAGCTTTCTGGTTGTCAGGTGACTGACTGACCTGTCACTGCTCTGTGGTCGTGTCCAGTCAGAGCGGAGTTTGCTGTATGTAGACAGGGTCAGCTCAGCTCCCTGTTTGCGCGCTCTCTCTCTCTCTCTCTCTCTCTCTCTCTCTCTCTCTCTCTCTCTCTCTCTCTCTCTCTCTCTCTCTCTCTCTCTCTCTCTCTCTCTCTCTCTCTCTCTCTCTCTCTCTCTCTCTCTCTCTCTCTCTCTGTCTCTCTGTCTCTCTCTCTGTCTCTGTCTGTCTCCTCCTTTGTCTCTCTGCTCGTCCATCATTCCCTTTGTTCCTGTCCAGAGTGAGCAGTGTCAGTTCTCTGAGACCAGTGTTGAATGTGACCAGGGAGCCATAATGGTGCCAGTGGTCTGGTGGCAGTGTGGGTTGGCCCGGGGTCAGCCCAGCTCAGCTTGGCTCGGCCCCACACAACCCTCTTAGCAAGGGGAAGGAAAACACATTTAGCTGGGCAATTGACCCGCTGGTCACTACTCGGTGTGTGTGTGTGTGCGTGCGAATGTGTGTGCGAGTGTGTGCGCACCTAGAAATGCAATTATAGAAGTGGAAGGGAGAGCTGGTCACTGGGGAGCGCAGCAGCTGCTCTATGACACAACACACATACACTGTTCCCACTTAACTCTCTGTCACGTCTCTTTTTGGTCACTCTTCTCAAGTTCTTCAAACTTTTGTTGTCATTATGTTGTAACTGATTTCACTCTTTATTTCTCTTGCGGGCAGATCTTATTTTACAGTTTCTTTTTTTTCAGGAACTGATGTCTGAATAAATATCACAGCAATCATTTCATGACGTAATGCTGTTTTCACCCCTCCAAATATAAAACAGAAGTGAAAATACCTATAAGTTGATTACTATCTAAAAACTTTATGTATCTGCTAATTTATAGATTTTAGTGAGATGTCTCCTTCCTTTATTATGCGAGGTCTGAGCTAAACCAATGGAAATAAAGTTGACATTCAGAGGGTTAAAAAAAAGTCTCTTCTCTGATATTATGAAGCAAAATGTTGACATGAAATGCTGCTAAATTACTCCCAAGAAATTAAGTTATTTAATTTTTTTAGTAATTTACGTAAGTGGAGCTACAAAATATGATTATTTTCACTATCGATTAATCTTTTGATTTATTTATTTGGATTAATTGTTGAGCCTAGAAAATGTCAAAAAAAAAAAAATAGGAAAAATGACCCTCACAAGCCTCTAGTGCCCAGAGTGACATCTGTTTTTTGTCTGGCCAACAGTCCAAAAGATTTTCAATTAACAATTACACTTCATGACTGAAAGTATGGGGACACCTCTGTTGAATAGTGTTGGACAGCAGTTTGGGGAAATCATCTGAAAAAATCATTTTCAGACTTTTAATGTGGAAGAAGAGCCCTGAACTCAACCCCGTCCAGTGGCTTTGGGTTGAACTGGAATGCTGACTTTGAGCTAGGTCTTACTGCCCAACGTCAGTGTTGGACCTCATTAATGTTCATGTGGCTGAACGGGAACAAATCCCTGCAGCCAGGTTTCCAAAAATGTGTGGAAAGCCTGAACCCAGAAGAGTAGAGGCTGTTAGAGCAGCAGGTTAATGATCATGGTTTTGGGATGAGATGTTCAGCCATCACATATACCTGTTATTAACTCATGTCCACATATTTTTGGCCAGGATATTAATTTTTGATTAGTCAATTATCAAAAAGAGAAGGTCTTAAGTAAAAGCCCAGCCCTGTTTGCTCAGTCTTAATACCTCTTCTAAGCCCAAAAACACACCTGAATGAAACATACAGTACGTTCACTTGAATGTGGGAAGTGGTCTCAGACTTTTGGACCCTTCTGTTCATTTTATTTCTCTGTATCTAATTGTTGGAAATCACGCAGTTTGATCATTTAAACTGCACTGTACTGCACAATGGTGTCCCATTTTGGACTCACTTGTGTTGTTGTGTAAAACGGGGAAAGAAAGAAAGATAGAAGCAAGCCACCGAGATGTGCTCAGATGGAGGTAAAGAGTTGTTGTCATCTCTTAAGAGGCTCTTTCAAACTCTCTTGGCTCTGCCTCTGCTTTCATCTGTCCCTCTTCTTGCTCGCCTCCTTCTCTCCCTGTTCAAGCCGTTGTTAAACACACACATGCTGAGCCTCACCTCCCTCCCTCCCTCCCTCCCTCTCTGTAAGCCAGAGAGAGAGGAGACAAGACAGATCAATGTTGAAATCTCAACTAAACCCTGCCAAAGAGCAGCGCTCGAGGTGGGAGGCGGCTCCCCCACCCGTCCATCCACCTCCCTGATGCTCCTTCCATCTGTCCATCTCTCTTTCACGTCATTAAACTAGCAGACACAGGACCCTTCTGCTGCGCTCTAATAGGGCACCTTGTGATGTGACACAGATAACTGAGGTGGCCTGGGGAGAGCGACTTGAAATGCACAGACTCACACTAGACAGAAAGCTCAGAAGGTGGATTTTGTCTTGAAAGCTCCTCAATGGTTCTAACACACGCTGCTGAATCCTCGGGCTCTCGAGAGCCAACGGCTGGCTAGACGGATAGAGATGTTGCAGGGGGTCTCCTCAGCTGGCAGGATGAAGAGAGGGTCTATCCCTCTGTGAAGTGCTACCCCCCCTTTGAGAGCACAAGGAAGAAAGGCAGAGGGAACAGGGCCCTTTCAAGGGAGAGGAGGGGGAGGGAGGGAGGGAGGAAAAAAATCGAACAAGATCAGTTTATGATTCAACTCTGTGTGAGGGAAGACTTCCCTATGTCTCGCACCGGCTTAGCCAGGTTGAAAGGACTCGCACAGACAGAGAGCTTTCTTTATCTGTCTACTGGACTGTCTGTCTGTGTCTCTCTGCTTTCTGAGGTGGAAAGTTACTAGATTTTACTGAATAACTTTGCAGGATTCATTCCAAAGTCCATATTTAAATCAGAAAGATGATTGATTTAAATTTTGATTTAAATCAGGAACTGTCTGATCAAACAAGATAATAAATCTGATCAGATGTGCGATGCCAACTCTCTGTTTAACATTTTTCAATACTTTTGCCAGATGACCTAAACCACTTTATTTGGAGATAAAACCAAAATGTTAGTGGTAATCCTTCAATGTATAATGGAAAAGTAACGCACACCAAGGGTTGTAGTGAGGTGCTGATCACTGGAAGTAGACTTAAGAGTAGGAAAAAAGTGTTGTAACAAGCCTTCTTCTTGTTGATCCGATTGTTCCCCTGATCAGAACTACAGATGGATCTCTATAGAATTCAACAGGGAGGTAACACATATGTTAGAAACATATTAAATACATCCTCACACAAGTAATCCACAGTCTTACCACCAGTCTTAGCTTCTCTTAACATTTTTGAATTGTATGGATAACATATTGTATTTAGTTCTGCTTTTGTTCGTACTGTATAACACTTGTGTTAGTAATCTTCAAGCTGGAATGTCACTGAAGTTAGTATAGCCACAGACAGACAGACAGACAGACAGACAGACAGAAAGATAGACAGACAGACAGACAGACAGACAGATAGATCCTGAAGTTTGATATCAGGCTGTCTTGAGAGACAGAGAAGGAGAAGAGGGGGATTATTGCGGGTTGAAATGGCCCAGAGGGATTGAGAAGAGGCAAAAGAGGAGAAATCTCTGCTTTGTAAACGGACTTCAAAGATGGCCGTCTCATGTCTTTGTGCCTGTGTCCCTTTTTCCCTCTCTCTCCCTCGCTCTTCTCTCTGACCTGTAAATGGCAGAAAGATAGCGAAGTGACCTTTGACACCCTCCTCTCTGCTTCTTAGGGGGGTCCCGATAATTGCTATGGTAACGGAATGTCGCCGAGGTCGGTCGATTGGTTGATCCGGGCTGCCAGTTCGCCTGATGGGTCCTTTGATCCTCCTTGCTTCTTCAGATCTGTACTTGTAGTGTTACTGTGGGGACATGTATGCAGATTGAGTGTCTCCTGTGCGGTTGTCATGAATAATGTAACTCTGGAGGAAAAAAAAAAAGTGTTGTTACAATGTTAAGAGTCAACAATATTCAGGAGATGGTTATGATAATGAGACAGACTTGGATTGCAGTGTCGGAGTTCTTGTGTGTGTATTGATCCAGAAAAGAGGTGAAACAGTTTATCAAGCAGGACTGCGCTGGAGGAGAGGAATAAAGAGAGAGAATACGTGATACATGGATCGGAGAGAAATATAGAGCCATTAAGGGTCATGGGAGAGATGTAAAGAAGCAAACTGTCAAGAAAAAAAGAAGGAAAAGAACTGGGAGCGAATAAAGTTAAGAAGTAGTGATTATACTAAAAAAGGAGGGATAAAAGCGAGGGGAAAGGAGGAATGGAAAAGATGAGAGGTGAAGAAAAAAAAAAAGGAGGAGGGGGGCGTCAGTGTATAATGTGAGTGAAAGGCAGTTAGAGTGGGGCTGACCTTTCCCTGGCCAGATTAGATTGGCCTGCCAAGACTGCTTAGAGGGACAGATAGAAGCAGTGGGAACACTCAAACACACACACACACACACACACACACACACACACAGCAAACAGGACACACACATACTCACAGTGAACACACGACAGACATGTACAGTGTGCACACGCACAAATCAGGCCACATAAAATCTTCCTGTGGCAAATTGTGTATCAATAAAAAGACACAGCATATCCATTATCCATCTTTAAGGAAAGAATAAACTATCATACTTTATTGTATTTATACTCTTTAATAATCCTTATATTTTAATAATCCAATCCTGTCTACTTAGATTGGGACTGACTGCCTTTGAATCCCCCTTTGAATCAGGTCATACTTTTTTGGGTTGTCTTTATGAAAATTAATTTACACGCATGAAGTTTGGGTAGGTTTTCCATGCATCCGTGTGGTGTCGCACACATGAAAACCTCTACCTTTTCAAATCCTCTGAGCCCCAAGTCACTATCAAAACTAGTTTTTCCCTCCAAACATCACTCACCCAGTTCCACTGTTTATTGCCAGCTGTTGTGGCCAACTAGCCACAGGATCAATAGTTTGATCAATTGATTAGATTACACCCCCACCGCCGCCAATACCACCGCAACACAGAAAAAAATGGTACGCATTAGTGCGTTGGTGGTTTGGAGTCGAAGCTATCTGTTTTCCTCTCCTCTCGGTCAATCACTCAGAGCTGACAGATGAGAAGCTCGGTGGCATTAACAGTTTATCACCTACCCTAACTGGCTCAGCTGACCCCGGGGCATTGTGGGTAAGGTGGCTCAAGCCTCTGTAGTGTCTCAGGGGTGCAGAAGATAGTCTTCCGCTTGAAAACGTGTCTTATCTGAAAAAAAATTACATCTACTGTATAAACTTAAATAAGGACTCAAACTTTAAATATGACACATTACACTGTATCTTACTTGTCACCACAATTTTGTAGATGGAAGGACAGCTATGGAAAGTAAACTGGATGTAGAGAAAGTGCCTTGGAAAGATGTGTGGGAGTCCGAACTTCTTCACTTCTTCACACTTCACATCTCACTGCTTTGACTGTATAATGTAACATGCGCTCTGTTCGCCTTCTGCCATGCCCTGAAAGCCTATAGCCTCAGTAGCTGAGCAGAGCAGACCCGGCAGGCTGCTAGATTTACACTGCGTGGCCATTGTTCCCATATGTTCCCCTCTGCTGCCGAGACCAAATAAAAGTTAAAAGGTCCTTTTTATTTGATCACTAAAAACCATGGGCCTGTTGTAAAACGGCTTAGCATTGGTGGCGCGTTTTATCACAGCGGCTTTCAGTCGTGCTCACATTCTCTCTCTCCTTCTCCCTTGTTTTTTTTTTTTTTTTTTTTTTTTTTCCAGAGTAAGAGTGAAATGAATTACAGAGTTACTGTAGATAGGATGAGAAGCGGCAGCAGATGTTTAAATCCATGAAGATCGTGGGAGACGAGCCCCAGCGGCTGGTTTGTAATTTGACAAAGACACCATAGTGCAGTGAGACAGTGCAGTGCTGAGACCAACTGTTATAGGGAGTCTAGTTTGGAGACTCACACACACACACACACACACACACTGGGACAGGGGGTTAAATAAGATGGCTGTCAACTCTGTCCAGCTTGTATCTGGTCCCCCTACACACACACACACACACACTCGTCACACTAGCACACAGAGCACACTAGTCCAGCTGAGAGCTTGTAGAAATTGGGATAGGTGTAAATAAGATGGCTGTCAGGCCTGTCACTGGTAGACACTCCAACAGCTTCAGAGTCACATCTTAAGCGAAACACATGTGCACACATACTCACACACACCCTTACCTACCTTCAAGTACTCCAATAGGTAAGGTGTAAGTGACATACACACTCAAACACACACACACACACCACCTACCTACCTCTGCGTGGTAGACAGACATGGTGTAAGTGACAGGTAGACAGACTCACACACTCTCACGCACACACAAACACATACACACACACCTTCAAGTGGTTGGAGAGACAGGGCCTAAGTGACAGAGGGACAGACAATCTCAAACAAACACTGAAGAGACGGCTCTAAGTGACGGACACACACACACACACACACACAGCCGGCTCTGTGGCTAAGTGGAGCTGAAGGGAGCAGTCAGGCAGTGGTAAGGGTTTGTCTGAGCGTTCATCACTGGGTTTATAGAAGTGCCACTCACACACACACACACACACACACACGCACGCTTCCACTCTCCCTCTCTTTCTCTCTCTGTCTCAAAGATTGATGGGTAAGATGTCAGTCATCATCAGTTCACCTCCCAGTCTAATGCTGTCTTCACTTTCCTTCTCTGACCAGATCTTCCTGTTTTCTCTGCCAACCTCTAATTGGTCTGGAAAAAGCTGAAGTTTTAAATGAGCTAAAGTTTTTAAATGTTGTGAAACAGTTAATAAAAGTCTTCTTTTTCTATCGTTTATTTTTAATTTAACCGTTTTATCTAGAATTCCTTTTATTTATCTTGCTGCAACTTTAAAATGAGATCATTCTTACTATGATGTGACTTATAGTTGTATCATTTGTATTTCATACTTTGTCAGAGCACTTGTAGTGTTGATCTTAGCACCTATAGAACAAACCTCACCATGATGTGAGAGTAAGTGAATACTGCTCTCCACACATAAAAGCAGATGTTCTCCTATTCTTCCTATTTTGTGTTTATTAAATAAAAGTAAGGCTGACAATTATCTTTATATTATTTCTCAGGAACCGGTTTTGCCACGTGTAGTATCAAGGAGAGTGCGGACAGCGACGCCGACCTCGACGTGGACGGAGACGACACCTTGGAGTACGGCAAGGCCCAGTACACCGAGGCCGACATCATCCCCTGCTCAGGAGCCGGAGAGGACCAAGGAGAGGCCAGGGAGAGGGAGGCGCTACGGGGAGCCGTGCTCAAGTATGAAGTCAAACTGCCAGACAAGATACTTAACCATACTACTTTTATGTAAATGGATGAGAGTTCACCTTATACCAATGTGTATGTGTCTGTGTTGCAGCGGCGGGATGCCTTCTAACAGAATAACGCCCGAGTTCTCCAAATGGGCGAGTGACGGTAAGCATGGCCAACAAAAAACACTCACTTACTATACTGTATAGGCATTTGTAGACTTTTTTTGTTGATAGAAGAATAATTTGAGATTATTTTTTTCCCTCCATGTGTTCAGTCATTAAATTTACATCCTCCTGACAGGCCTTTTAAGTCTGCAGAAGTACGATGTTCAGTCATTTGATTTTTTGAAATTCCGCCAATTTGTTGAATAATGAGCAGGGGCTGCAATTGTGATCATCATTTTGAGAGATGGCATTATTTCAACAGTATTAATTCATTATTCAAATACCTACTCGAAGTGAGTTGTGGTGCCAAATAGTTGATAGCAGCTGTTTAAATAAAGCTTTTTTTTTTAAAAACATGTCGTTTATGTTTTATAAGCTTTTTAAAAGTTAAAAGCTGTGACTGACTAACCACACAAGTGAAACAATGAGGCTCTATTAGCCTGGTAATTATTTTTTACCAAATTTTTAATATCGTTATTATTATATAGTATCGAGAGTGCAAAACACAATCTATTCATTTTGTCATTGTGTGACACCCACCCAACAAGATAATTTACCAAGAGTTTTGTGTATTCTTTTCACTAGAATCTCTGCAGTTTTGAGTTTAGCTGTGAGGTGTGCAAATGGTAACCAGTTAGAAAAGTCATCCACCAGCATTACCAACGTTGGCTCTGTCTTTGTGTCCACAGAGATGCCTTCAACGAGCAACGGGGAAAGCAGCAAGACGGACCCCAGCGCTCTTTCATCCTCCTCCTCCTCCTCTTCCTCCTGCGCCCCGCGCACCTGTAAAAACAGTGAGATCGAAAAGTAGGTTACACAGAAATATTTACACACACGCACACATGCATGTCATGATCCAGTTGTAGAAAATGAGACAGAAAATGACTCTGTCACGTTTCCCACTGCAGTATCAGATCACTCTCTCGTGGTGATTCCATGACTTTCTGATGAGTTTTCTTACTTGTGGGAGAGTCGACTTGTAGAGGGTCATAAATGATGCATTTTGTGTGGATTCTGTTTTTGCCGTGTGTGTGTGAGAGAGAGACAAGGGGGTCTCTTCAGTTATTGATTTTCTCTGCAGTTGTGTTCTTTCAGAGCACAGAGCTGCCTGAGAATCATTAATAGGGACACTGACACAAACAGATACTGGGAAAACACTAATGTAAAGGCAGCAGTGTGAAAACATGCAAATCTTTGTTCACACTGGTGTATATACACACACACACACACACACACACACGCACACGCGAGTTTAAACACTGAAACGTGCAGCAATTCATGTGGCATTCATACAGGAGGCGTTGTGATTTTGTTAATGTTTTATTAATGTTTTTAATACTTTTTGTTTTTGTATGATAATGACTACAAGATGGATTTGGGGAGTAGACCCTTATTTGACCAGTTGGACATTGGATAAACAAATTCACACCAAGATGGAGTTTTTGTTTTTACACACTTCTTACATATGTTTTCTTTTCTGGTGCTCCACTCCCACTGAATATTGTTAGAGATAATGACACAAACCAATGTTGGAGTTTGAAAGTCTCAGTTAACTTGGATAAATAACAGAGTAAGGATGTCCCCTTTTCAAAAAATACACCTCTGCACATTAATAAACACTAAGAAACGAATAAGACTTTGTATATATACAAGTGAAGCAGAAATACTGCACCCCTGCACCTTGCTGTGTTACAGACACACACACACACACACTCACACTCACAAGTAGACGCACTGCCCTATCCATTAGAGCACCCTGTGTGTGAAAGGCCAGCACTCTGTAATTCCCTCATTTCCATCCCCTCATCCATATTCTGCCACAAGTAAACAATCTCTCTCACACACACACACACACACACGCACACCTCGTCCCCTGCATGGGTAATAGAGGTCAGCTCATTCCAAGAGCGCGAGAGAAACGTCAGTGGGCGAGCGAGCAAAGAGAAAGAGGGATTTGGTTGATTGGTTGCTTCTGCATGTGTGGCATATTCTCCTGTCCTTTAGCCCCTCTGCGATTATACACACACACACACACGCACACACTGAGCCGGGGTCAGTGTTCTGCTCCCAACCCCTATTTCTTAAAGTGATTTCTTTTGTCCACCTAAAGTGCCTTTTAGAATACCTCCTAAAAATCACCACTTTGATTTAGTTTTTTGACCCTTCATCTTCAGTCAGCTCCTTTGGCAAACTGTTTACATAAAAAATGATTGGTGAGTTCATAGATGCATTTGTCTTGTCATTGGACACCTGAGTTGAAGGCCATATTGCCTGGCTGAGCAGTAAGCAAATGCCAGAATTTGGGGGCATTAAAATGCATATATACTTAAAATATTGAAGTAATTGTGTGTTCTTGACTGCATGTTTGTAGCTTCACAGAAGTATTATACAGGCCCCTCTTCACCTCTGGGAAGGTTGCAAGCGATAAATGCTTCATTTAAATGAATCAATCGGCACTTAGTGTGTGTGTTCCCCATATTAAATATCAGCAGAGGGGATAACTGGTGAATAAACAGAGCAGCTTGAGGTGTATTGATCAGAAACAGCACTGCAAGGCTCTGTGTGTGTGTGTGTGTGTGTGTGTGTTTGTGTTTGTGTGTTTGCTGTGCGAGAGAATGCATTCGATAAGTTGTTGTCGGTAGTGTGACCATCCCTGTTTTACTTTGTGTGTGTCTGTGTTTGTGTCAGAGAGGAGAACAAAACAGAACAGAAAGCTAAAATATAAAAAAAGGCTCTTTAAGGTTGGAGCCCTAATATAAAGATTGTGTCTGCTCTGCAGTCAAGGGGACAAAACAGCAAAGACTTGATTCCCCTTGTGCGTCACCATAGACTGCAGAACATCTAGCAGCTTCAGGCCAGAACACTTAAAGCTGCACTATTGAAGATATTGTCTTCAGTAGTCCAGTACAACCATTTCATTGCATTTAGTCACAGCAGCTCTTAATGGCATAACATACTCGGGCTTGAGGTATCGAACTATCTCTTTCAATCCCTCGTTCTCTACCACACTGATTGGCAGCATATTGGTCTCAATCATTCGGCACACCAACTGGATGATGGCCTAATAACAAAGTAACACCTACGTTGTTATTACAGATAGACGGTAGGATTAGCATGCTAAGCTAACAGTCCGTCAGCTGTGTCACTTTATATCTGCACCGTGACGTCTTTTAGAGAACACAAACACCGTAAACATAACTGTCACCTGCCCAGCACGGTGCTGTTAAACCGGAGACACCGCAGCTACACTTTATTTTTATACAGTCTATGGGCACGGCTATGCTAACAATGCTAGCCATGCTAACTGGCTGCTAGCTGCCGTGCAGGTTGGTAAAATGGATCTTTGTATCTGCAGGTTGGTGCTCCTGTCAGTGTCAGAGCCTCCGTGTGAGACACTTCAGTCGGTAAATGTGTGTTTTTAAAACTTGTGTTGAGGCTGCGTTCACTGTCAGTCCCGCAAGGTACTGAAATTTGGCACCGATTGAACTAAAGTGAATAACGTGAAGAGTTCAGTACCCAACCCTAGTATGCAAATTAACCTATAGACCGACATGCATAACCGGTCAAAAATATTCTCAGCATTTAACCAATTAACGGTTAACCGTTGACATCCCTAATCTCCACTCACGATATCTGCTGATACCAAGTACCAATCCAATACCAGAGCTCTCTTTCTTAAATATAAATTCTGTATACCACACTGTGTGAGACGCAATGGGAATTTTTTTAACGTTAGGTAACATAAGGCCATGGATCGCTGTGGCACTAAAAACTGAGTTGACAGCCTTCTGTGACAAAATAAATGCAACTAATAGAGGAAACATAGAATTTTCTAATGCTAGAAAATTAATTATTATTATTATTATCTAATGCTTTTGATGAAAAAAAAAAACACGTATTTAATGTGGATCAGTCATGTCACAGCTGATTAGCAGATCTGCTTAATAAGATCAGTATTGATGCCAGTAACAATCCAGCTTATCAGATCGGTGCATCCTTGTGGGTGAACAATTTCAGCCATCATTTCCAGCCCAGGTTTCACATGACAAAGTGCTCACTTATTGGAATAAAAGAAGAGTTTTTATCTTTAGTCCTACGCCCCTGATGATACTGTGATGATTTTGCATCACCATGTGCTTCTTTCTAAAACTTACATCACATTTTTAGACATTTCTTGGCTACAAAGCTGATATTATGACTTTAATGGCCAAAGTGCAGGTGTGTGTGTGTGTGTGTGTGTTGCAGTGTGATGTTCCAGCTAAGGTCTTAGTGGGCACCCAGAGCAGAACATGCCTTAATCTAAGTATTCATTTAAAGGGAGCCAACGAGATGCTGAATGATTGCATTGGAACAAGCAGTCAGCTGGCTGGCTGGAACAATTCCCTGCCTCACTCCTCTCCGCTTGCTATAAATGCACGTATTTGTGGAGCTTCTGTGCCCCTCCGTCCCCAAATGAAAATGAGATTTGTCTCCTTTCGTTACATTGATACATTGTACGTGTGTGTATGTGTGTGTGCGCATGCATTTGTGTGTGTGTGTGTGTGTGTGTGTGTGTGTGTGTGTGTGGCTTTGCACAGGGCACCAATAGTGAAATCTCTCTCTCTCTCTGATCCCAGATGGGTAATGATCTGGTCGCCTCCCGGGGCGTCCTCGTTCCCCTGCTCATTCCCCTGCAAGATAAATGAGCTCACACACACACACACACACACACACACATATATACACGTACAACGACGCTCTTTCCCCTCCAAGATAAATGGCCCCTCCAATGCCGCCAATGCGATTGCTGCCAAATTTGGTGCTCCAGCTGGAACAATGCGGAGAGATTTCCATGTGGTTTCTGCAAATGATTGAATCTGTCCTCAATTTGGAAGTGATGAAGCTAGATTCCTAGCCCCCCCCCCCGCCCACCCACACACACACACACACACACACACACACACACACACACTTTCCAGTCTCTGTCTTTGCCTTTTCCTCTGTCGCCAAGCCACATTTCTCTCTCTTTCTCCCTCCTTTCTTTTTCCCATTTCTCTTGTTCGGTTCTTCCCGTCCTCTGTCTCAATTTTTCACAGGCACTTACAAGATGCCCCCTTCCCCTTCCCTTTTGCCATCTGAGACCTACACGCACACAAACAGAGACACACACACACATCGGGCAGAGGCAGGGGAAATCAATAGTGACTTAAATGTTTTATCATGGTGTGTCAGTGTAGTTAAGGCCTCGGTTAACAGGGTGTAGCAGAGAATGATGCTCTGAAGGGATTTACCGCTGCTATTTTCACAGCACATACATGTGAGAGATTTATTTCACTACCTGCTGGATAAAATGTTTGCTAAAAATGTGGCTCCAAAATAGTTGAAATGAATAAGTTACATAATGTTGTCATGTGTGTGTGCCTGTGTTGAGAGAGCAGCTGAGTGAGGCTGAAATGTAGGTAGACAGTAGATTAAGACACAGGGCTGATTGAGATGGATGGTAGAGGTCTTCAGCTACACACAGACACACACACACTAATGAAATGAGAAATAGCCCCGCACTCGTTGGGGACAGAGCACTAAATAGAGGGGAGGCAGAGCCATCTATCTGTCTCTGTCTGGCTTTCTTGCTCGCTTTTTGCCATTGGGATGACTTGAGATGGAAATGCACTGCAATTTCACTTTCTTTCACCCACAGACATGAGCACACCAACCAAAAAGCCCTGTGGGGCAGTAACTATGTTGGAGTAGTAGCATGTTGTGTCAATGGAAGTTGTATTTCAGTAATGGTTCCTTAAGTTTTATGATGCCGTGCCTTAAAGTCACGGCCACAACTTCAGTTAAAACCTACCAAGCCGGAGCCTCGTCCCACTGAGCTCACAAACACTTTGAAACACACAACTATGTTCAAACACAGAGCAAACATGTACATATAAGTGTATATACATAATTGGATGGAGACTTAAACTGTACATACACAGTGCAGCTGAACACTCGCTGAACGCACTTCGTTGCACTAGTCCATGTCGGATCTCAATTCACTCTCTGGCCAGGTGCTAGCAACTGTTAGACAACTCCTGGGACTCTTATTCATTGAAATTTACTGCTATGCTGAGTAGGAGCTCACTCAGACAGACTATTCTTGTGTACTTCTTGACCCAGGCATACCTTACATTTCTGGTTATAATCCAACTTGAATTGTTAGTTTGTTTCTGCAAGTCCACATGACATGTTTGCTAAGCTTTGGTCCCAGAGTGAGATAAATTTTCAGATTTTGGCTCCAAGACTGAAAAGGTTGAAATCCCCTGAGACAGCTTAAATCAGTGACACACACAAATAGCACAAAGGCCTTAAAGTCAAGGATATTACTTGTGGTTCTTGCTGGCTGTTGATCTCTCTGCGTGCCACATTTAGCCCTAGAGAGTTGTCTTTCCTTTGCTTGGCCCTGTGATATCATCCTGTTCTCCTTTTTACCTGTTAAATCTCTGCACCTCCACCATCCCCTTCCACTTCCCTCTCCACCTCCCTGCCCCCCTGTTTAGATTGCCACAGCCGCATAAAGATAGAGTAACGTGTCTTTTTTTTATAGCATTGGGAAATTAAACAACTTTCTGAATGTGGTTTTCTATAAATCAGCCGTGCTTAATGAATATTCATCAGAGAGATAGAAAGAATAATAGAGGGGATAGTGGAGTGGCGTTGGGAGAAAAGGAGAGTTATACAAATCTTTTTAAGAGTAAAACATTTTTTTACCTTCCCATTTCTTTAACTCGCTTCAGACAAGAAAAGGTGGACCCCTTGGCAGAGTTTTGTGGTCGACTGTGCGTTAGAGGGATTTATTGGAGCTGTTAAAAGAAAGAGACAGCCTTGTTTGAGGGACAACCACATCCAGTCCCGTCCAGCCCAGAGTCCACTGCTGCTTTATAAGCTAGCAGGCTAATCAAGGCTAAATGGCTTTTTACAAGCTCAGAACTAATAAGAGGAGAGGGTAAAGCAGTTTATAGGGCATGGAGTGGCGAGTCAGGCTAGGAGTCCCAATGAGGTCTTTATAGACACAGGATGGTGATGGGGTTACAGGGAGGAGCTACATCGGGTCAACTTTTCCCAGAGACCTGGTAGAGGACACCGGACCTCCTGCTACATTCTTGGTGGTAGGTGGATCAGTGTTAAGAGAGGCTGTTCAGAGGACTTCAAGTCCTTGTGAGGACAGTCAGACATCAGGCTGAAACATTCCTCAGTTAGAAAGACATCAACACCTGCCTCAATAATAGAGCCCAACAAGTACTGGATTTTTCCAGTAATATTTGTTTGTCTGTTGGTTGGTTCATCCAACCACTTTGGTAAAGACAGAAAAATGTCAACACTAGATGGACTGCCATCAAATTTTGTACAGACATTCAGAGGATGAAACCTACCGACGCTGGTGATCCCCTGATTTTGTCTATAGCGACAAATATAGAATGGATAGCAGTTAAATTTGTTACAGACGTTCATGTCCCCCTGAATTGTAATAACTTTGGTGATCCCTTAACTTTTCATCTAGCACCATCATCAGGAATTGTTAAAGGTTTTAGAGCGGTCCTCTTAGAAATGGAAGAGATATGTTTTGATACATTAGTATCTCTTTTTAGAAGTTGTGAACTCTACAGATGTGTCACATGTCAGAGTTTTCAGAGACATTTGGTTTATGCTCCTGGACATGTTCATGACTGATAGAAAGAAATTTAACTAAGGTGATAATACATTTGTCTCTGGCACAGAACAGTGGCTGTTTGAATTCTGGTGATGGCCACACAAACCTCAAATGTTTAATTTTAATTTAATCTTCAATTTACTTTAAATTTTCCATTTATTTTAATGAGCTTGTTTAAAGATTGGAATCAAGGAAGTTAGATGTACTGTAGAACTACTCCAATTGCATACAGCAAAAATTGGTAAATGGATTTACAGAACACCAGCTTGTAGGAAAATTAAGAAAGTCCATCCTTGTTTACATTCCCCTGTAGCCTCTGCTGTTTGAGGATGCAGCAAATCAAGCCATATCCTAGGCCACACACACACACACACACACAGCCACGTATCGTTATCTTTTGCACCCACCCTCCTTTCCTTCTCTCCGCTTGCCCATCTCCATCCAGATCAATACCATAGATCAGCTAGCTATCAGGCTGCAAAATGACCACATCACCATAAACACACACACTCTCTCCATTTTTAACACACAGACACACATACACACCACTATTGCATCTCGCCAGAGAACGAGAGGATGGCTATAATAAACACCGGCTGGCTTGTCCCGGCCTCGTCTCCCTGCGCCAAATCATCATCATCATCATCATCATCTGCGTTGCGGTCTGTGCGTCGGCCGTATTGATTTAGTTATGGCTGCTTCATATGCTGTCGGACAGTGTTAAATGCACATTTTCTGTTATCATGCTACACATTAATCAGAGGCTGCTTAGAGGCAGGAAGAAAGGGAGGATTGTGAGTGTAATGAAGGTGGGGGGGGTGGAGGAGAGAGGGATGGAGGAAGGACGTGTGGAGAAGAGATGGAGAGCAATAGATGGGAAAACATAACAGGAGATGCAGAGGATGAAAGGTGAATGAGAGGTGTAAAAAAAGATGACAGGGCATTTAAGTTAAAGTTGAGAACAGGAGATGTGAGGATGAAAAGGAGGGTGGAGTCTGAGGAATTGTTAAAAGATGGCGAGAATGAGAGAGGGAGGGGGCTGGAGTTGTAAATCTGTTGTGAGATGGGGCCTTTGAGGATACAGCGGTGTTAAATAGAGGGATGTCATACTATATATTGGACAGAGAGGGAGAGTAAGAAAGGGTGGGGGGGGGGCTTTAAAGATGCCCGACTGTGTATTGAACTGCAGTGACAGAAGGTGATGATGAAGAGGTGTTCAATAGAAACATGTAATTCTACATACTGAGTGACAGAGAGAGCAGGTTTGCACGACATAAAGGTCCATAATGTAACAGCAGTGAATGAAAATCTGTGAAGAATTGACACACTTGAATGAAAATGAAATTCTCATTGGGGGATTGAACACATATTTAAATATAGCAGGATCACAGAAGAATATAATTGAGTGTCAAGACTAAAGGTATTAAAGGACCAGTGAGTAGAATTTAGTGGCATCTAATGGAACAGACTTGGCAGAATATAATATTCATAATTATGTTTTAATTAGTGTATAATCCCATGAAAATAAGAATCTTTTTTTTGTTACCTTAGAATGAGCCCTTTGTATCTACATAGGCAGCGGGTCCTCTTCCACGGAGGCCGCCATGTTGTACCACCATGATTCTACAGTACAGTAGCCCAGAACAGACAAACCAAACACTGCCTCTTGAAAGGGGCTTTTGCGTTTTTCACGGCCACCATAGGTTCTCCTACACGCTTGGAAAGGGAGGAGGGGGGTATTTAGTTGGTTGCAATCTGCAACTGGTACGTAGGTCTTTTGAGCAGCCTTTTCAGATTTATCATTGGTGGCTGGTGAGGAATTTCACAGACTGTCTCATACCCATCTATACATCTTGTAATGTGAGTAGTAAACATGCCTCCGTCTCTCTTTCTTTTTCTTCCTCTGCCCCAGAGTAACGGAGGAGGAGTCCACGGCAACCACCATGGAGGCTCTGAAGGCTCGAATCAGAGAGCTGGAGAAGCAGATACTGAGAGGAGACCGATACAAGTGTCTCATCTGCATGGTGAGTATAAAACGTAAAAAGTATAATAAGGACTTCATCTGTCTCTCTGCACTACAGACCTTCATGTCAGAAAGTGCTACGTGTAACACTGGCAGTTTGTGCTTGGGTTAGTAGTAAATAATTTTCCAGAAAGCCTAGCAGCAAAGAGGATGTTGCTCTTTGCTCTGTTGAGCCTAATGAACAGCAGTGGAGCAGCCTGTCCCATGTCAAAAGCCTCCTCAGTATCCCGCAGCTCACTGCACACTGAACAGTTTTTGAAAGGAGAGTTCAGGCATTTCTTGTCAGCTCGTGGCCACATTTAGCAGATATTCAGGTGGTTACCAATTACTATTAAGTGTATCATTTCAAGTTAAATGTCACAACTCATAAGTCAGACTGGGGTGTTGTGAAACCTGACCCTGTTTCCTACTTACAGTTGCATTTGGTTCACTGTTAGAGGGCAACTGTCTGGTGATAGACTGTAAATTTTTGACTTTACGACTTGAGTATCTCATTTGAGAGAAGGTGCAGGAGGTTCAGCCTGGTAATTCTTTTGAAGGCTTCACACTCCCTCTGAGGATCTAGCCCCTGAAATAATCTAATCAAACTGATCACTTTCTGCTGCTCTAAAGGGAAACAATTCCCACTCCACTTCCCTTAGCCCACTCTACTCAAATATTCTGTATTGTTCTTCACGTAAAACTCCACACACAATGAATTACTGTGACCAGACTGCAAATTTTGGTTTTCTAGTTTCCAGCTTTGGGCGACAGACACTCATATTGAATAATGTTAAGTGTATTATGCTGTATGCCGGATAAGTGTGCACATAGGAACTGTATGCATCTCATTTCCCTCAGCTTGTGGATATCTAAGCAGTTTTTTAACTGTTTGAGTGCAGGTGGTGGTGTGTTGCTGTCGTGTCGTGGCGGTTGCAGCTCGTGCATGGCTTTGCAAGTCAACCGAATGTGTGCTGGGATAAGAGACAGTTGTGCTAAAAGGTTGTGTTGCCACCTGATTTGAAACCAAGCGCTTCATATGAGGAATACAGAACAGCTTCAAAACAGACAGGACTCTGACATATATTCAAATTAAAATGTATGTTATTTATATATTCAAATTAAAAAGACAACGAAAGTAAAAGGTTAAATCTGCACAAAATCTGAGCTAGAATCATGAAATGGGGAAAGTTGTATTGCTGTCAAGTGAGAAGATGCTCCTGTGCCCGAGCTTGTATTAATGATTGATTAGACTCACAGATCAATAATATAGGCCATATGTTCATCCTTGACAATATCATGCAGATATCGTCAATATTCATGTTCATCAGGTGCTTCAGATACAACTATACCCGCCCCCCCCATCACAGTTTGTGCGCCCCACTTTGTGTCAAGTACCCATCCTGTCATCGTTCAAGCTTGTGGACAGTGCAGCGTCGGCATCCTGTGCTCGTGTGTGTGTGTGTGTGTGTGTGTGTGTGTGTGTGTGTGTGTGTGTGTGTGTGAGAGGAGCGGGTAATTACCAACGCCTGTGCTTCCTAAAGGTCGCTGGGTGCCTGAGGTGACACGGAGGGCAAGGCACAGCAATCGATCACTCACCGCCCCATGGACACACGGCTCTTCTCTGCTCATCTGTCACTGTCGCTCATCTCTCACACACACACACACACACACACACACACACACACACACGGGCATACAGAGAAACACAAATATGTGCACAACATTTACAAACACACAGACGTCTTACAACTAATCTGTCTCTGTGTGTCATTAACTTGTCACTGTGTGTGATCTTGAAGTCATCAGATTCCACTCACTAATTTGCAAGTAGTAGAAACATGTAGAAGATTTCCACTTGAGCCTAAAAAGCTTTTAGCAGTTATAAACCAGTAACTGGGACACACTGACAAACGCCATCACTCTAAAGTCTTTTTTCTGATGGTTTTCTCAGAATTACCTTCATGGATCATAACTCTCCAATGTTCAGGTAGTTGTACATTAATGGAAAACAAGTGCTCTCCTCCTGTAGCCAGCTTGGCTTCAGTTATTGTTGAGCTCCATGCAGTTCAGTCTCATCAGAAGATTTCTACCCCCATCTGCTGGTCATTTTAGGCAGAGTCACTTCTGAAAGTGATGGTAATGCAACTGGTTCATGTATTACTTATAGTTTATATCTCTCTGCATTGACAATAAAGGCAGATACACCATGCAGATACCTTTACACTATAACAACATTATGATTACAATTCACATATCAACATCATCGCAATAAATACCATAAACACTCGTCTCATCAAATCTACCATAGCACATTTTTGTGTCCATGTCAGTGGAAGTTACTGGATAAGGAAAGCGTTTATTTCAGTATTCAAATGTCATTATCTGCACCTCCAGTCAGACGTAGCAGCAGTTGCAAGCATCTCATCTGTAACCAATGAGATATCTTAAAGATGCAGTGATATTCACTGTGGTGTAGAATATAGTGTGAGTGACTCTCTTGTTGCTGTGTAAACAAGGTCTTCCTATTGATTTCAAGCAACTTCAAGTCATTAAGTCATCATTGTTTTATGTGATCGAGTCGGTGTGAAGAGAGAAGTGTTTCCTCATTGGCTATCCAGCTGTCATGCGCTCACATTTGTGTGTGTGTGTGTGTGTGTGTGTGTGTGTGCGCCTGTGTGTTTGTCAACACGCGCGTTCATATTGCAGTGTGGGTGTATGCATGCGCGATCAGTACAAGCCCGCCTCTGTGATTAGCTGCCACCTTTGGGCCCCTCTCCTCTCCCACCCCCACCCCTCCCTTCCGCAGAGGAAGCCTGCTCTCCAGTCAGGCGCGGAGATCAAGAGGCTAGGGGCGTGGCCAGGGCCCCGGCCACTGGCCGATGAGGTCGGAGAGAGGCAGCCTAAGTCCCTCCCCCTCGGCCTGTACTGCCTGTACAGGGGCCTTGTGATTGGTGGCTACGGCAGCGGCATAAAGAGGCTCCTCCCACAGCCCCTACGGAGGGTAAGGCACCTCCCTCCCTCCTCCGCTCCCCCCCCCCCTTCCTCCTCCTCCCTCATCTCTCCGTTCTTTTCGAGAGGAAAAGAAAGAAGACGGGGTTCATTCATGGCTTCCTCCCTCATCTTCTCCTCCCTGTGCCTGCTTCCCTCCGTCTCTGCTCGTTGCCTGCCTGATATCGTGTCTGTGCGTGTGTGTGTGTGCGTGTGTGTGTGTGTGTGTGTGTGACCTGCAGGTTGCCGGTTCAGTTGCCCCCCATGCTGCCTTGCTCAGTGATTCTGTGGCTGCTGGCTGTGTCGTTCCATGGTTGGTGGTTTGATGCTGTTGGTGGGTCAGGGAATGTACCGTGTTGTTATGTTTGTTGTTTACTAAGTGGCCTGGCATGTGTGTGTCCTGTGAACGTAGTGTCATTTCTTCTTCTCTTCTTTCTCTAGGACTCCTACACGATGCCGCTCACCTCCATCCAGTGCTGGCACGTCCATTGTGAAGAATGCTGGCTCAGGACTCTGGTACGCACCAACTTTCACACTTGTTCACACACACACACACATTTCACCGTGCTGGGGTAGGGCAGCTCCTCATGACATGCAGTTATTGCAGCCTCATTTCATAGTCAGTGAGTTTCTCTCTGTATCCGTGCCCCATAGGGAGGAACTAAAGTGGAATATTCCCCAAATGACCTGTTCTTTCACTGCACGCACACACACACACACACACAGACACACACACACACACACAATCCAGGCAATGCAAACACTTCCACTTTGCAGTAGAGGAAAAGCTTAGATGGAATGGTCCCCAAAAGGCTTGTTAAAATGTTGGAATAAAGTGGTCAACCTTAACCTCCAATAAGGTTTACATAGCGCCTTGGGTGCACACACACACACACACACACACACACACACAGCATAGTCGTCTTGTTGGTTATTAGTTAGTCTAATATATTCAGTTGTGTGTAATTATCTGCTGTTAATGTGGTAAATGGAGCGCAGAGAAAAACAGTGTTTCTGCTGCTGGGAGGATAAACAGTCTCCTCATTTGCTTTCTCTGATTTTGTTGCTGTTATCTCGCCTTTCTCTTCACATCCTGTGTTTTTGTCTTTTCCTGTCTCACAGCTCTGTGACTTCCCTCTTTCCTCACCTCATCATTTTTCCTCCCACAAGCTTCTTCCTTCTCACCTGCGTAGTTATAAACTCTTAAACACCATCAGTTGCCAGTTTTGACACAAGCTGGGAAACAATTAACAAACCATTCCCCACTATTAGCTCCTCGTACATTAACACGTACAATTAAAGAACCACGTTAAGAGCTTTCACGGTGTCAATCAGTTTTTTTTCCAAGAATAAAATCTCCATGGTGTCAGGACCAAAACTAAAAGCTGAAGCATAAATCTGTGTAATGTTTGTGTCAAATACTCAGCTATGAAATAGTGAATAAAAGGCAGCTGATAAATACAAAATATTCCACCAGAAGTTAGTATTTATTAGCCACAGTAAAGCTGCATCACATGGATTTAGTGATGCAATGTTGGTCTCTCAGTCTGCTTTGGAATATTGGTTCATAACAAGATACTCTAAAAACTAATAAGCGAATGCCCAGTAGCATCTTGAGCTTAGCATAGCATGATGAGGATTACAGCCTCAGTGGCCTCTTCTATGTTCATAGATTGTCCTTTGAATCACCACATACCTCATTTTTCTCTCTTGTAGGTATAGTGAGACTTTTTAAAGGCCACATCTCAGAGTACAGGCTGTCCTCTGACATGTCACATTACATGAAAGCACATCGTTCCCTTAGATTCTGCATCACCTGCTCTCATATTTATCTCAGCTGTTTAGTTTCCACATGGCGCTAAGGATTTCTGCTCTTATAATGGATTAATTGGGCGTTTAGATGTGCTAATGTGTCTGGAACATGCATCCAATTTAAAATCAATACTGATTCATGAAGGATTTCTTGTGGGTACCAACAAAACAGCAGTCTGTGCATGTTTTATAAATTAGGTTTTAGGGTTTTCTTTCCTTTTTCCCGCTTTTTACCAACTAATTCAAGAGAGACAGTAAGAAAACATTCATGAATGAGGCCCATTGTTTCCATCTGCCATATACCTGTACACTGTGTGTGTGTGTGCACCCGTGCATGCTGCCGTCACTGGTCTAATGCATGGAACACTAAACTCATAACCTGGAGATAGCTATAACAGTGCCAAGTTGATCAAAGTAAATGCCTGGGAATCTAGTTAACGTCAGCCCAACCCCTCACCGCTTTAATGAGCAAGGCAGCTGGAGCGCAGTGTGACGGGCACACACCCACACACACTTAACGCCCACACTAAACAGAGTGCAGAGCTCCGACTTTGCAAACAAACAAACAGAAATGTTCCCTCACCCAGTGTACGAATGGAAAATTGTCACAGATGCATATTTCTCTTTTATCATGGAGCATCATGGGAATGTGACAGGTGTCTCATCAGGGAAGGTTTAGAGGTTCTGTAAATTCTGTGGAGACATCAGAGAATATCATGTTTTACAAATGAGTCTCTTTACAGGAATGTAGCATTAGATTCGCACATTTATTTGTTTTTCAGACAGACGTAGATGGAGAGCAGACTGTTCAGCTGTCAGTGATGACATACATATGTTGCTAAGCCTTGAACCTCCAAACCTTTTTGGTATCGACTGAAATGTGTCCATAGCACTGTGTATCAAAAGCTGTCAAGCACCTGAAAGCTGGCACAGAATGTCTGGTCAGATTTATTTTTTTGATCAAAGACTTCCTGAATCAAATAAAAATTGGTCAATTTTAGATTTGCCCAGCTGTTTGTGTTTAGACACCATCTAAAATTTGGAAAAGTAACTTGACCTTCTTTAGTTAAATGAAGTTTTGTAGAAAAACATGTTCATATTCCTCAACAGAAGGCTTTGAAAAAGTACCATTTTGGTATCGGTACTAAAACTCAGGCATTGTAATGAAAGCTCGTATAGAAAAATCTCAAACAATACCCTACTGTGTAAACCAGTGTGAATCAGACCATGTGTGGGATCCCAAATTTTTCTGCTCACCTCCCTCTTTCATCCTCTCTTCGCCTCCACACTTTTCTTTCCTTTTCTTCAACCTCTGGAGATTTCAAGAGACAGTTTAGAGCACTCTGGAGCCAGACATCCTCTTAGCAAGAGTGTGTGAGACCTGTCAGACCCTTCAACCACCTCAGTCCTTGTGTGCGTGCATGCATGCATGCATGTGTGTGTGTGTGTATTCCTTTAGCCTATGCGGCCACTCCAGAGAGTTTATTCAGTGGCTTACAGGAAAAGAAGCATATTAATCTTCGTAGCATTTGTAGTAGCCAGCGTGGGTTTGGAAAGCACAGGCACTCCAGTTATGAGATCTCTTCATTCTGTCGCCCCCACGTTAAATATCACACACACTGTTTCTCTGTGACTCACATAGTCCACGTTTTACTCACCTTGTACACACATTACAGTGGACTGACTAAAGTCTCCACATGGCAGAGAGATACTTTTGTGATGGGTGATGGGTCAATTTATAAGCATGTAGCCCAAATATGTCTAACAGGTGACTTTTCAGAGGGGTATAACATTTAGAATGACATGTCCTTAAATTTTTGTTGTAATTATTAGCAAGGTTCCTATTATGACATAAAAGAAGCAATAGCTGCAGCTTCCTCTCCAAGTTAATTCCAGATGTACCACTATACTTATTTACATAATCAGTTTTGACATTTATAGTTATGCATACATGTGTAGCCAATTGAAAAACAGCACAATAAAAACAGCTGGCAGGAACGCGCCCGCAGCCAGCAGTTACCAGCCACAAGAAAGAAACAAGCAAGCGGGGAAAGAGACAGAGAGGTGGAGGACAGTGGTAGAGACCACCCAGTCAGAATGTTGTTCTGCTGTCAGCCCTGTGTTGCATATTATCACCTGCTGCTTTACTGCAGATGGCGTACTATCAAAGCAGAGCGGAGGGAGAGGAGAAGGGCCATGAGGGAAGGCCGTGAGATGGTACTCAGCAGCAAACATTAGGGTTTAGATTACCGGCGCTGTCAAGCGCCGGTAAACTGTCAGAAGACACATGCAGCTTTTATACAGATCAGTGTTATTGCAGAGTTCAGTGTGTCTTTCCTGCTCACAGCCAGTGCAGTGCAGATCCAGACTCATCCTACAACTACCCCCGTTTTCCAAATATTGAATGTGCAAATGTATAAAAACAAGACAAAGATAAATCCTCACATTTGAGAAGCTAGAACCAGCCAAAATTTGCCATTTTTCCTTGATAAGTTCATGAGTCAAAACTGTAATTTTCTGTCTATCCACTAATTGAATAATTGAGGGATCATGATAATAAAACCATCACCATGTTTTTCAGCAACCAAGCTAACTGTTGTCTCTCCACCTGTTGTTCTTCACAGGGGAACAAGAAGCTGTGCCCGCAGTGCAACACCATCACCTCACCTGGAGACCTGAGGCGTGTCTACTTGTAAAGAGCGCACCCACCCCCCCACCCGTTTCTTCATCCTTCCAATCCATTCCTCCGTCATCTTGGATTTCCTCTCCCCGTCGATCGTCATTTGTTTTTTTATTTTTTCTTTTCTTGCAGCCCGGGTCGGTAGCCCCAAACCCTCCCAAGAGCCCACAAAGACAGGACGGGCTGTCTTTGAGACTCTGGCTCTTTGAGGAGGTTGAAACTGGCTTGAATTAACGACTTGAGCAGCGCTCACCGGCTGTCTGGCTGCCTGGCCACACACAAAAAAAAAAAATGAAACATGCAGACACGCTGCAGTCCTACTGGTCAACAGGCTTGATATGACTCCCTCTACATACTGAAGGACTTTTATTCAGTGGAGAGCCTGATACACCCAGCTAAGCCCTGCTGAGACCTGGTAGCTTCACCCTGCTGGAGCTGGACCCTAAAGGAACTTCTTAATACAGAATCTAAAAACTGCTTTTTCCCCCTCTAGCTCTTGACATTTCAGTGGTGCTGGACAACGGGCTCTACCCTGATGACTTGACAGAAAGCTGCTTTTTGTTTGTTTTTCTTCCTATTCCTGGCAGAGAGAAACTCTATCTTCATGCCCCTGTTGCTTAAGAGAATTAAAAAAGGGCCTGTCCACTAAAACTGAGCTTTCAACCAAACTGAGAATAACCTCACCACCTTGAAAAGGAGTTTGACACTCCTCCTCCTCCTTTCTCCTCCACCTCTTCTTCTTCTCGCGAGCCTTCGCCTCCCCTCCTCCTCTCCTCGCCTCCTCCCTCTTTTGTGGTGTTCTAGTGAAGTAAACCAAAAGTTCCCCACCCCCCACCCCCCCTCCCCCAAAATGCAGTGCAAGCACATGTAATATAGTTCTATGTATGTTTACAATGTTGGGTGTAAATGACATAGAGTTCACACACACACACACACATGTACACACATACGCAAATACATGCACACACATTTACCATCAGCAGACACACACAGAAGTATATAATATCAAAGTCCTGTTTTTAGTTGGAAGGGTTTGGGAATGATGTTTGGGGGGGAAAAAATGGCTGGAATAAAAGAAGCCTTCTGTATTTTTAAAAAGAAGATCATTTGAAGATCCGTTGAGGTTTTATTTCACTGTACAGGAATAAAAAAATTAAGTAATAATAAACTACTCGAGACTAGATGGTCAAGATTTAGGTGGTGTAATTTTTCTGCAGAGTACATTGAAAAACTGTAGATCTGAACATGAAGCAAGGAGAGATTTTTTTTGTTAGTTTTAAGGAATGGAGAGATTCCTATTGCCCAAGACTTACTGCGAACTAGCAGAACGATGGAACTGCTCTTTAGTTGCAACAATGTCCAACTGAGCCTCTTCTTTTAACCTCCATCTGTGCTTCCTCTCAGTTGGGAGTAACAACATGCTCAGATCATAGTCTAGACACTTTTTGTTTTACCCCTACATGTCTCAAAAGAAAGCTTTTTCCATTGTTCTCATACTGCTATGCTGCGAAAAGGTCCCAAAATGGCAACCCCCGAAGGGCAGGTTTCTTTTCTGACTATAATAGACGAGATGGATGGCCAAGACTGAACTGGCAACCTCCAGACCCGCAACATCCCCCCACCCCCTCCCTCCCCTCCCCTTCCCTCTACGGCAGCAGCAGCCAAGGTGGTGGTGTGCTTTGTGTTTGTAAAACTATGTATTCTGTGACGTCTGTATTGTTGTAAGAAATGCTGAAAAAAAAAAAAAGAAAAAATAAAACTTCTCAAATATCACGAGTGGTCCTGTTCACAAAACCTGGGCGGTAAAATAAGACATAGTGAAGAAAAACTGTTCCTGTGTTCACTGAAAAAAAAGGTGAGGAAGATGGCCTTAATGCAAAAGAGACACACATTCTGTTCATGTGCATTTTCATCTCCGTGTCAGTAGTGTTCGCTTTCTCAAAGGGACTTTTTTTTTTTTTTTTTTTTTTTTTTTTTTTTTTTTTTTTTACATCTGAAGTTGATCATCTCCATCCACTGTGAAATAATGTAAAAGGCCCACAGTTGAAACGTTCACCTTTGTTTTCAGAGAGAAATAAACAGGGTCTGGGATCCTTCTTCATGACAAGACAAATAATTCTGGGGCGAGTAACGCATGAGTTGGATCAGCTGCGATGCCTGAGCTCATCTTTTTTTTTTTTTTTTTTAGCTTTATTCCCTTTGGTTTTAGCTCATTACGTAGCTACACATCCTGGTAGAGTAACACTCGACAGGATAAACAGGATGTGGTGCTTTCACGTTGTGATTCCTCCAACCCTCGGTTGATTCGAACCTGCCCCAAAGATGACAAATTGCACAAGAAGATTGTGTCAGAACTAATTTGTGTCTTGTATATTCTTGGAAATGGTACATGTCTTTCCCGTTTGTAAACTACATTTGACATTAATTAAATGATTGTAAATCTCAATTACCCCCCTTGGCTTTTCTTGTTTCTATTCCCCTTATTGCTTCTAATGCATGTGTGCCAAGGAGACATTTCACTGTTACTCTGCTTCAGAGGTGTTTGGGAGTCTGAGCTAATGTTTCTACTGGTAGCTTATGTCAAGTGGGACACAACATAGAGATGAGAGAACACACACAGGTGTTGGAGAGTGCTGCTGCTATGCGAAAAAGTCGTATAAAGCCTTTTGACTACGGTAGCCGAGAACAGCCATGTTTGCAATTTCCCTTTTTAATGCCGTTATCTCCAGAGTTAATTATTTCGTTATCTCGAGAAAACGAGCTTTGTTATCCCGAGATAACAAGATAATCACCCCTTTATCACAAGAAAACAATTTCTTATTGAAAATTTGTTGGCTTAAGTACAATATCAATTAAAGTGGGTCCTGCGTTATTAGCTAATCTCGTGGCCCTGTGTCAAAATCTAGGTCAATTCTATATTGTGCTCACATAGTGCATTCTCAGATAATGTGTTTTACTACAAGCTAACTGACGGAGAACACATGAGGCCAGGTGTTACTAGCACAAGAGTACTGGTTGTGCTCTGGTCATATAATATCATTTATAGTCGGCTGTGTGTTCTGTAGAGGTGACAGGGTGCTTTCACATTGCACAGAGGGCAGATGGTGGGGATGGGGGTTAATAAGCACAAATATTTGGCACACAGACGATTTTAAAGTCAAACCTTGTGTTTTGCACCAAATCTATTTTTTTTCAGTGTCTATCCAAGCAGAATGCTATAAGAGATATTTACGGGCAGAGCTTTGTAGAAGATGCCGCCACGCTAAAAGCCTGTCTTCCATAAGGTGAAATAACCACATGTATATGTGTTAGATCATTGTCAGAGTGAGTCATTAAAGAGACAAGTGTTGTCAGATGCTAATAAAGTTTTATTGAAAGGGAGGAAGCAGGGTTGCAAGGTCTGCGGTTTTCCTGTGGAATTGGGCTACTTTTGAAGTGTTGCTGCGGGTTGAATTTGTTTGTCCGCTCGTTGGGTAGAACTGTTTTGCATGCAAATTACATGAATAATATCTATAAATAAAAATCCATATTTTTAATGAAATTTATTTATACCCAAATCCTACCAAACTGAGTCTAGATCCGTACATACACACACGCCAAAATGCCACCCAAGTTCACACACACACAATGTGCTGTAATGATCCCCGCCGCCCGCCTCTCGATCCCAACTCTGGAAAACTGCTTGTAAAGCTGGCACACTAAACATTTATGGTGTTACTTTGTAGATATTACAATACATTTGGCAATGATAGCAATGCTGTTGGACTCAGTGTATATGGTTTGGCAGAGGCATATTTTGAGTTGTGGTATTGGGCTGGTTTTGTCTCACAGACCTGGCGACCCTGAGAGGAAGCCACAGCAGGAGGTGAGTCTTGCTTCAAACCCAAATGCTGGTTACACTGATCACATTTCTGTCAGAAGAACCAATGTGAGCGCATCCATCCCAACCACCCCAAACCTATATGTCAATGTAGACATTCTTTAAAACTTTTCTGCTTGCTATCATTAGCTAGCACTTCTTTTCAAATTAAGCCGCTTGAATAGAAGTCACTTGAGTCAGTCAAAATAACCCAGCTGGAGGTGCTGTGTTCTTCATATTTCTGACGTTTGGGTTTGGCTCCCGTGGCTTCAAGCTGCAATGCTCTTGGTATTACAAATTGCTTAATTTTGCTACTTTGGGTGCCTTAATTGCCTCCATGAGCCACTGCTGCTGCTGTACCTGTTGACTGCACTGGTTAGTGGGCCAAATCAGCAAGCCAAACTACAATAACTAACCTGTTTTATGAACACTGCCATACACCTGTACCGCCTGTTCAACTCAGGCGTTATCTTTGCTTTGTATCTTCACTAAACCTAACGTGTTAACCTGGTTCGACCTATTGTGGTTAGAATCCTGTCCAATAAAGTTGTAAACAGGCTGGTAACGAATGCAAGGACACCCACCAAATCTTGACATATAACTTTATATAACATACATATAACATTGCGTCACATTGTGACTTCAGTCCTACAGCAGGAATATCTCAGGTAAGTCTTACGTGTGAGGTGATGTAGGAATAGTGAGTGATTAAAGTGGTTTGTAGGGAGCAGGGCCGCCGTTTCACTGGTTAGTGAAGCTGATCCAGAGGACAGCATTGCCATCAAGAGGACTTCAACACAGAGTCACTGCTCTCTCCATAAAACTCCATGTAATCCCACTATTGCTATCAGGCAGCTAGCGATCAGCAGTTCGCCAGATGGTGTCAGCATGCTTGAGGAAAAGGTGAGTGTGTGTGTGTGTGTCTGCATACTCTTGTTAAACAGTGTTGTAGGAACCAACCCTGCCAAACATCAGAGCTCATTTAGCAGCCGCCTGTAACATTAATTAGCAAGAATTACAACAATATGATCTCTCTTACCACTATTTGGTGCTCAGATCTGTGTCCAAGCCTTAAACAAAAGCAGTATTGCCTGTTCCAAGATGAGGCCTTATTAGACTCAGCCCTGCCCAGTAAGCGCTCCTGTAAGTGCTGTCAGATGTTAATAAAGTTGGAGTGAATCAGAGGCGACCACAGCAGGACGTATACTTTGTAGAATGTTGCGGAGCTTTGTTTAGCTCATAGACCCGATTAAAGCCAAATTCTGTTAGTATATATGAATATACAGCGCAGTCTAATAAGTGTCTAATGAGTAAGTAATTTGGACAGTACCACTTCTTAAGTGTTTATTGTGTGTGTGTGTGTGTGTATGTTGGATATGAAATGAAAATGACTATCGGTGCTGCATTTCTTTGAGCAATTGTGGCTTTTTAAGGGGGACCAGACCAAATTTAAAGATTCCCTCCAGATATATTTCAAGACTTATAAAAATACCCGCCTTAAATAATAATTTGTGTCTGATAACTTTTAAAGCATCTCTCCAAAGTCTTAGTAAGTGTATCGCTTCACTTTGGCACATTCTACCTGGGGGTAAAACAAGCCTGTCTCAAGGGCGATACACCTGGAGACATAACTGAGCAGAAACACAGTATGCTGTGTATTTTGTGGAGCTGACAGTAGCTATCATGGGAGGATGGAATAGAAATGGCCTACAAGAGGAAAAAGCTTAGATATACAGAGTTGGCAGCAGAGGCAGAGGGGTGTGGCTGAAACTTAAGGTATGCCCAGTACAGGGTGGCTTTAGGGGTTTTGTTGGCCAATCAGTTTTAACTGAACTAGCTTTAAGAGGGCAGAGCCTAAAGCAGGCTGTGAAAAATATGGCCGACACTGCGGCCAGTTGTGGGTAAGATTAAAGGTAAGTGCAGAATCTTGAAAAATCCACAGTGTGTCCACACAGTCATTTAGTGCAAAAATGCATTTAAAAGTTTATCTGAAGCTTATATGAGGCTTCAGCAGTCTGAGTTAGTCATATCAAGTGGATATCTGCCACATTTACAGTCTTTTTACAGAACTAAAAAGACTGTAATGTTGAAAGATATCTACTTGATTTGACTCATTTAACTTCAGATAAACTTTAAATACATTTTTGCACAGAAGGAGGACTGTGGATTTTGTCCCTTATCACTTACATTGTAAGTGCATTATGAAGGGATCTTGTAATGGTCAGTATGATTGATATGATTGATTATGGCAAGAAAAATCTTTATTTGGGCACCTGGCTGTTGTTTGAGGCAGAGTTGAAAAATTGTGAACCCGTCCTTTAACATTCAACTTTTTGCCTCAGAGCAGCGGCAGCACAATATTAATACACTGTGTGCAACACATTGTCTTCCAAATTGTCCTGTATGTGTTGGAATAAAAAATCTGACTCTGGTGACTCCTAGTGGTAGTCAGACAAATAAACAAAGTCATGAAAATATTTAGAAAAATGCTAGTTATTCTATATGTATGGGCTTTAAAAAAATTAATTCAGCAACATTTTCTCAATGATACAGGTGGCACACATGCTGCAATATGAATATTCATATATTAACAATTTCAACACAGTTTTGACTAAAAGGTCAAAATTATCCCTTAAAACTATTTGTCTATACAAAATATAGTGTCTAGAAGTATGAAGCATGCCAGGTTAGTTTTGATCAAGTGTGTATTTACAGTGTTTCAGTGACACTGTGTGTGGGTGTGGGTGTGTGTGCGTGTGTGTAACTGTGAATCCCACTGATGCTGATCCATGGAACTGTCTTTTGGAGGTCAAACAGTATGTGTCCTAATGTGGATGTACACAGTATGGTCTGGTCATTATTGGCATTTTATACACACACTTACACACACACACACAGACTGATCAATATTACAGTACTCTCCCTGCTCCGACGTCCTCCCTGCACCACTCAAAGACACCCATACATATGATATAGAATGTACACAATGCACATGCATAGACCCATAAATATACACTCATGAATGCACACACACACACAGTTTGACACAAACTGCATATTGATTTAATCACTGACTTACTCTGGGCGGATGAAGAGAACAGTATTGGCCAGTTCCCCACAGTGTGTGTATTTAGCTCCAGGTTTGGTGCCAGAGGTGCCAGAAAATCTATTCAAGAGGCGCCTGCAGAAAGAGGCAGGAAATTGAACCAGTTGACAGAAGAACCCCCCCAAGGCTGGTTCAGAGTCATTAGGGCCATTTAGCTCATCAACTAGTTCCACCCAAAAACCACTAGCTGTGTTCCCATGGTTTATGTTTCCTACTCCAATTATATTGTAGGACTGAGTTGTAAATGCTATATATAAGTACAAATACAAGTACTTACTGTACTTAAGTATTTAAATGTTAAGTTATACTAAAGTATTTACAGTTTATGATACCTTATACTTACTTTGCAGATTAAGATTTTACATACAAAACATATATGTTTGTAACATATGACGCACAATTATTGATAAATTGCCACAGTTTGTAGAGTAGTTAAAATTAGCTCCACCTCAACTAGTTACAACATTAGCATGCTGCCTACATGTTAATGCATCAATAATGATAGATCTATAATAATAAATAATAATACAACACTCAGAACATGAGTATTTTTACTTTTGATACTTTAAGTAAATGTTTCTTATTGGACTTACATACTTTAAGTAACATTTTGAATACAAGGCTTATACTTGTAAAAGAGTATTTTTGCACAGTAGTATTGCCACTTTTAACTAAAGAATCTGAATACTTCAGTGCAGTAAACATGGAACAGTACATTATCTTGGTGTGTTCACGCCTATATAAATGGGACCTGTCCCCCTGCAGTGACTCAGGGTTTCCACTGGGTGGCAGTGTTTGATAGCAGACACCATGTCCACCCTGTCCTTATTGTAACTCCATTACCAACATAACCTGGTTTCTATGAGTTACATGGTTACTTAGGTGCCTTTAAATGCACTGAATGAAAAACAAAATCTAACATTTATAGTTTTTCTTCTCAGTAAGTTATCTGGTACAGGATGCAACATGTTCACTGGACTACCAATATATGTTGAAATCCTATAACACATACATGAAGATAAGCCACTCAGAAAAATACTGATAGAATCACATGTACAATTGTTACGAAAGTCTATGAACCTTAATCCACAAATTTTACCCCACTGACCTGATTTTAAAGCTGACCAGTGTCTAATTGTCAGAACAAAATAAGGATAAGGCTGAATAAAACAGTGACATGTATATACATGTAAACTGATGTTTTTTTTTCCTTAATTAAAATGTAGGAATGCCAGTAGCCAATATGGAAAAAGGACAGAGGGAGCTGGGAGAAAAAATGAGGAGCGAGGTCATCTCATCTGTTTCATCTACTCCATCAGTCCCCTTCACCACTCCTCCTTTCATCTCGGTCAGCCCCCCAGGGGAGAACACTGGTCCTCTGTGTGTGTGTGTGTGTGTGTGTGTGTGTGTGTGTGTGTCAGGGAAGGGGGGGGGGTCTTGGGGTCTTGCCACAGGATCTCCATATCTTGAAAGGGGGAGATGACAACATAAGATAATGGTGAAAAGGAATAACGGGTGTGTGGAACGTGTTTCTGTGTGTGTGTGTGTGTGTGTGTGTGTGTGTGTGTGTGTGTGTGTGTGTGTGTGTGTTTGGGGGGACTCATTCCCCCCCTAACCCTTCGGAAAAACCTGTGATGTTCTACCTGCTTGTCTTTACCCCCCCCCCAAACTTATATAATATATGTTGCTCTCTTCCATGAATGAAGTCACTATCACCTTTGTTGCCATCACTCTATTGGAATGAAAAAAGTAGTTCAGTTACAGTTGGTCTGGTTGGAATAGATATCTAAAAATAACCATAGTTTAGGCAGATGGCGGCACTACAAGGTCATAGGGTCATCACAAACAATTGGTTTCCCCTATTAGGACCATGACTATGCATGTAAATCTTCTCAAAAATTGGTCTACTGTTGGTTCTCAAGAAAAAAATTGGAGTTAGTTAAACTGTAAAATAACCTGAATCTGATTCACATTCACAGTTATTTGCATTCCCACACAAGCACAGCTGTAATATAATAAGACACAACTGCCAATAACACTCTTTGTCTGTCATCATCGACATGATAGCTCGAGCACACACACGTTTTGATGTGGTGTATGCAAAGCATTGCTCACATCCTGCTCCTCGTGTAAAACGAAGCAAGTGAGGTGTGACCTGTGTTCACTGATCCTGTGTCAGTATCCCGTGTCAATCCTAACCGCGTGGTGTGAAGAGACAGCAAACTGTTGACATATTAGGTGGGGCGACAGATCACCTTATGTCGGTCAGCTGGATTCCAATGTCGCTCAAAGCTCCATAATGGACGGTCAGTCACTGTAAAAGGACTTTATCTATGGATTATTAGTTTATCATCCAGCATTCACATGAAGAAATCATGTCAGTTGAGTATTTGTGACAGATGACATCTCACCAAAATGTTCAGAAAAGCAAAATCACCCTAGTTTTTGGGAATGCAGTCATGCTTTGACATTACAAAACAAGATTTTCCTCTTATATATAAGTCATGACACCTTAAAAAGGATATAAAGATGGCAAAAACATTCTAATAAATCTTCCAAATCCACTTTTAAAAAAGAAAGGAAATACATGTCAGAATAGATCATTCTAGTAATCTTTTAATATCAGTATAGCTCAGTGTAACCTCACAGTCTGTCTGAACTTGATTTTAATATCTCTCATGTTTTGCTATGTAAAATAAATTTTAAAGTTGCTCAAAAGGATTTCAGTGTGACACATCACATTAGGTAACAGCAGGCCTGTTTGCAGGCACAACTAATCTTCCCAAAGCCTGACTGTAAGGTAATGATAAGTTTTGTTTGCATGGCGCTTTCTGTAATCGCCAAAGAGCTCAAGTAAAGATCAACAAAAGGTGATAGACAACACACACACACACACCTGCTCACAAGACGAAGTTGTAGTAGTAGTTTTATTTGAATATTTCGCAGGTGTTGCAAGTGTTGTTTGAGGCTGAAAGATGAAAGTCTGGTAAAATTCCAGCAAGTTTATCTCATTCACAAAAGCAGAAATGAAACTAAAAATATGACTTTCACGGTTTCTTGTTGCTGTCCATTGTGCAAAATTGCAGAATTCCATTAAATCAGTCTTAATGAAAACTGATTTCAAAAACATTGTCTCAAAAATAGAGCCTAACTTTCAGCTGTTCGAAGAAGGAGGATATTCCAAACTCGTGGTCCAGGATATCCTGTAGTGTTCAGTTGGTGTTTGTGAATGAAGCATTATTGTTCATTTTACTGCTCCTGTCTGAACACACACAGATAAACTCATGATAGACAGCCGTTTACACAGTCTCCTGTGGAGCCCCCTCCTAACTCCTCTGTTGATTATCCTTTAGAAATCAGATGGTTACACTTAAACATGACAGAAGCTAATCCATGTAATCATCTCATAACTAAGATGTCAGTTTGTCAAAGGGGAAGATTTTTACAAGCAAATGGCTAAATTTCATCCTCGAGCAAACAGGGAAACAATGCTCAGTTAGCAGAGGCTCAACACAGAGAGGCATTATAGTGCTGCTGTTTTAGCGCTGCACACACCCATTGACACACACAGGCACATTAACTGTTTAAGAGGGATCAAACTAGCCTTCATTGTGAATTGTTAGACATTTGGAAGTTGGTGCAAGTACTGGAAAATATTTTAAAGCCAAAAAACTTAACACCCCCGCCACCAGGGCACTTCACAGAGAGGTCAGAGGTCATGCTCACCTGCCTTGAACCTGGTGGAATTCAGTGTCTTGCTCAAGGCACTTCAGAGCCAGACCTCAGTGTGTTTGGATGGGATTAAAGTCAAACTGAAATTTCAATTCTCCTTACTTTTTGTGTAAAGGAATATAAACTATGACGATACAGCAAATGAGGATATTGAGATTGAATTTTTAAAAAGATTTGTGGAAACAGCATCTACACTTTAAGCCTGTGAGTGAGCTATTTCCCATGGCATCAGTTAACTGATATGTGAGGGTTGGTGTTGCAAGGAGACGTGCTGTCAACTTTTGTGGTGACTGGAACATGTCATAGTCCTGTCCAGTCTACGTACGTTGATACAAGACATTCATGTCCCTCACATACAGCTAGTTAGTGACAACATTCAACATGGATTTGGGGATCCATTGTGCTGTTAAGTTTGTATTTCACTCAGAAAGTGGAAGCTAGCATGCTGGCTAACTAGGGAAATGGAAGCTAGTTAGCCCAGCTTGCTAACGTTGGCATTGATTAGCCAACTACGACATTACTTTCTGTTCATGTTTTTTCAACACCTGCTGAGTCATCGGCAGCATGACACTTGAATTTCTTTTCTTTGGTAATTACAATGTTAATAATCACACAAGTGGTTAAACACACAAACACCAAGGATAGCCTACAGATCAATTCTTTGCAAAAAATGATTTGTGTTTCCTTGATCAGGAGTCATTTGCATAATAAGCCCATAGGCCTTTAAAGGTCACACACACACACACACACACACACCTTTTTCAGTAATTATGTGTGTGCACAAGCAAGTGTTTGTGCAGGCTGACTGCTGTTTGCTCACTGTGATGCAGAATAAACTCAAGCTAACTGTTTTTTTTAAAATAGGGTTTTTGTATATGTTGTCCCTTTGTTAAAGTCTACAGAGCAACTGAAGGGTTTTCTTTCAACGGAACAGGATTAGGGCCCCGTGTGAAAAATTTATTTGAGTTCTGAGTTTAAAGTCAGAATTCTGACTTTAAACTGACTGTCATTTGAATTTTTGACGACGAAAAAGACACACAATAAAAAAATGTTTGATTTAACCTCATAAAGTCTTTTTTTTTGGACAATTTTACATGATATTGTTATTGGTGTTATTGTTAGTGGTTTGGTCCAACATCTGGTCACATTTTGTACGTATGAAGCACACACAGTTGCATTCAATTACAGCAAGCAAGACAAACAACAAAACAACGCAGATACACATTAGAGAGACAACCACAAAAACGAAATGAATGAAAGAAACAGAAAAAAGTGCGCGTGTGTGTGTGTATGTGGTGGGAGGTGTTGTTCCCAGAGAGGGGGGGCGGGGCGGGGGGGTGAAATGAAGGATGAATGAGAAGGCCAGAGGAGAGCCGTCTGTCTATATGTGTTGTGTAGCTGAATAGATGAGAGCCTGTGTCGCCTCGGGCTCTACCTGACAGGCTGGCTGACTGCCTACCTGCACATCATTCTTTGGCTGACTGTACTCACCTGTTCAAATACATCCCTCACAAGAGGGGGAGGGGAAGTTGTAGGATGGTTTTGAAAGTTAGAGATCACCATGTATTGTGTTGCTCGAACGTGTTTCCCACTCTTGCCTTCATTTGAATTATTTCACTTTTTGCTTTCTCAGTGTTTGTAAGGTTTCCACAAGTCTGCTTTAGGGCTGTTTCAGTGATTAAAATGTATTCAGTTCCTGCTGTTGATTTATAACCAAACAAGAATAAAAGTCAGTTAAAATCATTATCTTTTCTAATCATCAACCGCAAATACACAAGGCAAGCGACAAACTGAATGTTGATAAGATAAAACATTATGTCATGCTGCACTTTAACAATGTTTTGTCTGTATTATGAGGGATGTAAAATCTTTTTTGTGTTGGATTTGAGAATTTCTAGGGATGCTAACTGAATATTATTGATGATTTACGTATTCAAGCTTAGCAAAAATTGCATTGGGTTTTGCCAGTGGAAATGGTTTCTTATGTGGGTCAGCAGACTAAAGGACAGAATAAAATCCAAAAATCCCATGAAAAAAAAAAACAAAACCAACAATGAACTGATCCTGCTAACAAGTATCGCCTGTGTATCCAAAGCCTGATATATCTCATTCTTCAGTGCTATAGATCTCCATTGTTGTCCAAAAACTATTCAAAACAAATCAGTGAGCTACACTGTTGCACTGGGTGACATGTTCTTTCATTATGACTCATTTATTTTGAGTCAATCCCACCTACACCATCCTGTTGCTGTAAATATTCACTAATGCACCAATTATCCGCAACTGAAAATAGTCCTCAACAAATCCACTATTTACTCCTGGTTGATAAAGCTTGATAAAAAACTACAGTGCCCAGCTGTTTTAGGAAACTATTGAGCCTTTTTGAAAAAAAATGAAAGTATTTGTGACCCTTTTTTAAAAAAGATTTCTTCCTTTAGAAGGAAAGAATGGGCTCAGATGTTGCTCACAGAGTTTGATTGACAGGTGACCTGGGGAAGTGCAGGGTAAAGTATGAGTGCTATTTTCTCTTCATGCATGACATTAACACCTCTTGCATAAAAGGTTTAAGGATTGTTTTGGTTCATGAAGTAACGCTGAATCAGGCCTTTTACTGCTGTTGTCAAGCTCCCTTGTCTCTTCGCTCTTTTGTGCTTGAATACAGATGAGTGCATTTGTTGTCAACAAAAATGTTGAAACATTTTCCTCATATGATGCACGCTGCATTAACAACTGTTTCCCTAAAGAGTAAGAAATCCATGGTTGAATTTTCCCTTTAGAGGAATTAGGAGAAAAAGAAATATGCCAATGTCAATATGAAGTAGTAAAACAGATCCTCTTTCGCTCTTTGTAATTGTTTGCTTTGCAATTATTACTCTTTATTTTTTTATGGCCTATCATTAGAATGCACACATAAAGACTCACAATACAAAACATGGTATCTGTAGCCTTATTTTACAACTCGGCCTTCTTGAAAAAGAGAGGGTGGCATCTGTGACATTGATAAAGACAATCTAGAAACACCATCAGGCTCCTTTCTAACAACTGCTCCTAAATTAGAATTCATTTTCCTATTTGTTACCCTCCAAAAATGGCGTGAACACAGAAAAACAAACGTCTCAAATCCTCTTTTGCTTCTCACTCTCCCACTTTCACCCCCTCTCCTATCCATCTCTCTCTCCACGTCTGTGTCTGTGTGGAGGCAGAGGGATTTTGATGTTGTCCCAGACAATGGACAATTTGGGTGATTTCCTGTGCGCCAGTGTCATATGATTTTGTCCTGAGGCAGTGCTGTTCCAGAGCCTTTTGTCTGGCTGGCCTGAGCCATGGAAGTCAGACTTCCCTCTTTCTCTCCTTCCCTTTTCATGTGGCCTGTGTGAATGAGCCGAGTCCGCGGCTATTGTGGCGTGATTTAGTGATTTATCCATTGGATCCAATGACCGAGGGTTTAACGTGCAGTGTTAACTGTGTATTTGATACGACCAGCCAGGTCTTTCACAGGGATACTCTCTCCACATAGGAAAGACATGTGCATTGTGGGAAACAATGGCTTTTGTTGCGTTAGATAATAGAGAAGGTTTTAGAAAGGGATTCATGTTCCTGTGGTGATTAGATGATTTTAATGTTTAAGTTGCATTAAAAATGATGATGATCCTCTCTTTAGTTGCAATGATGTGCTGATTGTCAATTTTTTTTCTCTTGTCAAAGTTCACATTAAATGACTTGTTGAATTTCAGCTAGTAAGTTATATCACCTTTACAGACACGCTGTCCATGCAACATTTTGCCTATTGTGACTGATTTCGAGGTGTGTGCGCAATGACGATGCCTGTGTGCAGCCGATGTGTCCAAGCTAAGCTAAGTGGAATTGACACGACACAATCAACATCAGGAAGTGTGTGTGTGTGTGTGTGTGTGTGTGTGTGTGTGTGTTTGTATGACAAGCCAGGTGATAAACTGGATTGACATGGATGGTGGAAATGATCTTAATCAGGAAATGTCAGCCTTAATATAGGGCTTCTTGCTGTCTCAGCATGCCCCTAACCTGAGGATATAAATGAGCATCTGTATGTTATGAATGTAAGAACCAGGCCTCAAATTCTAACCTAAGCTGTCCATTCAGAGAGAACAGTTAGCGGAGGTGTGACTGTATGCAAAGGAATCAGGCGAAACATGTCCCGCGGTCTACAATTCAGTGTGAAGATTATTAACAGGTGACACTAACTGATATGTGACCAACATTTACCAAACCTGGTGCAAAATTCACTCATTCAATCACAGAATCAAAGATAAGCAGAGTATCAAATAATTTTCTCTGATCATCCTTCAGCTTTAAAAGACACACACACACAAAACAAAACCACTAATCACAAGTGGCGTGCCAAAATCTGCTTGTAAGTTGTTGAACAAATGTATTTGCAAAAAGCAGTGAAACCCCTGGTTCCTAACTGAACATATTACACAGCTCACATAGGGCTGAATCAGGGTCCTTGGTTTAAGTAAAGGATGGAAGAAGAGAGACGATGGAATGGATGGAAAGATGGGAAAGGGGACAAAGACGTGGACAAAAAGATGTGAGGCTGTTTTTCAAAGAGAAAACAAATAATCAGGGTGAGACACGTGACGCCAGTCATAGGGGCCAAAGAAAGAAAGAAAGAAAACTGAAAGATGGTTTTCCGGTGAATGAGCAAGAATGTGTAACATTGTATCATTCCAAATCTATAAAGAGGCAACTCAGGTCTTGAGACAGATGTGTGTTGGGGAAAGTGAAAAAGGGTGTTGTTTCAGATACCAGTGAAACAATGAGATACAATCTAGGAAATCCATGTGAGTAATAGATCTGAGTTTGATGGCTTATCAGACACCAAAACAATGACAATATTATTATTATTATTTTGTTATTATAAGGAAGTTTTCATCATATCAGAATTACAGCACATCGCAAAGTAATCAACTACAAATAGATTACAAGCCCTGTGGGGTCATGTTACATTGTGTCACAGCAAAAGTTGAGCCAAGTTTACCTTTTTTGCCAGATAACTGGATTTTTTTAGCCGGAGCCCTCTTTGTTGGCAGCTCTACTGAATCAAAGCAGTGCTCTCATTCAAATTAATGAGGAGGATGCATTTTTAGGGCTAATGGTGGTGTGGACATGGCCTTAGACGATCTTACAACCACTTTGTTTAAAACAAAGTGGTTGTAAGATCGTGAAGTCATTAAAATACGTCATAAGGTCATTAAAATACCTTTTGCGCATTGTTGTTTGCGTTTCCTCCGTATTCCAAAAGCCATGAAGATAAGGCAAATTGGATGGATAACAGATTAAAGGCAACAGTTTTGTTTTGAGATGACATTTTGCTTCTGACAGCAACAGAGTCAACATGTTCTTTGTGACTGCTATTGCGTGACTCTGTGTTGTTTGAAAAGATGCTTACATGGAGATGTGCAGAGTTAGGAAAGGGAGGTTGAAAGTTGATAAAGTCACCTGCATAGCATTTGCAAAGAAATAATAAGGCCTAATATTCATGCTGGCAACAACCTGTGGTTACTTGCAGTTTAAATGAATGCAGCACACAACCTGCTGCAGTCTTGCAGCTTGACAAGTTCACTGCCTCGTGGCGGGGAGTTTTAGAAGAAAGGCACTAGGGACCAGGAACCAAATTAAGTTCCTATATGTATATGTATGTTGTTGTATTCCCAAAAGTATATCTGCCTACTTGTTCCTACAGTGGATATGGGCCATTGGAAACCCTGACGGACAGGTTTAACCAACCTGTCTGTTCTCACTGCAGTACTTTGTAACAGAAAGACAAACAAAGAAAAGAGGGTTTTTGCTGGACATGTCACCAAGGGTTGCCACATTTTGCCTCTCCCAAACACACATGTGCTTTATATTAAATGTATTCTTACTCACAGCGGACATATATCCTGAAACCAAAGGCGCTATTTGTCTTTCTACCAGGAACTGGATTGAAAATCAAACAAAAACAGATAAGTTTTATTCCTTTTTGGAATCATTGGTTTCCAAACTGCCTACATTGCCAGAACATTTCCTCTGTGTGTCTGCAGCTCTGTCTGTCACCTCTTGTGACCTCCAGCGAAGACAGACCTGTTGGCTTTGATCACACACTTGTTCTTCTACAATGTGCACCACACATACACACAGACATTCAAACACACACACACACACACACACACACAAGGGGCCTCCACATAGCTTGTCCTGTTTCAAGATAAGCTCCATCAGGTTGTGTTCGTAACAAAAGCCATGCATGTGTGTGTGTGTGTGTGTGTGTGTGTGTGTGTGTGTGTGCGTAATTGGATCCCGTTATAGAAGATAGATGTGAGTGAAATGTTGTGATCAATCCTGCTGATACTGAAAACCAAGAGGGGGTATGACATATGAGAGAGGAGAGAAAGAGTGAGAGAGGGAGAGAATAAGTGCATGTGTGTATGTGAGAGAGACTCTGTGGCCAGAAATCTGATTGGCCACCCCTGGTGCCCCCTGAGCCAGAGTGGTAGGTACTCAGTTTGTGTGTGTAAATGAATGTAGAACATGTGGCACAACCAGAGAAACTTAACCATTGACCAAGCACAGTCTTCCATATTCAGGCCACAACTGTCATATTGCCGAAAATCACTTAATCATTTAGACAGCTAAAGGAAATACTATTTTCTTTCATCTTTGTTGACTCATCAGAAATCAGACTTTCTGCCCATGCAGTCTGGAACAGTCAAGCTAGAGAGTCAGTAGAGAAGCTATTGGTGAGTTGACTGGATACAATAATCCTTTAACTCTTGTCTTCTTCACTTCAGCTGTGTTTTGAAGTTGATTATTTGATCACGTCTTCCATTTAGATTTTACAATATGCCCTGCATGCAACAAAGACTGCTTTTCTCCTATTGAAACACACAGTCTTGCACAACCTAGGCCTTGCCAGTTGTGAAATAGATATAGATACAGTGTGAGTAAAGATGCAGGTTTTACCGCCCATTCATACTCGTTTATGAGGCCGATCTTATCAAACCGGCATGAATGCAGGTCAAACATCAGGATGTGCGCTATCATGTTTTTATGGCAACAGGTTTTTATGACTTTGCTGATGTGCCATTGTATTTCTTTGGCTTTAAAGATGCTCTCAATAAGCATACGCTGCATTTTATTAAAAGGAGGAGTGTGTTGTGTTTGTATGAGCCATTTTGATCCATTTTGAATATTTTATTTATTTATTTTAAGTCATCCCCGCTTGGAGGCAATTTGTTGCATTGCACCATGTGAGCATTTCAACATCTTGCATGTGTTGACTGATGGAAGACAACTAGCTTTTGTCTAAGAGCACCTCACCCTTGCTCCTGACATCAGTTACTTCATTTTAAGCTTTTCTCTTTATGTCTATAAACATTTGTCTCTTTCTAATGACATCACCCCTTTTTTGCTTTCATACTCATCCACTGTACTGTTGACGAACACTTGGTTAACAATAGTCAATGACAGTTTGCTCATTCAGAGCTGAGGAGTGTTTCACAGATGGATGTTAGTTGATCCCAAACAAACAAACAAGTCTTTTATGATAATTTGGTCACTTGGCACAGATAGTAATCTAAACTGGGCTGATAGAGGGGCAAACAGCCATGATCTGTTGCTATGCAATACTTGGAAACATGCCTACCTTGTGCATATTGTATGTGTGCTCATATTTCTAACTCTTGCACAATTGCACCTGAAGACATGCAGCATTTGATTTAGTGGAAACTGGAATTCACTCAATGTTAAATCCAGTTGCATTCCAGGTGACTCAAAGCTGCATAAATGTTAGTAAACTGCATTAGAATTTGTAATTTTGCATTCGCACATTAGTATTTTATTTATATTCCAAGTCACAAAGGACTCCACTTGTGTAGGAATGAAGTGCATTGCACACACAAACCACCTGGGGGCAGTATATTTCAATGCTAGTTGAGTGAATTTGATCACAGTGCATTGTACAGAGGTTTGTAGACATGACTACATGTTCAAAGAGATTATCCAAAGTCAGCCCAGGATTTTTTTTTTAATCCAGTAATGACATTTAAGTCTTAATTCCCCTCAAAACAAGACAGAAGGTGACAGTGTTAAAAGTGCAATTTTCTCACAATTTAAAAAAAAAAAAAATGTTTTTGCAGAATTCTGTGCAGGTAAAGACCTGACAGCTTTCGTGTATTTCTACCCAAATCCTTCCTTTGTATTTGTGTCACCAATGTCTGATTGAGCTTTTTGATGTTTCTGTTACAGTAACCTGCCTGTGCATGTAGAAGGGCCATGGAAGTACGGTAAAGAAAAGTAAACGCAGCAGCACATTTTAAGTTAAAATCTGTAGTAGCATGATGACCAGAATCTAAAATCTGCTAAAACCATATTGGCTTGATCAATATTGCACACCCAGTATGACTTGATACTGATGAATCGAACTAGAGCCTCCATTTATACCGTCCTTTCTTTTCTTCTTTTTATTTAATTTCCCTTTCCACACTCACATATGCATGAGTGGACACACGGTAACCCGGACGTACAGGTATTCATTCATGTGTTTGCATGTGTGTCTGCGCACGTTTTCCTCTCTGTCCAGAGACTCATCTGCACTCTTTGTTTGTGTATGGCATGGCCTGCGATAACCTATCATAATCCTCCAAGAGAGGCTAGTCAGATGTCTGAGTGAGTGTACAGTCTGTATGCGTGTCTGTGTGTGTGTGTGTGTGTGTGTGCCATGAGACAGACTGAAGTTAACTCATCACGTCTGCTCTTCCTTATCAGTCAATTATGTTTATGAGTTGTGTGTATTGACATAATGACTGTGTGGAGTCCGCACACACACTCACACATTCACACACGTTTTGCACTAGGCGGTTGAAGTTTTGAAGGGACGTTTACGAGGTTTATATGATGTTCTATAGGAAGTATGTATGAGTCTATATTTGCCCTAAATCGATTCACCTTTTTTGAGGGAAACAATTGCAGACATAAAAAAATGAAACTAAAGAACACTGAGTGAGGGAGGGAGACAGGACATGAATCACTGAGACACTTGAAAGCTTTGACTAAAACAACACATGACATGGAGATACATATCAAAGTGTAACACAAACAAATTGGCTGCTGAAGTTATCATCAGTATTTATGCTGTTTGATGTGGATAGCTATGTCAAGCATGCATGGACTGTATATTTTTCTCACTCAAGCTTAAGACTTCAAAAAACAGTGGAAAAATTAATGTGTGAGCAAGTGAGGGGGGCAGGATGGAGAGGAAGACTAGAGAATGAGGTCAAAAGGGGAAAAAAAACAACAACAACAGAATTCCTGATTTGGTGTTTCCTAGATATTTGATAGTGCTGCTGTGGTGCCACTGCTGCAATAGCATCTAAATAGAAAATCTCCCTGAGCAAATGAACATCCCATCTGGGGCCTTTGAAGTTCCTCGGCAGCGAGACCCAGTGCTTCCTCTTTGCATTACAGAGCCAGTTTGTGGTTGGTTTCTCAAGGGAATTAACAATACGTGCCTTGATCCATGCATGCCTGTGTGTGTTTGTGTGTGTGTGTTTATCCATAATCCTGCGAGCCAGACTACACTGGACTGGTGCCACACAGCTCCAAGCTGAAAGGTTATTGGCTCTTCTTGTCTCCCTTCTTCCATCCTTTATTCTTCACATTCACACACAAATAGAGCACATACAGTACATACTACAAACACTCCAGTGCAAACACACCAAACATAAACTAGATATAAAGATATAGTAATACACATGCAGCAATGACTGATGCTAATTAGCTCTTGTGTGTACATTAACGTCAATGAAATACCTGATAAGAGAGTAAACAGAGCACCATGCTGATAGGATTTCATTTACATTCTTGTTTAATGAAGTCTGTTAGGTCTATCTACTACTTGAATTGCTCGTTTATCATCAGATGTAACTGTTGCTGGGTGTGCAGTGCAGCACAGTATTTACAGCAGCAGGACGGTAGTGTGTGGCATTGCTCTGGGTTGTGGCTCACTGATGTGTTTTTAATAGTTTTTGGACATTTGGTATACGTTATATTGAGCTTTAGCTACACAGACAATACTTGTTAGTAGGATCAAGTCATTGATGGTATTGGTCTATTCATAGGATTTGTTGACTGTAAGAAAAATATAGGATCATCTGACTTATCCTTGTATCCTTATGAACAGTGTATGAAAGTAGTGTATCTACTGTATGTTGTGGAAAATACAGCACAAATTTAAACACATAGTCTCAGGAAGCTCGTCTAAGTGGAAGATGGTTGATAACACCAAAATGATCTGCTTCATAATTTATGTAGCGCTGTGTATTGTGTATAATCTTACAGGGCTGAAGCTGTCTTTTTTGTGAATGTTGAGTTGTGCAGGAAGATGTTGGACTCTTAAATCTTAGAGAGAGCCTAACACTGTCTATACCTATCTTTAGTGTCTGTGCACAGTCTGTCACACTGCTGTCAGTGTTCAGGCTCTTTGCTCTCCTCACTATACCTTCCATTTCAAGTGGGTGGGAGACTTTTCTGATTCTTTTAGTGCTGTTACATGAGCCATTGGGATGTAATTTTGGCAGTTTTGCTACTGGATGCTAATCTTTTACTTGTGTTATTTCTTAAATTGGATTTTTGGTCGTTGCCAGAAATCATGACTCTCATGACTCTTTGGCTCCCACAGACTTAGAGGAAGAGCCTGACTTGCTACGCATATTGAGTAGACAGCTATGCTGCATCAGTGCATTACTATCATTGTGTATGTGGGTATGTATCTGTTTAGAATGCTTTTAGAAAGATGGTTAAGCAATCAGCACATATATTATTATCAGCCTGCCTTGCATTTTCAAACATCCCCAAAGCATTTGTGTATTTTCTTGATGTCATGCACATGTAGCCTGCAGTTATCCACATGCACCTCTTTGTCCCTTCACAAATGGGACTCGGTGCCCTTTGTTTGCTCTGCTCTCCACATTCTGCAGGTGCACCAGTAAACACTATCAAGAAGTCTGTAATCATTCTTGACTTTTAGCCCAAACCCATATCTCCCTCATGATGTCATTTTTCACCAGATAGCATTCAAACTTCATCCAACACCTGTTAGAAATTACGTGCTATGTGTTTGAATGTTGAACTATAACAGTGCAGAAGATAATGCATTATAAAAGGGTTTGGCAACTCAGCCTACATTTCTTTAGTGCACTGTATAGTCAGTGGATTATTAGTTACCATTAATAAGAGGTAATTTTATCACTACAAAAGAGTTAATGCAGCGCTTGGAGGCTTTTATATCATCAGGTGGTCAGTCTGTTAAACTGAGACGATTGTGTCATAATGTAAATAATGAGTTAGAGTTAGGCTGATGGGTTCTTTTTCCAAATTGAACTTCATCGTTTGAACATGCCTGAGTAGTTTTTGTATTAGTCACAGGTTTGCAGCTGTTTTTACCCTAACCATGTTTTCCTAACCATAACAAATCACTCATTTTAGCCCAAACCATGTTCTTTCCCTAAACCTAACCAAGTTGTTTTTATGCATAAACCTAACCAGACCTTAACCAGAGCATCGTCGCATCATAAAACATCACATTTCATCACATTTCAGCAGTAATGGTTTTGGAAAGTACAGACAAAGGATGTCGCCCTGCTGATTACTGCTGATAGGGGTGTCAGATCACAAAACGCTTGCATGTGTCGTTCTGGAGTGCAAAGACCAAGGACATATTTTGTTGTTTAATTTCGAGGATGTGTTGGGCAACTGAGGAGGGATGCTACTTCCAGGATTGACAGACATGCAATATGTGTCGTACATGCAAAGTAGACAGAAGTAGCTTTACTGTACAGTTGTTCAACTTCTGGAGAATCTGATCAAGTCATTTCCCATTGACGGTCAATGTATTAATATTGTCAATCAAACTGCATCAAATGGAAAAGGCTTTGCTGCAGAACTCTACAAACCAAGAAAACAATACTGTGAATGCCGCCTTTTGTGTCTATACACACATATATACAACACACAAAGCCCCACACAGCTGTGTAAGTGACTACTTTATTGGTGGACACCCAGCCAAGCCAAGCCTCTCAGTTAGGCAGCCACACCTTGGCGTGATAACACCTCGGGACTGATAAGAACTTCAATTCAGTGGAACTGAGCTCAGTCAAAGCTGTGGCTCTACATTTGATGTGCATCACTAAACTCTAATTCATGTAATTGCATTAAAAGTAAAACTATTCTTGCATGTATGATCTGTATGTGTAATTTTGCAATGTCATAAACTTCACAAAAAGGTGCGCGTAAAATATTTTGGAATAAAATCTACAAAAATATACTAGTTACCAGGTTTATTTCACCAGTGGAAAAAAAAGTTTAAAAACTGAAATGTCAGACGCTTATAATTTATCTAGTGGTTTGTAGGCTGTTGGTTAAAGGGGTCACCCAGTTCCTGTACCCGCTCATTCTGTCCCTCTTCCTATCTGATTTGCAGACTTTGTGTGCCATTTCCACAAGGGTTGGAAGTTGGGAAGACAAAACAGCTCAGTTTCCGTCTTCCAGTGCTAATGGTGCTACTGGGTAATAGTCTCCAGAGGGGTAGCATTTCCTCCACTGAGGGAAGCACAGACACAGTAGTTCTGCTAGCCCACTAAGGGATCCAGTCTCCTTCCCCCACTTTGGCTTGTCTCCATCAGTTAGCCCCAGATTATTAAGGAGGGCCAGTGGGGGCTAGTTAGTGGTCTGGCCTGGCTGTACCTGGTCTCATACAGTCTGCATTCATACAATGCAGCAAAAAGAAAAAATGTTAAGAGATCAAGGGAACAAGTGGGTTTTTCATGGTTATAAAGAATGTTTAAGTAATAATATATATCAGAGTACAGTTTTATCTGAAATCAAAGAATTTAATTTTGTGAAATACAGGATAGGATGCTGTGTCCTCCAGTTCCTTGTGAATAGTTTGCTCCAAAAGTATTCAAATCTTAAAATATCATATTTTAATATTTTTCATTAGTATTTCTATTCTGGATTCTATTCAGAAAACATGTATTCATATACTTACTTCATTGCTACTGATGCAGACAGCCTTACTTTTAATCTTTTGTGACCTTTTGAAACTTTGTCTACATGTTGCAGTACACTGGGACTCAAAAACGTCTCGTGAGGCTGTGGGCAAAATGGTCGAGGTTCTCCTGAGCTGGGGTTCACGGGCCACACAGAAAGCGGGGATTCCAGGGGGCTTTCCCTCCGCTTCCCACCTCCACGGTTGGGGTGAACAGTGGAGACAGGACTGCATGGGAAAATGCAAGTTTATCTCATTCAAAGTAAAGTTATGTTTGATATGTAAGAGAATTCCTGATCATTAGATCAGATCTTTAACCTGATCAGATGAAGAAGAAATTATTTAGTTCCTGTGTAGTGTACTGTTTGACAAGTTATATAAAGGGGCGTAAAAAAGGGTGTAAGTAAGCAGACAAAAGGGAAATCACACCATACCAGTGATATAATCTGTATTTTCTTTGGTAAATATACTTCATATTTCAGTGGGGTTTTATTTGATCTTCTTTTGTGAAGATCTTGTATCAGTAATTGTAAAAGTCAAAATGACTGGAAACAATGAACTATGTTGAATTTGCGATTAGAATCGAATACGTCTCACTCTCACTGAAACAAATAGAGAGTGAAATCCAGTCTGACTGTACCTTCGGAGACTGCAGACAGTACGTGTGAACCTGCAGACAGTGAGCGAGAGATGTAACAATGATTGAAATGTCATGCTGAGATGAATCCGAACAGATATAAAATGATAAAATTCCTGTTTACTCTGGAACAAAAGGGCAGATTTTTTTTTATTTGTGCTGAGTGGGGACAGGTTTGTTTCTGCCAATTATCTGTGGAGTGCCCTGTAACAGTTTCATCTTAATGGACGCTATCAAATGTTTTTGATTCAAACTACAGAATGACACAGAAAGTCTGTGACAATCATTGACCATTATGAAACCTGTATTCAGGAGCACAAAATGCCAAACTGATCAGAATAATAAACTATGCATTTGGATTGGGATTGCTGAACTGCACAATGTCACGGTGCAGGCTCGTGACTTCTAGAGAGTAATGACCACGGTTAACCCTTTGATTAGCACAGTTGGTCTGGGAGACTGGGGTTTGAGACCCGGTGTGGGAGCCCTCCTTTGCTACACACATGTACATGGAGTATTTCTGGAATATGCTTCTGCAGAGCCATTGTAAGGCATAGGTGAGCTAGGCAGCCAGAGGGGCGCCAAAGAAAAAGGAAGATATTTTTTGTATTTAATTTCAGATGCCTAATCTACTTTTAAAAGTTGGTCACACTGAAGTTTAATGAATGCTTTTTTATTAAACCCACTGCTCACACTACACTGTACACTTGATGTGGATAGGAGTCAGTGGGCAGATGACACACTAATGGGGGCTGATACTGTCAGAATATGAATTGAAATTTCTGGTTCCCACTTACTTTGTAAAACCACAGTTCATTTGCCCACATCACTGTATTTGGATCATGTATACAGGGACATGAATAACCACCTTAATGTTCCATGAAAAAGAAGTAGTTAGTTAGTTTAACAAAGGATACAGTGATAAAAGTTATCTACATCCTGAAATGAAAACAAGTCATGAATAAAGGTGACAAGAGCCAATCCACAGAGTAACAGCTGTTAAAGGATAGGTTCACAAATTCCTACATGTCCCAAAACAATAGTCAAGTGCCCAGTTTTTTCTTGCTGTAATCATTCCTCCTGTTCATACTGACCATTAAGAGATTAAGAGATCCCTTCATAATACACTCTCAATGTAAGTGATAAACTAGGGGAAAGAATCCACAGCTCTCCTTCCATGCAAAAATATATTTAAAAGTTTATTTGAAGCTAATATGAGGCTTCAGCCATTCAAATTAGTCAAATCAAGTTAATATCTTTCAAAGTTAGTCATTTTAGTGCCAAATTCCCTCTTTTTGCTAATGTCCTTCCACTGCAGCTGAACAGAAAAACACTGTTGAGACAAAAAGATGGAATGTTTTTACTAAAAGGTCTGTAATTGTGAAAGATATCCACTTTATTTGACTAACTCAGATGGCGGAATCTTCATATAAGCTTCAGATAAACTTTGGAATACATTTTTGCTCAAAACGAGGACAGCAGAGCTGTAAAATACTGTATATCTAAATTGGTGGTGGTTGGATCAGAAATGTGGTTAGGACATTCAAAGTCAGACACTGATAATATCTGCACCATCATTAATGCACAATTAAAACAAGGATAAGTCATAAAAAGGACTTGCGTATGCAAAGTACTAATTGACAGATTATGCATTGTTGATGACATGACACAGACCAGAAGTTGAGTGAAGTTGAATAATTAATTAAGTTTAATTAAACTAAAATATCATTTATTTATTTGGGTCTGGAAAGATCAATCCTCTCAGGGGCACCAGTGGATGTCTGACATAGGGCACCAAAATAGCCTGAAACAATTATGTGGTTCTGGCTTTCACAAAAACTTTGGAAAAGTATAATTCTGTAAAAAAAAAAAAGTAGAGTAGTATTAAATGAAAAACATAGACTGATAAATGGTGTCAAATCAGAAATAATGACAATAGTCCATATACGTAGTTCACCTAGATTTTTATTATGTGCGCAATTTAGCAATCTGTGTGCAGATTTTCACATCAGTTTTTTTTTCTCTGCTATATGACCATCAACAGGCTCCCTAGAAAAGTACCATTAGCTGTTCAGACGTGTGTGTCAAGTGTGTGACAAGGATTGAACACAAGACAAGTTCAAGTTCCACTGATATACAAACAGGTGTCAGGACATCAGGCTAATGACCTTCAGCACTGACTGCAGACTCATGGTGCAGTCAGACCAGATTTACCTGTGTGCTGTGGCAAAAAGCAAGCGTGTAATATAAGTAAGTGTTGTACACTGTATATTGTAGGAGTAGTGCACTGTACAATTTTAAGGTGTTTGTATGTTAGTTAGTATTTCCATATTATGCTACTTTATACTTCTACTCCACTGCATTTCGGCGTATCATTTGGTACCAATAAACCACAATGCATTGTTAAAGATTAAAGAAATGGCTCCCAACGTTTTTGGCTTGTGACATCATACAAAAAAGCAGTGTTTAGTTGAGACCTCTTGTCACGTTTCAGATGTCAATGAGTTTCTACATACTAAAAATCACTGGGTCAAAATTGATACAGTATGGGTGCAATACTGGGTTTACTTACTACCTTAAAATTGTCATAAATGTATTGTTAGTTCTACAGAACGATGTGCGTAGATCAATAACATGTAAGTTTAGTAAAAGAGCCTATAGTAAATTATGACAGTTCTTTTCTTGTTTGGAACCAAATAAGTCTCACCTCATTCCTCATTGATTGAAATCTAGTCTGGCTGAACCTTTAAAGACTGTAGAGAATAGACAGGAGGCTGCAGATAGAGGAGGAAGGAAAACACCTGAAAAGATCATTGATAAAGTTCATCATAAGGCAGATTAGGTTCCAATTATTTTTGGCTCAGTTCTCTGGAACTCAAACAAAAGACACAGGAATCACCTGACAACTGTCCATCAAATCTACTTGATAATCAAAGAGATTATTTTGAAATTCAAAATATATTTAATTGTATTTTGAAATAATTTTCCTTCAGTTTTTCCTTCTGATCCCACAAGACATTTGATATTATTACAAAATAATGTCATTTTAGAGGTTTGTCTCATGTTGTATGTGATCATGTGGCAAATTAGACACAATTTAATTTTAGTGTCACTGTAATAGTCTTACTAGTGATACAGGGTAAAAAAAGGGTGATATGGACGAAATGCTTTAAGATTGTATATGTCATTTTATATCACAGTAGTCAAGTCAAGTCAATTAAATTTTAACTTATATGGCACCAAATCACAACAGAAGTTATCTCAGAGCACTTTTTCACATAGAGCAGGTCTAGACCGTTCTCTTTAATTTCATTCCTCTATGAGCAAGCAATTGGAGACAGTGTCAAGGAAAAATCCCCCTTTAACAGGAAGAAACCCCGAGCATATAAAATAACTAACAACAACAATAATAATAGAAATATGATTAATAATAATAATAATAGCAGGCGTGGGTGTCGAGCAGGACCACAGCAGCACAGGGCCTGCGACCATGATCCATAGAAACCTGTGAGACAAGAAATCACAAAAACTGCATAAAAAAAAGTCAAGTTAGTTACATGCATTAATGGTAAATGAATGCGTACAGATGGAGAGGGGGAGGAGGAGAGAGGAGCTCAGTGCATCATGGGAAGTCCCCCAGCAGTCTAGGCCTATAGCAGCATAACTAGGGGCTGGTCCAAGACAAGCTCAGGCTGGCCCTAACTATAAACTTTAACAAAAAGGAAAGTTTTAAGTCTACTCTTAAACATAGAGAGGGTGTCTGCCTCCCGGACCCAAACTGGAAGATGGTTCCACAGGAGAGGAGCCTGATAGCTGAAGGCTCTGCCTCCCAATTTTACTTTTGGAGACTTTAGGAACCACAAGTAAGCTGCATTCTGGGAGAGTATCCATACAATATTGATGTATATTGTGATCAATCAATATCAGTTGAGTAACCTGACTTTCTGGGTAAATTTAACACTTATGAACTAATGTATGTCATCACACTGAAATCATAAAAATCCAATGTTACCATACAGCTGTCCTGCTCATTATTTTTCAACACAGCACACAATGATTTAATACACCCAGTGGAATTAAAGAGAGAGCTACCATATTAACTGTGAGTCGTCATTATGCACAATGCATACTTTTACCACACTTTTCAGTTAAATCTGCCCGCATACATGCAGTGGAAAATATGAAGCACCACTCCTACACAAGTTTATGTCAGTCAAGGCCTCTGTCTACCACCATACAGCAAGCCCTGGTGCAACTATATTCACTCTATATTTCAGGTGCAATGCCAGCAGAGGTGCAAATGCAGGTATAATGCCATTTAGTTGGATGCAAGTCCAGTAATATACTGTACTGTATGTAATAATAATAATAATAATAATAATACATTTATTTATATACCACCTTTCAAGAGCAGACATCACAAAGTACTTTACAATAAAAACAAACAAAAAAAGCAAATAAGAGACAGAGCAACAAACATTAAATGCAGACATCCAGCTAAAAACAAAAACAGAAATAAGCAAAACAAATTCAACAAAAGCAAGTCTAAACAAATGGGTCTTGAGCTGCTTTTTAAAGGTGTCCAAAGTGTCCACAGATCTTAAGTCCAATGGGAGAGAGTTCCAAAGTTTAGGAGCTACAACCTGAAAAGCACAGTCTCCTTTTGTCTTGAGCCTGGAGCGAGGGACAACCAACAAACCCTGACCTGAGGACCTCAGATTCCTGCTGGTATGATATGGCTGCAGTAGGTCTTTAATGTAGGCAGGTGCCTCACCATGCAAGGCTCTGAACGTGATTACAAGGATCCTGAAATGGATTCTGAATTTGATTTGACCTTTTGGGGGACTTAGTCAGGAGCTTGGCAGCAGCATTTTGGACCACTTGTAAGTGGTTAGAAAAGTATGCAGCTCTGGCATCCTTTACCATGTTATTAAAATCTGTTAATTATTTTAAATACTGATAGTGAACTTGTAGATGGGTGGATTTCGACAAATGCTCTATTCTATGAGGTTTGTTTAAAAGAGCAAATGCTGTCGTTCATCCAAGGGAAGGAATTAATCAGAGGAGTCAATCTAGTCTCTGTAGGAGCAACTTTATCCGGGACTAAAAGACAGTGCTCATTAAAAGATTGTACTTGAGAATCAACATCACTATTGGACATAATAACAGGACTGTTATAAAAGGCAGCAGAAACTCTTGCCGCAGAGAGATGGTTTGGGATGCGAGGGTTAATTTCACAACAACAAGGTAAAATACTGAACTTATAAGACAAGGCAAATAAAACACAATTATCTGAAATTAAAAGAAAAACAGAATCAACATTTAAACCAAGAGTAATAATACAGTCCAGAGTATGTCCTCTGATGTGTGTAGGGCCTGTTACATGTTGAGTGAGATTAAAAGATATTAATAAAACTAGAAGCAAATTTATTAGAAGCATCGTCAATATGAATGTTAAAATCACCGAGAGTAGTGTATATAGTAGTGCCTGTACTCACCTTATAGGCCTTTAAGAAACTGTCTGCTGCGTTTGAAGAAGAGCTGAAACAATAACTGATGTCCACACCAACTGCACCTGCTGATATTATTGCATTCCTCCTGCTCACAATGTATTCTTCCCGTTTTTGGGCTCAGTCACACCAGCATTTACTGGAGCCAAATTTCAGACCAAATTCATGTCAGTGGAATCGACAATCATCAGATTTGCTTGCTGATGTGAAATAAATCAGCGCAGAGCTTTTGTGCAGAGTTCAATTTGGGTTATTGACCTATTGAAAACTGTCTTGACAGTGCTGAACTGCTGCATGCTAGTGATGCTACCAGCTAGTGAAGTAGTCACTAGGCACACCCAGCTTGCAGTATCACCTGTTCCATGAAGTAGAACGAAGTGACACTTTCTGGTATGACTGAACATGCCTATACATGCCTCTTGTCACTCAAAAAGCAAAAATGTACATGATTGTTTGGCCATAACTACATGCACACATGTGTGTTGACTTTTCACATGCATGTGTACTTGTACCCAGAATCCTAACCATAAAGCCTATTAGCTACACAGCAGGTTGAGATTTCAACACAAATGAGTGTTTTGTCCGATTATTGCTGTCATTTGGTTAACTTGGCTTCAGTAAAGTTAAGATTAGATTAAAAATCTGAGTTGGAGCACCTGTACTGACAACATTTTGCACCTGTTACTTCCATATAGGCATTGATTGCAATTCTCTTCTTCCTCCAAAAGCTCACGCAGATCCAGGTCTATCATGCAACATACTAGATATTTGTTAAATTTCAAATATTGATTCAAAAAAGATCATTTGTAATAAGCTTCCTGTGAACCATATTGGAACCAAGCATGTGTTATCCTCACAATATTTACTCTGTGTACCTCAATGTTAAGATTTAATTGTTTACTTTTTAAATGATCTATTTATCATTTTTTACCCGCTCTTACAAGGTTAAATAGGATAAATAAGTCATTCACATGAAGAAACAGGAGTCTGCAGTTACTGATCTGAAGGAAGTTCAGTATATTAATAAATGAAATAAAAATGATTAACTGTCATTTTATAGTGGCAACAAATAGTTTGTTTTAACCACAGATTGTTGTTTTACAAGTGTTACCCAAGTGTTATGTATGCTGCATATGTCTGTGACTCTGTGAAAATCGGCTTTGAACTGGTTAATTAATATATCTTGGATACAGATTTTCTTGTTCAGTTTTGAGAGAAAGATTTTCTTTATTTTTGTCACGTCACTGCTCATCTTAAAAATGTCAAACCCAGGCTTTCTCTCTGGGCTCATTAAATGCTCTTGTAAGTGTCAATCTGACAGTCGATTCCCCTCTGGCTAAATCTGTGGAGGTGTTAACAAAGGCAGAGCAATGCTGATTCCCTTGAACTAAACTCTATCATTAGTGTCATCCTAGGACATGATCAAGGAGCCAAGGTGGGAACACACGTGTATGTGTGTGTGCTGTGCGGTGTGTGCCAATGGGCGCGCCAGAGGTAGGAATTCCAGTTGGAACAGCAGGGGATGGGTGTTGGCAGGTGCAACTATCCCCTCATCAAAAACTTGTCCCCATTCAAACTCTGCTTTGTCCCCAGGCTGATAAAGCTCACCGTGATGCTTTGTGATATAAATATCGAAAACGTACATTTATTTAAGCTGCGTATACAGATGTAGTTTGAGCTAACAGCCATATCCTAATCTACCCTGACATTAATTCATGTACTAGTACACTTTAAACTAATTCATGTGAGAATTAGTGCTTGGAAGAGCAGGAATTTTAATTGACTGGGACCATTTGAGAGTAAGAGGAATTTAAATTGAAATGGCAGAGTAATTACAGGGTGTTTACTCACTTACTTGGGGCTGTTCTTTTGGCTCCTGTAGTGACGCTAAATGATTGAGGAGTGAAAGAACCCATGTCATTTCTCCATGGTGACTAAAAAACCACGCTAAATCGTTAAAGCAATCACATTTCAGTAAGGTGGGTGCCGGGTAGGCGGGTGGGAGCTGCCCTGACAGTTTCCTGCCTTGACAATCTCATGCAATGTCCTTTTAAAGATACTGGTGTTAAAACAGCATCAACAGTTTTAACACTGCAAAGCAAGTCAGATGGATTTGAGTTCAGCTGACTTTCTGCAGCTTTTTATCTCGCTATGTAGTAATCAGCTTTTGAGCCATCTGTGTTACATTTTACAGGGCTCCATTTCCCAAAAGCATCTTAAGCTATGATTATCTTAAAATCCATCTTCTGAACCTTAAAGTGTTTCCCAAACTCATGATGCAGGGAAACATGAAAGAGCATGTTTCATCAAAGTCTTTATTACTTTTGTTCCTTTTTTAACTCTATATTTTCATCTCTTTAATGAGATTACAAACATGAACACACCTTGCATTTCAGCTTTAGACAAAACCTGCTGTCTTGCAAAACTTGCATCAGATGTTAGGAAAACTTTCCTAAAGTGACGCTAAATCCACAGGTAAAAGATGTGTCATGTAATACGATAAGTGGGTGCAGAAAAAAATGCAGCCCGGCCAGAGAAGCAGGTTTATTACACCAAAGCGCCAGATCAAGATGTCAGTCACTTCGTGGGAATACATGTAACGCTACATTATTTTGTAAACTCAAAGCAATTCCAACTGATCTCATAATTGTTTGTTAAATCTGTGCTGAGGCTGTGACTCACACAAGGTGTTTGTACGATTTAGCAGCAGAAGGAAATGGAGACGATGGCGGGTTCGGACCTGGTTTGAGGGTGAGGATGATACCCTCAGGGTTCTCCAGGTTTCTCCTTCCTAATGTTTGTATGTGTTCAGTGTTTTTGTCTCTTCCTGTTTCAGTGTTGTCTCAGACTGGGAAAGAAAGAGACAGAAGGGAAGAATGTCTACTTTATTTTGAATCATGGCAAGTGATGAATCCCTCTTCTCACAGCATTTTCCTCTCATAGCTTAACTGTAAAAAGGCATGGTAGGCCGCTTTGGATTTATCTACATGCCAAAGAGGCTTGCATGGAGCTGAAGAAAGAGCAGTACTCAACATCCAATGAATTTAGAGGGTGGTGTCTTTTTTTTAGCCTTTACTTTAATTAGTGCTGCAACTTAAGAAAACGTGTGTATAAGTGTTATAGTATAACCAACAGGAGTCCACTGTGTGTGAAGTGATTTTGGGGACACTACACTGTATAAGAGTGAAGGTATTGAATATTGTTTGAAGTATCTCTTTTGGCATTGTTGTCACACATGGTGGGGAAAGAAAAAAAAAACGTTATGACACTGGTATGATCTTTTAGCATCAGCCAAAAGCCACAAAACTCAGGAAATTTAAAGAACCACACCACATTTGAACTTCACCTCATCTCTGTTTGTGCAGTTTCCAGCTTTTGAGAGCTACCTCCCTCAGGGCACTGTACCCAAAACAGTATTCATTCCAAACAAACGTCCTGTTCAAATTCAATTCAATCTTCCTAACTTAAGGAGCTAATTACAATGTATCAGGACAATTGGCATTTGGCATATGCATTATTAATGATCTCCACTGGATTCCTGTGTGTTTACACAGCTGACTGTACGTTGGTTGTGTCAGTCCACTCTCATCACTCACTACAATGAGGGGTGACAGAGAAAAGTAGCGGAGGAAGGAAGAAGGGAGGGATGGAGGGAGAGGTGCTGGTGAGGTGCTGAAAGGAAAAGAGGGAAGGATGAGCACAGGAGCAAGGTCAGGAAATAGAAAGAGAAACAGAAAAGGACTGTGTTAGCCAGGTAAAAGCTACTGCATTCAAGAGTGTTGACTGTTTTGGGATCAGACCTTGAGGGCCTGAAAGGGAGTTCCAGAGAGAGCTACACAAAATTTGATAAATTGTCTCAAGCTATGTCCCTTGAGTCAGCAACTCCAAGTTTCAAAATCTGAGGTGTGTGGACATACGAAGAAGTGAGGTTACCAGACCTCCAGGCTACATTAGCCACTACTAGCATAACACACCTAAATCTCCATTGAACTGTCACTGATTGAGTTGCATTGTGGGTAATGCGTTTTGTGTTGTGTTTATGTGATTTTTTAATCTCCTTTACAGATTTTAGCAACCTCATGACATCCAGTGACGGAAGAAGTATTTAGATCCTTTACTTAAAGTTCTCCTCCAATCAAAATTTTTTCTTATTGTTCCTACAATTGAATGTTTGAGCTTCACTGTGCAGAATGATGTATACGCAGAGATTGACACTAGAAGGCTATTTTTCACATTCATCTGCTGAAAGTGATGAAAAGTTTCTCTGTGTTAATTGAAAATCTGATTTTAAGTGAGCATGAGCATGATTTGGGACATCACAACTAATTTGGAAGCCAATCCTGGTCCAATATTCAACAAGTGTGATGTAGAAACTTGAAGGCAGATACACTGAGAATGGACTTTATGACTAGAAATCTTGTGTCCAGTAGTTAAACTTTTGAAATGAACAATATTTACACATTCATAGATTCTGTAATTTTAATGAGGGAGAAGGAGTAGAGTAGATATCTTTTTAAGGATTTTAACATGGTAATTATACCTTTTTGGTGGAAAAAAACATACAGACACACACTATTGTTTCCAAGCAGAGTATTTTTATATGTCTTAATACATGTCTGGGGGGGATCTTTATGTAAAAATGTAGAAATAGAAATAACCTAACTTATGTAATTAAAATATACTCCATTAAGTCTTTGATTAAAAATGTATTATCAGCAAAAGGTACTTAAATACTAAATGTAAAAGTACACTATGCAGAATGGGACCTTCCACATTTATATTGTTATAAATTACAGTATACTACAAATGTATTATTATTACTGATACATTTAAGTGTATTTAGCATAATGTCAATTTCATGTTAATGTCATAGGTGGTCAAAGTGGGGATAATTTTTAATTACTTTATGTCCTGTTTAAGCTATGGTAGTGGATCATATTTTATAAAATGATCACAGATTTATGTAAAATCTCCTTAAATGTGCCAAAATAGCCCTTCAGTAATGAGAAGTAATAACGTAGCACTTGACTAATGCCTGTAGGGGAGTTCTCTTTTCTTGTCTACAGTGAGGTCAAAGGTCAGGGTCAGCTACAGAGCAGCAGCCCTGGAGCTTTTAGTGATTCGTCTTGGAGACAGATCAACAAGTTGGATGCAGACTATAATGAGAACTTGATCCCGAGTCTTGTGATTGGACAGTGTCAGTGTTGCGTCCCATCTGTGCCCCTCACTCAACCCAAACTGCATGTTCGTGAGAGTACAGATAACTGACACGGTGGTTTTCATCAGGCTGTTAGCGCTAACTCAACATGACCTGTTGGACACCTGAGCCGAGCTTTGTTCTGTCACACAGCAGCTTCCACTAGGATGAACGTCCATCCACACCTAGACACACACGGACATGGATATATAGATATATTGATAGGCAAACTTACATGAAGCAACACACATACCAAACAAACATATACACACATACACACAGTTTCAATAGGCGCACACACACACTCCTGCACCCATACTGTACACTCATACAGAAGCTGTAAAAACATGCAAATCCACTCACATACACACATATTGCACACATCTGTCACAAATGTACACACACTCACATGTATAAAATGTAACACACAGACATAAGCTTTGCTATGTACACACAGAGAGGACCCTGCCCTCTCATATTGACACTACTTAGTGTATATGTTTCTCTTGCAACCTCACTGTTTCTTTAGCACCTCTTTACACACCTTGAGATTACTGGCAGCGTTTGCTTTTGATTTTACTCTGTCTTTCTTGCTAATGACAAGTTGGCTGACACATCCTGAGTTGTAGTCTCTTTGTTATCGTTGGATGTGTAAATAAGTCAGGCCCTCAGTGGGCCAATGTGGAGGGACAAGTTTCGGCTTAAGTTATACTGTGGTACCCCATCAGGTCACACAGGTTGTGTGAGTGTGTGTGTATGTTGGACATGAGACCTGAAATGTCTTTTCTGTCTTTTATCATACCAGACTTAAATTCACTCATATACAGTACATACTATTTAAAGGTGTATATCAACATTTTTGAATATACACTTATTTGCTTTTTTGCCAAGAATTAAATGTGAAGGTAGCACTTTCATGTGTACAGTAAATATGACAGCCAGCAGCCGATTAGCTTAACTTAGCATAAAGACAGGAAACAAGGGGAAACAGCCAGCAAGCTATGTAACATGCTGGTTAATGAGCTTTAGACGTGTTGATATGTAGATATTTTTACCTTTGGAGAGAGTCAGGCTTTCCTGCAGTTTCCAGTCTTTATGCTAAGCTAATGTAATCTGCTGACTTTAGCTCAGCAAGAAAGTGAATAAGTAGATTTCCCAAAATGTATATTCCTATTCCTGCAAAGGTGAACATGAAATTTTGAGTTATTGTTTAAAAATAATAAAAGAGATTCAGAAAAAACATATTTCTTATTATTTTAAGATTCTCTGATTTTTCCTCCTGATTTTTCACTTGCTTTGGTTCTTCATGCCTAATGAAGTCATAAATCAACAGCATAAACAAACACAAGAAATTCTCAGGAGGGACCCCTTAATCCCCCCCCCCCCCCCCCCCCTTTATGCATGACCCTTTACTGAGCACAATGCTTTATTCACTACAATAAACAAGTCCTGACAGACAGACTGACTGTGTGTGTATAAGTGTGTTTCTGCCGGTGTGTGTGTTCCCTCTCCTGCAGTGTTATTTGCTGTTATCCTGGGACTATGGGGGTGTTTGATATCGTCCCCTGCGGTGCCCTCTTTAGACCCTCTTTAACGCCTGGCGGGACAGCCCAAAGGCTAGGGCTAGCCTGTGATTGTAGCCCCCTGCGGTGCTGGGAATGAGGGGCCTGCCTCCCTCCAATTACACCCAACCCAGCCCCATGAAACGCAAGGCTTTACGGCTCTTATCCAATATGAACCCCAGGCAATAGAGGGCAGGGAGAATAGGGCAGCAGCAGGTAGTAATGGAGCTTAAATGGCAACAGGCATTCCACCGTGTGAGGCCTCTCCCACTGCAGGAGACAGGTTGGACGACAGTTCAGGGATGGATGGTACAGCCATGGAGAGGGTACATGCACAGGCACACGTGAGCACAGTCACACGAAAGCATTCCTGTACAAGCACCAGCCCATACACTTCTTTGGGCCAGTTATCATTTATATTACTATGATCACTAATGCAATAGACCTGAAATATATTCATGTTTCTTGCAAATGTTCCTAAAGAACACAAGAAACATACGTAGGAATCCACATAAAATGTATAAATCAAGGTATATATAATGGTCTTGATGTCATTTGCAAATGTGGCTGTAGGGATTAAATATACATTTCAATCAATAAAAAACTATTGCTATTATGGCTCCCAATGTCTTGAAGCAATAATCTGTCACAGTCTCATTTTTAGGGATGTCAATCAGTCGGTTCACCATTACTACCACTTTGATGGCTTGCCATGAAACTTACATGTTACATACAGACATTGTTATGTTCCCCAGAGGTTGAGTCCTACATCAATCCTCCAATGATAGCATGCTGTCTCACAAAGCATGGCTAGCATGGCTGTATACTCTTAGTCTTGTTATTTTTTATTTCTATATTTTACCACAATGCTCATATGTCCAAAAGGAATGGAGTTGGCTTGGTATGGTACCAAAGGCCTGGGGGGAAGGTTGGGTCATGTACTATAACATCCAGTGTGAAACACACTTTGGCATCTTGGGTAGAATGATGCCATCATTTACCTGCCATCTCCTTGCCATTGTTCTAGGAGAATTTTACAGTATATTTAACCCAAACATCAGACAGTAAATTGAGCTGTAGGCCATCCATAAATAATGATTGTGATTTTATGGTAGGAGGGATCCCAGGAAAGGGGCTGGACAGGTATTGTAGCCCCTGATGTGACTGGGCAGACCCACGAGACACAGTAGTGGCAGCACACCCCGGTGAAACAGTCAGTTATAAATACAAGCAAGCTTGTAATCTTTTTTCCATTAGATACATTTAAAAAATGTCTTTGGGGTAATAAGGGAAATTTTCATGACAGTAGTATAGTGGATGAAAATGAGAATGACAACATATATAAAATATTCATTTTAGATAAAAATATTATTTGATATTTTGTTTCTGCATGAATGAATTTTAAAGACGTAAAACCCCAAAATAATGAATAATAGATTCAGCAAACTGCAGGCTTTTCATATTTTTAGATTTGATTTGTCACTTCCTGTTCATTAAATGTCCCATCAGATCCAAAAATGTATCTGAGACAACTCAACAAATCTAATGTTATCTCACCTCAGCTGGGTGGTTGGGTGTATGCTTTTTATAAAAATCTTGCATGTGCAGCTTTAATAAAACAAAACAGGTCCCTCGTTCATATTTCTTAAATCTACAAATATTTTGTAGGTTTTTATGCATCTTTTAAAACATCCATGTCTCCATCCTTGTGTTTGTAAAGGCAACAGCAGAGGAGATGCATGAGAACAGACATTAAGGCCCAGAGGAAAAGGTGTTGGCCAGGTATAGTTGCCCCTGCTGCTAGCCCACTGTGTAACCCCATGGGGTAAACTAATGGCACCCCAGCCCAGCTCCCTCCATATCTCAGCGGTGGGTTTAATTAAACTAGCATTGTTCACATTTTACTATATGTATGGTAACTTGAGCTGTAGGCCTTCCAGTGATTCCAGGGCTTCTGATGATTGTGATTTTATGGTAGGAGGGATCCCAGGAAAGGGGCTGGACAGGTATTGTAGCCCCTGCTGTGAGGCCCACTGGGCAGCCCCATGAGGCACAGTAGTGGCAGCACATCTATCCCATCTCAGTCAGACTCAAGCCATAAATCAAAGTGGTGTGTTTTTTCACAGTGGAATTGTTCATTGTCACTGGAAACATTTAATAACATTCAGAAGACATTTTGATATCTCACAGTAGAAAAAGCACAGGTGCAAATGACAAAATGAATGATGACTTCCATTTAGCTGCTTCAGCTTCAGGGTTCTGGTATTTTGCACAGAATTTTTCTAGTTGTTACCAGTGCTTGCAAAATATACAAAATATAATTTAGAATAAAAATAATTTCTGGCGGTCAGCCCTCTCATAGCAAGCAACACACAATTTTTGCACCATAACAAAATAAAAAACGGACACGTTTAAGGACAGGAGTTCTGAAATTTTGCACTGTGTGTTGATACTTAAAAATACCAAAAATTATATATGATTTAAATCAAGACACAACTTGCACCAGTCCTCCTGTACAGTGAGTCAGCCTGAATCTGACTCATGGACACTGTCCACACCCAGAGAGAGATAGAGAGTGGTAGGCTCCAGTTTCAACTTGTAATACCACGGTACGTGACAGTGCAGGGTCCCAGTTTAAACCAGTTGCAACGAGCTCTAACTAATGCAACTCATCAGATTTTACGTTTATTAATCATATAATGCATACCTACAGGTAGCTTCAATATATGTATAAAAATATAACCAGTTAAACAATTGCATTATTTAATATTACCATGTCTTTTGCATGATATCTGCACACACTTGAAGATGCAATTGCTGCCATTTCCTCTTGTACCTTATTATAACAATGTCCATTCAGCAAAATAATCTATCATAGTAAAGCTTTTTCTTTTGATTCAGTCAAGGTTTTAGTTGTAATTGTTTTTGATGCTTCTCAAATCATGTGTTTTCTCATCAGTGTGAGCATTGTATTACAAAAACTAAAAACTCCAACAATGACTAACGCTGAGTGAGATAACGCCCACCATGTAAAGAGTGCAGTAGCAAAGAGGGCATCTAAGGAAAACGCTACTTCTTGTTTTTCCTTAGGAGCAGCAGCAGCGCCGCTGTTGTTCTTGGCCTCAGATCATCTGCCTATGATCCTTTGCAGAGAGCTTTTTTTTTTATGCCATCTGACCCCTGGCATCTGAGCAACAGTCATAGAAGCACTTCCTCTGCCAGGAATTTAGCAAAGCGATTAACAGAAAACTCTCTCTGATGTCTTATCAGAGACACAAACCCTTCAGTGTGAGAGAGTGTGTGATGGGGGGCGGGGGAGGGGGGGAACAAGCATATATATTATTATACAGGTTATGGTGTGGCAGAAACACTAACAGTTACTTTGCCAGTCAAGGGCAACTGGCAGATCTGTGTTTATAAAGCTATGGACTAATTGTGCTAATAAACTATAATGTACTGAGACTACATCAGTTTGTTGATGTAAGAGATAATATTCTGGGATGTGTAAACTAAACCTTATCTTAAAATGTGTTAGGGTACACAAAAACAGTCATTACATGTATTTCAAAGCATATTTTTACATCACCACTTCACATTGGCAGACATAAAAAATGTGCTAACCTATCTTTGTTTATTTATTATATTTCTACTTTTTCCTGTTTTTACTGTGAGCTGGCTACATTTGAATAACCCTTATGGTAACCCTTGTAATCAAGGTGTATAAACCCCATGAAATTCCCATTGTAAACTGCCCATTTGTGTTCATTGATGGTCCAATCACAGTGAAACAACCCTGGTTGTAAACTTTAGATTCTCCTGTCATTTGGAGGGCTTAAGCTATAAAATTGTACTACTAGTCTTCTTTAATCTGGTCTGTATTAGAATGCCATAGAAATGTTTCTCGGGCTCCTTCTTTCCAACCCGATGGTCTCAGCTGTATCACAGAATATATTATGTAAAACCAAAATAGGGGCAATGAGATTATGCTTAAATATTGGTTTTATTTGCTCAGATTTTGAGATTTCCATCTCTGAGATTTCTGCTTCTACCCCAATATAACAATATTACTCTTGATAATCTGACCTCACTGAAAGTACCAAAGAAATACTCAATGATGATATCCACACAGTAACAGAAAACACTGTCTTGGGGGAAAAAAAATGTTGCTGTTAACTTTTTTTTAAATACCGTGAACACCCTAAACGAAATCTATTGAAGCCAGAAATTTCAGAGATAGATATCTCAAAACCTCAGCTGCTGAAACTGAAAATGTTTGCATGGCTTGCTACCAGGGTAAGTGAAGCAAGATTTTTCACACTGGCTTATCGCAGTTTCATGGTTCTAAAGTATTCACATAGCACATTTCTACACTTTTATTTGCACTTAGCCACACATATGTGTCTCCGTTGGCCAGATCACAAATGTGATTACAATATGTTTTGGTTTTACCGGGCTGCATGCAAATCAGATATGGCCCTTCTTTATTTCAGAAAGTGGTTGAAATGCACCTGAAGCTGTTTGGTAACTGCCAAAAACACCAGGGGAAGAATAGTTACAAGTTACAAGTAAAAGTTAAAACAATAACTGTTTAAATATCGTTAGCTAGCGAACAGCTAACACAAATACATGAATATGATGAATTGTGTTTATAACCTACAAGTGAGACCATTTCAAATGCTTCTTGGATGCATTTGCCCTAGAAGTAAGAAGTGATTAAGGGTAGTCTATTTTATTTGTTGATAATGTTAATAACTTAAAAAAGAAATTTATGAAAAAATAGTGAAAATATTGACATGTCTACCTTGCAATGTTAAGAAATCCTTTGAACAAGACTGAGAGTCTACAACGCTTGCAGTTCTGTGAAGCAGTACTTAGACCATGTCCACACTAAGCCGGCTAAATTCATAAACGCATCTTTTTCTCTCTGTTTTAGCCCTCCGTCCAGACTCCCTCGAAAACGGAGTTTTTCCAAAACGGCCTCCAGAGTGTCGAGGTTGTAGTGTGTATGGGGAAAACCGAGCTTTGTAGCAACACTGTCATATCGGTGACAGAACAGATGGTGGCAGTAGTGCAGCATTTCATTGTTTTTTGATTGGCATTTCATTAGAAGAGGAAGAAGAAGAAACACAATGACAATAACGCCAATGGCGGACAGCTTCATGCGAAATGTTGTTCTCTTTATTGTCTACTTTGACAGCTTGTTTAGAGTTAAACCTTCTTCTTCGCTGGTTTTCTGTGGCTGACTTGCTCGCCTGTCTTCTGCGCATGGCAAGTAGGAAGAGAATTAACCCAATTTGGTGTTTTAATGCGAACGGAGGTATTTGTAGAAATGAGCTGAAACTCCTGCTGTGGATGCATTTTGTTTTAGCTTGAAAATGGCATTTTAGAATTTAGCCAGCTTAATGTAGACTTAGACACAGCAGTGCTTTAAGTTAAATACTAATATCAGTATGCTAACATTCCCACACTGACAATGCTAACATTCTGATGTTTAGCAGGTATAATGTTTACAATGATCACCATCTTAGCTTAGCATGCTAATATTTGCTAATTATCAGTAAACACAAAGTACAGCTGAGGCTGATGGGAATGTCATTAGTTTTGCAGGTATTTGGTTATAAACCAAAGTATTGGTAAAATTTAATTTATATCCTGACGATGGTGCTAGATGAAAAGTTAAGGGATCACCAGAGTTTGTAAAATGTATCCTGCAGAGACGTTAAAGTCTATAGCAAATTTCACAATCCATCTGATAGTTGTCGAGACATTGAACTCAAAGAAAAGAGATCACTAAAGTTATTAGGATTCATCGCCTGGTAACTGTGAATGTCAAGACAAGATTTACAAGATTTTGTGCCAATCCATCCAATAGTTGTTGAGGTATTTCAATGTGGACCAAAATGGAGGACTGACCAACAGCCACACCAACATTACCATACATAAAAATAGTTTCTTGGCCTATGACCTAACTTTCCAAAATTTTACACCAAATTTCAATGAAATCTGTTATCAGTTTTTTGAGATAACCTTCTAGCAAATAAAACAAATAAATAAAACAGGTCCAAAATCTTAATCTCTAATCTCTCTAATCTTAATCTCGCTAAAATAAAACAGTCTGGGGAATGAAACTGGTATGCGTTGTATGTGAGTAAATAACTAGTTGAAGGGATGGGTAGTAATAAGCATGGAATTGGACCTCTATAGACACAGAAAGAGTAGAGCTGTGAATTAGCATCCCACTGTTTTCGCTGGAGTCGACTTCCCTCTACTTACAGGTGAGATGAGGTGGGGCACTTGCCCCCTTGCTGGGCTCAAATGTGTCCAGGATGGGTGGACAGCATCAACCCCCTCTCTGGTGCTCATAGACTAGCTCTATGGCCCAGGCCCCTAAGGTGTCAACAAGTTTTTGGTAATCTAATTAATTTGTAAAGAATTTGAACCACTAAACTACAATATCAAGCCCTGCAGCATTATCTTGTCGATGGGAACAAGTAGTATAATTTAATATCAATGTGCATCAAAAGAGTTACACTAACATTTTCCTCTCCACACATTGACTCTTCCTCCTACACACGGTTGTGTGTCAGGGTGCGTGTTGTCAGTTTGTGTGTGAGCAGTGCGCAGTCTTTTCACACACACAGTTCCACAAGTGGTTTGTCTTGTTGCAAGTCAAAGAATTCTCAAAGGAGGCAGAATGTATAGACAGCCCAAAGTGAGGAATACAAGTTTGCTCTGACTCATATGTTTTTTTGATCAACATTCAGGCAAGACCATAGCCGCAGGCACACACTCAATTTGCATAGCAACCACTGTAAATTTTCAATTAAAAGCCGGTTATTCAAATAATGGTAGAGTCTGAAAAGATGACCCCCCAATTTTCGGTCACTACTATGTTCTTAAGGTGTCCAAAGCACTAAAATAAGCAAGAAATTCATAACGCCCATATGGCCCCCGAAAATGCACACCAAACATGCACAGGCCCATTCAATCACAGTGAGTCACTGTCAGCCTGAACACAATGCAGGGAGTGACTGAGCTTCTTCAGCTTCTGGAGGTGAAGTTAGAGCCTCTCTGTGTTTGAGTTTTACTCAAAACAAATCAGTATTGAATGTAATTAATGTGTAATTAATAAACAGCTCATATTCAAACTTATAATGTTAGCCAAAAGTTAAGTTGCTTGCTAAGGGAGTAGCTGTGGTTTTCCCTCATTTTTTTCGAGTAGCTTCAGTTCATCACTTGTAAAATGAATCTGATCTTACATAAAACCATAACAAAGAGCTGCAGTTGTGTTGTTGCAGTGTTAAACAAACGGTATATATGTATATATTTTAAACTGCTCTTCCTTTACCCGTCTGTTAATGCGATCTGCACACAAACAAGCTGCATCATTAACTGTCAGATTGGAGATATAGTTTAGCCATGATCCATATATCATTTACTGTTGATTATTTGTTGGATTGTAGTTTACTGTATTAACCACATGCTTCTAAACACAGATTTAAACAAAGACATCCTTTCACATCTTGACTGTAGGTCAGTGCAGCTGGATTGGGCTGATAGAAAATTAAAAGGAAGGCAAAAGAGACTTTAGCTGTGTCTCAATTCAGGGGCTACGTCCTTCGAAGGATGCGTTTAGAAAGGTGTGCCAAAACCAAGCATTGTTAAATGAGACGGTGTGGTTTCCAGCTGTGTCACCAGCTGTTTCCACCCTTATCCTTGCGCCACAAAGCACCACTCCTTTTGCCTGGTAACCTTGACAGCTGCAGTTCACAATCAGGACACGGTTAGTAAAAATGGAGCCAGAAATTTTAATTTTATTATTGCGGCAGCCCGTCCAGGTCCAGCAGCACCACCAGGGACTCCCTGCTCAGCTGAACCAAAATATACATAAACACATTTAAGGCCTAATTTTTATAAAAAATAATTTTAAGGACCTACAGACACTGTTATTCCACTTCTTTTGTACTTTATGTTGTAAAGACTGCTGTAAATGAAATAAACAATGTATTTAACAATTACTTTATCTTAATTCATTTATTCAATATTTTTTATTTTTTAACTAATCTCTCATAGGGAGAAGAGCCTGTCCATTCTCTCTCTGCTCTCTCTGCAGCAGTGTACTTGCCGACAGCAGCAGCAGCTCAGCTTCAACACACCTACCTGACTGTACTGTGACAAAATAATCTCAACTCAAAGCTCCATTAACATTTTTTTTCCTCACAAAAGCATAACCTCATTGACAGAGAGATGCAGTAAATTGTTATTCAGTCTGTAATGGAGCTATAATAAAAATCCAAACTGTTATGAACTTAATAAAATAAAACAAAATTTAATATAGACTGATCTGTTCAGTTTAATACATTTATATTTATTGAAATGTGGTGATATCTGTACATATAGAGCCCCAGAGGCAGCGCTGCTGTTCTGTCCTGTAAAAAATGAAGGAAACATGAAGCTTCACTTTACATTGAGACAAACTAATGTGGCAGCTACAATTGTTAGATTTCATCTGTGAGACCAACATTTATCTTCCAAAAGGAATTATATCACATATCAAAATGCTACAGAGACATTAGAGCCAGCGGTAAATCACCAAAGAGCTGCACGGATGAGTTCAATGAATCATGTTCTCCCCGGGATGACGATGGACGTTGACCCGCTGATCATCTCAGGAGTCGGGCTGCTAGCAGCTAAGATGACCAGCTGGTCTCACCTGGCCAGCAGCTCCGAAACATCTCTGAAAACGCCTGAGCAAATTTCCAAATAGGTGTTATTTGGATAAACTGACCACATATTGGGAATCTAAATGGTTACTTTCTCTCCTAAAAAAATATTAAAACTTAATAAAGTGACATATCAACAGTCCTATGGCAAAAAATTACAACAGTTTAGCCTGGTTTAAGATCTCCACCATATAGCTGCCGATTGGTGCGAAATGCATTCTGTTATAGGTTGGGCCATGAAGGATCCATCCATTGAAGGAGCCTTCGAAATGGGACAGCCTTGGTTGCAGTGCTGTGACACATTTGGTCTTAGAACGCAGCCTTTGAAGGATGCGGCCCCTGAATTGAGACACAGCTTTTATCAGTGACTCTAGCAAAAAATGCTGCAGACTGAGCAGGAGGGGGAGATGGAGGAGAGCAGAGTGAGGGGCAGGAGAGACAGCGGCTGACAAACTCACAGGGGGAAGAGATCACTCGTAGTATGTTTTCTCTCTAGTACAATAACACAGTAGTTATTGGCAATTACCTGCAGAAGAAATATATATATTTTCGTGGGGACCCCTCCCATGCCACCCTGCCAAAACCTCTTGCCACCCCATGTCAAATTTTCTAAATCCGCCACTGCTTAACAGTGCACTGCAAAACAAACAAAACAGAAGTGAATAATTCATGTAAAACAGTTATCTGTTAGGGAAGAGAAACTGAGAGCAGCAAAGTGGTGAGTATGACACGGTTGCATCACTGATAAAAGTTGTTCATTTACTTATATAACATTTATATAATATACATATTTTTTGTATCTCGCTTTTGATCAGCATCCTGTTCCTTGGAATTCTTGCTTGCTTTGCTAGTCAACCTAGATAAAGAGACCTGTAATAATTTAAGCCTGAGATAATATTATTTAAAAAAAAAAAAAGTGAGTTGATTTAGACGCTGAGATTCACGCAAGTATCAACATATTTGAACTTACATTTGTGTAGTTGTCAATGAAAAGCTGTCTCCTTTTTTATTGGTTACACATATAACATGAGTTCAAAGCTCTAGGGAGCAAGGAGCAAGGCAGGGCTAACCAGGATAATGTAGGGCAGGCGTGGAGGGAAAAGCAGAACAGAGACACAGGAGGAAAACCGAGAGAAGCAGAAAACCAAGAAACCAGAAAACACAATCCTCATCATAATCAACCGACATACATAAACCAGTCCAAGAACACACATGAATACACGTTAAACACACAGGCACACCACAACCTACAAACTCATGACGATGCAGCTCCTCAAACATGGCACACAGAGGCTGCAAACGTCACTCAAAACTTTCAGAATGTGTTGAGGATGTGTTTAAGAGGCTCCAGCCATTGAACAAATACCTGTCAGGTGAGAATGTCTGCTATGTGCCCTGAATGTAAATACTGAAGACATGTGGAATGAACTGCCTGGTGAATAAATTCCTGCATCTTAGACGTCTAACTAGGTGTGTCAAACTCGTCAGTCACATTTCACAACTAGTGTGAAAGCAAACTTCATTTATGACTTCAAAGGCCTACTGCCACTCAGTCCCGTTCAACAAACAGGGAAAAAGTCCAAGGGCATGTGATGGACTGGTGGAGGGATATAGAGGCAGACTGGGACAGAACCCTGACATCCTTACCTACTGTACAGTTTAATACTGGCACACCTGCCAGCACCACTACATCATAGGTGTCCGGTTATACAGTCAGGTTACTAAAATTGAATTCTCAGTGGCTATAAACTGAATTTATCAAGACTACAGGTAAAGATGAAAGAAGTTTTGAGTTTGCATTAACAGCATCAAGAGCAAATGAAAACAATATCTGGAAAATGCAAATCAGGGTCTGGAAACGTGTTCCAGTCAAAGCCCTGGTTCTCTGCTGTGGAAGTGAATAAAGGCCTTGACCACTATATATAAGAAGTTAATATATTTTATCCCGTGTCTAATTTTGAATATACCACAAGAAATTATTTTGGCAAATTACTGCAGTTGAAATCTCCACTGTGCATGTTCAACTAAATTCTTAAAAAATGTAAACATTTCAAAAAAAGGAACACATGACATGAGACATTAGGCAGTTATAAGAAAAAGACAAATTTAGAGATTCTGATTAAAAAATAAGATGTGCTTGCCCTGTCATGAAGAGAGACACATGACTGAGACTGTGCTCACACAGACACACACACACACGCACACAGACACCTGTGCAAACAAAGCCTGCATGCACCTGAGTGCCAGGTTACACAAATGTATTATGAGTCAGTGTACTTGCACACACACTGTGAGCTGCTGTGTAAAGGTTGGCGATATGGAAATGAGTTTCCTGTGAATCCAAAACAAAGATGCCATGGTAGATGACAACCCACAGGTTTACGGTAATGTGTAAAAAAAAAAAAAAAAAATGTGTGATTCACAAATGAACATCAACGTCCACTAACGCTCAACATCAAACACAGCAATTAATCATGTGGTGTACTTACTTGCCTCTGCAGAGTGACTGATTACCAGTGGAAAGGTCAGTGTACATCAGCCACCTATTGTTTCATCTATTCTGGGGCTCACTGAGCGTGTGCAGACTGACCTTTGAACCCTGTTGCAGGTGTAATAGCCATGTTTTAGTGGTTGTTTATGTCACCAGATAGAGTGGCGGGTTGGCTCTGTGCTGTAACCTCCTGACCTGTTGTAAACTCGGCCAACTTCCTCTTTCCATGAGAGTTTCAGGTCTGACGTGATAGGACGGGAACTCCTTACCTCTCTGTTGAAATGATTTTCCAGGGAAGATGGATAAAGCATACCAGAACCCACATGCCAAGAATGCCACACTCACTGCACTGGGTGTAGATGGCAGTTTTATTGCATCAAACTACATTCAACTACACCTCAGACTACAACCACTGCAATTTTTAAAATGCAGTTTACAGTACATGCATCAACACTAGTATGTTCTGATCATTTTCATAAAGCTCTCTGTCCACACTAAAACTTCTTTGTCCTATTTTTGTCTTCAAACAACAAAACTGCTTTGCACACTCGGCACAGTCTGGTTACTCTGGTGAGACACAGCAGGTTAAACCTCATGTTCTCTATGATCACCTTTTTTTTTATTATTGTTTCTGTTGTTAGACACCCGAATAATCCCCAAATAGCAATATGTGTGTCTGAAATGCTACCTGTTCATCATGCAAACAGCGTCATCTCCTTAACGTCTATCTCCCTCTCCCCCTCCCCCTGCCTGTCATGTTTGGTTATAGTCCCGTAGCTCCACCTGCCCCCGTTTTTTTCTTTTCTATGAAGGCATCTTTTAATATAATTGAATCTGGAAGCACTTTATGACACAAAAAGGAGGGGCTGAGTACATCAGAGAATGGAGGTTAGAATCTCCTGAAATGAACACAGCCGAATTCTTCAAAATAAGGTGGTATGTAGTTTGTATAGGCCTGTGCAATATAAAGCAATGAAGCAATTAATGAAAGGCTATGGTGTTACCTGAATGTTTAGAAACATGTTGCTTCAAGTCTCTGCAGAGTTTTTCTATATTAAACAGAGACCATGATCTTTCCCTAACCTTAACCAAGTGCTGCCAGTGCCTAAACATAACCATAGAAAGTTTAATATTGTATAGTATATATTATAGTGTTATGACATTTAATACGATAGCTTCTAGCAGATATTTTCCTGCAAGATTGGATATTTTGGTGGGAAAAAAGAACTGCATTGTCTCAACATTTCACCCATATGTTCAGTATCAATATTTTTGTGACTTGCCAAATACGTTAATTAACAACATTTTCTCATTGTGTTGTTAGAAAACATAATTCAGCCAGCATTATGTTTTAGCAAAGCGTATTTGCTGTTGCAGGCTGTATATGAATGTAATTTCTAGGAGACAAGGTTGTTTTATATATAAAGTGCTTCTTATATTTTGTCCACCTCACAACTTTACAATCTCTAGCCATAAATTCACCATAGAATCTGATCAGACACTGAGTAAATAACAATTAATAACACAATATGGTCATAATTCAATAAATCATCGACCCTATTCACCATATAACATTGTACAGGGCTTTCTATTGCTGGATACCTACGTTTACCTTTGTGTGTCAAATTTTGCCAGTTTAGTGTTGAAGAATCAGTTTCTTCATCAGTCATATGATGGTTAATAATGGTGATGGGATAAAAGTATTTTATTATACTTTACCATTCAGGGGGATCGTATCATAATGAAATTAACATGTTATTGTTCTACAAATTCTTGTTGTCCAAATGAGTGATTTTAAGTCAGATGTGTTCAAAGAATAACAACATTAAGTTTTTGTTTGTCACATATTAACTGTTTGTCCTCATGTAATGCATAACAGTGGGAACACAGTTCATTGCATTGGACATAAATGTGATTATGCTGTATGTGACTTTGCATTTACCTTACCATATTAACACATACAGTATATTATTATATTAACATTTTCTAAAGTAATCCAGTCTCAAAATATGCATGATGGGCAAATGGGCACAACGCTCATAGAGTTATAATGTCTAATTCTGTCACACAGATAAGCTGACTTAAATGTGTGAGATATAAAATAAACCTGACCAACTAACAGGCTTATTATCGTATTAGATTCATGTTATGTGCGCATTGCCAAGCGTAACTTTCCTTTATTAACTGAACTGTTCTCAAGCTTGCGAAAATCCCAAAATAATTTTAAAGCTAAAATGTGTTTTTTCCGTCTTTTTATTGTGGAAGTGGTTACAGTGTTACAGTTTACAATGTTACAATTTCATTTACCAGACGCTTTTATCCAAAGCGACGTACATCTGAGAGTTAATACAACACATGCAAGGATCTAGTCAGGAGAGAACAACACGAGTAAGTGCCATGAAGCTAAGTTCATGTCCTATAGGACGTAGGTGCCAACAGGCTGTGCACAGAGGCAGTGAATAGAGTGCATAGAAGCATTTTTGTTGTTTTTTTTTTTTTTTTGGTTTTGTTTCATTTTTCAGTCCATCACGTGTGGAGGTGTTTGTGAAAGTGCTGTGTCTTCAGCTTTTTCAGTTCCTCAAGCAAAGGTACTGACCTTACATTGTTTTTTTTAGAGTACAACCCATCAGTGACATGTTATCCTTTATCTGTATTACACCCCCTCTTAACTCCCGGACCCTCTCACCTGTCACCCTGTGACAGTGAAACACAGCTCTTTGGATGAAGTGACCTCTCCATCCTCTTTTTTCTTGACACTTTGTATTCTCTACCTACGTAACTGAAGCCCTCCAGAGTAACCTCTCACTTCCTTAACCCCCCCCCCCTTCATTTTTCTCTTTCACCACTATGATCTTTCCTACTCTCTCTACTTCCCTTTGTTTTCCCCTCCTTTCCCTCTCCTTCTACACTGCTCTCTCTGTCATCGCCTGCTATGCTGTATTCCCATGGGTGAGCCCCAGGATCAAAGAAAATGCCTTCAGATGTCAAACCAATCGGAAGTGGAGGAATCCTAAAGCTCTAAAGTAGTCTGGGTGCTTTCTTGAAAGTTCTAAATAGTATGCACACACACACACACACACACACACACACACACACATTCATGCATATAACTGCTGGTTTCAGTTAGTGTTTTATGTTGTTTACACAAAAGACTCCTGTACAGAAAATTCAGTAAATAGTTTTTGCTCCCAGCACATGACTGTTTAATACACTTAGCCATGTCAGCAGCAGGGCGCTCTGAATGGAAATGTCTGTCAAACTCTTAACTATCTCAACATCTGCTAGATGGATTGGTGCAATGTTGACATTCATGGTTACCAGATGATGTATGTTAATGACTTTGGTGGTCCCCTGACTTTTCATCTAGCGCCATCATCAGATCAGAGCTCTAATTTGTGCAATCCACCCACTCTGCTGTTCTGCTGTTACTTCCCCGCTTTTGTCATACTCATACGTACATGTAAAAAGATGACTAGATACCCGGTTACCTGCATACCTGACCATGACATCAGTGTTCTCCAGTGGAAATCTACCTGGGGAAATCAAACCAAAAACTTCCTACACTTTGGAAACAGAGGAACTAATCTCAGGATCTAAACTAGGAAATAAAGTCCCTGTTGTGCATCCCTGTTTGCGTTTCCACTGCATCTGAAGAACTGTGTAGATTGTAGAATTAGACTTATGGTGGATTAAAAAGCAACGGCGGCATTTGAAAGTTGTTGTTGTAGAAAGATTTTTTCTCACACTTGAAGAAATAACACAGGATCATCCTGTTATCCTTTGTATTTACTGTTGCTTGAATGATGTGTGAGTTAAATGTAATGAATAAATGAATGTAAAGGAAAAATGCAGAGGAAGAAAAAGAGACTGGAAACACCAGAGTACCTGTCTCCACAGTAGACAAATTTCTGAGCAGTCAAAATAATAATAATAATAAATAACGTCATACTCTATAACCGGTTTCCTGAATGACCTGCATAATCCACACAGTCTTTTTGCCATTGTACGTTTTTTATTTTGACTTTCTGAAAGCAATGCTGCTCAGCAGCTGACTCACCAGCTCTTTTAAATCTTACTCTGCCAGGGATTGTTGCTGTAAATAACCTCCTGATTCCATTCTCTTATGACACTATCACAGAACAGTGTTTTAAGTAGCATGAGGGTGAGCCCCCCTCCCCCTCTCCAACACACACGGGCACACACAGACACAAACAGTTTATACATGAGAACATCTGAGTCACTGCTAACAGTGATTATCTGAATCACATCCCCAGCACCGGATGTGTGATAAGCAAATATACATCTATGCCACTGACAAACTGCAGAATCTGAGTCAGCTGACTGAATGGGCCGATCAATTAAAGCATACTTTTAAACTGACTAGTATCTACTTTGTAATGCCTTGTGAAAATGATAATTGTGTGACTATTTTAGTAACATTGTGCAGGGGACTACTGTATACGTCCAAAATGTGTCTGCTGATTTAAAATTGTCAGTGAGTCAGTATATTGTTCATGTCGGGGATGAAAGGCTGCCTGAATCCTGCCTGAACTTTCCTGCTACAATGGACCCATACTGACATTTCTATCTCCATGAGTATTAAAAAAACATGGCAAAACATTGAAAGTTGTGATATAAGTTGGATTTTCTTGATGTAGAGATATTATATCTACATTTAAGTACCTTTACAAAAAATCTTATAGGCTTTAGGCTACAGGGCTGAATATAGTCCAAATTTGCAGATGAAACAGCCACACAGATGCAGAAAGTATAACTTTGCAGCTATATTATGTAGGAAAATGGAAAGTTTGGATGGGAAATTATTGTAAATGACTGAGATCAGGATGTCAGGATCAGGATTGGGGGATCCCTGCTTTCAGCATTTTTTTATAAATATTATATTATTTTGTATATTGTATAATTGTATATGTGTATATGTGTTTCATGTTATTATTTTTGCCTCATTCTGGAGATCAGGTGTGTTTTTTAATGATACGTGTTGTAGAGTTGTGATGGCTTAGTTTGATGATTGAGGCATGGAGTTGAGGTCACTGATTAGACACCTGGTTAACATATATGCCAGGAAGGCATCTGTGTGTGTAGTGAACTGTTGATTGTTTGATGATTTAATTTAAAAAAGATAGGAGAAGATAACTTGTAAGTGCTCTCCCTATATGTGAATTCAATGGACTTTTGCTCCTGGCTGGTAGCACCCATAGTGTGAATCACTGTGATGGATTGTTAAAGGCAACAAGTAAAACCTGTTTCATCCTTTGTTTTGCAAATGAGTCATGTCAACATTAAATTAAAAAAACTAAATGTATTGAGAAGTTGACCTAAACGGAAACTAAATGCTGTCTGAATCATCATGAATCTGTTTGTTTTTAATTTTTATTTTTATTTTGACCTTTTAGCATTTAAAACAGTAAAACATTACCCAAACCAAGATAAAAAATAAATCATAAAAAAACACATTAAACTGAAAGGAAAATTAATAATGAAGTTAATGATGGCTGTTTTTTTCCACTCATTTTATTCATTTTACTATCTGAAAGGATTGTTGAGTTTAATTAAATTAAGTTTCAATATTTTTTGTTAAAAAGCAAACTTAGATCCAGGCTGGCCACTATTTGAATAGTGGCAAAATGATAATATGCAAGCCACTTGCTGGTCCAGTGCAACTGATCATGCTGACAAGCAAAGTCTTGTGAATGACAGTGAAAGACACTACAGTTTGACAACAGATCACCCAGTATTGCTCATTTGTTCAGTACATTTAGTAAAAAAAACAACAACAAAAAAAAGACGTACAGCTCGTACCTGAACTATTTCAAAATGCTAAAAAAAATACCAAGTGAGAATAATTACAAGGATTCTCACATAAAATCTCTTGTTGTCATGAGATGCAGGCAGAGTCAGGCAACTGCTGTCTCTCTAATTGGGCCTCTTGTCCTTCACAGAGCAATTTTCTAAACAAAACATATGCTTTACATTCTCATGTCCAGCTGCTATCTAGATGAAAACAAGCCTGATGAAATCCATTCAGATTTGAGACTGTAATTTCCCTGAGAGTTTTGTACCCAGGTACCTTTCGTACAAGTGGATCACTCTCCAGCAAATAAAATGATGGATGGAAACACTTCATGCTTAATGGGGACACTGCAGGCAAACAAAACACATGGTGATACATATGAATGGTATCATGTAAAGGACAGAATAATACAGTCATTAAACCTCATTGATTAAAGGGGCAAATGTGAATCTTTGTGTTATTCACTGTATTTATAAGGTTGTTGAGTTAAGGGCAGCTGTGGCTCAGGAAGTAGAGCGGGTCGTCCACTAATCACAAGGTCAGTGGTTTGATCCCAGCTCCTCCAGTTCGCATGTCAAAGTGTCCTTGGGTAAGATACTGAGCCTCAAATTGCTCGGTGTGTGAGTGTGAAAGAGTGAGTGAGCATTAGAAATAGTGTAAAAGCCTTACATCGCTCCTGATCAGCAGGTGCATGACAGCCTCTGCCCTCAGTGTATGAATGTGTGTGTGAATGGGTGAATGTTGGCATGTGCTTTAAAGCACAGGTAGACTAGAAAAGCGCTATATAAATGCAGTCCATTTACCATTTGAGGCTGCATGACTGCTGTCTCTGCACACACACACACAAAGTATGACCTCTGGGCTAGAGTGATGTTGATTAGACTAAATCTAAATTACTGATTGTTCCACAATTTTACATTAACAGACAGCTCATGTTCATAAGGTTCACCAAATTATATCTGTGCATTCAACATTTGTCTTATTTTTTTATATCAAATAAAGGGAGAATCAACACACATTATTCTTATTGGACAATGAGTAATATGGTTGAAATCTGATATTAGTATATATACTGTAGTAGACCTAGTAGATCTGCCAGGCCGTGCGGCTTTGGAAGTCGTGTAGAAATGTGTATGGAGTGTGAGGTATGACAACCCATCTTAGCTCACACCATAAAACAGTTTGACTTGAATTATTTTGTAAATCACTTAGATCTTCAGAATTTCCCTTTAAAGTGACTTCAGCATTAGTGGTTTTAACTGTAACCCATGTCATTAATATTAGTGTTAGCTTGCTTTTATTAAAACAAATGTGCAGCACTGAAATCCATCCTACAAAACAGAAGATGGACATAAGGAGATTTTTTACAAAGAGCTAAACAGTGTGAGTTAAAACAGCTGCATGTTTGTGAGCTTTCTTTACTTAGTGGCAGTGCTGCTAGCTAACCAGCTAACGTTACCCCTGAGCTTAAAGCCTTTTTGCTACATTTTCTTGTTCAATAATGCTATTAAATGCAATATAGCCTAGTGTTAATAAGTGTCAATCAATTATAGTTCTAGATAAACTTGGTTTGGTGTGAACATTAACATGTGCATTGTGAAGCTGTACCCCCTGATTTTGTGGGTTTAACCACGTCAGCCACATATACAGCTAGTTTGACCTGGTCAATCGAGCAGATACGTGCAAATTTCACTGCACTGCTTAGTGGAGAGTGGTCAAGCCCTGTAGACCCCTTGAAAGGGCTTTGCCAATACTCATAGAACTGGGGTTACAAAGTTTTTGAATATTTCTGTCCATTCATTATTTTTTAATTAAATCCTTTACAATAACATCAAGCTTTAACAATGGATCATAATAATGTTTTGTTTTCTTTAATCACTTATTGGTATAGTCACAAAATCAAGTACAAAGAAGTAAATATGCCCTGCTTGTAATACTCGAACAGAGTGTAGAAGATAAAAGGACATACAACAGGTTGTGGATGACACCTTGAATGGGGATGAGGAGTGTAAAAGACATGTCGCTGGACTATAGGTGTCCTCTGACTAATTGCTCGTGTCTTCGGGGCACACGAGGTGTTGAGAGGTCGATGGTCAAGGCTATCTGTCAGGGTTGGGTGAAACTCGGTCACCTGTCTCAGTAAGCCTTACTCTTCAGTGACTCTAGATGGATAACGGGCTCATTTTACCACCTTTTATGCTTACTGAGAACTATTGAAATCATTCACTTGACCAGAGATTTTTTTAATGTGGGGGGCAGAATCTTACCAGAATAGGGTGGAGTTGTATTTTTCTTTCAACACATACCTCTTCTTGCTGGAGACACAATGTTAACACAGTGCATATTGACAACAAACTACACAGCTCAACTATTTTAAGTATTATTGAGACCTTTCTCAAAAGCTTTGAGGGGATCAGTCATTCGCTGCCCAACAATTATGAGCAAGAAATGCCTGATCTGGTTTTATTTTGAATGTACAACTGACTAAGTGTCAATATTCACATTACAATTCTGCTGTTGAAAAAGTTCCAAAACTGATGAGTGATACTGTGTAAGAGAGGAAACTGCTGTACTGTTGAATGTGAGACAAAAGACATTGTCATGTGTAGGATCCTCTGAGGGCACATCAGGATGCACAAACCATGAACATAGCAGGAAACAATCCCACCAGCCAGCAAGCACTTACACACATGCCTACACACACTCCTTACTCCTTACTCAACTTTACCTGGTTATCCAGTCCTAACACTTGCAGTCACTGTATCTCTATCCCATTTACACGCGCACACACACACACACACACACACACACACACACACAATTTTCCTTGGAAATAGTCCAAAATCAGCTCAGCTCATCTTACGAGCGGTGGTGAACTTAGAAAACAACAGCAGTGAAAGGTAACAGGCTTCTGTTACAGTGTGTTTTTTTGTGCATATGTTTGTGTGTGTGTGTGTGTGTGTGTGTGTGTGTGTGTGTGTGTGTGTTGGCCGTTCATGATAACCTGTCTTTAGGGGGATATATAGTTTCTAGTGTGGATGAGCTCCTATAGGAAACCAGTGAGACCCATCTGTCTGGGGAGGGCCTGAGGCGTTAAACCAGAGAAAGGTTCCAGCCACAACAGTTAGCTTTTGCGCCTCTGGGGAGGATTAATGAGGTTGCACCAGCCTGAGGCGAATATCACATCTGTGGTATCAGATATAACTAGTGTGTACATTTCGGTCTTCAGTTTTTACCTGTCTCCATGTCTGTCTGTTTGACTGGCTAACTTTCAGGTTGTGATGTGTCCTTTTGATTAATGAGACAGAAAACTCAACTGGTTGTAAGCTGTATAAAAAAAGACAAATTCTGATCATTTCAAAAAATACCAATTGTATCTTTTAGGGGCTATTCTTGTTGTTTTCATTCTTAGTGCTTTTAATTTATTCTGTTAATTTTGTCATTTTTTTTGCAGCCAAAGAACTTGTAAACACAACACTGATATATCACTGAATAATGTCATATAATGGCCATTTGTGTTAGCAAACAAGCACCCAGTTACACATCCAGCAGGCAGGGAATAACATTAGCATTCATTTGGAGTTGTGTTTCTGTTCACCTGGCAAATGAAAGACCAATATTCACTCTTCTTTTAGCTCTGGTTTGGTCTTCACCAACTCATTAGGATAAAATATTTGGCATTTGAGCTGTAAATTGCTCCACTATGTTCACCAGCTAACTGTGTCTGTCTGCTGTTTGGTGCATATACTTTCTCTGCAATACTTTCTCATACATATTGGACAATTCTGCCAAACATTTTTATGTTCAACATGCCCATCCACCACCCTGACCTTCTTACTTTATGCCTCACTAGTTAAAGGCCACACTGCTTCCTCCATTAATACTGAACTTTGGCAATCTTTCTAGACATGAGGTGTGGCGTAACTCCTAAGAATACTGGGCTTGCTATATACACGTCAGCATGTATGTAATCAGATGTATCCCATTCTCTTTAAAAACCAGCTCATGAAAAGCGCTGAGAGCAGTGTACCCTGCTTGACTTAATGAAAAGCTATTGTCACTTTTTATTGATTTTTCATTTACACATAAGACACTAGAAAACGTGGTTGTTTTGGACAGTGGAATATGTCATACGAACTCTTTTAAATAACAGTGTTGATATTTGTTGAGTTGAAACATATTCCAAACACACAAGACTACGTTTACATGCACATTAATATTACACTATTATTCCAAATATGACAAAATTCCAAATTTGATACGGGTCATGTAAACAGCATATTCCGTTTGGATATTTCAAATTAGGCCTTATTCCGAATGTAGCATTTTCCGATTAAGACATGTTGTATATGCCGATATTATTCAGGTTTTAGGAGCATTCTTTAGACATGTATACAGCACATTTGGAATATGCATCTCAACTGGGGTTTTTACCGCAGTTTGTGACACACGGCCTCTTCCTGTTTACGGTCAGCTCTGTGTGTTGGAAATAAACCAACTAGTCAACAGTTTGCAAGGCTGGGGTAGAGATGTATGCCCAAAAGAAATGCCCACATTTCTGGTCGGAAGGAGGAACACACCTACTTTTAAACATTTTGAAAGACTTGGATATGCAAAAATATCCCAATGCCGACCTTTTCAAGAAGGTGGTTGAATGACTGAAAGAGGGAGGCTGTGTTCACACCGTTGAACAAGTCCGCCACTGGTGGAAAACTTTGAAAAAATCCTATTTTGACGCAAAGAACAAAGATGGCACAAATTGGCACAAATTGACCTCACAGGTCTGTAGACAGAACAAGAGAAAACACACTCAAGCATGTGGAGCACGTGTGAGGCAACATTGCTAACCAATGAGTCATACTGCTGCCCCACAGAATATCTAACTTAACAATCAGCTGTCTGTTCTTGTTAAATGATTTGGATTTACTTTCAGTCAGTCCTCCCATACAGATATAAAGCAGAAGCAAAGTAAAGTTACCCTTAAACACCCTTTACAGTATAAGCTCTGATTTTCTAGTTATTTAGAAATAAATGAAACAAAACTATGATAACAAGGAAACAAACCACCAATAATCTAAAATATTAATGGTGATATTCACAAATGTATAACATGGCCTACACACATGAACCTATATGAATGTTATCTACTGTAGGTGTGATACAGGCAAGATTTACACCAGCAAAGTGTCCTTCTGAGAGGACAGTGTAAATGTAGCACAGGTTGTGTATTTCTTCTTCCAACTGTTGCTTTTTTGGTCTCCACAGGTCTAGCTCTGATAGACTGATTTAAACTGGACAAAATGACACAGATACACTGATGGGTGTAGTTGAACAAAGTTTAGCCTGAAGCAGAGCAAAATCGCAATTGGTTAATTCATGCGTCTTGGTTGGATTGGATAGCTATCCCCCTTCAAAAAAGCTGAGTGTAAATGCATCCAAGAAGCATTAAAATGGATTGACATCTATCTTCATGCTGAAAAAGAATAAATGCATCTCTCATGAGAGAGATATATAAGCAAATGTAACTATGCCAGTAAGCGGTCTGTACAAGTAGAGCCTCTATAAGGCCTGGCCCCTGTGATGACAGCTGAAGTTAGTGATTCAGACTGAAAACAGCTCTGCGTTCAAACAATGCAGGGACCTGCGTTGGTTTGGGCGTATTATTTAGGCACTGGTGAGACAATGGAATACAATCCAGGAAGTTCAGAATATGCATTTAAATGCTTACCAGACATAAAAATATCACACAATGGTTTGTAATACTCACAGACAGGATTTTAAGGCTCAGGAAAGTCATTCATATTTTGTCACGATCATGAGGTAAACAGCAGAAATATGGCGTTCAACATTACAAAGGAATCCACCAGGAGTGGTGGCATGTATGTCATCAGCCAAAGCGGCACCCTGCTGGATGACGTTATGTCACTTTGCAGCAAAAATTGAGCCTGGTTCAACTTTTTTGCCGAAAGCCCTTGTGTTGTTTTGCCAGAGCCACCTGCGTTAGCATCCCCCCTACATCGGCACACAGCCTCTTTCAAATGAATGAGGGGGCTGCATTTTTTTACGCAGGGCTAATGTCGGTATAAACACGGCCTTATACTGAAATTAGCCGTTGTTATCCGTGTTGTTTGAGAAAAGTGGCTCATTGTACTTGTGTACAATTTTGAGGTACTTGTACTTTACTTGAATATTTCCATGACTTTGTGTTAGTTTATTGATAACTGTTAGCTGGCTAAACTGCTGGCTAAAACTAAATTCTTAAAGTCCAAGTTATTCTTGTTTTAAGGCATTTTTGGCAGTTACCAAACAACTTCAGATGCATTACCACCACTATCTGGACTGGAGTAGAGTCCACCCTGATTAGCATGTAGCCCAGGAAAACCAAGAGGGATTTGATTGCAATCTAAAGACACATATATGTGGCTAACTGTAATTGAAAGTGTATTAAATTCATCTGTGTGTAGGATTCAGTGGCATCTAGCGGTGAGGTTGCAGATTGTAACTAACTGAATACCCCCTACTCTTCCAAGCGTGTAGGAGAACCTACAGTGGCCACGAAACTTGCGAAAAACGTGAAAGGCCCTCTCTAGAGCCAGTGTTTGGTTTGTCTGCTCTGGGCTACTGTAGAAACATGGCGGTGCAACATGGCGGGCTCCAAGGAAGAGGACCCGCTCCCTATGTACATATAAAGGGCTCATTCTAAGGTAATGAAAACACAATGATTCTCATTTTTAGGTGATTATAGACTAATTAAAACATACTTATGAATATTATTATTATATTATTTTCCATTTCTGCCAAGTCCATTCTGCTAGATCCAACTAAATTCTACACACTGCACCTTTAAGTGTAAAAAGGGCCTTGATTAAGACTTGACAAGAGAGATATTGCTGCTCTTTTCACTTTGCTTTTATAGTTCTTTTGAAAGAGGATCATATTTCAGATGGTGGGAGGGAGGAATGGGCATATGCAAACTACTGTCCTGTGAGAGCAGTCTTCAGCATGCCAAGGTGACTCACTTCTAATAGCAGAGCTTTTTCTCTTTTGTCCATCATCATTTTCTCTCTGACACTTGGCTTGCACCATCCAAGAGTTTATAACAGCAAAGTGTCTTTTGTGTTACTGCTGTACATTCTGCACTGTACACACATAATTTAATAATTGAGAACAGCAAATTGTGTTTGTCTGTGACACCTAACTTGCATTAGTTAGCACTGAAACCCATGTTACATGTACAGCACCTATCTTTGTTATCGCTCCAATGTAAAATTTTAGCCTTATACTGTGTCTGTATAACAGCTAAATGTCTCTAAATCAGACATTACAGACTTTAAATACATGAAACTGCATTACAGGGAACTCACAGGTGCATATGAATGCGTGTGAGTATGTTCATATCTGTGTGTGTGTGTGTGTGTGTCAGCCTGCCGTGGCAATGCTGACTTTACTTACTTTACTTTAATATGTTTATCGAGTGGTTGTGAACACTGTCATCTGCCCTCCTCCATTAGTCCTAATGGTGTAATTGACTGTTAGTTTTTCTCTTCATGTGGTCACTGCGAGTGATGCTATCAGCAAACCACAGGCGCCATTTCTGGACCCAACCAATAGAATGAAAGAGAAGAAGAAAAAAAGAAGAAGAAAAAAACAACTGCCAATCTGCTTTCTGGCGTAATGTGTGGTCTGTTAATGAAACAATTGTGACGTACTTGCCTCTTTGGTTGTTGCTGTTGGTGTGTGGGTGTGTGACAGAAGATACAGTACATTGCTTCTTATGGGCTGGCAGTATTTCCAATCCCAACAGTATATTATGTTACTGCAGTATTCCTCTTTTTTATTTGCAGGTCCAAATTCTAAATGTATTTTAATTGAATGTACTATGTGGTGATCTCACATATTCCAAATGAAAAGAAAAAGGTAGTGTTAATACATGTAGCGTGCACACAACTTAATACTTATTTCCTGCCAAAGTTCAGCCTGGTATCTTTGGAAACTTGAACAGTGGAGCAGTGGCTGCCCTGCTGTTTGAATGAAGGGGCTAGAGAAGAGAGAATGGTGAGTGAGTTACCAAAAGACATAAATCTAATCAAAATGTAAAAAAAAAAAAAAAGATATAAACTATACATATAGTGCAATGAAACTTACTTTTTCATGCATTCATGATATCCGTGATATTAGGAGCTCAGCAGATCATCAAATTTGCAGTGTACGTCTAACCACAGACGCAGGTTGATGTGGTTGGCTAAACATCAAGCAAAGTCCACAATGACAAACATACATTTACAACAAAGCTTGTAAGGTGTTAAAAGATTAATGCTATTATCTTCAGTTATCTAATGTTGTTTCTGGGACGTCACTATGCAGGTACGCCTATGAACACACAGCAGTGCCAAACCATTAAAAACAAACATGCCATTTGTTGATTTGATGATCTATGGTAGGTACATGTGTAGACAAAACCATTAGGCCTGTCAAAGCAGATACTGTATTATGTAATGGTGGTGCTGTTTATCCACTATAAGTATATAATGTCATCTAATGGAGCTTAATAACTTGGCATCGCCAATATTTTGGAAAAGCCAGAGCCAAATAAAACACACCACATTCTATCTGGACTGTGTGAGATGTAAAATGGTGCATTTAAGACATGACAGTACCTCAGAATTTACTAGTGGTGGAACACATGCTAGGAGATTAACTTTCAGCATAATCACCATAATAAATTAAAGGAACAGGTTGACATTTTGGGAGACTTAAATGAGAAGACCATGAGCTGAACTATATCCGGGCAGAGCAGTAACTTTCTGACATCTCTGCTGTTTGCCTGGCAACCGCATATCAACCCGGCACCATGTTGACAATAAGACTCAGTCACTGCTCTGGGCAAAGAAATAGTTTGGCACATAACCCTCGATTAAACCACAACATGTTGTCACTTGTTTTCAAACTAGCTGTTTCATCCTGTTTCCAGTCTTTATGCTAAGCTAAGCTGACCGGCTGCTAGCCTTATATTTAACAGAGATATGAGAGTGGTTTTGATCCTCTTATCTAACTCTTGGCAAGAAAGGAAATAACTGTGATTCCCAAAATGTCAAACTACGTATTTCTTTAAACAATGTTATTACTGGTGTCACTGAAAAGCTATGCATGAATTAGCAAATATTAATGTTAGCATACATGCTTTTTATCACTAGCTACCTCCACTTCAAACTCTGAAATATTCAACTTCTTTAGGTGATGTGTGCCTCTGTTCAATTCTTTATAATATCTTATATAAAAGTAATTTTTTCAACTTTTTTTCCACAAGTAATGAATAGATGGAACTCATTATTTTTTGTACTTTTAATAATAATAACAACAACTCAATTCATATAGCCTTTTGAAAAACAGAAGCAAAAGGTAAATTACAACAAAGTACCATTAGTTAAAAGAAAGCCATGAGATTAAAAACTGAGTTTAAAGAAGGGATTTATAAAAAAGGATACTGACTTCACAGAAGAGGACCTGGACAGCAAAAGCTTTAAAGACAGGATCTCAAACAGCGACCAGGCTCAAGGGAGTTCGCAGCTTTTAAGATTTTAACACTGGTGTTTTGTTGCTCTCCTCACAGTGTAGGATTGTAGGCAAGGCCTTTTGAAGACGTAGGTTACTGCTTGTCTGAGCTGACAGGAGCATAATTAAAGCAACAAAATGGACATTCAAAAAATTCACTAATAAATTATGACACAAAACTGAGCAAAACATGGAGTCACTCATCACCACAAGAGCCAATAATCTGACTATTCTGACATGTTACAAAGTAATAAGACCTGCACTTGTTATGCTGGGACACATTTATTGTTCTGGAGTTAGACTGATCATGTCTAACTATAGACACACAATTATGACCTTAATAATGACAGCTTTTATTCATATGTCAAGTTTTGATTTTGAAAGTTTTCAAAAATAGGTTCTTAAAAGAACAAAAAACAACATCTGAAAGCAAAAAAGATACTGAACCCTCGCCGTTTTTGAGGTGAATGCGAAATTCAGAGTTAATGCTGGCCTTTATTTATATGTGGGTGAAAGATTTGGACATCTGAGAGATAATATTCACATTTTTTTTTTCAAGTTATGTGATACTCCACATTATCATTATCACTAGCAAATTCTTTGGAAAGATTAGAACGAGTTTATGCTACAAAATCTCTTGTCAAATGAGCAGCAGCAAGCACTAGTTGATGCAAGCCAGCTCCAGACTGTTTAGAACAGAGCAAAATAAGCACACTGGAAAAAGGATAAAAGGTGAGTAATTGAGGAAAACAATAAAAATAGAAGAGAAGGAGCAGAGGAAACAGAAACAAATTATGAATATAACTAGAACTTCAGCAAGCAAATGGCCGATTGAACGCAGAGAAACATTTTTAAAAGTAGTGAGCAGACTCCAGTGAATGTCAGCTCCACTAATCTGTGGCTGACAGGCTGGACAGAATAGAGGGCTAGGTGAGATAGCGCCTTCTCTCTAACGGAAACACAAGAGGCCAGATTCTGATAAGAGCTGTGAAGGACTGTCCAGCCCTCTACATGTACTACATGGATGAGGCGATAACACAGATTACCACACAGGGTTCTTAGAAAGTGTGATAGAGCACCATGTGCTGTTGAGCAGAGACCTGCACCTTTAGGATCCCCATGAATCATTGGGCATATTTAAGGGGAAGAAATGTCTGCAGAGTAGATTAAGGATATGAGTTAAGGGATGTAATCAGTGGAAAATTGAGCATGGTAATGGTAATCTACTCAATACAACTACGTTAAAAAAAAAATCCTAAAAATGTATTTGCTTCAACAACTTCCCCTCTCCTTTTATGTTGGGATATGATGGCAAAGGCAGAGATACAGTATATGTATCAGTATATGTATCAATTAATAACTCAATAATAATAAAAAATAATATGATATGTATTTATACTGAGTCGATATGTGGTCACCGACCCAGTGATTGCAACTGACCGGTTGAAGTTGAAGTTCTACGCTGATCACAAAGCAATTCAGTTGAAAGGTAATTTGTTTAATTTTCACCAGTGAGAATGCCAGATGTATCAGGACTGCATCCACTGTCTGAAGCTGATTCAAATAATAATCCCCTCCCCTAAGTAAGACTACAGATTTTTTTTTTAAAAACAAACAAAAAAGAAAAGAAAAAAAGGAAGTGATATCTCTGGATGTTGGTATGAGGTTGTTTTAGGTTCATAGTCAAGAGTGATGTAGACTTGGGGAGTCAGTAAGAGAGAAGTAAGAGAGAAATAAATGGATCCCACATAGAATGAAATGTCTCTGCCTTGTTTTGCCGTGCATATCTAATCTTTTCAAGATGCAAGCAGCTCATTAAATCTGGTTGAATAGGAAGGTGGTTGAATAGACTTCAGGCCCATAAGAATCAATCGTCTGGCTGTTAGGGTAGAGAAGGCCAGGGCATCTTTCTGGTGTTTAGAGAGAGGAGTATTTTTGGGTGAGAGGCCAAGGAGAGCAATGAGTGGGGAAGGGTTGTTTTTGGTTGTTTTTAATACTTTAGAAATAGAGTCAAAGATTGACTTCTGAGAAATTAAGTAGTTTGGGGCAAAGCCAAAACATGTGTAAACATGTGTGGAGCCTGCTTCCATCTATGACATGGGGGGTCAATGTCAGGTTTAATTGTAGCCTGACCTTAGTCCAGTATTTCAAATGAATGAGTTGGATAAGACTGTGGCAGGTGCAGATGGAGGAGGAATAGATATTTCATTCTTCATATTTGAAGGTGTGTCTTCTAGGCTGGTTTTGGAGGAAGGTCAGGGTCTTTTCATAGCTGTGGCTCAGTTTATCTTCAGCAAAATGTGAAAATAGTCATAATATTTGAAAAGAGTTTTCAAAAGTATTACCCAACATATTCACTGCACACTTCAACATGTGGACAGTAGAGCTCGGCACCAACCATTTTGATACTGATTTTTGATATTGATATTGTAAATATAATTTTGTGATGAATACAAGATGTAGCAGTGGAAGAAAAAATGATTAAGAATTGATCAGAATTAATTTGTTGAGGCTGTATTGTCAGTCATGTGAGAAGTTTGCTTTTTGCTTAAGTGAAAGATCAGGTTAGTTTGTGATTGAAACCACCACTGAATGACCCAGAAACTGAAAACACTTCATCAACATAAATCATTCATTTGATACATTATAATTTCCATGTGAAACATGTCAGTAAACATTTCTGAGTGTGTGCAGCCATGCTGTGCATATTAGCTTTTTGGCCAGGCTCGTTTTTGTATCTCTGTTTGTTGAAACAGACAATTAAAGGTTGGAGTCGGACTTGGTCAAACAACAGTTATCTGAAGTGGACCCCATTAGCTCTCTAAATGTGACAGAGGGTTGGGGGTTAGCAAAGTCAGTAAGCACATATGATGACAAATTGGGGGTGAGAAAACTTGTCAACCTGATTTGTAAAGCCTAAAGATGAATGTATGTCAGCTAAGCCTTGTGCAAAACATCCAAAGACCACCTCAGGGCTTCAGAGAGGTTTACACAGCGGAGAGGAATTAGCCTGTCAGTGCTATACTCTGTAGAAAATTACACCATTAGCCACAAATAATGACAAATTAAGACTAAAATGCTATCTTTTACTGAGAAAAGGCAAACAGTCTGATAAATGGGCTCAGATGCCCCAAGAAGAGTCCACAAAGGAAATCTTCCATTCATTGTGAGGAGCAGCTACATGTTTTTTTCTTGATGACAGCGCAGATAAACGTCTTAACTGTCTACTTCCTTGAGAGAGAGAAAAGACGGTGACAGTGAAAATGTAGCTTTTAAATTTGACTTAACACTGAATCTGTGAGATTAAAATGTCATCAAGTGTCTCATTTAGGAGATAACTGTATTATGTTGGCCTCTTTAAAGGCTTCAGTATGCTTCAAACTAAGTGCTTCTCAGTACATCTAACAGTGTCGGAAACCCCCTTACTGACGGCAAAATCTGGATGCAGGTTGTTAAAGTTGGCATGGTATGAAGAGCTCTCTCTTAAGCTCCATTTTTATTCATCATACTAACATTTCTATCACTTTCCATGCTTACAACCAAGTGAAAAAGTGCGCCATTATCTCCCATTACACGATTCATAGCATTGAGACAACAAAGACAAGCAAAAGACTTTTTGCAGATTCAAGGACAAACAGGGAGAGGCAGTGTGATGCGTTACGAGGAGGCTGCAGGCTTTTCACCCTGACTTCGAGTGTGGCCATTCGAAACAGGAATGAGCACTTTTGCACTTGTTCAGAGGACGCACCGTACAAGTTCAAAGATGATACATTTCTCAGTCTAAGTGAGAATCTGATTAAACAAAAAGTTATGATGATGACTGTAGTTCGGCATATGATATGTGTGTGCATGCGCTAGTGAGTCTGTGAGAATGGGTTGGACAGTATTTGTGAACATTTAAACTTTTGTGTGTGTGTTTGTGTGTGTGTGCATGATTAATACTTTTATTTTTATAATGTGCAGGTATCCTGACTATGTGGGTGTACATGTGTGAGTGTGAGTGATTGCAAGTATCGAGCTGGATCGTTGCTTGTGAGAAGCCAACACTGACTCTCGCTCTCTTTGAAGGAGACCCTGAGGCTGTTCAGGGCCTAAATCTCATAATGGCTTCAATAACAGCTCTATATCTTCCTGACAGATATTTCAAAGGCCTGGCAGGTTCAATGTACTATACACCACAATGCACACTGACAGCACAACACAGACACTAGAGAATAGATTATGAAACGCCTTACTCAGCAAAAAAACAAAAAACAAAAAAAGCAGGATGGAAATCCTAAACTGATTGGCAGCCTGGCTCGATAGGTCATAAACTGTGTTTTTATAAGGACAGGCTTTACAGAGCAGCTCAGTGCTGTTTAGTTAAAGGTGGACTAACCTGTTTACAGTATGATATTACTGTGCAGTAAAGAGTAGAGCAGTTAAACTGTTTTTGGAACGAGGGAGATATACGCTACATTGATATGTAGGTCTGTATTTCATAAAATTACCACATCTACTGTAGGAGTACTGCAGTAGTACAACTTCACTATGTTGATGAGATAGTGTGCCATATAAATGGCTTACAAAAAAATCCTCAAGAGGAGCGAAGTGTTCAGCCCCTGACTGACTGTCCTGGATTTATTTCTTGGGATGAGAGAAAATAATAATCCCCACGTAATTGTAGAAATGTATGCTCAGAGCAGCTTTCTAAAAAACGTTAGTTACATTTCACTTTCAAACCACTCAAAAGTGGTCGTATTTGCATGTTGTGTCTTTTTAGATGGTTTGATAACGTTCCCCGCGGGTACATTCAGGAATCAGGTGGTTTAGCTTAGCATTGGAGGGTGTGAGAACAATGCAGCTTCACTGAGAGGAAAGGACTTCATGCCGTCACTGCAGCTAACGTTAATCTAGCTGTAGCTAGATGCAACATGCAGGTGTGGAGGCTTTAAAGCTGTTTTAAGTAGACTCTAACAAGACTTTTAATGGTTTACAGATTTGCATAAATAAATGCTGGAAACCTCAAGTGATGTTGCCAAATGCTTTCAGATTGTTTGTACTGGAAAAAAAAAAAAAGAGGTTAATGGGAAGGTTATTTACGTCGGTATTCAGGAGTAACAAGAGTCAACAGGTAAAAAAAAAAAACTTAAAATGATGACACCTGACCACATTATATATGGTGTGCTTTCTAATCTGTATCTACTTTATGTCTGGTAGAGATACACTGATGTGTATATACTTGTGTGCGAGTGCAAATGTCTTTGTGTTATATCACATCACATGAGGCAGATTAAATGGCAGTTTCGATGTTAGATCTTAAAATATTCACACGCTTTCACTGTCATTACCACACACACACACACACACACACACACACGCACCACAGAGGAGGAACCTGGATTATCTGCCAGAATTTGGCATGAAATCACATAACATGATCTAATGCCATCTGACGCCAACAGCAATACCAAACATGTACATAAAGCCCTGCAGTGTATGTGCAACTGGCCATGCCTGAACCTGTTTATACACCTGAAGGCACAGAAGAATGTAATTTATCCAAAACCAGCCTCCCTGGAGGATATCATGAACCACAAATATGTCACTGCTTGCTGGCAAGAAACATTAACTGCAAAATTAATCTGATTTAAATTTCTAAATCTGCATCGCGGTATTTCAAAAGATATCGATAAATGTTTTTTTGTTTGAAATCTGCAAACTCTCAGCACCTAAATTCAGAAATTTCCCTCTCTCCCTACTCTCAAACACACTCCTCACCCCTCCTCCATTAATGAAGAGGCTCCCAGCCTGGTCCCAGTCACTCATCCCGTTCTGCTCCCCTTTGTCTCTGCCGGGGAGTTTTGAAGGGTGTAATTGGCCGAGCCTGCTCAGGTGAAAGCAGACCTCTTGTCTGGGGACACAAAACCGTCTCTCTGTGTGTGTCTGCAGCGCCGCAAGGTCAAAAGGACATGCCGTTTTTGGACAAACATGCACGCACGCACACACACACAAACACACACACACACACAGCCCTCTTCACTCATCCTCCAGCCCCCAACAATGAGCACAGCTACCTGGGAAAGGTAATTATTTGCTCTCCTGTCTGTCTTGTAGCTTTCAGAACACTTAGTTGCCAAGCCTGAGAAGAAACAGAGACAGAAAAAAAACTATCGCTATCACTGCCAAGTTGGAATATATTACTTTTTCCTTTTCCTAAATGTTTCCTAAATTCAATTGCAGAAATTACAGTAAGTGGTTTTAACTTGTCAGGGCTGTGAAAACCTTGCACCTGAATGAAATGTTTGTTTAAATGTGTTCTGTGTCCTGCACAGCTTTGCATCCTACAACCACTCCTTGTGCTGTATCCATCAACATATTGCTGAGCAGGATACACATACTCACACGTTGTTAGTGGCTCACTGTCAAATAGAACATGATGTAAAATGTACTGCCAGCCTGACTGGAGGTGCAGTTTGGCCTGTACAAACATGATCTGGAGGCAGAGCTGCACAGAGGGCACATACACTGTCATCCCATTTAACCCATTTCTGAAAACCACAGCTGCTTTTAAAGTCATGTGAATGCCAAAGAAAAGGCTTTGGTCAGTTAATAATAATATGAATGCCACAATCACAACTCACCTTGATATCTATGGGTAGGGTTCATTGTTTTCAGTTAAGCCATGTTAGCAGTGTGGCCCTAGGGATGGAAATGTCTGTCTGTCTATTGGTCCACAATTTCTGCCCAGAATGAAATTTCTCATACTGTTTATATATTGCATGGATTGCAATAGCTGGAATTTGGTACAGACATTCATGGTTCCCAGGGGATGAATCCCAATGACTTTGGTGATCTTTTGACTTTTCATCTAGTGCCGCCATTAGGTTGCAATTTGTGGTTTTAATTTAAATATCTCAACAAATATTAGATGGATTGCCATGAATTTTTGTGCATCGCTGACGCCCAAAAGATATCAAGCAGGCTAAATATCATGGACCTGTTGGGGAGTCCAAATCCTGTAGTGTGAAAAGTGTTGAGTTGCAATGAGGGCGTTGACAGGCTACAGCCAATGAGAGCGCAAGACACAGGGTGTGTGGAAACCTGGGGGTCTGTCTCATGCATGGCATTGCGCCATTCCCATGTCACTTCTCGCGTGTGTTTTCATGACAAAGCGTAGTTTGGAGACCAGAAAGACTCGTCTGGGATTCCTCCTGGTGAAAGATCTTGTAATGTGCAACCTCCTGTCACTGATCAGTCATGTAGTGTGCAAACCACAACAACCTCAAGATTCCCAATTACAAGACAGAAAGTTGTGTAGTGTGAAAAGTACAGCGACTCTGGAAGTCATGTAGTGCATGCTTGGCATGAGAGAACCCACACCAGCTTTTTCACCATTTCTTCACTATATTAACAGTATTACCAATGAGTCTATGTGGTGATTGTTTATTCTGACAATCCAGTGTTGCTCCTGAACAATCAGATGAAAAAATACAAATGAGAAAATGCAGATGTTCCACAGCAAATCACAAACCATGTAATCCTAAAATCTAAGCTTGACAGTAACTCTAACCCACACACTGACTAGTCCATCTGTTAGCTACATTTTCCACTATTGTCTATATCACCTGAAACTCAGTAAATGACACTAGACTAAAATGACAGATAGTTCACTATGATGACTGTATTGTCTAAATGTGAGTGACTGGTTATTTCTAATCCTCTGCACTGATAATAATGCCCATTTACTGTATAATGTAGTGCTTTGTAACACAGCCCTTATATGCACATTATTAACAGCAGTAGGATAACTCCTACATATAAAAACATAGAAGCAATCAGCTGTTCAAGCAACCAACAACAGTTGGTAAACTTTTATTGTTTAGGCTCTTTGAATTCAATGAAAAGATTGTTGTATTATAAGTTTAGTCATAACATTCATGGTCACAAGTCCAGTTAAGGCACCTGGAAAGATGTAGATAAGGATAGCAACTAACAGTTGTTGACCTCAAAGACCTCACATCTCCAGTCAGGTGTAGACTGAGTTTCTGTGTTTGTCTTCACCAGGTTCATCGTCATCAAAAACACACTTCACATCACAACATGGTTCAACTAAGGCTTCCACGTATGTAAAATGGCCAAAAGCCTATTTGTGGCATTCACAATTCCCAAGTCTGACTATGTATTTTGTACATTTTCATCCAAATGCCTGAATGACATCTACAAATCCACTTTTTGGCCAATTTATGCACCTGTGTATTTTGGACATTGAAGTACATATATCCATGTCGTGTCAAAACTCTACAACAAGGCGCAGTTATAACACTGTGGGATCCTGTATATAATATGTTTCCACATAGATTGATGGTCTGCATGGGTGGTCTCGCTGGAAATTGGAACTCCTAACCCTACATGAGACACCGTACTGACACAGAATACACAGTGTGTTATAAAGAATACATCACCCCTTGGCCTCTCACTCACCCACGTTTTGCACAAGCTTTCTTTAGTTTCTACATGGCCCGTGACAGAAAGCAAAGAATGGAGGTAGTTCAGAAAGCATTATGTCATTTGACATCCATCAAATATATATTTGAATTTCTCTTGATTGCTATGCTTGTGACTCTCTTAAAGTTGAACACGTCCAATAAATCATTGTCTTTTAAATCATGGGCCTGACATCGGAATGGTCCATGGCAAGCAACACAGGTATATGTAATTTGGTACCCACACATGCAGAAATGAACACCATTATGTGTTAAATAATAACCAAAAATGTCAAGCATCGTATGTTTTCTTCACCTCTTACAAAAACACAACAATGGGTGTGATTTTGTCCCATTGTCATGCATCTATATAGAGTATCATGGCTGGTTAGGAGTGACACAGCTCAGCCACTGAAAGATGAGCTAAGTGGAGCAGCCAAGATGGATGAAGAGCTATAGTTTATTGCCCAAGAGCATAAGGATTGCTCCTAAACAGATCATATAGACATTATGCTGCAGAAGCAACCCTATACATCTCCCTGCTTTAGCACACAATGTTTCTTCCCATTACCTCTTTAATGACACACCTATTGTCAACCATTTTCTTTAAAAAGCAACCCACTTGTAATGATATAAGCTGGCTATTTATGGCACACAGTTGGATGACTAACAGCGGTGTCAGTTCCCTGAGTTTATGACCAGGCCTCTTGTGTTTCTTGACCTTTACAGAATAGAAGAGAAAAACATGAGTGTTTCTGAATATTGGCTGTGACGATAGCAAGAAGGCAACGCTCCCTGAGACTGACGCTTTTGATTTAGCTTGAAGCTGTAAAATTGTCAGATTAGGCCAAACATTATTTAGTGGTTAGTTTCAGGTTTACACAGTAAACCCACATTTCATAAAGCCATCCATCATGAGCATTGTCTTGCCAGTTTCTGCTGTATTCCCAGTAGTTCTTAATTGCTTTCTAAGAGACAGCCTCGAGCTGAAAATAACAAACCTTTATTTGTAATTTTAACTTTTAATGTCTAAAATACACTAAATTTAAATCATAAGAATAGTTTTAAACAGACTGTATGACCATTGATGACATGAGGAACCTCGTCCTGATGTCCTGCTACATGTTCAACTTCAGATACCCACAATAATGTGATACTGTATTTATTTCAGTGCTTCGCAGCATGTCCTGGTGACAATGATAGATAGATGAACAAAATAATCAAAGTCAGCTTTCTGATTCTCTGTTTAAGCAATGTCCTCTATATTGTAGCTGTTTCACCCAAATAAGAAAAAATGGGTAGTTCATGAGTTGCGGCCTATTTTAGGCCTACTAATGCACTTATGTATGTGATATTTATTTGTTCCATAAACGTATTTTCTGTGACTGCATGCTGCATTTTGGATAAGTGGATCAGTGTGTGTATTATAAAATGAAATACACTGGTTTAGCTATCACCTGTGTGTGTGCAAAAGTGCAGTTTAAATAACATATTGCATGAAGTTTAGGCCTAAATAAAACAGGGGTGGTGCAAGTAGGTACAGAGGGGTGGAGCTTCACTAGATCCAGAGAGGTGGAGCTGGACTAGGTCAAGCTCCTCCCATTTGGCTCTGCAGTGAGCTCCTCTTGGTTTAAAGTGTAGGCTAGTTTTAACTTGCAAGTTAGGGAAGTTAGGAATTTAAGTGGTATTAAGTATTTAGCTAGTTAACCTAGCTCGCTAGCTTCCACTTTGCAAATGGAATACAAATGTAACAGCACAACGGGTCCTCCAAAATGTTAAACGTTGTAAAGAGACACACAGCACTGACAGCTTAAATATGATAAAGGGGAAAAACACCTTGTATCAAAGTTCATAGCTATGATGTGCTCCTCTCAGTAGCGCACCACAGAGGTTCACAGCATGTCTCCTAGCAACACCGGCCCTCAAATGTCAGTCAACCGCTGCCATGAGAAACACCTACCCAGAAGCTCAAGGCTTAAACAAATATGTCCAAAAATTGTTATATGATCTGTTGAAAAATGGAAAAATGTCCACAATAGCTGGAGTATCAATACAGTTTATTTTTCCTTACAGGCAAATTCAAATTTCAGTTTGACTTCAAACAAACACAGCTGAGAAAAAACAGAAGAGAAGAGAAACAACATTTTTAAAACTGTAATTAAAAGTTATGTCACTGTGTCCTATTCCAGAGTGACAAATAACTGCTAGATATATAGCATGGAAAGGGAAAGTAAATGCCTCAGTTTGTGAAAAGTTAATGATCCAGAAATACCTGTTTGCTGTAACACAGGTTCAAGTAAGAATAAAAATGAATGGTTTCACTGGCCTGCTGCCCCTCTGTGACTTCTTGATATGCTAATTGTTGTTTTGTATTGGCACAGTTACCTGTATTTCAAAGATAACAAGCAATCTGCATGTCAGCTCGGCTGCCTTTCTGCTCTTCTGTGTGACTTCTGCTGAGATGCGGGAAATACAAGTCAACATTTGCTTTACCTTTATGTTAGTGTTTAAATATTTGCAGCATTTCTAGATTCAAGCATATTTTCTACACGTTGCACTTTAACTACTGTGCTTTGATTTTTGCTGCTATCTCACGTTTTTCATAAATGTTTGTGCTTTCATTCTTATGATTTGGTATTTGCTGCATATCTGCTGCTGAAATGTAAATAATGGTTGACTCTTTACAATAAATCAAGTACTACATGCTGTCTTACCCACTCATTTTTTTTGTCATACACTTTTATTGTTTGTGATAAACAAGAACTGTCATGGAAAACACGCGCACACACACACACACACACAAAGCCACAACAGGTAGAACAGGTAAATGGCCCTCCAGGTAATGAGAGAGCTGGTAGCAGGCACTGGACAGACTCCCAGCTGCTGCTACAGGCTAATAGAGAAAAGAAGAGCTGAAACTGAGACAAAAAGAAGAAGTGAGACTGGTTTTTCACAGTACACTTGAATAAAATGCTAAGATACGGTTGAATAACAGCGGCTGGCTTTAAATTGGTGTTTTAGTTACACAAACTCAGATCTTCTGTTCATTTAAACACACTCACACTTTGATAAGCCATTTTACACAAAGTTGAGTACAAATAGCACAATGTCATAAGCTTGATTGAACACTGTGTTTACCTAAAGTCTTATTGCCTGTAATAAATTACCATAAGGGGTGCAAAATTTTGAAAACTGAAACTATAAAGAGGAAGTGTAGGTCTGATTATTACTGTGGATGTACGACAACCATTTTTTTTGCCCAAGTTGCACTGCAAGTGGAAAAATAGTCTTCATAATAACATCATATTGGCTTAAAATTGAGATCTGTGAGTGTGAATCAAGGCACACATTTAATCTCTTACTGTGCGTGTTATTTAGACATGTGACCGACATGTTAAATTTCCATCAGATTAACGTGATGAGCTGCATATCTGAAAATCTCTCTCTGTTGCCCATCAAACCAACGGTTCCTCCTCTGTGGATCATCGTTGCCATTCCAACTCTCAATTACCCGTGATCCTGATCACACACACAAAATCAATCCTGCCAACATGCTGATAAGGACAGCTAAGTATGTGGCACCCTCATCTCATTAGGCTAACAGCTAGCTGCTAATGGCTTCATTAGTGCTGAATGCTGCTAAACCATTTAGCCCCCATGAGCTTACTGGAAGAGGGTAAACCTTTTAGCACTGTTGGTAACTAAACACTGGTGGGGCAGTGATCTTTTGTTTGATATAATGAATGACTTGAATTAGCATATGGGATGATGTTAAATCAGTCACATAATCTTTTTTTTTTTTTAACTATTGTTCCATGTTTGTGATACTTTTGTCTGAACATGTCATTTTATTGTGGTTCTGTGTGTCTGGAAGGTCTGAAATAAAGTGCTGCACTATTATTTATCATGAAATGTCATTTTATCCACATAAGGTGCAGTATTTTGTGTATATTGACTATATCTAACAGGCTATGTTGGCCCATTGGAAACATAATAATGTGAAGTAAAGCCATACATCCTACAGTCCCACATCAACCCACATGTCATCTAATCCAGTCTCGTCCAGTCTGGACATAAAAAGTCTTCCACCCTTGCAGACTGTTTGACCCAACAGGCGTCAAACTCTGGCCTCAGGAAGAGCAGACTTACTGATTGCAGGGCCTAAGGCCGATGTTATTGCTATTCTTTTTTCCCATGATTCTTCTCAGCGGTTTGTTTTATTTCCTCTCCTCCCCACCTCCTTTTGATATCTTTCTAAAAGGTAACTAGCCCGTCTCTGTGCTGTCTTTTTCTTTCTTTTTTCCTCTCTAATCACTTTGTTGCTTTTTCATGCCATGCAAGGCGGCATATTTATCCAAGATAACAGCCGGGTTTCCCCTCACTTTGTGGGTGATGGAGGATAATTGCTCTTGTTACATGTGTGCGTGTTCACATTCTTCTGATTGTTCCTGGCCGTTCCAAATGGAGCTACTGTTTGGACAAGAACACACACACACACAAAAAAACAACAATGTGTGGACATGTCTGTCCCCAAATGAGAGATTGACAGAGATTCTATTTTTGCATGGAAGAAACATATAATCAGTATACATGTATGCAAAATTACAGCTTCCTGATATGCTGCTGTATGATTCATGTAGAAAGTCCTGCTTCAGTTCTGAGCATCAAAGCAGAGATGAAAGTGGAACCTGTGAAAAAGTGACTCAGAAAGTCAACCGTAAAGATGGAGGGCTTGATTTTGAGAGACTGAGAGTGAGCAGAGAACAGAGGAGGAACAGAGAGAGAGAGAGAGAAAGGGGTTGGGGGGGGGAAGAGAGAAGAGATTAAAGGTAGAAGTTGAAGTTTCTCTTTCATTTTTTTGCATGCAAATCATCTCTTTTCACAATAAAAAAGAAGTCAAGAGAATGTTACAAAACTACACAAAAATAGATACTTTCCAAGGAAAAACGAGGCGTTTCAACCTGGAAACCCAAAAATTGAGCCAGATAAACAGCTTTTTTATCTTTACTTGGAAAACATTTCAGTGTACCCAGGAAGAGATGCCTGGGCTCTGTCTGTCTGTAATCTTAAGTAACTGTGTTTAGAAAGCACTCAAGCTGGAAGGCTTCCTCCTTTTTTGAAAAGAGAGTAACAAAAGGAGAAACCTGAGCCCAGGGCGATTCTTTATCTCTACTTGTCTCTCTATTCTTGGCTAGTCGGTTTTTACATGACCTGAGTTTAATAATGCCTTTGATGGGACAAGATAGAGGGTAGTTTTCTCTGTAGGGGCGCAGCCACTGCATGTTTTCAGTGGGTTTGTTTTTTAATTTAATAAATTATATTTCGAAATGTGGATTTTTTTTCAGTGATACTAACATAAAATCTATAACATGTATTAGTGCACTATAAGGTTCTGTAGTACAATAAAGTTTGCTTTAAACTCACCACAGAGTATGTACCTCAATGTAAACTCACTACTGAGGAATCTAAACACAAAGTTTCCTCAGTAGGAGCAGATTTCCATCAGTCAGTGGTGGTCTAAGCGGCAGTAGATCATGTGACCACGAGCTAGCTGCTCTGTGACCACAGTGAAAGTAGAGGAAGCGAGTATCTAGTTTTTCCTCAGGAAGCAGCGTCCATTTCCACTTGGCTCAGAGACAGAACCGGAATTTGTTTTGCGTAAGCCCAGCAGTTTAAAAATAACGGAGTATAAAGGCAGAGCTGCTGGACGCTGCCTATCACAACACCTGCAGGAGCAGACAAAGACAGACATCTTTGAGTCACTTTATTTGGCTTAGTTGCAGTTTTTTGGGATTTATAAATGAAACCAATTTCATTCTGTTCTTGTCTCGCTTAACTTTTTTATATTATTTATATTATTACTGTAGAACTTTTTTATAGTAACATTAACATCTGCAGGAACAGATAAGGAAAAATAAATAAAATGTGTTTCTGTATCAGAAAAAGGGTTTTGTATTCTGTTGAAATGTCACCTTAAGACATATAATATTTATCTTTTTTTCTCCTCATTTTACTAAAACCTAATATGTAGAAAAGTTGTAACCCTTTGCCAGAAACTGGGCTTCCACATTTGATAAAGGTAACAACATATGAAAATGATGATTGTTTTAATGTTATGGGCTATATGAATGCACTGTTTGTCAGAAAGAAAAGCAAATTATTTGCATTTTTATGTGTTTTATATTTTAGAATATAGCATTTATGAATCACACCTACTCAGTCTATTCTAACCACAGCCTCACTGAAGTTATGAACTTATTTTTGTAAATTTGGGGCTTGGTGTCTGGTGCCATGCGGGGGACCTCATAACCTTGGTATTTCTAAAATCCTAGCTATGGCCCTGATCTAAGACATGTCGGACTAGACTTCTTGTGATACATTCATACTGTGTTAGTGCCACATATACACTATTTTTGAATCCATGCGTGGAAAACTTAATAGGACTAAACCAAAAAAAAAAAACGACTCAAAGTAAAAGCCAAAGTTTTATTTCTAAGTCTTTTTTATCTTTTGTGTTGTCTTGTCTTGTTATCTTGTTCTCCACTATATGGACACCCATCCACCTGCACATTACAATAGCAATGACTACAAGGGACTACAGGGTTGTTGGGGGAAGATCATTAAAAAACATGTAGTCCTTTGTTGACGGAGAGATTAACAGGTTGTTTCGATGGGCCTTGGGAATGAGCCGCCGCTTCACACGTTTGTGTTTGTGTTAAACATGTAGGGATCAAGTCGGGACAAATAAATGATGTGTGAGTGACTGTGCGTGTGTTTGAAGAGGCAGGAACGAAACTGCGGGAGATATTTCAATGGTGAAAATAAGTTTGGTGGAGAAACGTTCTTTGTTGGGTATAAAGGCAGCACAAGTGGAGAACTTTCGATCGATTTTTTAACTCTGAAAAGTAACATATGAAGAAACATTTCAAAGAATTACTTTTAAGACACGTTTTCAAAAACAAAACACAGACAACTGCAGGTATCTTTTCCTCCCTGGAGCTGTGACTCTCTTGCAGCTCTTGACTCTTGCCAGGTTTAGTGTCGCCCCCTATAACTGCCTCAAGGGAAATGTTTAGTTTCCCATGAGAGAGAAATAAGATGACTGCTGCACTCTAGGTGCACCTTTACGTTTCAGTATCTTACTGAAACTGTGAGGATGAAAACGCAGTAAAGGTTACATTTAATTTAACAACCTTCTGGAAAAGTTTGAAAAGTAAAACGTTTAGTTGCATTTATGTTATGTAACTTTGTGTTTTGCCCTTAATTTCCTAAGACAATGTGATGGATATTATGTTCATATTCATTAACTCAAACATTAATCCATTCATATCCTGCATGAACTCATTTAACTTGGTCATACTTTATTCACCTCAGTAAATTACCTGCTTGACACACCTGAATGCCATGTTATGTTGCGCTCTTGGCTGCAGGGGGGGAGGTGTGTGTGTGTGCGTGTGTTTGTGTGTATGCGTGTTGGGGGGAGTAGAAGCCACACCTCCCGGTATGCGTAAAGTAGCTATAAAACGCTCAGTCAGCGCTGTTGACTCACATCCTGAATCCTGGAACGCTCCTCAGCTGTCAACGTAACCTAACAGGCCCTCTATGGACAGAGAGGACAGTCTCTGTTCGCGTTTACAGTTTTAAATTCTTGCTTTTTTTTCATCTAAGCGGACAGCATGGCTGTGGCTGAAGCAGTGATGCCTGCCATGACATCGTTTCCAAGTTTCCAAGCGATGGAAGGAAATCAGTTTGACAATGTAAGTAAAGGATCAGAAGTTTGGGAGCAGTTTTTGTCAAGTTTTGTGTCTCATCCTAGTTAATATTTCTGTAGTGTTTAGTTCAGAATGTTAGTTTGCATTTGAAGTTGGGTTTTTAAAGTTTTCCTGTTGTCCTTTACAGCCGTGCAAGGTGGATGAGTGTGGAGGGGACAGCGCAACAGGTGGCGCGGAAAACCCGCTCATCGAAGTGGAGTTCAGCATTGTACAATCGCCTGCTTCACCTCCCAAAGACGACGACGAGCTGGGGAAGTTCTTAGATCTCGAGTTCATTTTGTCAAACACCATCACCTCCGATGCGATAAGCAGCAGCAACAACAACAACGGCAACATTTCTCCACCGCAACAGCAGTGCGTGTACTCTCTGCCGGAGTCCCCGGAGAGCTGCAGCGGCAGCTCGGTTCCAGACTGCAGCGATCAACCCCCTTCTCATCTGGCCGTGCAGAGCTACCACGGCACGGTTGGCTTCACGGGCTCGAGCCCTGTACGCAGTCTGATGGCGGAGCTTCTCACGCCTGAGATTAGCTACCCGGGGGAGAGTTCACCGGACAATGCAGGCAAGATGAGAGATGCGCGGGAATACACCGAACTGCGTGCGTTAAATCCGGTCATCATTCCAGCTGCTCCCGCTCATCACGAAGTGGCCACATCTCCTCCATCGCTTGGATACAAAATCAAAACCGAGCCTGTTGGTCAGTCTTGTATGATGGCTGCCGCTGGTGGGGACTTTATGGGACAGATGTATGAAAAACAGCAAATGCGCTCTGTGCATCCGGCAGCCTTTACGCACCACCAGGCTGCAGTTCCAGGTGCGTTGCCAGGGTTCGGTGCGCACTCCATGCAGCGCCCTGCGCCTCAGGGACGCACAGACTGCCACTTGGCGCAACTGAGCTCGCATCCCCATCATCAACACCATCTCCAAAGCCACTACATGAGCGCACCCTACCAACCGCAGTACGCACACCAGGGCGCGCCTCAGTTTCAAGGACAATACAGCATGCACAGAGAGCCCATGCGCGTTCACCAGCAGCATCATCCAGCTTCAATACAGGGGATGATGCTCACTCCTCCATCGTCGCCATCGTTGCTGGAGTTTTACGCGCACGATGAAGTGGGGAGCACCAAGCAGAAGCGAGGCCGCAGGTCGTGGGCCAGAAAACGCGCCGCGACGCACAACTGCGAGTTCCCTGGTTGTGGGAAAACCTACACGAAGAGCTCCCACCTTAAAGCACACATGAGGACACATACAGGTGAGCACATTTTAATTAAAATTACATCTGTTTCAATGGTCAGCTGTTTAATGTTTTGATTTAATAATTATGTGTCCTGTAAAGCCTGTTGTTTAACAAAGTCTCTTTTCATATATCTCTCAGGTGAAAAGCCCTACCACTGTAACTGGGAAGGCTGTGGCTGGAAGTTCGCCAGGTCAGACGAGCTGACCCGTCACTTCCGAAAGCACACTGGACATCGGCCTTTTCAGTGTCACCTCTGTGAGCGAGCTTTCTCCCGCTCAGATCATCTGGCTCTCCACATGAAGAGGCACATGTAAGCCATTGCGAACTCGTAGACACTTTTGTATCCGAGGCCATCCTGGGGTCATGGCCGGAGCATGAGGCGCAAAGTTGGCCCCTCACCATTTCACATTTCTGCATCTGGCCCAAGCCAATGAAACAACGTTCCAGCAGGACTCTTAGTATATGTTGTGCCTTGAGAGTTTAAAGCAAGCTTCTCTTACTTCATGGCATTTGATCCCTTGAGGTACCAAAATGTATTCGTATATGAACAAAAGTACATCATGTACCATAAAGTTAAGTGCCTCTCCATCAAAAAAAAAAAAATGCAGGTGTTATTGTTGTACATACTTGTACATATGAACTTTGGCTAAATTATACTAGTTTAGTATTTAAGACATTTTCTCACCCTGTCTTTTAAATAAGTTATTAACTGTTAGTGAGTGCCTTAACACGACGTTATGCGTATTGATTTACCAAAGGGGAAAAACTCACTGTGGGCAGGACCCAGGATTATGTACATATGTAAATTTTATTTTTTTATGTTTACATGTAATATCTTTGATACTACTCAAATCAGGTCAGGGTTTTTATTGACAATTTTTTATTCTATTTTCTCATGGTTGTCGTTCGTGTACACAATAGTTGTTATAGATTTGCATTATAGACATTTTTCTTGGTTTTGTGAAGGCTTGCTTGAGCAATGCTAACAAATTCAGGTACTAAAAGTCATTTTCAACCCTAAAGTATGAGGTGTGGTTTCAATTCACCCTCACTTCACTCAATTCAGATGTTATTCACACAGCGTTTTGTAGGAATACCGCGCAGGCATGTATTTTGTTATGGAAAATAGTTTTTTTAAGAATGAAGAAATCCACTGCAACCAATGGTTGAAATGCTGTACTTGAAATGGAACTGTCACTCAGATGTATAATTCTCCAACAATGCAATTTCTTTTGTGCTTAAGGCCTCAAAAATAAAAGTACTTTTACAAATATGAATGAATGTGTGTGTGCATATTTCCCATTTACACAAATCCAACTTCAGATCTGCCATGAGGTATGATGATATTTTATAATTTTTTTGTATTTGTGTATGACTAAATCCCACTTCATAGTTCTTAACACAAAGGAGAAAGACAACAAAGCACAGTGTGGTTTGACACAAAGGCTTTGAACTTTGAACAACCAAAGTGTGGTTACGGTGGCATTTAGCATGCTTGTTCAAAGCACTGTCAGCATCCGTCTAACAACCTGTCATTTGTAGAAATGTTTTCATCCTTTTTACTGATTGAAATCTTAATCCTCTTTAATTTCCACAACTTCAGCATTTTACAGAACACACATATAAGATGAGAGGAGCGGAACTGCTTTAGTGCGTTTAGATAAACATCTGTACAGGTTATAGGTGAAGTTCGAGGCCACCTGACATCACATGATCTATAATACTGATTACCATAAAGACACTTTGCATCATTACAAGTCATGATATAGCAATATGCAAGGTTGGTGATTGCTATCAGATGCCTCTCAAGCTTTGTATCACTGTTTATGAAATACTGCCCTCTAATGTTCATTCATATAATAACATCTCGCTATAATCTAATAGGCTGTGTTTAGATGGATTAGACTGCTACTAGATGCACTTTTTCATTGCATGCTGTGTTATACATCAAGCAGTCTTGCTCACAACAATGGCTGACTTTGAGATCAAACTCCCTAGTTTTATAGTGTAGACAATTGCCCTTAAATTGCCTATTACACAATGAGCAAAATTGTCACTGCTAGTTGGCATCTGATTTTCACATCATGCATGACCAATTTTCCAATAGACTTTTTTCACAGCAGACATTTTGGTATGTCAAAGAGGGAACAGTATAGTTGAAACTAATAACATTAATGATGGCTGAATCCACCAGTTTGGCTTTGTTGGACACTTAAATAGAACAGAGCCATTGTTTAATGTTATTTGTAACAACTGTGCTTTTCCTGCTATGACAATTCAAAATGTCTGTTGTGAAAAAAAATCACTTGAACAGATCAGGTAGCACCACCTGCACCACTGGCACGCACAATCCACACTACACTATATTTCTGGCATATTTTCGGCATCCATCAACTACAGCTCTGATTGCCTGCGAGACTCATGGGAGCTGTAAGTGCTGAAGGAACTAAAGCTTATGGAGCAAAAGCTAGCCCAGAAAGCTCTGGGTTATTTCGGCTTTTGCACAGTGTACCACATAATTCAATTCAACACACCCAAGAACAACATAGTAATCCATATTTAACGCACTGACAAGTCAAAAAAAAAATCACTAGAACAAATCAGTCTGGCCAGAGACAAAAAAAATCAGATTGCAACAATTACAAAATTCAGAATAGAGTGATTATCATACAGTAATTACTGTAATATAATAATTCCTCTAACATGATGAGAATTATTATGAGAATCATTGTTAACTGTAATGATAAATTGGAGACTAGACATGTTTTAGATCCTGAAACAACATTTCTGTCTTCATTGTTACACCCTGCTGTCATCGAAGTTTTTCCCATTTTGATGCCCCAAAGATAATGAAGTCTTGTCTTTACCTTCATGCCTGCTTCATGTAGAAAACCAGAGTAAAGCTTCATGTGTGGAGGATGTAGGTCCAGTGCTTTTTTTCTTTGTCATTCCTTATTTTCCCCACTAGATGTCCTCATTGGTTTAGCTTTTACATGCAGTCTTCAGTGCTCTGCTAATTAGGCTGATTATGAACGCCTGTTTTAATTAGTCATTGTTGTCACCTGTGTTCAGGCTATATAAGTTTCACCTTTTGTTTTTGTTTTTTTTTTTGCAGCAGCATCTCTGTGTTCTCTTTTTATATTTCAACTTAAATAATCATTAGAATTAGTAACCAGGTAAATTATTCATACACAGGTAAGATTGCTGAAGGCTTTCTGTGTTTTTGATCAGGATTTATTATATATCCTATAGGTAAGGTCACTGGGGAGAGCAGCAGATTCAGTCCTCTGCGATTCAGGTAGGCTACACATTGATTTAGTTTTTTCTTAAAACAAACAGTACTGATTCCAGATGCATCTATGGTATTTTAATAAAAATATGGTCTGATTGTGACAGATCTGTGTCACGTTAAAGTCACATTTTAGTGTTATTACAGTAGCTTTCACACCAGAAGTACAGGCAAATTGATAACATTTCTCAAATTTAGCAATAATTTGAAGGAGTCTCAGTCTAGTAGAAGTTGCAATGACCAAACTCAGGCCTGTAAGTTAACTTTATTTCATGAAAACCTGTTGCACTTAAGATGAGAAGTGATACTACGGTTCTGAGAAGAGTTCTGCTTTGTCTGGAAGAAGAAAAAGTCCGGACTGACAACAATGTAGCATGTTAAACCTGCACACTTAAAACATAACTAACAGTTCAGTTACACAACTGTTGGTCAACTAGCAACTGGCTACAAAGAGTTTGTGCACCCATGTTAAAGGACTGAGAGTTATTTTCCATGAGCAGGAGACTTACAAAGAACTGTGAGCAGGTGTGTGTGTGTTTATGTTTAATATATTTATCAGAGATGCTTTGGGGTGTGAGATGTTATTTCAGGAGCTTGGGTGGTGGTAAAAGACAGTGAGGAGAGCAGTAATCAGTGAGTGGAAATGTGGGTGCTGCAGTTAGCCACACAGGGACAACATTGCAGAAGTAGTAAAGAAAATAGAAGAATAAAAATGTAGAAGTAGAATATTGCCCAATTAAGAAGATAGAGGCAGACTTTGGACCATCAGGTGTGGTTTCCTTTTGACTTAAAAACTATAAAGGCCCCAAGCCAGCACACTCAAATTGAAATTGGCTTGCTGTCACTGTCAACAGACTTTGTACAGAAAATGTATTCTTTTCATAGCACAGAAAGCACAGGCAGAACTAATAACATTGAGTGATGTTCATTATCAAGGCCCTGAAAATTGCAAAGCCCAATGGAACGCTGCCATCATTAATCATTATTTATTACCCCTGTACTTCTGCTATGACATGTGCAAATGTCCCTCTTTTGATTAATTTACCAAATATGCAAAAATACTTTAAATGGTGTGTTCTTATCACACAAATAGTCTGTAGTAGATTAAGAAAGACATCTCATGTGCCCCAAAATCGGGCAGCCATTCCACAGTGGTGACATGAGACCAATTACTCCACCTTTTATACCTAAACCATTGCAAAAATGAATATTTTGATACATAATGTGTGCATTTTGTACCACCTTTTTTCTTTCTTTTTTTTTAGCCAGATGGTGAAGATGACACTTTTTGGCTATGGCTAGTATATTTTCTGAGGGTTTCTATTTCGTCTTTCTTCCAAATAAGCTGAAACATGACTGTTCTGTCCATGTTTAAAGTTAAATGGTTATTTAGTATACTGAACAGTATCTTATCATTTTAACCAAGATGAAAAATTGTAATTGTTATCATCCAACAACAGCTCTGAGGTTTCCTGTGAGACTCAAGGAACTAAAGCTTGTGGAGTAAAAGCTAAGTGCTCTTTAACTCTAGAATTTTTCACTTTGAATAGTTCGACAAAACAGTTGTTTTGTACAGTGCACAGCTTCAATTCAAAACACCTGAGAACAGCAATGCATATGGTAATTTCTGTTTTCTGTATGTGCTAAACTGCAGATAATCTTCCTCATAAGTAGCTGTACTTATGCAGGTTGATTATCATATGTATTGGCCTGATTTATCATGGTTGTAGCACTGACTGATTAAAGAACAATAGCAGTCAGTATCTGTACTTAGCAACTTAAAGTAGCCTAGATTATGGGGAAAGTACCAGCATTCAGGTTAGGTTTGGACAGAAACCTGTAATTATCATGTTTAGGCCTGAATCATTGCCTGTATATAAACTACATCACACACAATGAAATCAATGAAAACCAATTATTTTGAGTTTTTTCAAACATGATGGATGGACAGAATGTTTTTAGTTGGGGTATTAATTGGGAGGCACACATTCACCTCTTCTCCCATTCTCATCTGTTGCTAGAAAATTAAACAGCATTTGAAAACATGCCAAATTGCATTTCAAACTGAGTGTACTGGAGCACCCAGTCCTTGTCTACTACTCTGTAAACAAATCTGCAGACAATGATTAGTATGGTCTTCTAAGCAACATGTAGAGAATAGTAATTGGCAAAAAAAACGTTTTAAATCTGCCTCAAAATTTTAAATATTGCCAATAAGGAGAAACAATTAAGTGGAAAAATTAGTTTCATGACTTTCAGGGTCGGGAGATAATGTCAGCAGACTTATTTATTGAGTAGGGGTTGATGTGCCTGAGACCCTTAGAGCTGGTAGAGAGTAGGTTCAGAGAGTATGAAAGGGGTGAAAATCTTTGTTCAAAAAGGGGGTCTGGGTCACCCTGATGTTACTTTCCACAGTGACTGTAAAACACAAGTTCTCTAAAAATTCAGTTCCCTGCATTCCTTTTCTTATGTCTGCCTTCACTGCTGAAACACACTAATCTTTGTAATATCAGAGATGGATAAGTGTGATTAAAAAAAAAATTTTGGACCAAGTTCTACCTTCATAGGGAAACAGTATGTTTAACTTGGCTCTTTCATTGTGATATACTTGTTTTAATTTGATATATTCACCTTTAATCACCCCTTAAGCCCTTGCAGATAACTGGCTATGCTAATCATTTAGCATATACTATGAGTGGTGATGGCACTCCAGTGGTAACTTCACAAAGTGGTTACAGGTGCTGCACGTAGAACTTTTCTGTCTGTTGTCCTCACAACTCTGGACAGTTGAGAGAATACTTGGATTGACAAACATAATGCTACTGAGGCAATCTTATTCTTGAAAAATAAAACTGCAAATCCAGTTACGCTTGACTTTGTACTGTTATATCTTAGACGTCTGAAGTCTTCATAGACTTGGTGTAATCTTCACATACACCACCACCACAACACACAATTTTAGCCACTGTTGGCCATATATTGACTTGAGTCACTTACCTCATGGATTTAGTTCATAAAATTGGACAATTTCTTATCTTAAAAATCGGAATTGTCATTGTTGGTAGCCTGAGTGATAAACAGAATTAAAAGTCCATCTCAGAAGATACAGAATATTTATATCTGTGAGGTGTTGACACTGACTTTGTAATAAAAAGCTTTGTGATGAACAATTTATTTACTAACTCATAGATGCTTTTCAATTTGAGGTCAATAAGGGACTGTTACATGACCCTCTTACTCATTCACTTACATGGGAATGATAGATTAGTATTCTGTGTGTGTGTATATGTGTGTGTTGTCAAGGAGGCAAAGCTATGTGTGCTCCTGTAGCCTTGTTTACCTAACCCAAGGGATTCTGGGTTTTGTCAACTGTCACTGGGTAAAACTCCACACTTACTGTGTGTCTTGGCAGAAACTAAACCAATAATCAAAAAGTTTAAATAAAAGTTACATAAAGTGTCATGATACCTCTAATCAGTGGGCATAAGAAAAATAAAGACAAACCTTCGAGGATCACCCACAAATCATTGCAGGAAACATCCATGCAGACCTCTGTTGAGGGCGCTTTCTCTCAGACATGCCACTCCCTAAACGCTCAACTATTAACCTTTTAGTCCAAAGAAAGGGCACGGGAAAATTCTCCTTTTTTATGGTGCAGACTAGAGGTGGCTCTTAGGCCTCTCAATCATCAGTCTCCTCTCATTCACAACGAAATGCCTGAAATGCCCTAACTTTTCATACTAACACCAAAAAGGAAAAGTCATCCAATTAAATTGATCACCACCTTCCAACCTTTTGAATCTCCAATGTAAAAACAACCTTGTGGTGATGACATATCCTGTAGGCTATGTACAATTATACAATGACTCTCAGCATATGAAACTGCAGTTGTCTGACCACATGGAGTGATGAGTAATGATCAAATATAAGTTGAATGCATGTTCAATTGTCCATGTCCTGCACAGTTTGTGAGGGGTTGCGTGTTGTATTTGTCAGCTGGGAAAAACCTGTTCTTGGTATGCTGTGGTTATTGTTATGACTCTCTTAAACTGCAAATATAAACCTCAGTGGAATGATGTACAGTTGTCAATAGGCATTCAGGCAAAGGTAGAACCTCACAAACTGCAATATAGTAGGTAAATGTAACCAGGCACCAGCAGGGAAACAGATTGTTATATAAATGATTGTATTGTGTTTTTTGTTGTAAGTAAATGGAAGAAAAATTGGCTATCTGGAGGATAAATAGGACAAGAGCTGTACCGGCCTGTCAGGTGTGTCAAAAGTGTGTTGATTCAGCGTGGATAAAGATGGTTTCTGTTATCACAGGGAGCTCAGGCTGCAGAATTGCTTCTCAGTCTGATTCAGCAAAACATAAAGGTAGAGGACACTGCATGCGTCACCTGTATTCATTGTCAGCTGTGGCATATCAAACCTTGTTTCCCTGGGCACCGTCCATGATGCTGCGAGAAACTAAGAACAGAGGGGACTCTTGAGTATTGAGAGAATCCAACATGTTTAAATCAGACAGAATTTATTGAAAACTAATTCCAACAAATAAAATAAATTGGTGATTTAATGTTTTTCATATAAGGTATCTTGTGAAATTAAACTTTCTCTTTACCAGCTTTCAAATGAGAACATTATGTAAAATTTATAAATATTAAAGTTGCACTAAGCAATGTTTTTATATCAACATAGGCTCAAATGACATGTAACGTGAAAGCTTTTGCTTATAGTGACAAACACACAGAGAATCATCACCAAACTCTGCAGTTTCTCTCAGCTGTACAGAGCATTTTGGCATTTTTCAGCTCACTGTTTTGGTTTTGCAGCGTGCGACTTTACTGTTTTGGTTCAGTTTCACTGTTCTAATCAACCTCCATTTGAAGCTGCAACAGGAAACAAAAAGCTCTGATATGTTCACTCTATACTCCACCAGCTAACCTGATGTGCCAGATAGTTTGTTACACAGAACTATCTGAGAAGTCGTCCTTGGAAACTGTTTGGAAAAGGGCAGCCACTTTCAAAAAATATTTGGCAGGTGATTGGATGAACCATCTACTTATCACCATCTATTCTCGCTCTCGTCACACCTAAATCACGTTTGTTAACTGCCAGTAGTTCCTCATAGGACACTGGTCCGAACCACTGTTGATTTGGCCACAAGCGCATAACTTGAAGCCTGACAAGATGGATTCTGGCGTGATCTCATGAATCCAGCTGCCTCTCAAGATAACCAAACAGCAGACAAAGTTAGCAACTAGCTGGTGAACATAGTGCAGCATTTTGCAGATGAAGAGTCAGATATTTCCCTCAAGAGTTGATGGAGAGCAAAACAAAGCTAAAAAGAGAGTGAATATTAGACTTGTAGGATTTGTCAGGTGGCCAGAAATGTAAGTTCACATGAAGGCTAATGCTGCTTTGTGTCTTTATATCATGATCATATTTCAGTGTTGTGTTGTCTTGTTATGCTGCTCCCATATGGCCAAAAAATCAATTAATGCAGCTTATTATTTTCATAAGTAAATGATAGTTGTTAAAAGTGACTGCTTAACAGCCAAAAGAAACAATTTGTTAGTGCATCTGGTATATAATTACTTACTAATTCATTCAGATGTTTTCCTATTTTTTTGAACAGTTTATGAAATATGATTGATATCCTGATTATTTCAGAATAGTCCAGTTCAGTCACGTTAATGTGTTCAACTGTTGTTCCTCCCCTGAAGTAAATTTGACACTATACATACAGTACAATAAAGACCCAATTAATTCCTTTTTCTTGTTTTAACTGTGACTCTGTGTTCTTGATGTGTTTGATGATTAACATAAGTTTTGATGCACCATGTGCTCTTAAACTCTTCTCTCTTAACTGTGAAAATGCCACCTGTTTGGTGTCTGACGTTCAAATAACATAATTATCTTTGCTGGCAGAAAATATCTATCAAATTATGGCTGGCAGTGACACTAAGACTGGGGGACAAATGATGACAAATGGAACAGAAAACCAGAGCTTCTAAAACCTCAGTAATTTTCAAGAAAGTTATACCCAGAGAACTGTGAGATGTACACTTGACCTCCCTTTGTTGAAAGAAATGATTAATATGCTGTGCAAAAAACATGTCCTTTTTTTTTTTTTTTTAAAGACATTCTCCTCTGCATTTGGATTATGCTTTTCTTTATTTTGTGTTTAGCCTGTAGCATTTCAAGGATATTATTTAATTAAAGTATATTCATGATGAAGTATTTGACATGAATACATGGTACCTTGTTGAAAAAGATTTTAATTCTTATGAATAATAAAGTACATTTCTGGGGGTTATTTGTGTTGGACGTGAAGAAGAGGGCGGTTGTTGGAGGGAATTCGTCTCTTTTGAGACAGGCTCAGTGGTGGAAAATGTATTCAGGTCATTTACTTAAGTAAAAGTAGAAATTATTGCATTACAAGTAAATGTCCAGCATTAAAATTTTACTTACAGAAGTACAAGAAGTATCAGCAAAATGTTCACTATACAGAATAACTCCTGCCAGTATAATATACTATTGGATCATTATTATTGATTGATTAACATATAAGTAGCCCTTTTAAATATTGCAGCTGCTCAAGTTGGAGCTAACTTTAACTGCCCTATATGCTGTTGGGTAATTTAATCTATAACAATGCATAGTGTTTGATACATGTATACGATTTGGATGAAAAATCTTAACCAGAAGAGTAATTGGTAATCGCAGCTGCCAAATAATGTAGTGGAGTAAAAACTACATTTCACCCTGAAATGCAGTAGAGTATAAAGTAGCATCAAATGGAAATACTTGAGTAACAGTAAGTACAAGTACCTCAAAACTGTACTTTGAGAATCTAAGTTTACAGTACATGAATAAATGAACGTATTTACTTTCCACCACAGGCTACTGTTTGTCTGGAAACAGTTTATCACATGGGACAGCCTATAACATAGTGCTGTGATAGCCTATAACTTAATGATATACTATAACTAGTATTTTGTTATATCCCATATTCCCATAATGTTCATGACATCAGGCTATCCATAGTTGCTCTGTCATTGTCGAGTCCTTCCAGAATATACTCAGTTTTTCACTTCATGGTGACTGTGGAGCGTTTTGTGTGGAACCACTAATCTGGGATGTGATTTTTGTGTGCTATAAGCATTCAAGACTGAGCTTTCGACTTAAATGAATGTCACTGCAACATTTTTGACCGCCACCCCAAGTCTTTAAACTCCTCACCTCCCTCCTCTCACCCCAGCCTCTGACCATCACCGCGCCACCCGGCATGCGTCTCTTCCTCTACCGCGTTCCCATAAACACCTCCAACCTGACCGGTCCAAAAACAAGGTAAAGCCCTTCAATCTGCATGCAAAACCTCCGGAGTGCCATTATCCATTCCTCTGCTACATCTGTCATCCGTCACACATTCACTGTTCTCTTATTTGTGGACGCCCCGAAGCTTCCATCTATCACCGGTGGCATAGGTGCTGTGTAGCCTAGGCTACCACACCTGTCTGGAGCATCGCATTCATCCATTCATTCATTCCCTTTGCCTTGACCGTTACAGAATGTAATTCGCATTATCATCAAAGCACACTGTGCCGATGCAATCATGTCGGATGGCGCTGCTTACAAACTGCCTGCAAGCACACACCACAAAGCCAAATGCACAGGGGTTTATATGAGGAAGCGTTGCGGCATGCTCCTATAACAAAAGGATGAGCAACACATGCGTTCATTCCCCCACTGAACATGTGTAGCTTTATGGAGCCACTAATAAGCATTATGTCTAGGTTTGCCCTTCTGCCTGGAGCAAGCACTGCCTGTAAAAACATCTGATATCATTATAGCTTAATTAGGCTATTTTTTTATGACGCGTCTGTGGCACTTAAGTTTGGTTTAGATACATAATCAGCATGTAATGGCATCATCACTCCAGCCTTTTATTTAAATATGAACATATAGAATTACTGAGGATGGACACTTAATTGCTTTTGCATATTATTAAGTAGCAATTGAGCCAATCTTCATGGCAAATACACCCGATTTAGTGTGAACCAGGATAACTGATACAACAGCAGCAAGTGTTTCTAACTGTGTGTGTGTGTGTGTGTGTGTGTGTGTGTGTGTGTGTGTGTGTGTGTGTGAGAGAGAGAGAGAGAGAGACAAACAGACAGAGAGCCCTCACATGTTGCTGCCCCCAGCCTACTTTGGAGTTAAGAAAGGAGGGGCTTAATGAGGAGTAGCTGGCCCGGCTGTGGGAGGGAAGACCAATGTGATGCAACTTCCAATAACCCAATATTGGCGGAAAAAAAAACATATGTTAAGTAGATTCAAGCCACAAGAGAAGAGCTTACATCCACGGTAAGACACCGCTTTATGAGAGGGAGAGGAGTTATTTTGTGTTTTAAGTGGGGTCTCTAACTAAATAATGAGCGTGTGGTCACAGACCATGCGCTGTAATGTGATTATGTCCTCTTAAAGGAGAAACTTTATGTTTCATGCTGAGCCGGTAAATCTCTCAGAATGACCGTCAAGCTATTAGAGAGAGGAAAAAAAACATCCCACGCGTGTTCAGGAGGTGGCGGGGCGTCCAGCTTTCAATACAAGTGGCACCAGATTGAGTAATTGGTTTTGTGATGCAGAGTGTTATTTAATGTGAGCGGGAGAAACACGTGGCACTGGTTGTGGCCTCCCCCTTGTCGTGACTCTAGCGGGTGAAGGTAACAGGGGGCGTTTCCGTGTTGAAATATTCTTTTTAAAGACTGTCATGATTAGGTGACTTTCACAGGTGAGATACAATCAGTATCATATTTAGCTATAAGACAATTCACTGCAAAAGCTTTTTGTTGTTGTTGTTGCAGTCTATTCCTAGGATAGTTAAGGTAGCCTGATTGTAGTACTAACTAGAGTTTATAGTGACAATATAACATGACAAGTATCCATTAAATTAGTTTTTTTTTTTTATAGTTTTTTTGAAATTATGACCAAAACATGTCCTGATGAGCATATGGCAGCAAAGAAAGGTATTAATAATTTGAATTTTATGTGCAACTGAATACCTTATTTTGACATGTAACCACTGAATACTTAATGTTGAAATTTGAATACCACTGAATTTATAGAATTAACATATTTTACTTTACAAATTATATCTGAGTTAATATATAGTCTGAATTCCCCTCTTTGAAATTTCCAGAAGGTCATTTGAATTTCAAAAATTAATTCTCTATCACTCATCTGAATGTCTCCTTCTTGGATCTTAATGACTGTAACCTGATTGATCAGAGGTTTGATCAATTTTCAGGTTGGTTTGCTTATCTTTGGCAGCCAGATGTTCAAAATAGAATTTTTTGTCTTGAATTTTGGAGTCTAAATTTCACCAATCGGATTTGAGTGACTTTATTTATTTATTTTATTTTTTAACTTGACCTGACTTGACTTTTTAGATCGAGACTGAATTTTAGCAACTTTGGTATAGTTTTTTTTTTTTTTTTAATACTTGGGCACTTGAATTTTCAGTTTGAATTTATGAACCCTAAAACAAATACTTAAGTGCAAGTTTTTCAATTCAAAGACGGGAATTCAAACCATGTAAATTTAAACAGTAAAATATTTAAATGTTAAGTCATTGGTATTGTAATAAAATTTCACAATTAGGTATTCAGTGGCTCCAGATTAAAATCCTTACAGCCTTTCTTTTCTTCCATATAGCCGGACACTTTACAGTTGAAAAATAAACTTGTCAGTGCTCTCTGGTGGACCAACTATGCAATGATGACTGTTTCTGAACTGCATCAAACATGTCTTTGGCAATTCTGTAGGTCAGTGTCTTGTTACTTATTGGCCGACATACTGTTTATCTGTGATAAAGGACTATCAGCTGACATCTCCTACCCTGCTTTATTCTTATGTACTCTGTATTTAATTTTCTGTGGTATAACGTTACATACAGTTTATAGTGTTGCTATGATACTGCAAATTAGATACTATAGATTGATTAGCCAATCAACAGACAATTTATTTATAACAATATTTATAACTGATTAATCGTTTAAATCATTTTAAAATTAGGCTAGAATGAAAAGATGCCATAAGAAAAACTAATAAAAATTCTGTGGTTCCAACTTCTCAAATGTGAATATTAAGTGGTTTTCTTTGTTTAATATAATTATAAATTCAATATCTGTGGGTATTAGACTGTGTCAACTTGGGCTCTGTGAAAAGGTGCATTTGTCACAGTTTTTTGGGCATTTTATAAACCAAATGGTTAATCTAATAGTTGTTAGTTGCAATATTATTATAGGATTACTCTGGTTTTTCATGTGTGTCACCCTAAGCCCACCATAGATAGGAAAGAAACTGTTCTATATCTTCCACTTGTGTATTTGTATAACATACTCAAGTTTGGTTGCTGGACTGAATGGTAAAAGTAGGGTATGTCAACAGAAGTTGTGCATGCATGAATGGCAGTAAGCCCAACCCCCAACACGTGCACACACCACCCCCTTCCCACTATATCCTTATCCACACACAGGAGGGCCTTTCTTTCATCTGGCCGTAGAGTTTGCTGTTTACTTACCTTATAGAGTGCCCTGGAGGTAACACATTTGTGTATGTTGAAAGGACAGGGAAGACCATAACAGACCAGCTTAGCCTATGTATGAGTGTCTCAACAGAATAGTAACAGTAAGGTGTGGGGTGGGGGCAGGGGCTCTGGGGGGGGGATTACAGATGTTTTCAGCTGCACGCTCCTACAGGTGGGATGGGAGTTATGGAAAGAGCAGCAGTGCTAACAGTGCAAAATGGCCTCTGCTTCATGAAGCAGGAAAGGTGAGACACAGGTGGATTTTATACTGTTATGTGGGGGGAAGAGTACCTAGGCGGTGACAAAGGTCTGTTCTGATGCCTTTATCAGAACAGGGATCCTGTTGAACTATACCTGAGATAATTACTCAAAGACTTTATTTGAGTAATCAACAGTGAGGCCAATGACATCAGCTGCCAGCTCATTTATTGATAGAAAGTTCTGCTTAGACAGTGGAGGGGAAGTGAGGGTATAGAGGGAAGCTTCAATATTGGAGAAGTGGTAAAGTGCCTCACTTCCACCTCAGATTTAAAGATGTCATCAGATTAAAGATGGTAGTGAAGGTTGGAAAGATATACAGTAATTAGTTGATTCAAAAAATGTGAACCTCAGCACCACCATCATCATTCTCACCCTTATTCTTATCTTCAGAGCGATAACTGCAACATTAAAGGTACCCTGTGGAGTTTTCTTGTAAACAAACAAAGTTTCTGTTGTTACTCATCAAAAAGCATTGTGTGTATCCTTGAGGCCTAACAAATGTGGCGAATGAATTTACTTCCTCATAAAACTTCTGCAAAGACGATTTTTTTTTTTGAAACGTTTTGAAACCTGAACTGTTAGCATCCATGTTTTGCTAGCTTGTAGTGTTCTTCTTCAGTGTGCAAAATACCCTGTGACAATTGGGGGTTCCTGGTGCCATGGGTAGTACTTCCAAAACAGAATATAGGCATACATCAGCCACTATCAAAGTAACTACACAAGAGCATGTGTGGTTGTGTTTTTTATTGGTATATTTATTTGTTCTGTGATATAAGGATTGCTTAAGGACTTTTAAAAACATTTCATTGAGATAAATAAAGGACTTTTATTTAGTATATGAATTATTTTACATTTATTGGACTTTTTAAATATACAGCTAGGAGCGGCACAGAGATCAAGTGTATTAATTAATTAGCCTTTTTAAGTTTAAGAGACAAGCTCTTTAACTCACAAAGGATATCTTTCATCAAGGCTAAATCTTCTACAACCCCATAATTTGTCAGGTGCTTCCACAGGACTTTGTATTTGTCTCTCAACATCACTGCCTGACGAGTCCTTGCTAGCTGTGTTAAAGTGACGCCCCAGTGCAGGAAAATTCCTACAGTAATCTTGCATTTCTTGTTGACTGATGATAGACTGAATTTTTCACCTCAAAGTTGTACTCAAAGTTATTGCAGCCAGCCACTTCTTTGAGCAAATCTTTCGGTGCAATTCGGTGTGCGAGGCAGTGTACAGACTGGGGAAGACCTTTTTGAGTCTGGCTATTAGTCCAGTGGATTTTCCTGTTAGCACTGTAGCCCCATCAGTGGCGATACTGATAAGATTTCTCCTCAAAAAGTCGTCAAACCCTGTCCTTTGAAGAAAGACGTCCTTCTTTCAGTTCCACCATGTCAAGAAACACATTATCACCCTCATCTGTTACATCCCAGCATACAGTGCTTTTATCAACTGTGATGCTTAGCAGAGGCTCAATCTTTTTAACGCTGTCAACAAATTTGAGCCGCATCTTGTGAGCAATGTGCTCAACTATCTTAACTTAGCACAACCAGTAAGAGAAATTTGGGTTGAGTTGAGTCGAGTTGGCATTGTTGCACCTGCAGTTTTAGTGTATGTAATGAATCACGTGTGTAAAATGCATAAAATGACTCAGATGATGGGGAAATGCATCTAGAGGTATGTGCAGATGCTACAGAAAAAAGATACAATTTATAATACAAATTTTGATGCGAGAGAGGCAAAAGATGTACAGTAAAACAGAGGCATTTTACTTTGATTATTAGTTATACAGTTATATAAGTTTATGTTCATTGTTCAGTACAAAGAATAAGGTCCACTGTGAGAATCTTGTACAGCGGTTTAATTTGTCTAATCTAATTAATACATACAGATATTCTTTTGTTAATTGTTACCGAGGTAAATGGGACAATTAATTCTGTTATTGATTTCACATGACATCAGCCAGCTCGAGCTATCACCACCAACCATCGATAAATGGCGAAGCGTGAAACTGTCAGCAGGACTGTGTATCAGTCTGACTGTGTGTCACTTGCATGATCAGGTGCTCCATAGTAGCACTATGGAGCAATGTAGTCACCAAATAAGAAAAAATATTAATTAGGAAACTAAAATTTGGTCATGGTTAATGATAGTTTAAGTATGGTTAAAGTTAGGCAACAAAAACAGTATTATGGAAAGATGGTTAATGGTTAATAATGGCAAAATTAGTAGTTGGTCTGAGATGGGATGCTAATTTAGTTGCCTACCACCAATTTGGATGCAGCACACACCCATCCACCTCCCTGTGGATGGGTGTCAAGGATGATTTACGGATACTGAAACTGCCATTTAAAAAAAAAAAAAAATTATCTTAATTCATAAGAAATCTGTTGCATTTGGACTGCAGCATGTTTGTAATAGCATCAGATATTTTTTTTGATGGAATTTTCCCATGGCCTTTATCAGACAGTTTTCACAGTAGACTCTCAGATATGTCATTGTTATTTTTGTAAAGCGTTAGTCCAGACACGTCTAGACTTCTGGAATGCCCAGATGCTGTGCGAATAGAGCAAAAGAGGAGAGTATGGAGGTTAAAGGAGACACAGTCAAAGGGTTGAGGAAAAAGAAAAGGAGATGAAGGTGCTGCATGGATAATAGCAGTAATAAAAAAAAAAATAACACCACCAAATCAGTTGTGGTGTCAAAGTTTTCAGTTTTTAATAGGCAGTTGCTTTGATCAGGCGTTGCATCTTGAAGTTGAACAAAGTGATTGTGCTGCTATGTTTTGCATAAAAGATCTCTGTTAAACCCCATTGTGGAGAGTGGAGGAGACAGGAAAATGGTGAGAAAGGAAAAGGGTGTCTAAAGCCATATATATGCTTTGAACACTAGGGGGCCCCATAGCATAGTTAGGCTTATCTGCTATTTGTTCAGGAGTGCAGCAGTTCAGTATCAACATCTCTTGGACCTTTTCATTATCAAATAAAATAGATATGTCTCTTGACATCTGTCCATCAGTCAGTCTAGCAATCTCTGGCACTTCTTACGTCCCGGACCTGGGCTGTCTGTGATGCGCATCAAACAGTAACCTAACCCCCACTTACAGTGTGCACACAGTACAAGTGCAGGCCAGGGCAGATGAAGAACTGTGAGGAACAGGGGTGCAAAGTGTATTTCTTTCTTTCTTTCTTTCTTTTTTTGTTCATTTGGTAAGTCAAGGCAGAAAATGAGGAAGGAATTTTTATTTATTTATTTTTTATTTTTCCTTTTGAGGGTGACCAGTGCCCACCAGAAGGTGGTGCTTTAGGTGACAGCCTATAAGTCCTATGCCTTTAGCCAGCTCCGTCTAGGATGTTTTGGTCATGAAACATCAGGTGGTGTTGTTTTTTTTAAACACAGCTAGTGTGGAAGTGCTGCCTGGCCTGACTCAGGACAAAAAAGTCTACACAACATCAACTGAGCGGAGAAACTACCCGGTCTGACAACTCTGCCCCTACCTTCCTACTGCATGTGTGACAGAGCATAACACAGTGGCATCTAAGCATAATCTTCCTGTTGTCAGAACAGGAACAATAAATCACCTGTACAATGAATTGTGGTGCAGTAAACAGGTAAATTTGTTTTCCTTACTCAAAAAACAATGTTTGAACGCAAATTCAGGGTTACACTTTTTGAATATCCTTTTTAATCTTGAAGTTATTAATTCATTCATTACCAGTTAATTCATGAAGTGATTCTCTCGACTTTTGGGAACTTGAGGAAAGAATAATTCAGGAACAACATGTTGACACACTCAGCCTCGACATGTTGTTGCCTAAGAAGTTGTCACGGCTGACATGCTAGCTAACATTTACACAAGATATTTTGGAGTCGTGTTTCTGGCCACCTGACAAATGTACAGTAAGTCCAACATCAACTCTCTTTTAAGCTCTGGTTTGGTCTGACTCTGCTCTGATAAAACCTACTGTGCACACCCTACCGGTGCTTGTTCGGGTGTGCACTCAGAGCTGAAAACAGCTGCCTGCTGCTGGAAATGTGGTCGTTGGGAGTGGTGAGACTTAAACAGAGTAAATGTGCCATACAAACAAGCTCTATATACCTGCAGAGTTGGGGGATACCTCAAAGTGAGTTTCTCACTGCAAGCAACTCCTTTCATGGAAAAACAGAAATTAGATTGCATACCACATTTAAAGCACCAATAATAAATATTTTTATTGACTGTGACGTGTGACCCGTGGTCCAATTATTGTGCTTGCTCACTCACTGTCCTGTCTACATATATATAATAATAACTTGATATCTGCCGAAAAGCCAAAATCCAACTGATATTGTGTTACAATCAGTCCCTCCAGGAAATCGTAATCACAATAATTCAAATTCATAATAATGCAAATTCAACCAATCTCTGCATTATTAGCGGGGGCTTGCAACTTTGCAAAATTCCTGCAATTTCTCCGCATTAAAGGTGCTACTAAAAGATTTTGACACCACTATATCATCATAAACTTAATGTCCATACCTTGCGATAAAAATGAAAGACAATTGCGACAAGTTCATCTATATCTATTTTTTATTGATATTGTGTGCGAACGGATTGAATTCACAGGAGTTCTGCTAAGCCTTTTTAAACAAAACTTGCTTTATCAACAAAAATAACTCCTCATTTACAGTTAGCAAGGCTCTTTAACCTCTCTTCTCCTCTGCCAGTTATTCCAGTCAACTGGCAAATCAGGAAGTGATGGGGTTTATGGGAAATGTGATTTTTATCATGAGAATTAGGCTACCAATCATCACACTTCCCTGTCTCAGTCTAATCTTTCTTCAATAGGTATTAGTTTAAAAAAAAAATCATAGTTTTTGCCAATTCCCGCAATTTTACCATGAAAAAATCACATAAAACTTTGCAAATTGCATTGCAATTTTTGAGAAAAGCTGCTGCAAAATCAAGCACTTTTGATCGCAAAATTCCCCAAAAAAACCCAGCAAACTCCCAGAGAGACTTTACAATAACAGTGACAACGTACCGCTGCTCTTTCATTCACACACAGATAGCTGCACAGTAAAATCACTACGCAAGTCACAATGCAAACAGAGGTGTAAAATAATCATTTAAACTTCTTACCTTAACATAGTCTCTTGTTCTCCGTGTATTCATCTGATGAACATGAGTCACTGTTTCCTTAACTTGGAACATCCTGGATCTGAAGAGAACTACATACAATCCTTGACAGCAGGTCTTATGGTTAATACACTGATGAATCAAACCTCTCCAGTAAATGTTGGGGAGGCCTGATCAAAATGTAGCCTGAGCCCCGAAACACGAAGGCCTTGTTCAATTATAAAGAGACTGCTTTTACACAGCCATATCTTGATTAACTTTCGGTAATAAATCTTAGTCTGCATTGTCTTCGTAATGCTCTGTTGGATGTTTGAGTGGTCGGGCGTGGGAGATTTTTCTGCTAAGTTTTCTTGGCCTTTTTGTGATAGTTCAGGTGGTTGTGCTAATTACTAACATAGGAGTTTTTTAAACTGTCAACCTTGTCTGTGTGAATCCGACTCTCCACAACAGACTGTACAACTTTTTTTTACGGCACAAGCACAGAGTTTGTGTCAGAACACAAGGTGGACAATTGTATTTATTCTTTCTATAAGCTCTATATAATTCTCCTATAAGCTTTTTCTTTCACTGCATTTTACTCCGCTGTCTCACACATTAGATTTAAACATGTCTAGTGATGCCAGTAGGTGAAGTTGGTACTGTACGAGCATTTCTTTCAAAAAATTCAGACATAGCATTGCAATGCTCTCCTTCATCTCCAGCAGCAAAGTGATGGCCTGCAGCCTTTGTTGGGATCTTCTTGGGAGTTTGTGGTCCTTGGCATTTATATGAAGGTATTAAGTGTGTAAAACATTTAATGACTGTTAACAAAATACAAGAACACAGATACAAGTTACCTACATAATTATACATATACAATTGCCCCTGGTCTCCCCTACACCTAGTGTTCAAGCACAAAACATGTATTCAATGAGCACTTATCCCACACGATGCATGCTGTTTGCTTTACATATAAGAATAATCAAAAATGAAAATGCAAAGGCTTGCAACTATTATTAAAGTGGATGGAAAAGGAAACTCATTTTAATTGACTATTACAAGCAGGGCTAATGTTGGCTAACTAGATGTCAATAAAAATGTGTGCCTGGTTTCTTGGGACACACAGTGGATGGTTCGTGCAGCAGCACACTTAAAAAAAAAAAAAGTTTATTTCTCAAAATTATGTTGTAGGTTATTCCCCAAACACCTGAATAGTCTTTCCAACTGTTACTATCATCCAAAGTAAGCTAGTAACACTGTGCTCCAACGGCACCTACTATGTAATAGATAAACTATTCATTCATCACACATTACCTCTGTTTTTTTCACATTTTTCCTCATCTTCTCTTCTTCTTTGTCTTCCCTGGGCTTTGGTGTTTTTGACATGTATTTGAATTAGGTTAGTGATGTTACTCGTATCACGTTTCACAGTAAGTGTCACTCACTAGTTCAGATAACTTGCCCATCCCCCACAATCAGGTAAGAGCTGGGGGGCGATGCTGCAGGCAAGCCAGAAAATAGGGTCTATTTAATAGGCTATGCTATGTAGTTATGTTGTTGTGGGTTTTTGTAATATTTTGAAATAATAGTATTAGTAAAAAATAGTAAAAGTTTCTTCCCTCATTTGGGGTGCCCCAATGGATGGACGGCGCCCCTGGCATTGCCCTATACCACCTATGCCATGGGCTGGGTATGGATATCATTTTGAGAGGACTGCCTCTGTTAATTATTGTCTCATGGAAATTCTTATCCTGGCATTTGGCTGAGTGGGCAGACTGTATATTTCCCTGATAATTTATTCAGGGGTTGCTGGTTTAGAAGTTGTATTGCCATATTCACACATATTCTAAATCAAGTGAGTGGAAAACACAGCAAATAAGCTGCAGACTTGGCTGCTGTTGGAGAGTAAAAACAGAATGATGTTTCTCCGTCTGTAGCAAAACCAACCAAGTTCTTGATTTGTAGGCAGTTTTCTGAAGAAGTAATGATTCAGAGAAGTAATGATTGCTTTGCCACCCTCTCCATCAGCATTCTTAAGTCACACAAGTTCCTCATGAGTACTGACAAACTGGTTTCGACTTTAGTGGTTGATACACATACACAGCTTGTTGACTGATGGTTCTGTCAGAAGTAATGATTGCTTTTGCTACCCCTTCTCCATCAGCATTTTCAAGTTATGGCCCCATATAGGTACTGACGGTGTATTTGAGACATATACACAGCTTGTTGACTGTTGGTGAATGTCCAAAGATTTGTCAAGATAAAGGGAAAAGGGGGAATCACCAATATCAGTCATTAACTCCTGTCTAAAATGTGGGGCGAGGACAGATTTTATGACTGCCGTGCATTTTGTCCTGTGCATGTTAAATGCATCTCATCTTGCAAAATGTCTGACAAGTCATCCACAGTGTTAATAGATATGTGGCATGCCACATACATAGCTATCCTTACTTCATGTTTTTGGTCATCTTGGATGGAGTTCTGCCCAGCTTTGCTTGTAGTGGCTATGGTAAAGACTTTACAGTGTTCAAGGCTTGGCTCTGTTCATTACTATGAAAGTTGCTCACTGGCGCTGTAAAGAAATTACCTGAATGAATACATACTTCATATGCTGTATGGGCCCCAGAGTCCATGGAGCATGTGCACCAGAGACTTCTGCCGGCTGAGATGGCTAACTTCCAGTTTAGCCCTCCGCTTACTTAAATGGGGATAAAATGATTTAATCATGCGGCTCTTCTAGACTTTACAAATATTATCAGACTGAATGGATCAAATTCTGATGTGAAATGAGTCATTTTGAGGGGGTTTGATACTCAAAAAATGTATCCACCATTTTACAGCCGCTCCTTTTTCCATGATTGTGTGTGGGGAAAAATGCTTTTTGGGCCCCTGTTGGACCTGGAAGTTGTAGTTACACGGTTTGGCCACTATGGCAAATTGGCTTCGAAGCCCGGCGCACTTCCTGGGGGCTTGCTTAACACTGGGTATGTAGTGGGCTTTGTGCCTTTTCCTTGTGGAATGTTCTTTAAGCTGTTGCAGAGCTAAGAGACAGTGGAAGAAAATTAAATTAAATGTTCACTTTACACATTTTAATGATTCATATGAGAAGAAGACAAGCCCATTTCTCAAAGCAAATTTTTGACAACAAACATTACCCCAGGGTCCTCTTCTCCACAATCAACACTCTTCTGAATCCATCTCCTGCTCTCAGTTTAAATGATCAAGCCTCAATTCTTAAATGTCAGGAATTTGCATCATTATTTAAAAAAAAATTGACATCATTAGAGCTAGTATTAGAAATACAGATGCATCAACTCTCTGGGATCTACCAGTCGGTTAGCCTCCACCTACCATGATATCCTTTACTATGACAGACAATGATATTCATGTCACTATCAACAAAATGAAGTCATCCACATGTGCACTAGACTCTATTCCTACCAAACTGTTTAAATCCAGCTTCCAGTGCTTCTCCCATGAAACAACAAGAATAATCAACACTTCTCTGAGATCAAGTACTTTACCTACTGCTTCTAAAACAGCTATGGTAAAACCACTGCTTAAGAAGCCTGCTCTATATATCAGTGACTTTGCTAATTACATGCCTCTCAAATCTTCCCTTTCTCTGTAAACTTCTGGAGAAGATTGTATTTGGCCAATTATATGATCATCTGAATACTAACAACATATTAGAAATATTCCACTCTGACTAATGGACCAAACACTGAAACTGCTTTATTAAGGGTAGTGTATGACCTGAGAATTTCAACTGATTTAAACAATGTGGCTGTCCTCATTTTGTTAGATTTGAGTGCTGCATTTGATACTATTGATCATGGCATTTTAATCAATATACTTAAGAAATGGATGGGTCTCTCTGCTGTAGTGCTTGACAGGTTTCGCTCATACTAGTCAGAAAGAAAAAATTTTGTTAGTGGTGACTTTGTGTCACAGACATTTGATGGTGTTCCTCAAGGAAGGCTTCTAGGTCCTATTCCTTTTTTCTTTATACATACTCCCTCTGGGCAGCATAATTAGCCACTGTAATGTCAAATATCACTATTAAATGGATGATACACAACTGTATATCTTGTTTCGCTAGACAACCCCAGTTCTTTGAATACTCTTTTTACCTATGTCCCTGGTATTATAAAGAAATGAGCAAAAAACAGAGACTGCAGTCAGTGTTTGCTGGTCTGTCCAGGCAAATTAAGACATGTTACAGATCTGGGAGGGATTTTAGACTCTGATCTACATTTTATTTGCCATTTTAATAAGGTCGCAAAAATGTTTTCATCTGAGGAACATTGCCAAAAATAGACCATTTTTAACTCAGAACAATGCTGAAATGATGATACATACTTTTATCACAAGCCGCTTAGATTACTGCAACTCTCTTTTTACTTGGCTCCCTAAAAAGTCTTTCTGAAAAATAGACAGTTAATTCAGAGTGCTGCAGCCAGGATTTTGACAAGCACAAAAAAAGAGATCACATTACTCCACTGCTCACATCACTGCACTGGCTACCTGTATCTTTTAGAATCTATTTGAAAGTTTTTTTTTTACTTGTCTATAAAGCCTTACACAACCTGGCACCTTCATATATCAGTGACTGCCTTTCTTTAAGAAGTTCCTAAGGTGTCCCACAAGAAATCTGGTGAGGCTGCTTTCAGTGGCAACACCCTCCCTTAGATCTTGGAACAGCAAATTCCCTTTGTATTTTTAAAAAGAAATGAAAGACCTATCTTGGGGTAACTTTATTAGTGTGATGTGATCACACTGTTGTTTTTTTTTCCATTTACTGCTATTGTTTATTGTGGATGTCTCTGACTGAGTGAGTCACTGACTGTGCGATGAAGTTACACCATTGGTCGGCCGAATGCTGCCACTTCCTGTATCTGTTTTAAATTAAAAGCCTTCTAGTGTTTCATACATGGTCCAGCCATATACTAGGTTTTGACCTAGTTTTGTTTACTTATTGTTATTGTTTATTTTCATTTTAGTTTTTGGCCTTATGTTGTTTTTGATCTTGTTTTGTAAAGCATTTGGGATGCATCTTTGCATGAAAGGTGTTATACAAATAAAGTTGTTATTATTATTATTATTATTATTATTATTATTATTATTATTAAGATTGTTAAGATGGGCCTGATGCCTTTGACTCATCTCCAGGAATGGGTGTGATCCAAGGCTTCAGTTCAGGATCACTTTCCCTCTTCTTCCAAGCTTTTCTTATATGTAGCCCACTTTGGCATTGTACAGGCTTTAGCTAGCTGTTCTGCCATATAGCATGCAAGTGAAGTACCTCAAAATTATACTTAAGTACAATACTTGAGTAAATGTACTTAGTTACTTTCCACCACTGCTTATCAGCTGTTATAAACACAGATACTGAGTTATCTGCAGGAAGTTAAAATTGCCCCCAGTGACAAAATACAAGGAATGGATGTTTCAGTTGCATAGTTTTGTCTTTTATTGTTGAATGATTTGCATAATAGTAGTGCTGTGTTGTATGCAAACTTTTCCTTTTTTGTGTGCAAATGTTTACTGATACTGTACTATAGTTTCACTCAAGAGGAATCTCGATTTTGAAAGAGTCAATGAGACTGCACACCTACTACTTCATGTATGATTTACTTTATGATGATGTTGTGGCACTGTACTATGTTGTTTTTTATGTTTTGTGCTTTCCAGGCTTTCTCTCATGTTCTATTGTTGCAGCAACAAACATTGTGAATAGTACAGTTAAACTGATGTGAAATGATTCCTTAAACCTGCACTGACTGTTTTGTCACTTGGGGGCAGCGCAACAAACTGTAAACACATCATTGACATATTATCGTCTCATAAAGTGAATAACACAAATGTGTTAGCAAAAGTTTTCCTATTTACTCATCCAGCAGACACAGAAAAACAACTCTGAATAAATGTTAATATTGCTCTATCACCCTAACAGATGTAAGTCCAATATTCACTTTTAGCTCAGGTTTGCTCACCAACAATACTTGTGGGAAATATATGGACCTTTAGCTGCTAAATGCTCCACTGTGTTCACCAGCTCGTGGCCAACTTTATCTATGTGCCATTTAGTGCTGAAGAAAGGCAGAAAGAATACTGTTGGTTTATCAGAACATTTGCTAAAAACAGCTGTCTACTGTCGCTGGAAGTGAGAGCGGTGAGACTGAATCAAAACAGTAAAGTTGCGGGCTGTAAAACAATAACCTGAAAGGACTCATACTTTTCATCTGCAGTAAAATTTATGGTCCCGAAGACACTTAATCATTATGACCAAACAGAAGAAAAAGACTGAGAAGGGTTTCCGATTTGCACTAGACTCCCACAAGATAAATTAATTAATTACCCTTTTTGGAGTTGTCAAATTATCCCTCAACTTAATTACTTACACATCTTCCTAATATTACCCAGACATGTGGTGGGTATGAGTGGTTTGATAGTTTGTGATTGTGTGTTTGATCTTTATTGTCTCTGGGTCTGTTTGGCTTTGTCAAGGTCTCCATTCCATTTAAAAAGATAAGGGAAGTCAATCCCTGCTTGGACAAATGTGTGCTTGTGTGTCTTTTTGTTGTAGCAATGGCTATTCACTGATTGGCAGAAATCTGCCTTTGAAAAATGGTTTTGCTGCTCAATTTACATTCTCTTCACTATTTAGCACAGGGATTTGCATGTTAGTTGTCTTTGCAGAGAGCTTAGAAAATAGTTATTTACTGCTATAGATTATGTGTTTCTGTGTGTTTTTACAGCACCACCCCTCCTTTTCCAAATCCTCTGCCACAGCAGTCAATATCATTTGAATGTGACTTGAGGAAAAAAATAAAGATTTGTGCACTTCATATTTAAATGCTATATCTTCTCATTCCCAATGCCATTGCCTTATTGTAAGAATTCTTATTTTTTCCAGCAGTCCAAAGTGATGCATAGTCTGCTGGCTCTATTTACTGCTTTGACTACCTTCACAATTTTTTAGTCGTATTTACCTATCTGTGCACAGTGTAAGAAAGAGGTTGTCTATCGTGACAAAACAGAGCTTGTGGTTTCCCAATCATACCGCTGCATATTGACATTATTGATAATAGACACAGCTGCTTTTGTAGGCCCAACAATATGCTGCATTGTAAATATGGCTAGCAATAACGGATGCTATTTTGTCTTGAACTCACCGTTGTACACCTTGTCAGACAGGGGCAAATAGATGTGTGTTTGACTGTGTGAGTACAGGTCGTTGGTGTGGGATCTGTCTGTTAGATAAAGTAAAGTAATTGATGAGTCCTACTAGTCTGCTTTCATCTCAGTTCATTTTGGGTGGTTTAGCAAAATTAGGGAATGAAACAAAACAAATTATCTTTCAGTTGTGTCTGTCATGACTTGCAGTTCTTTGACTAAACGGGTCGTCCTGTCCCCAGAAAATGGGGCCTTGACAAAGAAATACTAATGGTGGTTAATGTGTAACTATACAGCATCCTCCCATTTTTTTGTACCAGCACCAGGCTAATATTTCAAATATATAATATAGGTCGAGTTCACTATTGAGGTACCTTTTTAAAATGCCTAAACTAAAGCTTTTTTCTGAGTCCTTGTGATGAGGTTAGGTGATGAGCTTGAGAAATGATCATTGTTTCAGCAGGGTGTGTGGGAGGGGATGACCATGGTGACTTTTGTACCCTCTAAAATGTTAGTCACTAATTCTTTAACCTCTATAGAAGTTGGGACTAATTAAACGTATATAACAGAGACATGGAAGACCTAGAGAAGACCAGAGGATGAGGAGAGGCCTCAGATAATCAAGAATAAGGCCTTGTTTACAGTAATATGGATATTTTGCAAAACAAACATTTTCCTCTACGTTTTGGCCTTTCATCCACACACAAACGGCATTTTTTTTTAACGTCTTCTAAAGTGCAGACATTTAAACACTCCAGTTTCTGTGCATCTGTGTGGACATGTAAAATGGAGTGTTTGGGAAATGATGATGTCACACCTCAATTGGTGCATGTCCATTGTTGCTTTGTGTAATGAGCATGTGCTTGAAACAGCAAACAACAACCAAAAAAAACAACTACCGCCAAAGGAAAATAGACTCACTACGCATGCTCAGAATGTTCTTCTCTGGTATTTGATTACCTTTTTTTTTTTTTTTTTTTGAAGAGGTCACAATAAACCGTGAGCTGAGTGCCAAGAGTCCTGATAGACTCTTTTTATTTTTACACGTGCACATATGATGAGAATGTGAAAGTCTATGATGTTGAAGAAGTGCGAATATTTGCTAAAGACAGCCATGATCAGCAATGTGACAATGTTGCTGTGTGACACCCATAAACTGGAACACCACCACCAGTTATATGCATGACTTACCAGGATTAGGATCTTGATTTGTAAGAACACTGCTGACATCTGGGTTAATGTAGGAGGTGTAGGCAGAGGATGACCACCGTCCCAGTTGTTGCAGGGAGGCAGACGAAATACCTTAGTTGGCAGCAGACCTTACTTTTGATGAGGACTTGCCTTAAATTATGGTTAAACTGTGATTTAGATAAGGGAAGGTTTCCTGGGGTGAGGAATAACAGAGCAAGAGGGCTAGTGTTAGGTCTAATTTGTAAGTATTTTATCATAGATTTGAAAGGGCAAAAAGGGGAATCAGTGTGAGCCACGATTACAGAGCAAGCACCTCTGCATTTAGACTGCTTGAGGTGTAAACTGAAGTGACTAGGATGAAAAGCCAGATCAGAAAAGGATATATCTCTGTTAGGGTCAACTGACTGAGAGGAAGTTGTAAACTTGCCAATTCTAAGAAATGAATAAAAAGCCAATAAAATACGGCATTGAGCAAGGCGTCAATATATGGAGAAAAAACACCCATTCCTGAGTACTGACAGCATCCTATGCAAAAGATAAAGAGTGATAGGCTGTCTCTGGTTGGGAACAGGAGGAGAAGCTTTAGAGATGCCGTTTAACAATATTTTTATAGCCAATTTGTAAAATAAGCCAGGAAAGGAGGGGTCATACAGTTGTATGCAAAAGTTTGGGCACTCATTGACAAATAACATATATTGGTGATTTTTTTTTTTTTAATTGAAAAGATGTAAACACAGCCTCTTGAGGATATGGAACATAAAACACAACATTTTCAGCAAACATCAATGCATTTTTTTGTGTCACAAATTGAACGAAAAATAAAATAAAAACATCATTGTGGCATGTGCAAAAGTTTGGGCACCCTACATAGTCAGTACTTAGTAACACCCCCTCTGGCAGATATCACTGCTTGCAAACGCTTTTTGTAGCCAGCTAAAATTTAATTCTTCTATTTGGGATTTTCTCCCATTCTTCCTAGTTCTGCAATATTCTTGGGCTGTCTTGCATGCATTGCTATTTTAAAATCTACCCACAGATTTTCAATTATGTTTAAGTCAGAGGACTATGAGGGCCATTCCAAAACCTTCAGCTTGTGTCTCTTGAGGTAGTCCATGGTGGATTTCGAGGTATGTTTAGGATCATTATCCTGTTCCAGAATTTGCTGGTGTTTGGTGGAATCCATTGTTTCCTCCACCCATGCAAAGTCTCCTGTGCCTCTGGCTGCAACACAACCCCAAAGCATGATAGATCCACCCCCATGTTTAACAGTTGGCAAGGTGTTCTTTTCATGAAATGCTGCTCCTTTTTTTTCTCTAAACATACCTTTGCTGATTGTGGCCAATGAGCACTTTTTCCAGAACGCATCAGGCTTCTGTAGACGTTCTGTTAGCATACTTCTGATGTTGGATTTTATGATGAGGATGCAGGGAAGGTTTCTTCTACTGACTCTTCCATGAAGGTCTTGTTTGTGCGAGCATCGCTGAACAGTGGAACGGTGCACCATCACTTCTGAGTCTGCTAAATCTTCCTGCAGGTTTTTTGCAATCAAATGGGGTTTTCTATTTGCCTTTCTGACCAGCATACGGGCAGTTCTCTCCAAGAGTTTTTCTTGATCTTCCAGATCTCATCTTGACCTCCACAGGTGCCCTAAACTGCCATCTCTTAATTACATTTTGCACTCTGGAAACTGCAAACTGAGAACGCTTTGCTATCTTCTTGTAGCCTTCCCTGCATCGTGGGCATCGATAACTTTCATTTTAGTCTTACACAGCTGCTTAGAGGAACCCATTGCTGAGTGTTCGCACAAGGTTTGAAACTGGCACCAGCTGACATTTCCTAAAGACAATTGTTGACATGCCTCAGGCCTAATGAGCTGATTATGGTCTGAGACCTTGGATAAAGAATCTGAGACTTTGGAACTCTTAGGGTGCCCAAACTTTTGCACATGCCACAATGATGTTTTTATTTTTGTTCAATTTATGACATAAAAGTAAGTATGCATTAATGTTTGCTGAAAATATTGTTTTATTATCCATATCCTAGAGAGGCTGTGTTTACATGTTTTCAATTTAAAAAATCACTAAAATATGTTATTTGTCAAGCGGTGCCCAAAGTTTTGCATACAAATGTAACATCTAATATTGGATTGAATTCCAGCAACCAACCCACAGATGTACTGAGGTTTAAAATGCAGTAGCAAATGAAAGCAGAAACAGTATTTATGGAAACAGGTTTAAGTGGCATACAAATAGAGACACAAAACACTGCAAAAGTGCTCCAAGTGAAAACACAGGTTTTTAAAATATAAGCTGCTAAACCTTTTCTTCATGTAAACCTTAGTTGACTCTAAATATCCAAGCATGGGGCTTTGGTTTAGGACAGCAATATTGAAGAGGGGGAACTTGAGTAGGCACTGAGCTGACTTCTGGACAAATGCTCCAGAAAGTCTGGAAAATGAAACAGATGAGTGAATCAGCTGGTGTGTTGTAATGATCGGGCACATGACGGGCTTGAATGATGAAGTTGTGGGTGATAGATGACCACATGATGCTTCTCATGAAAGGCATGATATCTTTGGAAGAGGAGCGCCCTCTGTTGATGTTTTTGACAATTGCTTGGTTGTCACATAGCAGAGATACATTTGAGTGTCCAATGCTGTCCCCAGACAGCATGCAACAGCGATGGGGTATATCTCACACAGTGCTGAAGATGGATTAAAACGGGAGAAAGAGGGAAGGCTAGCGAACCACTGCCCTTGATAAAAACCCTCCAAAACCCATGGATGGGGTGGCAATTCCTGAAAAAATTCAGTGAATTAGAGGAATGCACCAGCTTATCATAAAAGAAAGTGATGCCATTCCAATAAACAAGCACATGAGACCAGAAGCACAAGTCAGAGCAGCACCCTTCATCTAGAGAGATGAGATCATGCAGATTGGGCACAGAAGACACCAAGTCCAATAAACAGGAGATGAAAGAGCGCCCCTGAGGGATGACACGCATGGTGAAATTTAGATGGTCAAGGAGGGAAAAGCAGCTGTTTTGCGAAGTTCTCAGCAGCACAGAAGGACTTAGTTTAGCTTTTATTTCAATGGAATCCAGAGTGATGCAGAGGAACTCTAGCCGCGTATCTAGACCAATTGTTTTTTTTTGCTCTGACAGGGGGACGCAGAGAGCCTGAAAACAAAGTTTCAGTTTGGACAGAGATGAGCCTGAGCTGTCATGTGGGGAAAATCATCCAGCAGATGAAGAATGGAGGGAATCCTGACTCTGATTAACAGAAACCAGCAAAGAGCCTTGGAAACTAAGTTAGATATACTTGGGCTGCTCCTGCACCCGAAAGTCAGGCACACTGCGAAGTAATATTTTTGCTCCCACCTGACACTGAACAGATTCCACTGAGAGGGGTGAACACAGAATGATTTTGAAAGCATCCTTAATGTAAAATACATATTTTTTAACCCATTACGACATCACAGATTGTTAAACACAGAGCAACCAGTTCATACATAACATTCTTGCTATTACTAAGACGGAAGTTATGTGTAAACAACATTACATAAGACGTAAAAGTAACTCCATAGAAAAGCAGCCTGATAAAAATCTAATTAGACTGTTCATTAGGTCTGAAATAAAACTGAAGCTAAGGATCAGTGTGTGACGCTGCTGCCATACGCTGACCTGTATGTGTTGCCGACAGAGCTACCCAGTATCAGTTCAGGAAATAGTCACAAAATTTAATCTATAGATTTGTGTACATGGACACTTTTTCCATTTTTTTCGTGACACTCAGACTTTCAAACTAATGTATTTCAATTGGAATATCTTTCGCGCCTGCACCACATTTTTAAGCTGTATTTTTTTTTTCTCATTTGTTATTCTTTTTTTGTTTTTTTTAAACTACATCTGCTACATTACTCAACATTTAATCACCAGATTTGATCCTTGTTTTGATTTCTTTATTTTAATTTTATCAGTCCGTGTCAGTCTGGTTGGCAGACTGGAGGACCCGAAATGTTTTCCTTACTGTCACTGTGTTAAGGTTTTCTTTTAATGATATCTTTAACATTTCTCAACACAAAAACATGAAAGTGTCCTTGATAACTATACGATAGGTTAATGTTAACGCCATCAGTTTTAATTACGTCTCCTTCAATTCTGAGAAATACATTTTTTCTGTCAGTTTTTGATAGCAAAGGGCTGTAGAAGGGCATTGTGTTGTGTTGGTGCGTTTAGTTTGGGTTGTTTTGGGTTGTCTGCCGTCAGTGGGCTTCATTCCATTTCAAATTGCTGCCGGTTGGCGGCAACCCAAATCCAAACGCCACTATCTCTGTTAAGAAAAGGCGTTTTATTATAAAGGTAAATATGATGCAAAATGCGAGAACTTGTATCTTTAAATTTTCACTTGTAGCTAAATTTGAAGTCAGAAAAAAACAAAACACATCAGCTTGCTGGAAAAAATGTGAACTCATAGAAAATATTCACACACCCGTGTTCTAAATGTGATGTCACAGAAAAATATTCACAAACGTGTAGATATTGATATTTACATAAATACAATGACAGCTGCAAACTTGTAATCCACCTTTTACTCATATTTTTTTTTTTTTTTTACTTGAGTCCATTTTCCAGTACAACCACGACTCGTGATTACAACTTCTCAAATCAGTCACTGCAAATTCACAAATATGCTCTCTCGCATCACAGAGTGGCACACCTTGACTTTTGCAACACTTCTTGTGATAAATGTGTTGCAAAGCTGTAGATTACATCTGAATGGCTTCTGGGGCCCGCTTGTCCCGTCTATCATCACATCTGCATTCAAAGATTACATCCGGTTACATTTGCGCACAGATCCCGCTGTTGTAGGTGAGCATAAATATAAGTAAAATATGAGCAAAATATACTGCATATAGCTTGAGAGCCATATATAGTGATTTTCCTGTGTTGCCCAGGATGAAAAAGCTAAATATGCTAGCCTATGTAGCTAACGTTAGCCTTGTTATGCAGTGTGTCTATGATTCATAAACACTTCCAGATGCAGCTGCTGCACAGATTGAAATAAAAAACAAAGTCAGATTGCAGAAGTTAGACTATCACTGTAAAGTTGATTAGCTGAGAAGCCCCCTCCCCTCCCCGGGCCAAGTAAATGCACTGTGAGTCAGGAGTGATGTTGTGGTCAGGGAGCACCCTGACTGTGCAACAGCTGCATCTGGAAGTGTTTCTGAAGCATAGACACACTGCATAACAAGGCTAAGATTAGCTACATAGGCTAGCATATTTAGCTTTTTCATCCTGAGCAGCACAGGAAAATCACTATATATGGCTCTCAAGCTATATGCAGTATATTTACATAAACACAGAGTCTTTGTCATGAGTTGGTGCCTCTGCCAAATGTGCATTTAGAGGGAAAAACCGCCGAGGCTCACCTACAACAGCAGGATCTGTGCACGGCCGTGACTGGATAATCTTTGAATGCAGGTGTGATGATAGACGGGACAAGCGGCCCCCACGAACCATTCAGATGTAATCTACATCTACAAGGAGTTTTGCAATACATTTATCACAAGAAGTGTTGCAAGTGTGCAAAAGTCAAGGCACGCAGATTTGTCACTTTGTGATGCGAGAGAGCACATTTGTGAAGTTGCAGTGACCGATTCAGGAAGTTGTAACCACAGAGTTGTGGTTGTACTGGAAAATGAAAAAAATAAATATGAGTAAAAGTTGGATTACAGGTTTACAGCTGTCACTGTATTTATGTAAATATCAATCTACACATTTGTGAATATTTTTTCTGTGACTTCACATTCAGAACACGGGTCTGTGAATATTTTCTATGAGTGAAAAATCCAACAAGTTCACATTTTTTCTACAAGCTCTCATGTGTTTTGTTTGTTTGTTTGTTTTCTGTGACAGGAGGGGAAGGATGAGGGGGAAATGAGGGAACAGAGGAAAGGTTTAGATTACTCTGAAATATTACTTTTGTAGTTTTTAACATTGACCAGCAGAGGGTACAACACAAATGCAAGTCTCTACAAAACCAAAGTGTGGCGGTTAGTCAAAATGATTTGCTTGAAATTTATGTAGATACAGCTACTAATACAGAGGGCCTAATAAAAAAATACCACTTTTTAAACTGCCTATAATATAAAATATAATAATAATAATAATAATATAGAAGTAGCTTTGATGTAGCAAACTACTTTTGCCATGTTGTTGTAGCTTAGCTTGCTACATTTTCTGGGTGATAGCTTAAATGTAGTGGAGCTTCATTTAATGTAGAGTAACTGGTAGCTTAGCTCACTATACTTTTTAAGTAGTTGGCCCAACATTGGATCTAAGAAGTTATGGGACATCTTCAAATGTCTTGTTTTGTTCAACCAACAGTCCAAACCCCAGAGATGTTCAATTTTAACAGAGCAAATCAGCAAATTCCAGTTGGAACCAGAGAATATTTGGCATTTTGGTTGATAAAACTATTGGGACAATTATTCAATTATTGTTGAATAGTAAGCCAAGTGGCTTAACATCACAGCATTCTCCTTAGATAAGGTAAAGCTAAAAGGGGACCCCAAAAGCACAGATCACATTCATACAAACTGATTATTCATTTCTTAACTCATCATTAATCAAGTCTTTATGTCAGTGTCGAGGTTGTAACATAAGACTAGAGCTTTGGAGCACTAGTTGTTTAAGCCCTGGAACATCACACTCATAGGAGCTAACAGACACATCAGGTCTTAGGGTGAGTTTGATGTAACATCTTATCGCCACTCCTCCCAGGACTGCCCAGTAGGCTTGGCTCAACTCTTGTGTACATACATTAGTAGTCAACCAGTGGCATGGAGCCAGAACACTTTGAGTTGATCATAGACTTCACACTACACACCAGTCAATTTCTCACCGTTGAACCGATTCTGTTTCCCGATGTAGAAGTTTTTCTTCAAACATCATAACGTAGATGGTAAGGTTCAGTTTTTAACCCAGTTTTTGTTTCTTGTCATCTTTTTATTGATGTGCAGTGTGCTGTGTATGATGGATGTCCTGGGGCATTTTTGAGTCCCTGTAGGCTCCTGTACATGTGAGAGGCAGAGTGTGTGCATGTGTTTGTTCGTATGTGTGTAACACTGAATGGTGGCTATATTTGGCCACTTTTTTTCTCTCCGTTTGCTGGGATGCTTTTAGTACACTGTTTAGGGTTTTTATTCATTGAGTCAGATGGAGACAGATGCAGGGAGAAATGTTCCAGACTTAAACTCTCTTATACACACTCCAGCCCACTCATGACAGGATTTACTGCAAGACGTACAAATGAGCTGATGGTGACCTCAGTGTCTTTTGGAACTTGTTGACCAACCATGAACTGCAGTATACAGTATTAGCACCAATGAAGTTATGTAATTAGATGATAGAAAAAGTCTTTAAATTAACAGAAAATTTCCTAACATTCTCTGGTTCCAGCTTGTCTAATGGGAGTATTTCCTGCTTTTTGAATATAAATTGGGGAATTATGACTGGCATTTAAAAAAAAAAAAAAAAATCAAACAATTAATCGATCAATGAATTGGTAATGAAGAAAAAACATTCATGCTAGTGAAGTTCTGAGTTTCTCAAGACCAGTCTCCACTGATCATTTTTCATTTTTAAAATCATTTCAGATATTAAAAAGGTATCACAGGGGACAGGACCAAAAACTACTCACCAGATATGAAAATTTGATGTAACTTGCCAACATAAGCATTTCTCAGAAATGATACTAAGAAGTATTTTCTGCCAATCTCTTCTAAATCCAGGCTGTTTTTGAGTGTGCTTTTCCAGTTTGGCTTTCACACAGCAGTAGTCAATGGGCAGTCTAAACATTCCCCTAACAGTTAATCTCTTTACACAAAAGGACACTTTGTTATGGCAGCTGCTTTGGTACAAAATGCAAATCTGTTACTACATGTTTTCTAAATACTTTCTCTGCATCCTTTCTTATAGATTCCATAGAAGTTTTATTTACTTGAGTTTAGTTTAGTAAACTATCAGAGTGCAAACTGTTGATTTTGTGTTCTTATCTTTTATCAAGAAACAGGTCATGTACAAAGACTGAGGAATTGTTTTGAACGTGGCCAAGGGGACGAGTAACTTAAAAAGTGTTGCCTCAACCCCCTCCCCACCCCCCTCCCACCACCCCGCCTCACTCCTCTCCTCCCTCCACCCCTCTCTGCCTGTCACATGTTCTTTTCACAGCATAGAAAAGTTTCTGGATTAGGGCAGAATTAACACAAAGCGTCAACGCCACTCCAGCTACACTCCCAAACAACAGAGAAGAGGCAGCGGAGGGACGGAGGCAGAGAGAGTGACGCGACGGGGTGAAGACACTGGTAACGAACGGCACCTTCGAAAAACTCCAAACTGTGATAGCGAGGGGCAGACGAGTCCATCCCAGAGAGAGAGAGAGGCAGCTGAGGCAGAGACGGCAGCAGAGAGGCAGGGGATCTTTGCCAACAAGGTCCTGAAGGATGGAAGAGAAGCAGTTTGCTGGGATCCTGGTGAGTTTTACTCTTGTGCAGTGAACACACTCATACACACGCACACATTTCAAAGCAATAACACACATATACAAGTGTATATATACATATACATATATAGACACACACACACACACACAGATGTCATACATGGATGCAGCCACATCTCAGAGTGCACTGGTAGGACGCAGCTGCTGGACCACCAGTTGAGTCACGTCCCCTTTTCCCCAATTTGAGCACAAGAGGCCAGCTGGTTTAGTTTCACTGTACTGTATGTCTTCCTTTTTAAAAGAAACACCCAATTATGTTCACAATTTTCTGATTTAGATCTTAACTTTTCATCTAACCTACAGCTGACCGCAAAATTAGCCAGCATCTTAATCTTGTTCATCTTTGAAACAAGACAGATAAGTTTTCTTCTGAATAATAAGCCTGCACTTTCCTTCTTAGTCATCATTGTGTTGGTGTTTTGGTGCAGCTGACAGAGCTGTCATCACCTGCTGTTCACCATGGCACTGCTCAGCACGCATCTTTCACTACAACACTGTCCTAAAAGCCCGCAAAGTTTGTCTTTACCTACGTCATAGAAACTTCCCTCCTCGTTACCCAACTCTGCTTTTACCGTAGCCCATTAGCCTGATCTTTGCAATTTAGGCAAACATGTTTTTAGTTTTTTTGGCTGCTGATAAGCAATCAGGTCAAGAGGTAAATGTGTCAGTGTCAGGCCTGTGCTGTTGGTGAAGCTTTAAATAGAGGTTTGGCGTCATTGGCAGTCAGGTCACTTCTCTTTCTCTCTTTCTCTTTCCCCCTTCAGTCCAAGTCCTCCAGTCCGTCTTGAGACAGCGATAAACACAAACTTGGAGCTCCGTCTCTCTTCTGACATTCTCGCTCGTTTGAAGCCTCGCTTTTCCTCCCCGATGACATTTTTTTTTTCTCTCCTCCTCTCTGTCCTTTCGAGATGCATATCCGCATTAAAATGCATGCACACTGTCTGAACTTAAGAGGCAACGTTATCAGTCTTGCCTGCTCGCTCCTCTCGATCTCTCTCTAACAACATTTGAAGGTGGTCGGAGGATGGAGATTTGATTCTTGAACTTTTTTATGTGCGTTAATCTGTGTTTTCAGCTCAGTGACAGATTGCCAATCAAGCTTTTGCTCTAGTTAGGCACTGCTGTATAGATGTGTGTTTAGATATGGCGATGAGATTCAAACGTAAAGTAAAAGTGATAGTCACAAGAGGAGGATTTGAATTGTTTCGCTGGAGGAGGTTTGGGCCTGTTTTTAACTACATCTGGAAAGTGGTACTACATTATGTGCTCGCTATAAATGTATGCACAATTTTACTGATCCTCACACACTCAGAGGAGTTTGCGATGACTCCTCAGAGCCACTAGGTGCATATAGTCCAACAATAAATGAACACATCAACTAATAAATTCATCTTTGAGTATTTGAGTGCACTACTCTGTGAATTCATGAGGCATCTGGAAGCATCTTTTCAAACATAAAGTGTACATTTTGAGGAAAAAAAGTGCATTAAACATTCAATTTCATCAAAGTTGGAGCTTTAATGATCTTAAAAAACAAGGTCCTTTTTAAAATGTGCTTTCAGTTAATGAAAAATGTATATTATGGACTTAAATGGTGGAAATCTGCATAATGTCAAACTTCATAGCAAGTTGCACCTTTGCCATAAGACAACAATACTGCTGCATCATTACTTTGAGATGCTAATAACCACTCTATGGTACTACTGTCTTGACTAGAGCCTCTTCTTATCGCTAATGTAAATGATGGCTTATTTAATTTGGCTCTAGGCATCACAGCAGGCAGTGAATACTTTGTTAGCTCTCTAGATCTGAAAGTTTTGTTCAGTGGCCAACACTTGTTTCGATTTGGCAGGAAACAAAATTAAAAAGCCATTTGAAACTGACAGGAATTTTACAGTTAGTCATGTCATGAGTAACTTTAAATTAGGCTCAGAGGCAGGCACAACTATGTTCCCCCCCGCCCCCATCCCCTCCCAAAAAATAGGGCATAAAGCTTTACTCTTCTGTCTCTGAGCCCAGATTCTGACTTTAGGTTGTTTTCATAATATCCAAACGAGTCTGTTTTTTCCTCAAAAAGTAGGGCAGGGTTAGAGTGTAACAGGCACATATGTCTTATCTATGAAGGTAAACATGCCACAGAGCTGCGGGTAGGTTGTATAACTGCAGCAGTGACAGCGGACAACCGCGCATACACACTTGAACAAAACGCTCCTCTCATGATTGGAACTGTTGTCTTCAGCAGTGGTAGACGGTGATGTCAGAAACGTCAACAAAGAATGAAAGAAAGCGCGTGTGTGAGAGAGGGGAGTGAGCGAGCATTACGGGCAGAATCTTAGACCTTGCTCTCCCATCGCCAACTGTCACTTCACTTTTTGTCCTGTTTCCTCCCTCTTCAGCTCTTTTCTCTCTTCCTTCCTATTCTTTTTCTGCCTCTTATCCTTCTTATCATTCTCTTCTTCCTCCTCAATCTTTTCACATTCACAATACATATTGATTCCTCTGTTCCTTCCTTGTTTAATCCACTAATTTTTACCTCTATGTTGTACTCTATGTACTTTTTTTTTTTGGTAGTACTTTCTTTACTGGCTGGTTAAATTTATGTATGCTGGCCCAGATGGTTGGTGGATGGACCCGTCACCATAAATCTCGTGATACACAAGGCACTCGCTTCCTGCTACCGCTTGGCTCGGCTGGTAGCCTTCTGCTGGGACCCTTTTGCTCCCAACTTAATTCTCCTGCTCGTTCACAGTGTTCAAAGGCAACCTCATATCCTCAATCTTCCTGCGTTGTCTTTGACCACCCTGGAAGCCAGCACTTCCACTGAACGGATGAGCAGATGGTGCCCTGGCACAAGCTTTTATTGGACTGATAGCTGTCCCTTTGTTTTTACTCCCTAGTTACTTCTTTCCACTTGTTTCCTCTAAAATGTCTGTAGTTTGGATGTATGTATAGGGATGTGAGAGGAGGAGGAGGAGGAGGAGGAGTTGGACTGAGGTTTTGCTTATTTGTCTGCTGAGCACTGTATTCATATATCTGGCTGTGCAGACCACTGCTGCCCCTCCATTACCATCAATGCCAAATGGAGAAAGAAGTCACTTAACACTGGCTTCTGATCAAAGTTTAACATTGACAAGGCTTTTAATGTTAGTTTGTTTCTATGCATCAAAAATTTATAAGATTTTTAGGGGGACAAATGGATAATTAAGGCCCCCCTCCATTAAAAATGTGTTTTTCATATTGTGTTCTCACTTGGATGTTTGTCCTTCACTGTGCAGAATGAAGTATGTGCATTTTTCACGTTCATCTGCTGAAGGGGGGAAGTTTCTCTGAGCTCACCTTAAATCTGTTTTATGACACGTACAGTACGTACAAGCATTATTTTGCATGATCGCAAGTTAAGAAACCAGTCATGGTCCAATTCTGCAAGTGTGATGTGGAAACTTCCAGCATACCTACACAGAGATCGGACCTTTCAGTGAAGTAGTTTTGAAATCAATATTTGCAAATTCTCATAGACTGGATTTTTTAATGAGGGAGAAGGAGGAGCTGAAAACTTTGTATATGTCTTACACACGTCTGAAGAGGATCTTAGAATGATAATGTTGTGAAATGACACTTTTTAAACTATGAGTATACATAAAAATATGAATATACTAAATACTGAAATTTAATTTTTTTTTAAGTGTGTACTGATTTCAGTTCTGATTCTGCTTATTAAAGGTGCTCTGTGGAGTTTTCTTGTCAACAATTTTGTTTATATTCAATATTACTCATCAAAACACAATGGGCCTCATTCACAAACAGTGTGTATTGTGTGTTTGTCTTGTGATTTCTGAAAGCAGGACTTTAAGCTATGCGTTGTTTTTACTCTTTGGGAACTTTTTTGTGAATGAAACTCATCCACAAACGGAGCGGAAACATGGAGCCTTATATGGCAATTTTAGGGGCGTGGATTATGCTAATGAACACATTTCACAAAGGCGCACCTCTTCATGAACAGATGGCATTCATCAGGCTGAAACGAGTGATTTACGACAAGTTCAGACAGTTAAGAGAGTTTGTTGAATCCCACGTAGGATTTTCTTATTTTCCTCTTATTGCTTTGTGCACGAACAAATATAAGAGAAAAATAAGAAAACATTCATGCATGAGGCCCAATGTGTGTATTCTTGAAGTCTAACAAATGTGTAGAATTTCTTCCTTATAAAGGTCAAATTGTAAAATAATGGCAAAATATTTTAAATTGTGCATTGTTTACATCTACGTTTGCTAGCTTGCAGTCTTCTTCTTCACTGCAGTTGTTGGCAAATTGCACATTTTTGGGCATATTACTTCCAAACACTATTGATCACCAGAAAAGCGATATAAATATTCTCTGTAGCCATGCAGAATTTTAATGTACACTGTCTTACATTTCATTCTTATACCATGCTGTAAAGTTTGTTAAACCCTTACCCACTATAACTGGTGATGTAGGCAGAAACACAGAAAGTCTCGACGTTGCTATCAGAAATAAAAAAGAAAAATTGAAAAGCACATTTCTTAACAAATCCCTTGTTTGTTTTCATTTAGAACTGATTCTCAATATCCGACACTAGTCCACATACAAAAGTTTGTTCTAGATGATTTGCGAAAACGTTACAGCAATGCAGCCCAACCGTGAACTGATGATAAAGATATAATGTCTTGTATGCACGTTGTACATTTTGCATATTGCGGTGTGTAATAATGCAGGAGTGTCACTTTATAATTACACAGGAAATGTAGTTTTGTAAGGCTGTCGTTACCCCACAGTCATGTGTGCGTGTGTGCGCGTGTGTGCACGCGTGTCATTTCCCAGGGGTTGTGTGGCTAATGTGTGCTGTAGGCTGTGAAGTGGAAACTAAATGGAAAGAAATAGTGGAACCCACACCCACAACCTCCCCAGGGTCAGAACACACACACACACACACACACACCCATGCACACTCAAACACACACATTCAAACATGACGAACCACGCACACATTAGGCCCACACATGAGAATACTGCATATGCACATAAACATAGTTTGGGGTGAGTGTTCATCGTTTTGTCTGTTCATACAAATGTGTGTTTTTGTGGGTTCATGTATCTGTGAACACTTGTGCAGAAATCTAAACACAATGTGTTTGGTGCAAAGTAGACAAAAGGGAAGTATTCTACTGTCCCTTGTTCCATTTTATTTTAAAATATAAAATAACAAATACACAATCTGTTTGGTGACTCATGGCTGCGAGGCTGGGACTCTGAAAGTGTACTGTGCAGCCCAAACTGTGGTCCAGGGGCCAATTTTGGACCCACCAGGGATGTTTCATTTTGGTTGAGGATGTTTTTTTGAAAGTTCTGTTTTTTTCCTTGTGCCTCAATTTGTTTGTACTGAATGTGCATATCTATGAATGTTGCCAAATATTTTTTTTATAGTTTATGCCCTCTGGAACAGTCAGTAAAGTGGTAACCATGTGCTCCATATAATACGAGTAAATTTATTACAGGTGAAACTAGACAGTTTCTCTCTCCCTCTCCGTCCTTATGTAAGAAACATATTGAGTTGCCAGTCAGCCAGTTTAGTTAACCGCAGTGCTCAGCAACCGTGTTGACTGCCTCAGGGGTGAGGAGCCAACAAACAGATGTGAACCGAGAGAGAGAGAGAGAAAGAACCATAAGGGCAGGCAGGGGTAGAAGAGTCAGACATGATTTCTGTTTCTGATTTCCTTCCCCAACTGACCAGCTGAATGAGAAGGGAAAGAAAAAAAATACAAGCAGCTGTACGGGGCACAGGCAGCGCCCAACGTCAGCTTAACGGCAGCCACTGTGGCGAACGTACAATTGAGGGACAAGAGCCACAAATGCCAAACACGTCCACTGCTGGGCACTCTTTAAAAGGTAACCCACCACCAACTAACCCCCCGTGTACACTCACACACACACACACACACACACACACACACACACACACACACATGCGCACACACAGCAAGGAGAAAAAAAAAACGACTCCATTGTGTTTCGGACCTTTAGATTTTATTTGGAAAAACCACTCAGGCTTAAAATTTCGTTTTTCTGATTTTCTTCCTCTCCCCTTCTTTTTCTGGTTTAATGGGTCTCCCTCCCTCCTACTCCACAAAAAGACAAGCAAGTTAGAAAAGGGGGACTTCACACTCTTCCCCTCTCGTCCCCTGAAGTCGGTGAAAATTATGGACAGGGCTCTCACATTGTGTCGACACAACGGGGCTCTTAAATCTCCCCCAGTTTCTTTTAGTATTATTATCATATTCAACGGTTTCCAATTGAACTCCTTTCAAAGGCCTTTTCAGAACCATATTTAGGTAATTTGTTGCGCTTGAACCCAACCTGCTCCCTGGCTCTGTGTGTGTATGTGAGTGTTGAATGGCAGCTATAAGCCTGGGACGAGGGGGGATCTGCTTTTCTCAGGGCCGGACAGCCCTCTCCTGCTTGGACACACACCTCCCCTGTGTTATTTATCACTTTTCCTCCTCTCACTGCTTTTTCCTCTCTTTAGCCCCTTTCAGACATGGAATCTGTAACATTGCTGGGTTCATCTGTCTGATAAAGTATTGGCTTTTAAAACACAGATAATGGAAAAGTTCCATGCTGACTCTTTGCAAACATGACAGATCCAGGTGCAGCTCTGCTGGAAAACAGCTGTTATTTGGAAAATAATGTCATCAAGGAAGAAGAGCAAGCACGCAGGCTGCCTCAATGATGAAATATAAAGCTTTTTTTTGAAGTTGACTGTTTATCCTCACAGCTTGACTGTCGACCATGTACAGTGCTTGGGCGAGACTCACCCTCACTGCAGAAACAGATTTTGTAACATGCCACATACATTTCTCCATATTTCACACTGCCTGATGGCAACAAAACCATTACAGTTAGACATAAAAATGGACGAGACTGGCTCTAATCAAGTTCTCTTTCTCACATATGGTTGATTTTCAGATTAAGTGTTTTGCTGGATTTTCATCCTATAAACAGTTGGCATTGAAAGTTGGGATTATGTGATGGTGATTATTAAGTGGGATTTTCATTTTTAGAAATTTAGAACATGTCTTTAAAGCAGCCTTATTAGATTTTCATTGCCCACTTGGGGGCAGCAGAGCAAGCTGTAAAAAAAAACATACATATGTGACATAGTATCACAATATGAGGTTATTATAGTGAACGTGTTACCAAGCAATTGCCTGTTTACAAATCAAGCAGATGTGGAACAAGGCTTGCGTTCATTTGGAGTCGTGTTTCTATTCCCCTGATGAATGTGAGTCCAATATTCACTCTCCTTTTAGCTCTGTTTTGGTCTCCACCAACTCCTGATGGAAATTTGCGACTGAATGCTCTAAATGCTCCACAATGTTCACCAGACAGTTAACTTGTCTAATGGAAACAGGAGAGTGAACCAAAGTAGTAAAGTCGCAGGCCGTAAAATCAAAACAATGAACTGAAAAAACGTTAAAACAATCCATAGAGCAGAATTGGGTCATAATTGCCCTGTGGGTTTGTCACTACTAGCAATTCCTTTCACACTACACATAGTCATTTGATCCATTGTTATAATAAAACTGATTAGTGATTGATTGATTAGTGCAGATAATATGCTTAACAAACGAGAAAATGTATGATGGACATTTATTCATTAACCTAAAATGCAGCTCAATCACTGTATTTTGTTTCTTAGGTGGTATATTAAACTGAAATTATTATAAGCCTACATGGAAAATGTAGGAACATCAGTGATCAGTGATGTAATTGCATTGTATTTAGATTGAGGGAAAAATTATGAAAATACTAGGTCTCAAAAAGGTAAATTGTCGGAATATTGACTGAGCTTTCAACTTTAACAAAGCTGTTTGAAAGGAAACTCTTGCTTTTGACCAAGGCAGTCGCAATCTAATCAGAGCGCAGAAAGTTACCCATTAGCACCTGGTGTCTGACTTGACTTCAACTTTTACAAGGGCGATTAAGGTAGTGATATAGACAAGACCCTCATCTTCAGCTCAATTAGTTTTATGGAGAGATTTTGTAAAGGTGTTGCACACAGGTCCATAGGTAGAGAGAAAAACTTACTTTGTAATGTGACCATGAATGATTTTTGTAGTAGAGGATCTGATGTGCATGAAGCAGTAGCATCTTGGACGGTGTTTCGTTGCTTTGATAAATGAAGAAGACATATTTCATATCTCTTTCGGTCTCTGTTTTTCGCTCTTCCTCTTTTGTCACATTTCAAGCGCAACAGTGACTTCTGCCACGTGAGACCAACTTCAGTCACATGTCCCTCACTTTCATCCCCAGCAATGGTCCCATATGTTTGTCAAAATGTGTATGTTGTGTGCTTTTTCCGGCCCGATTTGTTCCCATGTCTTCTCTCCAATGAGCCCCGGTCTCCCCGGGGGTCCGGGCCGAAGCCTCACGCTATTTATACAGACCGAACAGCTGGGGCCCTCCCAGCCATAGCAGTGAGGGATGAGGGATCGGGGGATGGGTAGAGAAATTATCATGGAAACTTCAGGTTAAACCAAGCGTTGGAAATGTCTCTCTGTTCCCTCTTTTTTTTTTTAGTCTCTTGTCTTCCTCTCCGTCATTTGTCTTTCTCCCCCGGGTGTCCAGAGTAGCCAGGTCAGGTTACGTTCAGCTCAGGTCAGATGGACTGGCGGACAAACATCACTCGCTCATTTGAATCTTGTTCATCATCCCATTTCCCTTCAAACTCTACTTTATCACTCTGTCTCTTTTCTCCTTTTTATTTGCTCTGCAACTGATGTTTTTCCTCTCTGAAACACACTTTCCCCCCCACGCTTCTAATTAAAGAGCTAGCTGTTTTGGACTGAACAAGAAAGGTTGATTTTCCCTCTAACTGCGCTTCAACACATTTTTGTCCTTTTGTTGCACTGGACAAAGCCAACCTGCTGTTGCAAAACTGAGCTTTTTGTATTTCTTTCCTTTTATTCTTCTCTATGGCTCCTGCAGTGCTTGTCCTATTGTGAACCTCAAACCTGTGAAGTTCTCTCCTCACTGCTCTTCCCTTCCCTTATTTTATCATGCCTTCACTTCACTTTTCTTATCCCATCTTCTCTGGACTGCTTTGCTGTCCACTCTTAAAGCCTTCCTTCATGAAGACTGCTCAGGAGGGGAGAGAAAGTCAGGCTTATCGATGCTTCCTTCAGTTCAAGGCCTTTGTCACAGTCAGACGTCCCATCACAGGCATGCTGAGCTAACGAGAGGTGAAGTGAAATTAACCTAATTGCTGTAAGGGACAGATACTGTATATAGATCGAGGAGGATGTAATAAGCCCAGACACGACTGTTGGCTCCAATGGTGGCAGTAGGGAGGGGCTAGCAGGGTCTTAAGCTCCCCCTGAAAAAGGCTGAGCCCCCACTAAGCAGCCCCTCCCACCAAACCCCCATAAAAGTGATGAAAAAAAAATATATATATATATTTTTTTTTTTTTTTTTTTTTTTTTAACACATTGGACTGACTTAACAATGTATGTAACAAAACAAAACTATGAAATCATATTTTTAATTTGCGTCAGTGATGATGACCGTTGACCTTTGCTGCTTGTTGTGTGATTTGTGAAGTGTTGCAACTGTGAACGTACATATGCGTGATAATGTTAACGTTAGTCTAGCAGTTCCTACAAGTGTCGAATCGATTCAGTGAAATACAATAAGTTTGTGCGTTCTACTTAAAACTCATTAGCTGATTATGGACTGCTTTACTTGTGTTATCGCAAAAAAAAAACGAGGGAGAGTGGATGGTGTCAGTGGCAATCCACAGACTCCTAATTCCAGCAATGAGAATGCTAACATGGTGGAGGACACCGTGAAGTCAAACATGGAGGGTAATGAGGATGAGGAGGACGATGAGGAAGAGGAAGAGGAGGTAATGTTAGTGGTGGCGGAGGGTTTGTCTTCAGAAGAAGACTCAGAGAGCGATAACTTGCCTGAAAATGAGAGTGGAGGGGAGAGAGAAGACTTGGCCTGGTGGTCCTGTGGATTTAAGCCAAGATCCAGCTGAGGGACCGAGGCGTCCTCAATTAAAGTCTTACCTGAATTGAAAATGTGGATCTCAATTAAGGGGATTTAACAACTCTTTTTTTCAAACAATAGCTGTGGCTGGAATACTCGCTCTCAGTTGATGCTGCTTTGTGCTATGCGTGTAGACATTTTTTCTGCCATGGGCCGAGTCATATCAAAAAGAGCTGCACCCATGCCGGGGTGTCAAAACTGGAGAAAAGGAGCAGAGAAACTGGTCCAATACAATGCAAATGTTTCCCATAAACTAACCATGGAAGCATGGTGTGAATTTAAAGTGCGATTGAAAAGTGGGTCGAGGATTTTAACACAACTTGACGTTGGACATTCCATCATTGTACAAGAAAACAGGCATGTGAGCAGTAGTTGAGTCACTACCGTTTACAGCTTGTCAAACGATTGGTCAGCAAGGGCACAGAGAAAACAAGAGGTAATTTCCTTGAACTGTTAAATCTGCTTGGAAACGTGATGTGGACGCAGGCCATCTCACAGTAGGCATCTCACAATTTTAGAGCCGTTATTGTGAAACTAAAACGTTTTGCACTGTGGACCAACGTAGCTATTACACCTTTTGATGTGAGACTGGGTCTCTATATGTGAAATATATCTGAACATCAAGCATCATCATATATAAATATACCATATAAAACATATTTTTAAATATCAATGCATCCAGTTTGTCTTAAATAAGTATACCCATGTGAGATAAAACATGAAAAACAAATATTATTTTAAACCCTTAATATTTAAAAGGTTTAAATGCTTTTACAAGCTTGAACTTAAAAAAAATGCATCTCAAATTCTTAACAAGTTAACATTAAGCCTTTGGCTAACTAAACATAAGCCTCTGAACTGTTTAAAGCTCTCAGTCTCAGTCATATTTTGAGTGATGGCAATTCCCGACTGCCCCCGGTTCGTCCCAGGAAATCTGGTTGTCACATAATCTGTGATAAGGGACAGGAAGTGCATTAAATTTACCCAATGTCTACACAGTGTAGCAAAAGCAGTATATCAGCAGACAAGTAGCAGCTACAATACAGCTGTGTGGCAGTGCTTATTGGAAGACATATAAATTATATATTTTTTAAAATATTTTTTTATATTTTACAGTTAGTATTTGAAGTCTAGCTGCTTTTCAATTAAACCTGAAATGCCTACATATGTTTGATAGAGTTGCAAGTGAGAGGGGCTGCTGGTTTCTAAACTGTATTTCCTCATTCTGTATTCCCATTTCAAATATTTCTTTAAACAATCTCCTCAATGTTACTGAATATAGAAACTCAGGATTATGTAATGGTCCTATAGGATTATATTATGACAACCAGTTTCAAACATTTCAATTTTGTTAATGAGAAATCACATTTTTTCCGTACTTTTGGCATGGCTGGCGGCTAAGAATACTACAATACCCATGAGCCTTGGCCGCTGTTGCTATGGAGAAGAAGCCATGGGTGCGAATCAGAGTGTAATGAATGTAAAACACTTCATTACTGAAGTTGTAAACAAAACGTGTTGCAATAGTTGCTGAATTCCTTTAAGAGTGACCCAGAAAGTTCATATTTATGGGCAATAAACCAACCAAGAAAACGTAATTAAAACTCTTAAGCACTAATCCAGTTCCTATTCTCTTTCTCTCTCAAAATCTATTATGAGCTGTGATGATACAGAAAACCTTGGTTATTGTTCACACAATGACTCAGTAATGTCCATGAATGTCCTTTTTAAATCAGTGTAATGAGACCATGGCTTCAGATGTCTACACTCAAGATCAAAATGAATAATTTAAGGATAGCAATTCTGATTTTTTTTTTGTATTTCAGCATCTCATTTATTCCGTCAAGCCACCTTTCTTTTTTGGGGTTTGTTTTAGGTTGATTTTTTTTAAGTTCTTGCTCAGGTCAGGGGTTCTGGGAGTCTTTGACGGCCTGTTCTGTGTTTCTAAATCTGAATTGATGGAAATGTTTCCTTTTTTGTAAGTGATTGATCCAAATATCTCCATTTAGTATAACTGGATGACCCTCTCACAGCAGGTAATGAGATGCTGCACAGGCCTGTCCTGTCACATAGCATGAGAAATATATTTTATGTCCCTGAATGTCATGTACCGTTGAATAAATTAAATGTAAATAGTATAGACATGGGTGTACAAAATCTGTATAACTTAAATAAAGTATAAGGCAGGTGTTTTTTTCTGCCATAAAAATCTCCACTTCCTTACCTTCTTTGCACAACCATATTTACAGAGTTACAACCGTATATGAACTTTAATATATAGCCTACACATATACCACCTACATAAAATAATGCATATATTGTATTTTCATGCATAGTACAGCTATATTAAAATATATGTGAACATTCATGATATTACCTATTAAATTCATATAAACAACAATAAATGTATTTGTTAAATGCAATGCGAGTTTCCAAGATATGTGGGCATTTATGGCGAGCAGATAAATTGACATAGATAAAATGGCACCATATGTGTTTTCTATATATGCTACATTTATGATTTGTACATGTGTATGATATGTTCATGTATAAACAGAGATAAAAAAAGGTATATGTGTAACATGTATGTGTTATACCATCCTATATTTACAACTGCTTGAATGTCTCTACAATTTGTCTCTCTCTCATATATATATATATATATATATATATATATATATATATATATATATGGTGTCACTAGTATAGGGGCATATATTTATATATTATTTTTCCGTATGGGTGAAATCTTTTTTTTTTTACTGAATAAATCAATTTTGTACATCCATCAAAATTACAATTCTGCACTACCATGCTTTATTCACCAATTTTGTTTGTCTATTTTACCGTCACCAGGGTGAAGGCAATGGTCTGCATTGCCCCCCCACTCTGTAAGTCAGTTCAACAATAAAAATATAGAATTGGGTTCCTGTAAAAAGACAAAGTAGAGCAGAAAAGGCCATTTTCCCACTCTACTACTCCAGATATTAAGGTCAGCTTTGGCGTCATTCTTGCAGCTCTGTCAATGACCGAAAACTAGAATGCTTTGGAGTGAAATTTGTGTTTGCCTGTCCTTGGCTTTTTGTCTTGTGCCTGTCTTTTCTTGTGTATGTTGGTGGTTGTATATGTGTGCTCACTTCAAAGTGGACTGTTAGTTGCACAAGCCACTTGTTTGTTTAACTATTGTAACGTAGTCTGAACTGGTTTGGACAAATGTCAGGGAAAAGCTATCTTGAAAATTGCAAGTATTTGCTAAACAATGGTGTGATTTATTTTTTTACCAGACAAAAACTTTTTAAAAAGTTGTCACCTTGATTGCAATACAAACTAAAATGAGGCATTTTCATAACAGTATAAATGAATCGCATTTAAGTTGGAGCTTATTCCAGTTTTAACTGGATGGAAGGGAAGTAAATAACAGTCCTCACAGGTCTTACACAGATGGACTCAGTTCATATATTTGAGCACATTTGGACTGAGGGAGGAAACACACACGGAATGAACACAAAGTCGGCAGTATTCAATTGTATTAACATTGTATACAACTATAAAGTTTTGTAAGCCTTCACTGAATAGTAATTGTGGCCTTTTGAGTCATAAAACTTTCTCAGCCCATAAAAGAATGGGATGAGAGAGATATATCTTTCATGAGTGACATTTGGATTTATTTGTCAACACAGATAAGAGTGCTTTGAAAAAGGAGAGAGGAGATGAAATGAAAAGATTTCAAATGAAAACAGATAATTTTCTTCTGCTCTTCATCTCTTGAGTGGTCACCTTTTCTCTTTCTTTCCTCTGTCATTTTTAAAGATTATTTGTTTGGCATTTTTTGCCTTTTATTGGATAGTGGGCAGTGAGGAGGCAGACAGGAAACAACGGGGAGAAAGACTTGGGTATGATGTGCAACAAGGGTCCCCTGGCTGGAATCAAACTGGAGATGTTATGTGGCATGTGCAGTAACCATTTGGCTACCGGGGCACTCCCCCAACCTGCTGTTTATACCGCTATGTTTCAGGTGTCATCCACTCCCAAAAAAACGTGTCTCCTTCATGGTCCAAAAGACACCAGAATATATTTTTAGACTCCCATAGCTCCACTATGATATTCAGAAATTTCAACCCTAGACTTGAAACTGAGGTCTCTCCGTAGGAACCTTAACTGTTCCCCAAGCAGCCTTCTGTTATTGGAGAGTAGAGCACCTGAGGAGCCGTCAGGAAAGGAATAATTCTACAAATAAAAACAGACTTGCTTTGCTTTCCTATATTTTGTCTTACTTTCAGATATCAGACTTTTACAGACTGCTTCTCCATAGCCTTAACAGAGCTCTGTTAAGTTGCTGCTTCACATTAAAAGCTTTCCTCCTGCAAACTGGATGCTTTTATTGTAATACCCTCTTGAAGCTGAACAATTCAAATGTGTCTCGAAAAGTGAAAATTGAAAGAAAAAAGGACATGAGGGCATGATCTGAATGTCCCTAGTAGCAGTTACAACCCACAGTGTTTACCCTCAGCGCTGTGTTCAATCATAGTTAAATTTGCTGAAATGTTATCACCACTTTATCTGCCTCCAACATCTGTTTGTATGACTAAAAATCCAACCTGGCTTATAATCACAGCAGGATGTGCTTAAAATCAGGCTGCAAGCACATTTCATTACCTGCTTGATGTAAACGTCTAGTTAATAAGCCTAAAATTGGAATGTGAAACCCAGGCAACATTAATCTCCAAATTACTGCGTATTTGTTATGGACATCAGTGAGGATATTGGTTTGTCAGAGCTGGAGCTTAAAAGGAACAAGGGAAAGAAATCCTCTGTAGCCATATCTTTTTTTTTTTCTCACTCCCTGTGAATGTGGTCTGCTGTTTGTGTTTATGTTCAGTGATGGAGTTTCAGATCAATGTCCGTGTTTGCCCTTAGGCTTACCTGTAATAGATGTTGGCATGTGTTGAGCCTTGAGGAAAGAGGAGATCCATTCTGACCTTATCAGTGTTTTGCTCCTTGCCCTCCTTGTTGTTTGTCTCTCTGCTCCTGTCTATTGACATTGGCTTGTCCTCTTTTACGTGTGAAAGCAAGTGGCGACCACGTGTCTTCCTCCTTTTCGGTTTGTCAAGTCAAGGTCCACTCACTTGCTTTTTCTGGAGCTTTTTTTGCCTAGTTTCCATGATTCTGAGCACTTTTAGGACTTCCTGTCCATGTTGTCTTAAGAGTTAAGCATGACTATGAGTCTATTGATCTTGGAAACTTGCAATTGATAAAATCTCAACTCAATGTCCCCTTACTTGTTTGTTCTGGAGCTTTCGACTGTATTTTACACTCTTCCTCAGCAGATGTATGCAAATAGATGAAGTAGTTAGTAGTATTATATTCCATATACTTACATCTACCGCTTAGATTGTGTTTCAATAAAGCCAAACGCAGAATTTAATTATTCTTATTGACATATTTTGTTGATAATGATGTCAGACACAACTTGTTAAAGAAGGTTAATAGTATTTTTAGGAAATACACTTATTCTCTTTCTTGCCAAGACTTAGATGAGAAGATTGCTAGCACTCTTATATCTGTACTCTAAATATGAAGCTATGAAGCTAGTCAGAAGGTGGTTAGCCTAGCTTAGCATAAATACTTGAAGCAGGGGGAAACAGCTAGCCATGTACTGTCTAAAATGTAACAAAACATGCCTAACACATATTATCATGTTTGTTTAAGCTAAACCAAAACTTGTGAAATTGACAACTTTGAGGGGAGTTACGTGCCTGACTATTTCTTGACTGGGTGCAGTGACCTCCTCCTTCTTTGTCACTGTGAGGTTGCCAGGCAAGAAACAGTCTATTATCTGCCAGGCTACCAGCTTTACCCTGTTTGTTACCATCTTTATGCTAAGCTAAGCTATCTATCTTCTGACTGTGGCCTCATATTTAACACAATGGACACAGTAACAATCTGATATAGTCTCAAAAATAGGTGTGATCTTCACTAATCCATAAGCTGTTGTGTCAATTAGCTATAGACCCAAACTGAGCAAATCCAGTACCTGAGTTCTGGTAAAAAGCGATCCTCCAGACATAAAGTCACGATTCATTTTATGTGCCCAACAATTAATACAGTAAACATCACAGCAGTGCAATAAGGACAGGCTTTTATGCAGTGGGTGGACATAGAGTTCCACTTAGGAGCAGGGTTCAGATTCTTAGTGTCTGTAACATCAGCTGGCCTCAGTGCCTTTGAGTATGCAGTGAAAATTCTTGCTCACACTCTGATTCTTTCACACAGGCTATTTTACTGTTGGAGCAAGCACACATATAAAGAAACAAGTGAGAATTTTAACAAGTTGGTGTTATTATCAGCAGCAGCATCTGTGCTTCTCTAATTAGAGTTAAATGACCTAACGTAATAGGGCAATTAGTTAACAAAACAAGTCACCCCCCTCCTCCAGAAACAACCAGCTGCAGCCACAACAAGCATTTATTTTAGGATCTGTTTGTCTCTTCCAAATTCATACCGAGTTTTCACTGATTGCCACCACACTTAATGCCTGCATGATTAAAGTGTAGTTAAGTATGTGTGGGTGGGTGGGTGCACTTGTTAAGCCTTTCATTAGGTTTGACCTAATCTGAGGCCAACAGACCCTCCTGAGGCAGGGCTTGTAAGATGTGGCTAGATCCCTATGGAGGAAATAATGATCTCCCATTTGTTGTAGTTCACACACACACACACACACACACACACACACACACACACACATACATACACACACACAGGAATAAATTTATAGTTCAGCATCGGACTTCACCTGTTGATAACACCACCCCAACATTATCAGGCCGTATTGTGCTTTCATGATATACCCCACAGTAATTGTATTTTCTCTTTCACTTGGAAATACAAAACAATGGCAAGGTTTTTATTGTCTTGCTAACTAGAGAAAACAAACCTATCACAATCATAGCAGAAGCAATCATGTTAACATTTTTCATTTGTTTTGTGATGGAGAATGTTACAAAAATTGTCACCTGCAGGTTTCCAGTGAAATGCCGTGGCTAGATCCCAAAATTTGTGTAGTGAGAAGAAGACAATTCCTGAGCTTTTCACCAATTTGCTTGATGTCGTCTTCATTATCAATGTGGGCATCAGAAGTTTATAGGAGCCACAAGCAGCCCTAACTAAGTCAGTCAGTTCTTGTGGTCCTCACATAGCGGCAGCAGCCCTGATGTGTAGTAACATTTTGGTGGAGTTGCACATAAAGCTGTAGCGTAGCCTACAGCGAAGCTACAGAAACTAAGTGCATAGGTTTAATGCTATGTCGTAATGTCAATGCCAAGTACACATTTTAAAAGCTTTAGTTTGCAAAAGCACTCTGGTCAAAGCACAGAGAGTATATAAAAACCAAAGTGCAAACAAACTTATACCCAAATAATATTATCAAAAATGTGCTTTTTGAATTCTCTAAGGCTTATCAACTGCTGTAAAGAAGACATACAAAAGGAACGCCCAGGGCTCAACAGTACCTCTTAAACAGTAATTTGTCTGTTATAAATGTGTCAACATGTGCGACTACTTGTTGGGAACACTTGTTTTCAATGCCCTCAGTACTTCCTCTCAGCACACTGAATGGGACGGGTATATGTTAATGATTCTTTTATGATTCTTTTCCCCTGTGAGATTCTAATCCTCTGAATTGATAGACAAATGAATAGCATCCTGTCTGCGTTGCTCGTCTTGTGTTAAACATAACTGGAGGGCCTCCACTCAAGCGGCAGCGGCCATTGTCCTCAGCTATCAAACACCCATTAGGCCGGGCGCCAGTTGCCTGTCAACTTTTGACATTACTCACACCGCATCCAGTCATAGAGTTAACTCTGAGTGACGCATTGAAAGACGGCGTCTTGTTCTGCTGCATGAGTGATGTTTTTGTTGATCTCTCAATCATGCCCCTATTGTGATGCACTTTTACCTTTTTCTCTCGCGCACTCACTTCCTCGCTTTCTCCTCGCTCTTTTTGTTGTGGGTAGCCATTAGCCATATGGTGGCAAACAGGCACAACAATGTGTGCAACAAAACAGAGGCTCCGGAGGGAAGCGCTTGAATTTGAAAGGGTGTAACTCTGTGAACATGTTGCGGATGAGGCGAAGGAGGAGGGCTTTGGCTTGGCCGGCCTCTCGGTGTGACACGGCAGAGAGAGTGGGGGTTGGGGGTTGGGGGCATTGGCAATGTCAGGGTGTAGAGACGGACGAGGATTTGGAAGAGTCAAGTGCCGCTGAAAGGGAAGTTGTTGGTGGTCTGCAGAGTTGCAGCAGCTGCCTCTGAAAACAAACGGAAGAAATAAGAGAGACAGAGAGAAAGAGGTGGGGGGACAGGGGAGTCCTGTGGAAGGCGTGCGGGCTCCTCACTTGTGGGCTCCTCACTTTTTTTTGTCTCCTCGCTTTAATCTGTTGGGAGAAAGAGTGAGGGAGAGATCCCCCACCCACCCCACTTTACTCCGGCCAGCTAAACTAGAAGTTCAACACCCCCTTGTCGCCTCCACCACCACCACCCCCATCGGTCCTCCTCTCTCCCGCTTACTTGCTCTGTATTCAGCCTAGGTGCTAGAGTGACAACGAGCCATTCATTGTGGAGGTGGAGGAAAAAGACTGTGGATCTCTCCTGTGTCTTTTTTTTTAGGGGCAGTGGGGGGAGGGGAAAGGGGGGGGGGGTGGATGGCGGAGGAGAAGGAGTGCAAAAGAGTGAGAGGAGAGAGAGGGAGGGGTGAGTGAGTAAAAAGTAAGTAAGAGCACAAGGGGAGGGAGGGGAGGCATGGAGGGAGAGCTGAGAGAGAGGGGGGTGGTAGGGAGAGAGAGAGGGAGAGAGGGGGCTACCATGCCTGCCGAATGAGCGAGAGAGGCGGAGAGGAAGCAGAGCTCCATCAGATGAAATGAGGTGAAAGTAATTCAGGCATTAATCAAGCCAGGGCAAAAGGGAGGGTATACTGTGTTTTCTCCCCCCTCTTTCGCTGCGGAACTGAAAGGCAAGGTGTGAATGAAGGAGCCTACAGTGGCCAGCAGAGAAGCACCACTGGGTCACAGCATCAAATCATGTCCGAGTCGAACACCATTGCCGCTTCCACCGCAGACCAGGTCAGTTCAAGCTGTCATATTGTTTTTCTCTTTTCTTTTTTTTCTTTCTTTTTTTTTTTTTACTCGCATCAGAAGCGAGCGTGCTGATGTTTCTTCATTATTAGTTGCACCTCACACCAGCTTAAGGAGCAGGAGGCATCTTGTTAGAAGACTTAGAAAGGAGACTACTAGGAATAACAGAACAGAATATATCCGAAGTTCCGGTCAGATGTATATCATCTTTAGATCCTTATTCGGAAGTAGTTAGAGGGTGTTTCTAATAGCAACCGAGTGAGTGTGTGTTTCTTGGACTATCAAAGCAACGATTGTTTTGCCCGGAGCTGCCTGGACAACGGTACAGGGTCCTGAAAGAATTGAATTCATCAAGACAAGCTATTGTCTACGCCGCCTTATTTTTCGGTGATCATTCAGGGGGTCTGTGACGACTCAATACCCCCCACACCACGTGAGGAGGGGGACGCAGCTCTTTAAAAACCCGACCACGTGTGGTGGCCCTGAAAAGTTTTTATAAGTAATTGCAGTGGGAAGTCCGGGCAGCACTGTGAGAGATGGGGTTGGTAAGGAAGTGGGCCGGTCCGCCGTGTGTGTGAAAGAGAGTGACAGAGTAGAAAAGCAGAAGTGTCCAGAAAAGGGTGATATTTATGCCCCCCCCTCTTCCAGCCCTCTCCCCCCACAAGCTGTTTTAATCGCACACTTTGGCACATACATCCTTTGCTCTGCTTTCTTTTTTTGTCAGCTTTGTCAACTGACTTTGAAACATTTTGAAACAATTAAATCCTCTGATCTGTTGAAGATAAGATATACAGTTATTTCCATTATGGCAGGTAAAGACAAAAAGTGTGTGTGTGTGTCTTTGTCTGTGTGTGTGTGTGTGTGTGTGCATCCGACCTTGCTGCCGGCTTATGTTGTTAGCCAAGTCCTTGTCTCCTGTTCCTGATTGCTACTGTCAAGGCTGAGTCAGCTTGCTATAGTTCTTTAGGCAAATACACACAGTAGCGCACACACGCACACACATAGAGGCGTATGCACGAATGTTTGTAGAGTTTTAAGCACACACACAGCGCACACGCCAACACAACTCGAATTGCTCACACACACAAAATTTGTGAATTGAATGGGGTTGTGGGTAGAAAGTTGAAGATATTTAGAGCTGCATAGTGTGTTTGGATGTGGTAGCACCACATACACAAGTGTGTGTGTGTGTGTGTGTGTGTGTGGTCTGTCATAGGCTACTTTTGGGAACAAATTTCAGACTAAAGACCAGTTAATTGGGGACGGCTGATTTTTGGGTCAGAGGTTAAGGTTAGGGAAGTCTCCAGGAAATGAATATAAGTCTATGTAATGTGTGTGTGTGTGTGTGAGAGAGGACGTAGAGTGAGAACAATTCCCCAAAGCAGCGTTCATAACCGAAATAGTCCACACACTAATCCTCTGATTCTGGACAGTTCAGATTTGTCAACGTGGGCAGACCATATTTCTCCCAAAGCTTTGACTGACAGGATCAATCATAGCCACAGTTCTAGATGTGTGGACACTGCATCTTTACAGGCAGGGGTTGTATGTGTGTATGGATGCAGATTTTGGTCCATAATTATAGACTATGCAGTTAAACCTTTAATTCCTTGCCATTCATTTTATTCATGTAATGACTCCCTCGCTACATCTCCTTGTATTTCTTTCTCACACAAACTAGCTTCGCCTGATATGTCTCCTTCGCTCATCTCTGGAGACATATAGAGGAACATATTATCTATACAAGCTGATCAGTTTTTGTACTAAGATCCAATTTGTATTGAGCCATTCAAACTTGCAGAACAGGTGTAATGAAAGGCAAAGACATGTACACATTGTACACATTTTTAAATAAGTGTTTCAACAGTCCTGCGACTGTAAGTCTCTGAGAAGAAAAACACCCCTATGTTAATTTATTTATTTGATTAATTGGTTAGAAATATGTTAAGTTAGCCCTTTGTCACTGGGTAATTAGTTGATACAGAACCCAGTATCAATGGCAATTGTATGTACAATTATACCTTTTCCTCATTGAAATCTTTTAAATCTTACCCATGGAAATTGTGGTGTATTTTGTTCATTTGGAAAATAATACATCTTTATATAGTAGTCCACACAACAAAAACATTCATATGTGCTTTAAGTTTTGAGGCCGTCAGTTCTTTATCAAAAATACCTTTGAAAATAGTCTTCCATAAAAAAATTAAAAAAAAAAAAACGCTCAGTGTCTATTGGTCTCATTTCTGCCACAAATTGTTGTAATGTCTTCATTACAGCTTGAGGTTGTGTTATTTATATGAATGCATGCTGCTTGTTTAGCAAGCTTACAAATTGCTTTGACAAATCAAAGTTGCATTGGCAAGGTACTTCTCCATATTGGCTAGACTGAGTGAATGTAACACACCAGGGATAGAAAACCTCTGTGATCAAATCGAAATTGAGTTGCTATAAAGTAAAAAATGTAAAAGTAAAAAATCACCACAAAATTTGAAGGTAGAAGTTCTCTGTTAGGTTTTAAAAAACTATTCAGGACTAACTTTAGCCCGCTGATTCATTCAGATGAGACCCGTCTGGTGACGCAGCAGGGTGCCAATACACAGAGCGGCAAAAAAGTTTAACCTGGCCTAACTTTTGCTGCTACGCAACGTGGCATCATCCAGCAAGGTGCTGCAAAGGCCAAATTAAATACATGCAAGTGCACATTTCTAGTAGATTACTTTGTAAAGCTGTTTACCTCATGATTGCTGCAACGCAGGACAAAATGTTTGCCGTCTTGATAATGTTTCAGAGTTGTAAAATCCTGTGTCAGAATATATAATATAAACCACAGTTCAGCGTTTTGGCATCTGATCAGCCTTCAAACTCATGATCTGTTAGTCAAACTTAACTTCTAAGATTGTATTTCATGTTTCACCAGTACCTGAAGCAACACATCCCCACCAACACACAGCCCTGCTTTATTTTAATGCAGGGCTGTGTTATCATTGCCCACAGGAGGGTGAGGGCTCATACCCTAAATGGAAAGCTAAAATTTAAACACCTGTAAAATCAAGTAAATCTGTCATGCGTTGGTGCTGCACTGTGTCGTGATTGCCTTTAAATTGCTTGGCAAATTTGCCCCCATTTCATTGTAACATTTCTCCAGTGGCGGAGTGGTAATCAGGAGGTTCACAGGAGAAATCCCTGTGGGCCAGTACAGTTCAGTACAGATTACTGTGGGTTGACTTGTGCGGACTGAGGTGATAAAGCCGAGTGCTCTTGGGCTCTATCTCTTCACACAAATGCACACTTGCATGACACTTACTGCCAAACCAAGTAGGGGGGTTAATGTGCAGTTCGAAATGGTACAGCCCAACCTTGAGCTAAAGTCCGGACAATCTGCCCAAGTTCAGGAAAATGTCGAAGATGGAGAGAAAAAAAATGGAAGGAAAATGGTGGTGCCGATGCTGATTAAAAAGGAAAAAAAACAGTCCCAGTTGACTGCAGTCAAGTGCTTTATAATAACAGATGTATTCTGTGCAGGTGATCGGTGTTAAGAAGCATTTCATTTAATCACAAACTAGCTGTTAAGCCATTACACTGTACCAAAGAATTGAGCAGGCATTACAGGCATCCTTGAAAGAGAGTGATAAACCAGTTTGTGAAGACCGTGTAATTTATTGCAACAACTTTTTTGTAGCAGAGTTTCTGTTCGTCAAGATTGCTTTGAGGTGACAGTTTGACTTCAGAGTCTAGTTGAAAGTTGTTAGTAAGTCATTTTTTTCAGAAACAACAATGGTTTTTACAACGGTTTGATTTTCATTTGTCAATTGTGTTTTTGTTGGTTTGGAGTGCCTTCAAATACAGTTTTTTTTTTTGTTTGTTTAGTTCATCTTAACTCCCCAATAATGTATTTTAGAAAAAAAAGATATATCACTCTATATAATTAAACTCTTATATAATTGTAATCTCTCTGTATACACTTGCTGCCATTCCCTGATCCCATATCTACAATCATCCAATATCCTATCTCAAAAGAAGTTTTTCTAACCACAAACTTCGATCAAAGCTCTGTTCCTTCATTTCCTCTGTCATTACATGGGTCACATCCTTCCTCTCAGCGGTAGACCGACCTCACCGTGTTGGGACAATAGTCTGAGGTCATGTGTGATTTCAAGGCATGCTTGACTAATAATTGGAGTAATAAGGAGTTCAGATGGATCTGGTAATTGCTAAGTGAGTGTGATTGTCTCTGACATCCTTTTACTGAAAGAAAAGATCAGATCAAATACTACTTCCATATCCACACAACAGCTCTGATTGCTTTGTCATTGCGTTTGACTTAATGTAGTTTCAGGAAATTATTCAATCTTTCATTGCTTTATTGTTCACATACTTGAGGTTTTACTGTAGGTTATATTTCATGGTAATTGTACATTTACTTGCAATCTCTGACCATTAGGCTGGATATTAATGAACTATTTCTTGTTTTTTAAACGTAGTTGATCATTACCGGTCTGAAATAGTCATAACTCGAAGAAAAAGAATAGCTTTAACGGACTGACCCAAATTATGGCTTTGTATATAAGCAGATTTTCTGGATCGCAGGGTGCCTTGCCAAGAAGCTAATGAGGCCTGTTGTGTAGAAAAGTACAAATTCTTCCGCTGTGAAGGCATTCATCCTGAGCACCGCTGTACTCTCAACACCTACTTTTCTGTGTATGTGTCTCCTATTTAAACATACGTAGACATATTTAGCTTGTCTGCCCTGCAGGCTGTCACGGTTTCAGTGCTGTTTTAGCTAAATTCTCCTAAAATAAGGCCAAGGTAGTTTAAACATAATAAACGGAGTCTATGCTTTTTTTTTGGCAAGAGTGTTGAAAAAAATGTTATTGGGAAAGTGTTATGAAACTATGGATGTCATTTATAATGTTATGGTAGCTATTAATATACAGTTCAGTACATTACATCTAACGTAGGAAGCCAGCAGGGGCCCACACACGAACACACACACGCACAAACACACAAACTCTACCCATCTGGGGGCAGGTGTTGGTGCAGTTTATGGAGCGGAAGTGCAAAGTAGCCGTGTTTACTCATTGCACCAAGGCTTAGCAAGCAAGGGGAACAGACACGTGGAAAAAGAGAAAAGAGAGACTGAAATAGATGTAGAGAGTGTGTGTTTGTATGTGTGTTTGTGTGTATACGTGTATGTGTGTGCCCCTTGTCTATCTCCCTGTGGTGGCTCTAACCTTCGGTCTCCCTCTGACTTCACTAAGTTAAGCTTCCGGGCTCACAGCTGCCTTGCAGAAGCACACAGTCATACTACACAACACACAGCAAACTGACTATACATGCATGGTTGGGTGGACGGAGAGATGCAAGCTTGACTGATGAGTTAGAAGAATTAATGGTGGATAATGGCTGACTGGAAAGGTGGATGAATAGCTGACTGGCTTGCTGGGGGGAGAGCTGAAGGGAAAGGTTACTGACCTGCTCTGTGCATGTGCAAGTCAAAATTTTGATGGCCGCAAAACTGAAGGAGCTATTTGTAGTATTTGTAAACATAGATGGCGTCAGGGTTTAGGGTTTAGGGTTTAGGGTTGCGTAGTTGGAGGAGCTGCTGATTCCAGATTATTTTTTCTCCGTTTGAAATTTTTCATATCCTCAATAGAAACACAGGAGTCTCCTGGATAATTCAACAGTACTATTGGTTTATGTTTATGTTTTGTTGCAAGCTTTTAGTAAGTTTAGTATGGCAGCTGGCTCTAAATACTACTATAGCCATGACCCTCAGTCACTGTTTCTATAGAGAAGAAGCCAGTCAGAGGCACAAATCAGAACTGTAGCAAATTCAGAACGCTTTGCCGTTGCAACTGGGAGCAAAACACCCCACAGTAGTTGCCAAAGTCATCCAAAACTGGACCCAGAATCTGAAAGTTAACTCATTTGAGCGCTGATACTTCATGCTGAAATGCTCCTTGGGAATCATATTTGAGTTCTCTCCTCAAGTGTTAATGTTCACAGGCTTGTATCTTTGACTTTTAAATCAAAGATATTATAGATAGATATGCAGTTGCTTAGAGCAAAATAGAGTTAATTAATTAGTCAAACAATAGACAATATTTACAACAGATTTATCCTTAAAGTCGTTTAGCAAAAGCAAAAATTTCAAACATTCTCTAATTTCAACTTCTTGTCTTGCTGGAAAGGTAAATATCTTTTGCTTTTGGACTGTTGGTCAGATAAATCCAGTGATTTGAAGATGTCGTCTTGATAATCTGGAAATTGTGATTGTGAAAGATTGTGATTTTTCACTATTCATTTTATAAACCAAATTTTTAATCAATTAAATGATATGACGAATGATTAAATGATAATGCCTGTTGCACTCCTGCATTTGCTTAACCTTTGTACAGACGATTCAACCAGGAGAGTTTCATGTCAATCTTAGCCTCTGAAGTGCTCCTACTAAAGGTCAACTCTGTGCAAAGGTTTAAGCCCTCAACCCCTAAAACAAATCCCCCCACTTTGCAGCACCTTTGATACAGACTGCTGACAAATGTGTTGTCAAAATGAGATAAACATGTTGCAAGTCTATCAGAATGTCACAAAAGTATGTCTAATGTAGCTTTCTACTCATTCTACCCTTAATGCTTTTTATTCCAGGATGTTTTGAGGAAGTAGTAGTTTCTTCCATTCTTGGATTTTGAAAAGCAAAACCACCCTCTTACTTAGTTTGGCTAAAGGTGTATAGTGTTTGAAAATTGCTGAATGTATTTTTGATTATCTTGATGTGTGAAAAAAATAGCTAAATAACTAAACTGAAATAAGACACGGACAGTAAAGCATTTCCTCCACCATCGGAGTGCTAAAAATGACAGGGTTCAGACAACTGCTGGAGGCAAGAAGGAAAGGAGAGACAGTCTTTTTTGACAGGGGTTAAAGTGGTCAGACTTTGAGGTGGCACTAACACTGAATATTTTGTGTTGGTCTTATCTCAATGAAAATCTGTCATCGAATCATTTCTATCAGAGCACTGTGAAATATTGTTATTTGTCTGAGAATTTCTCTCGTGCTTAGTTGATAGTATACAATAGAGGACTGATAGAGCAGTGAAAACAGGTGCTAAAAGATGACAAAATGATACGTTAGTCATACAATACTTAAACCCTAGCCTTCTAAATGTCTCATTCCTACATACGTACATGGAAGCATGTAATGAGGGATCGTGAGTAAAGTGCATATATGGGTGGGTGTCACAGTGGATACTGTAGTAGCCCTGCTAGTGTTACCATCCTCAGGCAAAAAACACCCTATTGAAGAATGTTGGGGTCATGGCAGGCGTGAACTACGCAAAGCCTTTAGTGGCTTAGGGCAGCATTTTCCAACCTGAAGCCTTTGACCATTGGATAGATGTGAGTCTAAACATGCAGGAATGACTATGATAGAGGCAAGTTTCCAGTATGAGTTCCAGTATGAGCAGGCCTTCATAGTCCTGACTTCAGGCAAAAAGGAAAAACACGAATAAGGCAGACAGAAAGAAACCAACAGCTATGACAGGTGCTTGCTTCAGGATCAACCAAGCTGATCCAGACAGTTTGGGTTCCCAAAAAGCAGTAAATTTTTCCTCATTGCAAGGCATTTGCACAAAGATAATTATAGTGCTGAGTTGCTTAAGGAGCACCAGACCTTTGACTGTGTGGTTACCCATTTAGAAACAAGGACTAACTGGACCATTGTGATGATCTGCCTTCCTCTGAGAAAATGGGAGTATGCCACCGCAAGTTTGAGTTAGGGACTGTTCATTATTTATCAGAGGGAGGGGGGCGTGTCTTTGTTTTTCTTTTCTTTCTTGACCCTCCCTGGAGCTACAAATATTTTTCCTTGAGCCTCCCTGAGTGACTGGGGGAAAATGCATGACCCTCCCTCCACCATAAATAACCATATTATATTCACACCAAAGGTAGGTAGTATTGGAGAAATAAAAAGCAAAGGCTGACCTTTTCCAACCATTACGTTTAATAGCGAACCGTGACTCTTAAACCTTGGCCCTCTGACCCCCCTTCCTTTGTCGGGAAAAAAGCAAACTACCAGCCCAACCTACTGTGTCCTCTCCTATAGTACTGCAAAAGTTACCTATGACAATTCCAGCTCTGAAACAAAAATAAGATGCTAACTTAGTCCAACCAATGTAACGCGCAAACAGCATGGAGGGAGTGAGAGTTATCACCAAAACAAACAGCTAATTTCTTAAGCAAAATGCAAATCCTCCTTACAAATAAGCACATCGTCACACAAGCTGTGTGCAATTCAGCAGAATAAAGGTGCATGAATGACAGCTGCCCCTCCTACCGCACAAAACCAACAAAATTTAATAATCCAACGCATCACACACACAGCACGCACACAGCTAACATTAACTACATGTGTATATTAAATTATTAATGACCGTTTTCCCAAATAAACCGTAACATACACAACAGTGGCAGCAGCAGCCAGAATAATATCACTTGTGTAATCTGTCAGCCAGCGGCAGCAACCATGTAATTGTCAGCTGACAAAACAAACAACAATGTCGGCCTACAGGGCAAAAGCTATGGTAGCTTTCCTAGCTGACAAATAATGCCAGCATAGACAGTAATGTTCACAATATGATTTTAGCCTGAATGACATTCATCAGTTCTTTGTCTTATCAATCTCCTTTGACTTGTTTGTGTTTGTATGCCATGTAGTCGTGGTGACATAAACGCTGCTCTCACTACTGAAATTTGGCGGCGGATCTGCCATCTATGATAGCTATCAAATGGTGTGCATACTCTGCCTACTTGGTGCACCACAGGCGTATGCCAGTGTGGTAATGGTGCAGACCCATTCACAGCACACAGCGGGCCGAACTTGTCAAAAAGTAGCGACAACAAAGCCCGCCCATTTAGAGGGGAGATATGGTTATAATTGGTCAATTTTACTGTCATTTGATATACTTGGCGCTCTGTAAAATTATAGTTGGACCACCAATCACAGAGCTGAAAGCAGCATTTTCTTCCCAGCAACTGTGGAGGCGCAAAAGTCTGATAGGCTGACAAAAGGGGCTTCTTTCATTTAACCCTTCACATTCCAACACAAACTGAATCGGCAGGTTTGAATGGTTTATTTCCTCAGAAACGTTTTGAGTCCCGTCACCATACAGCAGTAAAACATGTATTTTGAAAAGAAAAAAATGTATTTAAAATAAGTACAAAATGAAACCATTTAAAGTTGTATGTCCCTCCCCTAAGCCAAAATAAAAAACATAAGTCCCTCTCCAGTGCTTAAAAAATGATTTGACATGCCTCCCCCGTTTTGTACCACCCCCCTCCCTCTCATAAATAACAAACAGTCCCTTAGTGAAGTACTGAAGTGCGGGACTGGCACTGTGGGATATTAGTATGAAAGGTCATTATCACACCATGTACCATATTGACAAGAGCTCAAGCTTTTAACTGAAATTAACTGATTGCATTGCAAGACTACATTGCTGCTCTGTCTTTCTGAGAAATGTGGATCATCCTTTAATGCTAATTTGGGGACTGTTAACTCTCACAGACAAACAAATACTTGCATACACACACACGAAACATTTTTGGTAGTTTGGAAGTTACCTACCTTGTCCAAGTCTTACTGACTCTGTCAACATTGTAGAGGCTAACTGATTCATAATAGATTATATTTGTTCATATTCTGAAGACATTCATCCATATTGCGTGCTAATTGCATGTCGTTGTGGTACTTTTGCTGTGTTCTGAGTAAATCCTGTGTTTATGCAGGTGCTTATGAGTGAAACACATGATGTTAGAGGTGGTCTTTGTTTAATAGGTTTTAATTTTTTCAGCTTTTACTGACAGTATTTACATGGAATTGGATGCACAGTCCAATACATGAGGAATCCAATTCAGAGGTACATTTTACATTTTATGCCACAGCAGCTGAACATGCCAGTCTTCCATTCCATTGGGGGTGTGGGGGGGGTTGACCTGCTTTTTTACCTGATAGACACATTGACATCATCAGACACACATGTAAAATAGACTACATGGGGCAAGTATGTGAATGATCAAACAGGTTTTACATGAACAATATTATCTAAACTTTACTCTAACTCTAATTTTAAGTGGTAACAAAAAAGCACAACTCTGAATTGTAAAGTGCTAACAGTGATTGCAAATATTTTAGGTCAAAGTTGACTCTGCATGCTGGTGAGATTATAGAGTAACCCAGTAATGAGTCATAGCCTGGTTTTGATCATATTTAGGGTATGATGTTTATCCAGGACATAGTTACGAGGTTATTCATCTCCCCTGATTCTAGCATTATCCGGGTTTCTGATTATTAGTGTAGGTATGTTTTTCACTCCTGTACATCCCCATTGTGTCATTGCTGTACCAACTGAGTTACCTCAGTTAAGGATGAACCCACTGTAATTTCTGGCTGTGTGCTTATCAATCTGCTGGAATTGGCTTCTCAAATATTATTGCCAGTATTTGAAGACGAGGCACCAGTGATACATTTTATCCTCAGACTTTCATTTTAGCATCATTCAGTTCATACCTGCAGAAAAACCTGGTGTTTACTTGCCACAGTATTCCAGTTTCTTTTGAAGTAACTACACTAGCATTGTCAGGTTTCTCAAAACTGGGATAAGAGCTCATCCAGATTTCTGAAACCAGGATATGATGTACTAAGGCGGCGGAAGGTGGCAGAAGTGCTGTTGGAACCAGAATCGAGTAGCCACTTGTCCAGACTCAGAGATGAAGAGAGGATCAGTCAATGTTATGCTGTGGGATTTCTGGAATTGCAAGTAGTTTGCAAGGGTCTTGAAGGGATTCAGCAATGATTTGACTTTTATGTAAAAGATGGGTGTAAGCTGACCAGATTGATTGGTTTTAGTTTGCTTTAAGTAGAATACCATGGTGTCGTCTGAAAAATAAGACAAGTCTGAAATGCAGGCGTGATGGCGTGGGTCAATGTGAAGGGTTGAGACGGTGTATTTGGAGCATCAGAGGAAACTGAAAAAAGCAAGCAAGAACATGGCTTCTAAAGTTTGAGCAACATGAGGAATGCTGTATCTGGAGTGGATGCTGATTGACAGCAAGTCTGCGGTAAGAGAAAGGCAGCAAGGATTTTGAGCTGGCTCTTGGTGTAGAAGTCTTCTGAAAAGTGAAGTTATCTGTGGATGGCTGGAGGCCAGGCCTGGCCTGCCGGTTAGGAGTTTAGAGAAAAAGCTAATGCTGCTAAGGTAAACTTTGATGGTATGTGTTTTGATAGCCATCACAATATGGACATAGGTAACAAAACAGGTCATGGTGACAAGATCAAAAGATGGGAAGGTTATGTTGTACTGGTTGTGAAAGTAGTGGAAACTCTTCCAAGCTGACCACTAAGACGACAGGGTTGAGGGTGATAGGCTCTTGATGATGGAGTTCTGGGAGTCGATGATCAGGGGTAGTAGGGAAGGATTTACAGGTTGAATGTCAGAGCCGAATATGGAGGAACCAATGTTGGGTGGGTATCTGCAAGAGAGGCCAAGCTTCTGAGCTTCTGGAATGAGAAATGGGAAAGAGAGTCAGCGATAGCGTTAGAGTGACCGGGAATGTGAACTGCACGGAGAACATATTGATGTGTAAGGGAGAGCCAAATTAGGTGGCACATGACGCATGATGGATGGGGTGTTGGAGCATCCTTTGTTGATTATGTGTATGACTGCAAGGTTGTCTGAATATATAAGGATGGACTTGCAGGACCATTCATGGCCGCACAGAATGGTTGCAGTTATTATGGGGTAGATTTTGAAGACCCAAAGATGGAGTTCGCCACAGCTTGAACTGTCCAGGGGGATGGAATTTAAGAGTGATGGGACGGAAGGAGTGATTGATAGCAAGTGAGAGATAAAGGCTCATCCTTTGGGAATGATGCGTAGGGCGCAGTTGAGGTGGCCTAGGAAGGAGAGAAGTTGGCATTTGGTGCAGCACAGGTCAAAGAGGAAATTGGAGATCAGAAGGCTGATTTGTTTGAGCTTTTCGACTGAGAGTGAAGCTGGGGCGAGCGCAACCTCTGCCGCAGAAGTAGAAGATGTGGGGGAAGCGGCACTGGGACATGGTGCATCTGTCATTGCTGAAGTTATTGCATATCACACGACCTCCTTGGTTACAGGGAAGATGACAGGTGGGGCTGACGATGCAGGCTTTGGAGGTATGGGTGCTGGTGGGGCTGCTGACGATAAGTGAGAGAAAGCTGAAGCTCTTGTTTGGGCTTGATGTGGCCTAGTGTGGGCAGGAATGGAGCAAAAAGAGGCTGGGTGAGACGGGACACTACATAGGGAACACGGTAGGGCTACATGGGTGGCAAAGATGCAGCAATAAATTTCATTGTCAAGTGTGCCCTAGTATGTGTCCTCATTGATATGCTGAGGACGGGCTGCGACTTCGGAAGCAAAGTGGATGTGATATTGGTAGAAACCATTGTCTCCAAATCAAAGGCCTAGATTAAGGACAATGGCCATGTAATTGTCCATTTCCTGCCAGCAAGTGGGAAATTGTGATCAAAGCAGGTCTCTGAAAAGAGAGAAAACATAAGCGAACTCTGTGGGAGTAAGCTCTCTTTCAGGGTGACTTTTCTCCCTTTCAGGTGGAGTTGCCCTTTATGACCTTCAAGGAATCTGTCGGCAGGTGGTTGATTAAGGGAAGACATGAGAAGGAGTGCAAGATGTGTATTATCTATGTAATTACTGTCAATGATCTGTTTACGTAGACTGGTGGGAACTGGAGGAGGATGGGAGATGTTAGGATGTTAGGATGAGAAATGGGAGGATTAGCTGTAGACAGGGTAAAGTTGATGGTTGCCCGCTGGTTGAGAGGGAAGACCGGAGTTAAATATGGAAGGAACTTCCAGCTGCAAGGGCTGTGGAGGAAAGCTGGCATCCCGGTGCCGATGGCTCCAGCTGACATGAGCTGCAGGGACTGGTAAAACTGGGAGACAGAAGATCCTGGCATCCTGGTAGCCCCGGCTAGAGCAAGCTGCTGTGGTTGCTGGAAGTGGACAGTTGGGGGCACTGGTGCCAGGAGCCCCGGTTGAGGCAGGCTGATGTGAGTGATGGATGAGGGCAGCTGGGGGCACTGGCATCCTAGTGCCAGGGGCGCTGGCATCACGATGCCAAATGCCACAGCTAGAGCAAGCTGCTGCGGTTGCTGGAAGTAGGTGGCAGGGGGGTGCTGGCATCCTGGTGCCAGGTTCCGGTGCTAAGGCTGGCTTTTGTGATTGCTGGAGCTGGATGGCGGGGAGTGCTGACATCCCAGTGTCATTTAACCTTGATGATGTAGGCTGCTGGTGCTGGTTTTGAATAACCGGATGGGAGGTGGAGGGCCTTGGAATTCCAGTGTTGGGTGCTCCATCTAAAGTGGGTATTTGTGTTAAATATTGATGAGAGGTGCTTGCTGAAGCTTTTTTTGTTCTGGCTGATGACCCCCTTCTTTGCTTTTGTTGCTGCTCTTTCAACTGTCCCTTTAACAGGGGTGCTGACATCACGGTGTGTTGTTGGGGTGTGCGTGATAACATCACCCGGAAGACTGACATGAAAGCGTTGAAAAGCTTGCTTTGTTGTCTGTTCTGTGAAATGGAATTCCTTTATCTTTTAGTGTTTTTTGAAAAGTAGCTACAGTCCAGTTGGAAATTTTTGATGAAGTTTGGCCGTTGGGGAACCTCACTGGAGCTTGGTGACGCTGGGATCAGCTATGTGCTGTGGGGCCGTAGTAGTCAGGATGGTGGTGGGAGGCTGGAGTTGTCCTTGGAGGTGCGTTGACGGCGATGGACTATCCTTAAGTAACCTCATCCTCTCTTTTCTGATGAGGGAGGTCGGCTGGGAGACGTCGTCAGGTAATTTATAGTAGTCTTGAATTTGGGGAGAGATGAACCAGGTGGGATACGGACCATGGAAAGAATGTGTTGAGGATTGCTGGACTCACTCGCTTTTTGGGTGGCTTTTGGATTACGGAAAGTGGGATCTCAGGCACAGAGGCGCCGGAGAAGTTTTCGGCTTCTGTTGCTGGGTCTTCTGGCAACGGCTGATGGAAACTTTGGACGTGGTTGTCCTGATTTCATCTGAATAGATCACCATCCTATGGGGAAAGTGAAATGAAGTCCATGCTCAAGATGAAGTGAGTGGATGGATGATGTTGTTTGTAGGATGAAGTAGTAGCGCACTTTTCTGAGTGTGCTCGAGTTGATGTTGTGTGACCTTGGTTCTGGCACATAACATGAGAGCAAAAGAGGAGGAGAGGGTTAGGTAGGTGTTTATAGGAATGCTGGAAGTGGCGCGGTTGAGGTGTGGTCCTGCTCCTGAAACTCTGCTAGATAACTTCAATAGTAACTTTGAAAACTAACAGTAGAGAGCAGAACCTAAATCATTTTTGAATGAGAGCATTATTGTTATTATTAACAGTCTACATCCTTCAGTCGTTAAATGTGATATACTGCTTTAACTTGCATGCTTCACAATGCCAGTGCAGCGGTGCGACTTTTTGAAAGAAGGGGGAAGTTTAAGCAAAACTCTGAGACGAAGAGAAAAGGCTGATGAGGCTTATTCATCAGCTTTGTCATGGATTTGTAGGAAGCAAAAACCAGGGGAGAAAAGAGCTGATGATGAAGCTTGTTGAGGCAGCATGCTCACCGTGTTAGCAGGGAAATCGAGGGGGGAAACGGCTGATAATGGTTGTCGAGGCTGCATGTGTGTGGTGTGTGTGTGTGTGTGTGTGTGTGTGTGTGTGTGTGTGTGTGTGTGTGTGTTTGTGTGTGCACACTCTTGTTGAAGCAGCACACTTGCAGTGCAAGGATTGAGGGCAACTCCACAGAGATGATGCTTGTTAATGCTGCCTCAAGTGAGAACTGGCTAAAACAATGAAGAAAAACAGGGACAAACAAGAGAGATGGATAAAGAATTATGATGTAGTTTGATGAGCTTGCATTTGAGAAAGAGGTTTTTGGTAAATGCCAATAATCATCTGTCACCGTCACAATTTACATAAGTTAAATTAGTTAAATTACCTTAATTGGCCAAAATAAGAGGAACCTTGCTAGCAATTTTTGATGCATTTTTTTAAGTTGCATTACTCTTATACTCTGTTACTTCACATTAGACCTGGCCCTAAAGAGAGAAATGGTCCCACAATCAAACTCTAAATTAAATGACATATCTGACAATCAAGGGCTGCAACTAATAATTATTTTCATTATTGATTAATATTCTGGTTATTTTCTCAGCTGATCAAATAATTGTTTAGCTATAAATGTCAGATAATACAGGAAAATCACAAATTCCTAATGACAAAAGTGATGTTTTTGACAAATTGCTTGTTTTCACATTAGACAAAGAAATGTAGCAAATCCTCACATCTGAGTGTCTAGAACCAGAGAATTTTTGCTTGATAAATAACTTAAACGTTTAATTGACTATCAAAATATTTGCTTCAAATTTTCTATTTATTAACTAATGGGTTAATTGTTTCAGAGTTACATTCAACAAAACAAGCCATGAAATAATTTAAATCTCAACCCAACTGCTGATCGTGGAAATAAACCCTGTATTCACACACCATTTGTTCACACTACTGGCCCAATTGGTTGCCAGTGCTCTTGTGCATTGCTGAAATATATGTGCACTTGTGTGTGTGTGTTTGTGTGTGTGTGTGTGTGTCTCTACATGTGTGTGTGGGTGAATGTGAGGGTGTGTGGGGGGGTGAGAGGGATGCAGGTGAACAGCTTGCGAGGGCCAACAGTTCCGCAGGCCAGTCTTGCGCATCACTTGACAGCCATACCCGATGAAGCCCTACGCACAAATGAACTTGTTAAGCAAATGAGTGAATAAGCAAGGGAGGGGTGGAGGGGTGGAAGAGCGGAGAGTGGGTGCATGCGGCTCCAGCGACTCCATCTAGACCTGCCTGGCTGTCTGCACACATCAGCCATCACTTCCCCAAGCCCCTCTGTCTCTATCTCTTTTCTTTCCTCCTTTCTGTCACTCTGTCTTTCTCTCAAAGTGCTCTCAGTATCTCTCTGTCTCTATTTCAGTCTGCCTCTTCCCATCTCTCTCGTTCACTCATGCTCATGTAATCCCATTGTTTTATTAGAGAACAGCCTATTTCTGAATTGGATTGAGAGATTATCTTCACGATGCTTTGACAGGGTGCTGTCATCCTACGCTCACAGACAATGGATAGCAAAAGACACTGTGAAGACAGATTGGTCCTCTTGTAGCATTGCGATACCAAAAATAAAATAACGGATTCATAGTATTTACATGAATCTTGCATGTAGCTGACATACATAGACAAGACAGGAAATCCAGTGACAATTGCAGAATAGGTGATTATCTCAGACGATCTTGCCCAAAATAAAACTCTCAAGATTGTAACATCTACATTTAAATGATGCACACACATGCATGTGCACATGTAGAAACACACACCTAGGTCTTTGTCAATGCAACGTTTCAATCCCTGTTGATTTCTTATGTCAGGTGCCCAAGTTTTGCCCTTTGCCCTGACCACACCCACCCTTCCTGACCCTTCTTAGCCCCCCCCCCCACCTTTCTCTCTTACAAAGATGTGTCCACACAACTAGCTTTGCCCCTCCTCCCCCCTGGGAAGGAATTTGAGGATTCCAGCGTGGTAAAGTTAGTACTACATATAAGTGTTACGGAGAAAGAGAGGTTAGTCAGTCATCAGACTATTGGGACTATTTGAGGGGTTGACACTGCTGTTGCATCAAGGTCTTCAGTATGGAAAATAAAGTCAAGGTAAGGAGCTGGTTTCTGGTGTGGTGATGGTACTACCTGATGATCTGAACAGACTAGTTACTAAATCCAGTCAGAGATAGAAATTAGAGATTATATGCATTGTGCCAAATAGGTGTATCTGTATTTCTCTTCTCATAAAAGCTTTAGGTAAGCTATAACTGAAAAATTATATTAAAAACATTTGCAAAACTTTATATATTTATCAAGGCTTTCATTTTGTTTGACTAAACTTTGTCTTGGATTTGTGCTTCTTAATTACAAACTGAACTCCTAGCTGCCCACCTGACTAACTGGCTTGACAACAACACAATGGCTCCGTCCCAGTACCCATACTTGTAGTATTTGCAAGTAGTCAAGTGGCTGCTTGTGTGACGTATTGCGTTACTGTCACAGTGCCCAAGAAACTGTTAAGACGGTAAGAGTGTGGAGGCTTATCAGAGCTCACTGGGACACTCTTGATTAATAAGGTCATCCCCTCACTCACTTAAATACAAATACTGTACATGGTACAATCAAGCTCAGATGATTTGTTGAAGTAGGAGTATGATCAACCAAACGGTATTACAGTCACAGTCAGATGACAGTAAAAAAAAATGCTCATTCAGGAGCTGAAAGGAGAAATAAATAGTTAGGCTGTCTCTAGAGCATGTAGGTTTAGTGTACATGAGAGAGACATTGACAGTGTCAGATAATATTACTCTTATCAGTCCCATCAAGAAAAACAGATTCAGCCATCTTATTGTCGGTTCTAAAACCAGCCTATAGGCACACTACCACCAACAAGTGCACTGGTGTTGCACAATAAACCGTGGTGAATTGTGGGATACACTTGGCTCAGAATATTGCTTCAAAGTGGTATTAGGAACAAGTGTGGGTTAAGAGTAGTGTGTGTTGATATATTTCAGACAAGAGACACACTTGCCTACTACCTGGTGATGCGTGAGCTCACACTTAAGTGCTCAAGACAAGTGTGAGTATTGAGACAGACCCACTGTCTTACAGCTACAGTAGATATTGTTGCTTATATCCAGTTGAAATCGATTGCATTTAGGTCTGGTATCAGAATTCACTTCAAATGCTACCTGTCTGACCATTTGTGATCAGATTTCACTTCCACCTCAAAAAGTTGAGTGGATAGGCGCAAATGCTGCCAAATAGAAAGACACTGCATTGGTGCTCAGCCCATACTGGTTTGGTTATTTGCATACTGAATGAAATTATCAAGCAAAACTCACATGAGATCAATAAAGTAGGAGGCAGCAGCTATGGCATCACCAAGGACGTATTTTAAGACAAGTACATAGTTAAAAGTTAGTATATCAGTACTCTCAGATGCATGTTAGTGTTGAGTGTGAACTGGACATGCCTGATTTGCTGAGTAGCTTTGTCAACGTATGAAGTGATGTAACCTGTAAGTGACCCTTAGCTTCAGGGCGGCCATCTATCCCACCCTTTACTTTCTCTCCTCCTCCTCCTCCTCTCTCCTCCTCCTGACACCCCATCCATTGGTTTCAATTAATCAGCCGTGGAGGGGGATTTATTCAGCCCCTGCCCAATGGGATCCTTTGGTATGTGGCCCCAATGGTAGCAGGTTGAGAAGCCACGGTCTACACTGTCTTTAGGCCAATTACTCTCACCTCACAGCCCACTCATAAAGAGAGCTTTGAGCGGCCTGTTTTTTGGGGGGATCCGGTGGGCTTTTTGTCCCATAATAGCCGAGTGGATTCAGTCACTGCAGACAGACATGTTTACTAAACTCTGCGTAGGTGGAGCGAGGGAGATTACGTGTGCCACTTTGAATAACTGAGGCCTGATTATTGGCTGGGGAAAGTTTGCAAAATGACATGTTTTTTGCCTGTCTCAGAGGAAAGATCGCTGGATGGTGTGTTATTTTAAGTTAATTGGTTAACTGGGCATGGCAGTATGTTAGGCTTTTAACTGAGTTTCAGGTTTCAGGACAGGTACTGACATGAATCACTGGATGGCTATGCCTTGACGAGGTGGTAAACAGGCCGTAGTCATGTGGAGGAGAAAGTTGAATAACATGTGTCCAGTACCAGGTTGCAATGTTGGACACTGTTGTCTTTTCACATCTGGTGTGAAAAAGAGCTCCTGTCAAAAAAGAGAGATTTCAAGTCATAAATATAAAGGATGTCCTGTAGTAAAGGGTTATTCTCTAAAACTCCTTGTCTGTTGAAAAGTATATAAGAAATTCCATGGAAAGCTTTCCCTGATGGGCAATACTGAACAGTCTTACATTTTCAGAATGCTGGCAGCTTCTTTAGTAGGGGTGGATCAAAAAAATCAATTTACATAAAAAGCATGAATTTAATCTTCTACAATTCTGAATCAATTCACAAATATCGATTTTTGTTATAACGTTGTTATGACGGAACGAAAAAGGCAGAATTTAACTGCGAGGCCAGTGCAGCACCCAGACGGTGTACAGCATGTACATGCTGGAGTTATCTTATGGTTCATCCCCACAAATAGCACATTTTGGATTTAATAACTTAATAACTAGCGTTGCAAGATAAAGGTGAAGTATTTTGCGGATAAGTCATATGCCATCACTAAAGACTAACATTAGTGGCGTGTAGCACCGCACTCCAGCACTAACAAACAAGTCAACCGACCAAAACTTAAACTTAAATCAACTCTGGACAGGTGAAGAAAACAACTCGGTTTTATATAAGTTACACTTCCATTTCGTTATTCTATCTTCTATCTATGCAGCCAGCTATTTTTTTAAATCAAAAACTTGCATACTTCATCTAGTTTACCTGCCAGTTATGTTTCATATTGCATTTCAGTGAACTATGGACACAAGCGAATGGCACATTAGAGTAATATATATAATACAGTGCCCCTTTCTATTTTCTATCAAAAATTAATACTGATTTGAATTATGACACCAAGAATTGGAGTCACATCAGGCGATTCCCAAAGATTCCCACTCCTTTAGTTTTCCTTCCTTTAGATTCTGACATATTTTAGACAGTGCTTCACTCATTTTATCTTTGTCGTTTATTGACAAGAGACTTTGTCTGATGTAAGAGAAGTACAGGCATCAAACAAACTGTGGTCCTGTCACCTTTGGTAGATTTCTACAAAGCACCCAAAATGCAATATGGGTGAATTGAGATCGATTGCTGGAGCTGTATGTGGAACTGCTCGGGAACACATTTCAGATATTCAAAGCAGAATGCAAATAAGTCCCTGACTCCATTAAAGGTTATCTTTGTAGTGAGCAGACAGTATAACAAACACTGGTGGATACAGATAGGTTGCCAAACACTAAATGGCATCTGTCTCTCAGCTGAAGTACCACATCGTATGTTTAGCAGCACATGCAGGTTATTAAAGACAAAATCACTGATGCCAGGTGTGAACTGCAATCCATTTCAACTGGATCTAGACCCAACTGGATATACATTTGAATATGGGAATCTGAACAAGGCCATAGAACTATATATACACACTGATTTGACACATCCCCTTGCAGTGTTTGGACAGATGTCTCCGGTCTGCCCTGATAACACATTCCCTGCACCCTTTTTCATCTTTCTTCTTCCTGTGCTGTCCAGCTCCACCCCAGTTCAGCGTCACATAGCAGTTTGTCAGTTTGTAATGCCAGGAGCAAGGACATATGTCAGATTTTTGACCCAGGTTTAGAAATCACCCAAGTTCTGCCTCATGACTGCAGTTCACTGATGCCTGTTTTAATCATAATAAATGAATGTCACAAGGTAGCACATTACATAATACGGTTTGTTTTAGGGCACACATGCTCGTTCAAAAGTGATGCATATTTTGGTTCAGGTGTGATCTCTCTCAACCGTCTGCTCCTTCCACACACATACACACACATACCCACATACACTATAAGCATTTGCCTATTTGGTATTTGGTTGAAACTAGGTGTGGGAAAGACAGGGAGAGCGTGTGAGAAAGAAATTAAACACTGTTCAAAACAGCTATTAACACTTTTGCATTTACAAATTAATTTCAAGCATATTGGGATTTTGGATAGAGCGTGTTTTTGTCTCAGAACACAGCTAACCTGCTTATGTCAGCGACTGCTTCTGTCTTACAATGTTCATTGCTAGAAATCACAGTATGTATAGTATATATAATACAAAATATTGCTGGAAGTGTGTATTTGTGTATAAATACATGGTTTTGAGTGTAGGCACATGTATGTGTTGTGAGTTCAACGTGGTATTCCCAGAGAGCAACTGTCATAGATGTGTTAAATGATAACCAGGTAATTACATAACTGTGGAAATATCTACAGTATATAAATATTCCACCCACACCTCAGTATAAAATTCTATTTATTACATTTTTATATTTTTTTCTTGCTAAACCCTCCAAACAAAAACCAGCAATCATTTTTCTGTCCCATAACATTTATTTCTTACTCTTTCAGGCACACATCACACAACAATCGGATATAAAATGTACATGCAATGCTATAATTTCTTTCTTAAAAAAGCAACTCAAAAGTTCATTGAGGGAGACAGAGAGACAGCTTCCCCTGTGAGAGAGGGAGAAAGCAGTGAGCTGTCAGTAAAATGCCATCGCTCTATAGGAGGTGTTGCTAAATAAAATTCTTTCAGACTGGAAACGGCACGCACAGTCAGCAGTTGCATGATATTAACAAATCACATTTTGTAAGAGAGATTATCAGGCCTTTGCATAGGTCTGCACACTACTGAGTGCTTTCTTGTTGCAATTGTATGATGAGTTGCGATGCAACTTTTTTATAGCTCAGGAGCTGACCCAATGGAGTGTGAAAGAGATGCATTTAACATAGGGAACTTTCAAAATAGGAGAATAGAAGTACTAATATATAGCGAATTGAATCTGCAAGGCAAATATCTGCACTTTCCTTTTTTATACTGTCCAAACCACTTTTTTAAGTCAGAGGTAAACAAAAAGAAAGGAGGAAAGACTATCCCAAAGTAGCCTATGTGTGTTGCCGTAAGCTGAAAGTAGGTGTGTAGTTTTTGCAACACTCCAGTGGACAGTGTCTCTTACCGACACGGCTGTCAGCTGTCAGGAGACGTCGTTTTGAAAGGTTCGTGCTGCTGTCTGTCAAAATGTGTGTGTCTATGTGTGTACATGCATTTATGAAATTCTGTGTATGACCTACAGTGGTGTGTTTGTGTGTGTGTGTGTGTGTGTGTGTGTGTGTGTGTGTGTGTGTGTCTGAAGTGGACTGTGAGAGGGCAACATCTTTAAACACAGGAGAGGCAAAGTGTAGCTGGGGTAAACTTAAATTACTGTTGCTGTGTGAGCAAAACCAATAATGTATATATTTCATGTATTACAAAATGAGGTTATGACACATGACTCTGATACTGATCTTGATACATTTTCACTGTGCTGAGTGTTACTGTGTTGATGCATAGCCAGTGATGACACATCTCAATAGTAGTGACTCAAAGGTAGAGTCAACCATTCTGGAGAAAGATTGTTGATATTTGAGCTAAACACCCAAACAAATACACCCCTCCCTTCGTGCTCCTTCAGAAGCTCCAGCCCCCAAATTCATGGATGTGCATTGCCAAGGCAACGACCAAAAGAGAAATATGGCGGAATCCAGAGCGATGCGTCAGCTCTAGAGTCACTTCTGTTCCTCTCACACATTATCACGAGTGGAAAAAAAAAAATTGTCTCATGTAAGCACAACAGTCCATCCACACTCTCTGTCTCTCTGCGGCCTCCACACTTCTCACTCAACCTGCGATCAGCGTCTCTGTCCACAGAAGCAGCCGTCTGTCAGCTGCAGCTCCTGGGGAGCTGAGAGGACAGCGGCCAGACAAACTGCCTCCACCAGGCTGACTGACAGCAGAAACTTACTGAACCAAAATAGTTTGCATGTCGCCTCCATGGGAAGAAATCGACAGTTTTTGTATTTATTGATTCATTGATACGGGTAATAAGTTCAAAACACATATACAGCGGGATATTTGTGTGATTTAAACAGCTGCCTGCTCACTAAACACGACAGAAACAGACTCGGAGCGTAAAAAAACACGGGGGGGTCTCTATTAGACTGTCTCTGATTCAGTGTGGGTTGATACATTTAACAAAACGGAAGCGTGAGAAAACATTTTCTATGTGAATTAGCCAAGGCCTCTCTCTCCCAACAATCAACAGGTGCTGGAGATGGGAGGCTGTCATGTCCACACACAGACAGCTGCTCTGATGACTTCCCCCTGTCCTGTGCACTAGGCTTGCTGCGGGAGTCGGTGTTACAGTGTTACACAGTGTTCGGGCGTACAACAATTATATTACTTGCCCACTGCCCCCACCGAAACCATTGTTTTGCTTTTTTTTTAATAGTAATAAAACCAATTTAGTTCATTTTCGCATATCAGTGCCCACCATCAAAAAAAAATCTAAATTTGTGTATTATGAATACTCAGTCAGACAATGGATGCTACAATTATAAACTGAAAGTGTCTGCTCCGTCCGCGCATGGAGTGAGACATCTGTCCTCCCTCCTGCTCTCTGCTGTAAACACATATATAGCTGTTAGCGAGCAGCTGCTCTGGTCTCCCCCGGTCTCTGTGCTTGTTTTCAGCAGAAACTCTCCCGCTCCCTGCCTACTCTTGGTGTGACTGACTCTAGCTTTAAAGATAAAGATAAAGATAAAAACATGCTTGTTTTTCTTCAGCAATGCCCTGTTCCTCATTTACACATATTCTCACATGCATGACAGGTACAACAACATTTTTGTGCTTGTTGTTGATGAGCAGTTAGAGATGCACAGCTCAAGGGAAACTCAAAACTAGTTTTTGAAGGTTCTGCATTGAATCTTCCCGCCCACAAATGGAGAAGCATTTATTCCCTTCACATTACACCTGCAGGCTTTTGTAGAGTGACACGTTTTTGGATAAATCACACTGATCCCACCTTATGTCACTTCCAGTCTGAGCTTTCACAACGCAGATCAGCATTTCTCTTTGCATTCACATTTGAGGCACTGAGCTGGCAGCAGTCTTTGCACGGTCAGCTTAACAGAGAGAAGAGTTAGGGACTCTGTATGTTGTCAACAGCTGTTTGACAGACTATGGGGCCATAGGAAATGGGACTAACTGGTGAGATTATGATTACTGAATAGTGAATCTCCAGCAAGAATATTTTGTAGTGTTTGGTGAATGTCGGAGCAGGCCCAAAAGAGGATAATGACACCCCTGTTGATCAGAAAAAAAATCAGGACCAAAGTTTGATGAAGACAATATTTCAGTCAGCTAATCACATGACCTGTCATACTGTCATTTCTCAACAGTCAAATGGCAAAATGTTGAATGCCTGTCAAACTGCTGCAGACACAAATTGCCCTTTTAAACACTAATGCTCCTCATAAACCTTATTATTTGACATTGAATGACAGCGTCACAGATGTATTCTGTACCTAACAGCTCCAATGCATCACTGACCAGAAGTATATTGAAGAAGCCATTGTGTGTTTCTATGAATGTTTCTGTAAAATATTTTTATCTTTGGAAACCTCCTACACTGAATATTTCTTTACTGCAAAGCGTATTTGTATGTGACACTAATGCCATTTTCAGTTGACATGAATTCAGTAGCAATTGCAAAGAGCAGTTAACATTTGAAATATGCCAGTTTAAAAGTTGTTGTTTCTAAAAGTTGACTAAGAACACCTCAGCGGCGTCGATGTCATGCTTGCCTTTTGGGTGGCAATTTTTCAGTCGCTATTTTTACAGCTTTAACATCACAAAGCATTGGCTCAGTTCTTTTTCCAAGTAGGGAAGCAGCAATTTGCAAATGGGATCATTTTCTCCTTCTCATATTGACATGTTTTACTAATCAAATCAAAAGCCAGGCTTGCAACCCATGCATGAACATGTGAGAGCCCTGTAGGAATAGCAAATCTAACTATATCAGTTTATAGTAGTCACAAATTGCTGTGAAATGTTACTGCAGATCACAAAGTCCTCTGAACTCTCAAATCTGCCACCAAAGTCAGTGTGTCTTGCTCTAAATCTGTCTAATAGGCTTCTCTGTGTGTTAATTTTTATATTCCTGAAGCAGCAGCAGCAAAGATAGAGACAGACAGACATGAGTTTCAGCGAAGTCAACACTGTGACTCAAAAGAGACCTTGGAAAGAGGGGAAAGCTGCAAAACTCAAAGGAAGGAGAGACAGGGGAGGCCATGTGTGGTCTTATGTAAAGCCCAGATGGTCCCAGAGAAGCATGTGACAGAGAAATGGAGGGATGGAGGGATATGGAGAGAGGAGTGTCTGTCTGTCTGTTTGACTGACCAGGGGGCTCCCGGGAGCCAACACCACAGGCTACAACACCTGGGCGGAGAGAGGCAGGCATCGGACATGGGGGTCAGTCAAGGGAGAGAGGGGTGTCATGAAAAACACACAGTACAACTTTTGCACTGAGGGTACAGCTAATGAATCGTGTTTATAAGGCTGATACTGCTCGGATTTCTACTGCATCTGAGCCTGCAGGCAGCCAGTACTGTGTTGACCTTCAGTGGAGTTAGGGGATTAGGGGATTTTAAAGAAATATAAAAAGGACCCCTACCCTTAATGTATAGTATAGTTAGCAGCAGGTGAATGTGCAAAAAAGACAGCAGAATGTGCAACAGCAGAGTATTTGCTACATTTACACTATATACTATATACACTATTCACCACATTTTCTACATTTCCTTATTTATAGCTCAGACAGCCTGAGGATAAAAACTCCTCCTCAGCCTCTCTGTCCGAGCTTTAAGGCTGCTGAAGCGTCTGCCAGACTTCAGCATTGTACACAGTCCATTAATGGGGTGAGAGGAGTCTTTGGCAATCTTCTGAGCCCTAGTCAGTACCTGACTGGTGTGTATGTTCTGCAGAGTGAGGAGAGAGGTTTTTGTAATACGCTCTGCAGTGTGCACCACCCTGTAGAGGGCTTTGCAGTCCTGAGAGGAGCAGCTGTCATAGCAGGCAGAGATTTTCCCAGACATGATGCTCTGGATGGCCGCAATGTAAAAGGTTTTTAGAATGGCTGGTGATACTTTGAGTTTTCTAAGTTGTCTGAGGTGGTACAGATGCTGCCTGGCTTTTTTTTTTTTTTACTATTGCCTGAGTGTGCTTGGCTAAATGTGAGGTCCTCAGTGAGGTGAATTCCAAGGTATTTATAGGAGCTCACTCTCTCCACTGAGGACCTGTTTATGAGGAGGGGTGTATAGTTTGTCCCATCTTCTTCTGTAATCCACCATCATCTCCTTGGTCTTGGTAATGTGGAGAGAGAGGTGGTTAGCCTGGCACCAGGCATATAGGTTCTCCACCTCATCCAGGTAGGCCTTCTCATTATTATTAGAGATGACACCCACTACCGCCATTAGCAAATTTTATAATGGAGGTAGAGCTGTATGTAGCAATGCAGTCGTGTGTGTAGAGGGAGTATAGCAGGGGGCTCAAGGCACAGCTTTGAGGGAATCCAGTTCTGACGGTCAGGCTGCCTGAGGTGAAGTTGCTCACCCTCACCACCTGGGGGCAGCCAGTCAGGAAGTCCTGGACCCAGCTGCAGAGGGAGGAGCTAAGACCAAGATCCCTGAGGTTGGAGGCTAGCCTGATGGGGACAACTATATTAAAAGCTGAGCTATAGTCAATGAATAGTAATCTGGCGTAGTTTCCTACGCCACCTTGTGTGAGGGTGGAGTGGATGACCCGGGTGATCTAGGATCTACCAGTAAGAAATGCAAATTGGAGGGGGTCGATGGATGCAGGGAGAGAGGAGCAGATGAAGTCCTTTATCAATCTCTCAAAGCACTTTATAATGTGGGAGGTCAGGGCTACAGTGCGGTAATAGTTTAGGCAGGAGGGTCTGTAGGTCTTTGGGACAGGGACTATGGTGGACTTTTTTAGGCATGAGGGGATAATGGACTGGGTGAGGGACATGTTGACTATCATGGTGAGTTTAGGGGCAAGCTGGTCTGAGCAGGACTTCAGCAGGCGTCCAGATATGCCGTCTGGGCCATCTTCCCTCCTGTTGTTGGCACATCTCAGAGTTCTCCTGATGTCATGGTCTGAGATGGACAGTGGACACTCCTTTTCACCGGGGGCGTCTCCTGCAGCTACATCATCTGGCTGGCTAATGCTAGAACCGCTAGATTGTCGGCTAGCGAGGAGTCAGCACTCACCACAGCTGGTGTTTTCCTCCTGAAGTCCATGATAGTTCTCAGTCCCTGCCATAGGCGTCTGGAGTCACCCAGCTGGAATTGCAACTCCACACTGTCCTTGTATCATCTCTTTGTGTCTTGAATTGCCCTCCTCACATTGTACAACGCAGCTCTGTAGTCCTTCATATTGCATGTCCTGAGCCCAGTGTTGTATGTTGTTGTGCGTTTGTTAATAGCAGCACGAACAGATCTGTCCACCCACAGCTTCTGATTTGGGAATGACCTGATGGAGACTGAGGGGATTATCATATCTGCTAGCATGCCAATAAAGCTCACGGCTACTTCATAAACTCATAACATGTCCCAGTCAGCGCCAGCGAGTGCGTCCTGCAGCATGGCTTCCAACTGGGTAGACTAGCATTTTACCACCCTCGTGACCGGAACTTCCTGTATTAGCCTTTGTTTTGTACACCGGTATCAGGAATATGGCGGCCCGAAAGCAGGGAGTGATGTTGCTTTGTAGCTGTCCTTAAACTGACTGTAAAAGTGGTCCAGCATTCTCTCTCCTCTGGTTGGAAATGATATGTGTTGGTGAAATGTTGGCATAACTTGCTTAAGGTTTGCATTATTAAAGTCTCCAGTCACGATGAGGGCTTCGTTCCTTGTGTTTCTTAAGGAAGAGTCAAGATCTAACCCCAAACTCTATGATACACCTTTTGAATATCAGAGAATGAGTGAACTTGTTGGTCAGCAGTGAGTCTAGAAAGATTGTTCTTTGATTCTGATATTCATTGGAGAGCTGAAAATGAAAATTTAAATGGGGGAAAAAAGTACTTAATGTTTTGTACTCATTTGCTAATATTGGCAAATATTAGCATGCTAAACTAAGATGGTGAGCATGGTAAACATTACCTGCTAAAGATCAGGTATGTTAGCAGTGTCATTGTGAACATGTTAGCATGATACTGCTAGCATGACTGTATGTCTTGTTTTGGGTTGAAGTTTTAATTTAGATTTCACGATCTCCTGATACTGATTCTGACACTTCAGCTCTGGGGTTCTACTGTGGCTGTGAAAGTAACTGGTAGCAGAAACACTGAATTTTACAATAATATTGATGAACAGAGTGTATTTCATGTGGATCTGTCACATTTAGCTAATATCTGATCTACTTAATAACAGATTACTGATCTACTGATCTACTAAGTGCAGATCTGGTGGGTTGGATTGGTGCATCCCCAATGGTTGTTTTTCTGTAACAGCATTTAGAATGAGAAAATAAATGGGAAAGTTAATTCCTTTATAACGTCATAATAATAATTTTATTGATATCATATCAACAAAATCCTGCTATAGTGATTTTTATTGCATATTGAATAGCACTGTCTCAGTGTTCACTTTGAATACATCTTCAGTTTTACACAGCAGCATTTCATGGTGACTGCCTTTATGTGCAATTACACAAGCAGTCATCACTTAAAAGTATAAACTCCCTTATCAGAGCAACCAATTTCCTATCCTGTCTAATTGAATCAAATCAAACTATCAGCAGCTATAATTCATTGTTAATAATGATTACTTCTGTTCAGTCATGGATGCATGTATTTTCTTATACAAAATACATTCAGGGTTTTTAAAGGAATTCCACATCCTGGATCAGTTGAATTAAATGCATAGCTCACACACACTGTAAAAGAGCATGCTCTGAGCATGTCCACGGTTTCTTTTGAATTCAGTGACTTTGCCACTAAATATAAACTCCATATAATTCACACTGTGTGCTTGTCTTGAACATGTCAGGTGGAGTTTTAGAAAGCATATCCCAAAGATTCGTGGCTCATTGCTATTCCCAGTCTCTTGTCTCTTGCTCTGTCAGGTTGTAGACCTGAGCTAACCTGTCAACCTGTGTGTTTATGCGTGTGTGTGTGTGCGTGTGTGTGTGTGTGTGTGTGTGTGTATCTTCTGAATTCACACACCTGGTTGCTGATAAGGAAGTCAGATGGTCAAGATGTACAGCTGAGCACCGGGTGCAACAAGAACACACACAGCTGCACACTGTCTCTGTTTCTCTGGCGGTCCTTTTCATTCCAAAGTCAACTCCAGACAGAGACGTCGTAATGTGCAACCCGCTGTGATGGCGGGCTCACTGCTGGGTTTTTCTACTCACACACTGCTGTGACCGTGGCTTCACTCGGAGCATCTCCTCACCACCAACACTCGTGTTTGCTGATCTTCCTGTTTGTCCCACCTGCAGCCTTCAGTCCTGCACAAAGAAAGGTCAAGGATGCTGGAGAAATGCTCTTTGTTTTGCCCCCCTAACATGCAAGCACAGCCAGACTCAAAGACAAACTACAGAGCTTTGGGGAAAATATAGCAGCTGTTTGTTTTATGTGGCTGTTGCTGTTTTGCTGTCCAATTCTTTTGTCTTTCTCGTTAGTCACGCTTGGCGCTACCTCAAAGTTGAACTACGGCACCATGGGGGCAAAATGTGGAGGTTGTTTTTAGTCGTTGTGGTTGGTGTTGTTGTTGCTGACATTTTTCTTTTCTTATGAACATGATATCTCATTCTGTATCAGAAGCAGTGTTGATCTGTGAGAGGTGGTTGCTCTGTGTGTGTTTGTGTATGTGTCTGTACAACATACTAGAGCTGCAAAGATTAGTTGATTTAAGTTGCCAACTATGAAATGAATCTCTGTTTTGATAATTGGCTCATCATTTGGAGTCAAAAAATGTCACAATTTATTTTTAATAATATAATTATAATTTCTTTAGTCTTCTATGACAGTAAACTGAATATCTTTGGGTTGTGGACAAAACAAGACATTTTAGGATGTCACCTTGGAAACAGTGATCAAGATTTTTCACAAATTTCTCAGTATAGACCAAATGACTAATCGATTAATTGAAAAAATAATCAACAGATTAATCGATTATGAAAATAATCGTTGCTGCCCTACAACATACTAATCCAAAACACCAGTCTGCTGGTGACTGTGACATGCCACTAAGGAAACTTAAATATTGAAGTTATCAGATTGAAACATTAACATACTGTTGTGCCACAATTTAAATAAGAGAAACTCATTCACAAGTGATGAGTGCTGGTTAAAAAGGGAGAATATCAAAGCCGAAGCAAAGAAATTCTGCTAAATAAACAGAACTCTGTTCAAACAATCATCCTGAAGGAAACGGTCAACCTGGTGAGAAAATGGAAGGCAGATCAGCAATTGCTGAAATACTGAAAGAAATCAGAGAATTCCGAACGGAAACTTCAGTCAACTTTGAAATGCTCAAGAAGGAAATAACTGACCTGGGTTAAGAGTTGTGGAACTGAAGAAATGAATGAATGCAGCAGAATCAGGGATTGCAGAAAATAAAGATCACCAAACTGTGCCACAGCAGAGACAATTGGAAGCAAAATGTGAAGATATTGAGAGCCGAGCCCACAGGAAGAATCTGAGGATCAATGCTGTGCCTGAACCCTGCGAGGGAAATAATCTGATTGAATATTTGAAGGGACTGATATATGAGAAAATGGACATAAGAGATGAACTGAACATAGAAAGGTTGCATCGGGCATTTGGGCTGAAGATAGAACAGAAGATTTCCTGACCTGTGTGGTTAAGGAACATGCTAAGTACAAGGAAGTGAGAAAACTGCTCTGTGACAGAAAAATGGAAGGGTAGGAAAAGTAAAATGTTCGACAACTCTCAAGCAGCAGCAGATGGCCTACTGGAGTTTGTAATCAACATGGAGATTCCAGTGGAGGAACCAGACTAGGCGTCAACACTGCAGTGAGCGAGTTAGCAGACACCCTGCTCCACAAGAAAGAGATCGCCAGACAGTGAACTTCTAGATGGAGTAAAGGCTCTATTGGACTCTGCATCAACATGGAAGACCGAAGGAATGATAAGGTACTTTTGTATCCCAAAAAACAAAATAGATCCTCATATACTGCTGTGGGCCACTAATAAATGAAATAAGTGATCACTTACTGGTATTTGCAGTATATGATTGTGAACTTAAGAAAGATGAGGTAGAAGTAAAAAGGCCTAAACCTGTTAGGTGAAGAATGGATGAGGCAATAACTATTTAGAAATGACCTGCTAGAGGAGGATTGAAATGCAGTGTATGTATGAAGAAGAGGTGAATGTTGCATATGATACATTTATAAAGATATTGACAGTGAGAATGAGATAAGCTAAGAAGGAATTTCAAATTAAACCTCTACATTTGTTTGCACATGATAGAATTTTGGATAATATTAAAGAGAAAATTGTTCATTTTAAGATGAGGTTTGATTTAAATAAATTATCATTAAATTTGAGTAAAATCAAATGTATGTTTTTGGGAATTGAAAAAAGGAAAATGAAGTTACAATATCTTTAGATGGAGTTAATATTGTAAGGGTATCTGAAATCAAATTTTTGGGTGTAATATAGACCACAAACTCATTTTACCATATTTTAGTTACTGTAGAGACGATGTGGGGCAACACATATACAACTAATAGAAAACCATTATATACACTACACAAAAAAAAGCAATATGAATTATTAATAAGGTGGTTTCAATGGAGCATACCAACAGGCTTTATCAAGATTTGGAATTAAAAACTGTTAGTTATGTATAGAGCAAAAATCAGTTTGTTGCCTGGAAATTTGCAGAGGCTGTTTGTGTTGGGATCAGCTGATGAGGATCACAGAAGGGAATTATTATTTTAAAACCCTGTATGCATGTATTACATTGAAGCAGATGTGTAATTCAATCATTTCAAATGTTGTTCAACTATTAGACTATTGGACAATATGAATTAAATGGGTAATATTTATGTCAGGTCTTCCATCTTTGGTCTCATATGAGTGTTTTGATGTGTGCACATGTGTCTTAGATGATTGTTAAAAGTACAGACTCTAGATTATTTATGTTATTATTTTAAGATGGGGGGCAGGTAGATTTGTTTCTTTTCCCTGCTCCTTCTCGATCATGGAATGTACTCTATATTATGTTGTCACAAATTGTAGCTTATGTTTTGTGTAAAACTAATTTCACTTGTTTCTGAAGTATACACTGAAGTGTTTGAAAACAGAATAAAGAAAAAAAGATAAGACTTGGTGTCCTGTGTCGGTTTCATACAATTAGAACAAAATATAAACTGTTAACAAACTCCGCTGTGGGCAGATGAACTGTAATACTCAAACTTTGAGGCATAGCTGACAAAGCAAGCCTTCTGTGTTCATGCTGAAGTTGTCCACAGGCATGTGTTACCTAATGAATGTTATCTGAGAATTATATGGTTTTAAAGAATTTTTTTACAGCATAATTAACAGTTTTCTGCAACAAAGACAAATGTTTTTATGACCAGTGTTCACACTTTTGGCAGATGCAAAGCCTTTCGTATTGCAAATGTTAGGACATTCATTCACTGAGCCTCTGCAAAGCAGGCTCTGCTACACACAGATAACATAGGCAGCATGAATGAATGAAGTTTTTATTATTGTGTCATGCATACAACTATACCCAGGCCCATAAATTTACATAAGCCAGAAGCAGAGTGCTGCATATAGGCTACATTTTCAAACAATACTATAAAAAAGTCCAAAAATAGAAAACCAACTTTCACAATCAAATCTTCAGACCTTCATTGTCTATAACAAAATTCATAAACCACTGGCAGACACATATAATACTGGAAAAATCAGAGTAAACACTAGTTAAATAGTCCATTTTGCCGCCTTGTCCAAGTTTTTGGAAAGTGGAGAGTTAGCAACTTAAACACATCAAAAATTAAACAAGCATTCCAGTTTTTTGTTTTTGTTTTTGTTGAGTTTTGTCGAGACATTTCATGGAAACCATCATAGTTTGCGCAGTACAGTGTAGATGTTTGTACGCATCACACACAATCTGTTTTCCTCCTGGACATTTTGAATCTGCCAATCTAAACGGCCAGAAGAAGAATACCAGCTCTGAACTGCAACTAAAGGTCGTTGATTTCTAGATAAAGAAAATATAATATAATGATTCCGTGCTAAACTTTTGTTCGATATGCTTAGAGTAGATATACAGCATATCCACCTACTCAAACATTGAGTAAAGCTCTTTCGTGTGAGGAAATCTATGAACCCCCAGAAAACATTGTATAGCTCGATTCTGTATGGAGCCTGCAATTTTTTTTTTAAATATCCCTGCAGCACAGTTTAGGATACGGGAGACTCATGCATTGTAAAGTTGGGTATATGTAGAATAACCGAGATCATTACATAATTTCAGTTTGTTTATGACTGATCCTAGAACAGCAAATCAAGTTGTCTATCTTCTGCTCTACAAGTACCTGTTTTCACTTTTTATAAAAAGAGTACAAATGATCAAAATTAGCAGTATTTATTTTCTGCTGGAGCACGAGTGTCTTCATGTGTGCCCACAAGCACATAGACAGACACAGCTGAGGTTACGGAGGAGGTCAGGAGAGAGGGACCATCTGATGCCAGCAGATGGAGTGATGGAGGGAGGGAGGGAGGAGACGAGAGGAGAAGCTTGAAATCAGGACGACAAGACCAAATGCTTATCGGCTGTTCTTAAGGCGCTGATTTCACTTTACATCCTGTCTGCTCCAGTGTGCCCACCTCATGTTAGACTTTGGGGTAGAAGAGATAGTACTTAACAGAATGTATTGAATAACTTTGAGCAGGGCCGGACCTAGTACATTCAGTGCCCTAAGCAAGCTTCCCCTGCCTAATCCTAATTTGGACAGCCTGCCCTGACACTTTCTTTTCATTTATACCCAGAATAAACACACATGCACACACCTTTTGACAGGGTTGGTGTGAGGTAACGTAGTGTTACCAGCTGAGATCAGCTAACGCTAACCTTATACCACACACACTGGCTATAGCTCGCTACACTACACCAAAACTAGTCTAACGTTGTTTACTCAAATTTAAATTTCATGACACAACGAAAATGATGCAAATTACTGTATAGCTGAACTTGCGCTTCATATGATTTTCTCCAAATAGCCTGATGACAGTTTTGACTGAATGGCAACAACGTTTATGTTGTTAGCTAATGTCACACACACACACCCCCAACCCCAGCACTGGCTAGTTTACGTTAGCTAACTAGCAAGATTGTGTGATGCGAGCATGATTGATCCATTCACTAAAATTGATAAAATGCAATGTTAACAATCAAAATTGCATACTTTTCTCCTTGGCACGATTGTTGTGCCCCGGATTGCTTTTGCCTTTTCATTTTCTCTAACTCTAATGCTCTCCACATACACTCCACTCCACCATACCCATCAATGCTCTAGCATGTTCCAACTGTGATGATCACTCACTGATGACCTCCCCCCCCCACTGCCCCGGACTCTGAGTGTCGGTGTGTGTGTATTTGGTGCATGAATAATTCAAGTCCACATGTCCCCTAAAGATGTTTGTTGTTTGCCCTCATTGCATGATTATGATGAAAATGATATTTTAAACTTTGGGAGCATATGTCACTTCTAAAACATTTTTCTTTAGCCATGCTAGCAGCGTCGCTCTAGTTAGTCAGTCAACCACTGTAGTCCAGACTGAAATATCAGCTATCTGATGGCTCAAGGTCTAATGACTTTTGTGAACCCTTGACTTCTCCTCTAGCATCACCAATCTCTCTATAACTATTGAATGAATTGTCATGAAATTTTGCACATATGTACATTTAAGTTTCCCTCATGGTGAATTGTAATTACCTTGGTGATCCTTTGACTTTTCCTCTAGCACCATCATTAGGTCATTATTTTCTTTAATTTCCAGTACTTTGATTTATGACAACTACTAAACTAATGACATTTCCATCAAAATCAGCTGTACTTTTTATTGAGCATTAATGAGCAAATGTTAGCATGCTAACATAGTAATCATTAACCTATACCAGCTACACATGAGCATATGAGCATTGTGACCGTGAGCATATTAGCATATGCTCTATGCAGTATATGACTGATCTCTGATAAGAATCAGGTTTCAGGTAAATACTGTGTGAAACATACTTTGTATGTTACAAAATTTAAGCTGCACCAGGAAACCGTGCAGCATCCATTCCTGATTTATGTTAGTAAAAGAAGTGTGATTTAACCTGCCTATAGTGCAGCTTTAACTCTGTTGGACCTGCTGCAACAGCACTATCGCTCTACAACACATTCGCCTGTCCATCACCTGAAGTCACCTCTGTCTCTCTGTGTCTTTGTTGTAGAACGGAGCAGTTCCAGGCGAGCCAGTGAAGAAGGATGAAAACTCCCGGAGAGGGAACTGGGGCAACCAGATTGAGTTTGTCCTCACCAGTGTGGGCTATGCTGTGGGTCTGGGCAATGTCTGGAGGTTTCCCTACCTCTGCTACAGAAATGGAGGAGGTAGACATTTCAATGTAGAGCAGAGCTCATTTCTCTTGATTTTTTAGTGGCTGGCATATTTGTGCTGGCCAGTTGCACACCACATACATGGAGTACAGTGCAGCTTAAGTACTTTAGGTACATTAAAAAAAAACATACAGCACATAAGGGAAGATGGATTGAAAAGGAGGTCAGCTGTAAACGTTGTATGGAACAGAACTGATTAGCTGATAGTTGAATCCTGAAAGAATTACACACAGGTTGTGCAGCAAAAGCACGTTAGCACAATCACTGTGTAGAATCAAATAGAATTGGAAATCTGCAGCCTGTATGTAAGTAAGGAATTTAAAGCTCCAATTAGCAATATATTTGAAATAACCACTGCATCAAATGTAATGTGTTGGTTCACTGACTTCAGTGAATCAATGCAGCTGTCTACACCAGCCATGTAACAGCTCACACTTAAAGGATGGGTTCACAATTTTTCAAGCCTGACAATAGTCAGGTGCCTACATGAACATCAAAATAGTTTTTTCTTGCTGTAATCATTCCTCCTGTTCATACTGGCCATTAGAAGATCCCTTTATAATGCGCTTACGATGTAAATGATGGGGGACAAAATCCACAGGCCTCCTTCTGTGCAAAAATGTATTTAAATTTATGTGAAGCTAATATGAGACTTTATATAAATATAAGCTTCAGATAAACTTTTAAATACATTTTTGCACAAAAAGATTGTGTGGACACACTGTGGATTTTGGCCTTACATTGAAAGCACATTTGAAGGAGATCTTTTAATAGCCAGTATGAACAGGAGGAATGATTACAGCGAAAAAAAAACTCCTTCAGTGTTCATAAGGGCACCTGACGGAACCTATCCTTTAACGTGTGTAACTGCAACTCAAAGCGTTTTTTTAGGCATCAACTTTTGCATAACCACCTTATTGTTTATTGGACTGTGAGTGCTGTCAAAATGTGTCTGAGTGCATAGAATGGATCCAGCTGCTGCTGCTGACGTGTTGCTTCCACTGTGCAGCCGCTGTATTCAAGATGTAAGAGCGTGATGAAAACAAAATATATTTATTTTCTTTATTTTGCTTAGATAAATGTACTAGAAAAGCACCAGTGAAACAGTGAAAGCTATCAGTTTGGTCAAGTTCCCCTAACTCAGTGACTTAGACCTTTTTCTTGGCATCACTCACCACTTCAGTTCATATGTTTACGCTGCAAATATTTTGATTAGTGTTATGCATGTAGAAGACCTGCATTCCCATACAAGGGCTCAGTATATATAGGCCTTACATCAGTTTATACACAGCTGCAAATAGTGTGGAGTGGACAGGAGAGCTGAGCCATACCAGCTACTCACACCCAACGATAAGGTTTAGGTACTGTACAGTATCAGCTGGTTGCGGCGACCTAGTTCTCATACGGACAATCATACAAAAGCACACACTCATACACACACACACACACACAGATGTTCCCTATAGATGGCTGTCTGGTTTCTGGTCCAGTCTGAACCAATAGAGAGTTGTTGCACCACTGAACAGCCTCAGCTGCACATTTAGTGACCTCTCTGCTCACTCATGGGACGTTACTATGACAGATGAGGTTTATGTTTTTTCTGAGATATATATATTTTTAAAATTATATATATATATATATATATATATATATATATATATATATATATAATGTGTGTGTGTGTGTGTTAAGTAATACCTTTTAAGCAGAACGTAAATCCCACATTTGTATAACTTGTCAGTCATACACTCACACATTCTTCTCTCAGGCTCTTGGAGGCATTAAAAAAATATCTCCAGCAGTTAACATTTCTTTTTCATTTTCTTTCATTTCTTTTTATCTTTTTGAGCTCCACATCATGTGTGACAGCAGTCATTCTTGGCTGCTTGACAGATGATCTACTTCACTGGCCATTTTTGGAATAAAGATGTTTTCACGAACAGAAAGAAACGTTGCATGAGCCTTCAGAAGCTCCTGCAGGTTAAACTGAGCTAACAAAACACTTTCAGGTCTGACTAACTCTCACAGACACACTATAGACAGACTTGAAAACACTTACTAGCCCTACAACATTAAGGCAACACGCAACCCATAATGCAACACTGGTACTCTGTTGTTGTGAATATGAAATTGTCTAGTTCTCGAATATAAGACCACACCCACTTTTTCAGACATATTTACCAGAAAGAAAAAAAAACTAAATATACAAATATATATATATCGTCTTGTGGTTGCAGTGATTCACAATTGTTGAAAAACCTATTTTACAACACGTTTTATACCACCATTGACTGCTGACTCCTCACTCCTCTTAACCGGCCTGTAGGGGCTGCAAGTGATCAACAACTGCAGCAAAAGACACTTCCAGTAATCAGCTAAGCTAAAAACAAGTCTGTTGCAGGCCTCATTTTTGGCCTTTGTCAAGGCTCAAAAACTGACATCCATAGAAACGTTTGGTCTCATCTTGAACTGGAGCATCTGCAGATTAATTCCATACCCAATATGTTATGATCCACTAAAATTAGGCACCATATGAGATGAATAAATCCCAGTTTTTGCTAGCTTTGCCGCCCTCTTGACTGTAAGGGAGCTGGGAGGGACAACTGAGTGGGATTCATCTCTTCTTTGCTTGAGAGGGGAGAGGGAGGTAGAGAGAGGTTTTATTTTGTGTGTTGTGTTATAGCAAAATGTTCTGAATGAATAACAAAATGTTCTAAATAAATAATTGCTTTTTTTTTACATACAATATATTCTTTAGCTCTATTTTATACCTGTACAGTAGTTATTGTTTTCATGCAGGATGGAATTGACATTTTACCTGCTACACTTAGCCACACTAGCAAATTCTTTTCCTGTCTACCTCCAAAAGTAATGAATACTTAAGTTAAACAAATTGGGCACACACAAGACATTCTTTTTCTTTCCTTCAGGTGCTTTTGACAGACAGTGACTGAGTGCCTGTCCTATTGTTTCTAACCCACAGGTGCCTTCATGCTACCATACTTTATCATGCTGGTGTTCTGCGGCATTCCTCTCTTCTTCCTCGAGCTGTCCTTTGGTCAGTTCGCCAGCCAGGGGTGTCTGGGAGTCTGGAAGATCAGTCCTATGTTTAAAGGTTAGTGTTAATGTGTGTGTGTGTGTGTGTGTGTGTGTGTGTGTGTGTGTGTACTTGTGTGTAGTATCAGTCACATAATCAGTATGAATATCTGTTTACATTTTTCTGATTTTCTGTCACTACTGATCTAAAGATACAAAAGTATCTCAAGACAGAAAGATCACAAACTTTCACCCAGTTCTAACAGGTCACTTACGTACCTAAAAATGATAAACTGAGACTTGACAAAGAGGAAGGAAGATGGAATTGTTATAAGTTTAAGTGTTAGATTAGATTAGAAGTGAGTTTATTATAAAGGATTCATATTTAGCAGCTTGTTACTGAGAGCTGGCTTCAAAAATAACAGTCGGTTAGAACTTCAATAGTAAGATGCCAATTCTAACAAGTATACGTCTGCAATTTGCATTATATTATATCTAATGTTCCTCCTCTGTATTTTCACCATCCTATCCTCTCCTCCTCCCCACAGGTGTAGGCTATGGCATGATGGTGGTGTCCACCTACATTGGGATCTATTACAACGTGGTCATTTGCATCGCCTTCTACTACTTTTTCATGTCCATGACAAACTTGCTGCCGTGGACATACTGCAACAACCCCTGGAACACGCCGGACTGCAGCGGGGTGGTGAGCAGCCCGCTCAACAGCAGCCTGGCAAACGCTACCAGCAGCCTGGTAGCAGGGGTCTCTGAGGTAGTCAACCGCACCAAGAGGACCAGCCCCAGTGAGGAGTACTGGAAGTAAGTCCTGGGAGTACATCTTGGTCATGGGGTGACACTCTTACTGGATAAACATGTAATGAATGCATTTGTATTTTTTTATTTGTGAAATCAGACAATGGCTTCTTTATTGATCCATCCTAAGCAATGACATCTTGCTTTATTTTATAGTAAATGTCCGTAAATTTTCCTCCTCAGTGGCCAGGCTCAGTCCTACGAGGATGCAAAAGCATGAATTGCACCCTCAGTTTAATATTTTGCACCCTCAGTTGAAAATGCCAACTGCAGCGTGGTAGATTATAAGTGCATGGACTGTGTGGGCGTCTTCATGCGCACCTGCTATTTTGGTTCATGTATGTACAGCAGCACACCGTGCAAAAGGGCTGAGTGAAGGTGACTATAGATCAGCAGGTGTGGTGATTATTAAATACTCTCTCAGCCAGTCACATCACTGCTCTCATAGCTCTGAGACAGTTGTGTCAGTCACAGTTAAACATGATAAAGACAGCTCAACAACCGGAAAGCTTCTCTTCAGGAAATGTCTGGACAGTTCAGAGCGTCATGACATGAACACACATCACCACAAATCTGCACCCAAAGACAGATGGAGTAGTTGTTTTTAATCAGTTATTTAGTATAATACCAATAAAAATAAAGAAATTGATTTGGTGAAGCCGTTTATATGATTATATTGGACTGACACTACTTCAGCAATAATTCTAGTGTATCTCACCTTGTAAATGGTCACATAGTTTAGTAATTAATGGTACACAACAGCGTTTGCACTGCAATGTGTCTCAAGAATAAAACATGAGATGCTACTTTTGCTGGAAAGTAAGTTGGAAAAGAGGCTATGATGAGCCCTGGTAACTCGATGTCTTCTTCATAAAAAGCAGAATATCGAGTTATAACCAACCGGTCTGATGTGTGTAGAGGTGTGTGTGGTTATTTTGTAGCAGCCTGGTGACATCGGGTGATTTAATGAAGGTAAACACAGTGAACAGCTGTGCGTAATGGCACTGTGCTCTGGCACAGCACTTCTCAGAGGCTGCGGATTCATCGACATATCAGTCCTGCTGCCTTTAGATGCTGCAGGGATTTAATGAACTGAAGGAGAAGCTCCTCGTACAGTATAAAGCAGCTGTGGTCAGCAGATACTGTAAGAATCACCCACATTCATTTATAGATCAGTGCAGACTGATTTACTGACTTTCCTGCTTTAACCACATTGTGGTTGGAGAGTGTTTAATTGAAATAAATAATTTATATTTTAAGCATTGATCTGTTGTTGCAGCACATTTGCGGCAAGTATTTAGTTTGAAACACAGGCGCCTGATAAACTAGCCTACTGTATCAGTAGCCTGTTGACAGAAACAAAGGGATTTTATGAGGATGACGTATGACTGCAGCATTCTTCTATAATCATATGTCATTGTTCCATTTTAGCAACAGCTTAAATATTTTAACTTTTAGCGCAAAATTACGTTTTTTGTCAAAAAACATTGGGCAAACAGTGTGGCTAATCAACATTGTCAGGAAATGAAAATATGAAATATCTTAAAAATGCCAAAAAAAAACACTGGAGGGGGGCTTTAACTTAGTTTGATCTCCAAACGTAAGCTACGGGAATTTTTTCAAAAGGTTTTTTTAAGTTTATACCGTCACTATAGAAACCTTTCAAAATTTCTCTCTTCACTCTTCTTAGGTTTGGCCAAGTATCAGTTTTCAAATACACGCTGTTATATAAGTTGTATAAGTTATGCAAATAACCTCTTTGGACTCAGTTTTGTAGGCCTATCGTACTTGAAACAGAGGTCAAAATTGATTTGAACCAGTAAGATCAGCTTCCCTCAAACATGCCTCGTGTTTGCAGAAAGTATTCAAATATTTGGACTAGATTGGAAGTACAGCAGCTTTGGGACAGTTTGGGACAGCGTCATCAGCAGTGACATGCAGGAGCTTTCCCATATAACAACTGTTCAATATTTGAAACAACTCTAAGGGCTCTATTTTAAGAGATCAATGCTAGGTGAAGTGCAAAAGGTCAATGAAGGCGCATCCAAGTCCACCTGCTACAAGCAAAATATACTAAATCAGAGGGAAGTGGTGATTATTTATCCTCTTAGTCATATTACATCTCGATGAGATGGGATGAGAACAAGAGTGACAGGAGGGGGAACCTTTAATTGTCAAGATTTTCCACTGTGAACTGTCCCAGGTTGTTCACACCTAAATGGGGAGAGCACAGAGCTACTCTGTAACCAACCAATTTCATGTGGCAAAGCACAGAAGTTGCTGTGGTCATTTACAGCAGCTGGATGTTGGTTGCACATGACTTAATCAAGGTACCCACAGCGAATCAATGTGTATGATGGCTCTGCATTTTGACACAATTTTCCAATTAAATGCCACAGATAAAACACACATCTATCCTGCTGCTTTCAGCTGGCTGCAGGAATTTAATTAACTGTAGATAAAGCCTTTCTTACAGTGTAGAAGCAGTCGATACAGGTCAGAAATTAACCATTAATCTTCAGCTCAGCACAGACGGCTTTGCCTGTTATATTTAAATTAAACTTGCATTGTCAATCTTGTCGATTGTCGATGTGACCACTGGTTAGACATTCCTGCTCCATGGATATTTATTCTCAGTGTCGAAGAGTCAGTTTGCGCCTGTCCTCCCACCGTTGGGGTTTGTGTGCTGTGCTGGGCATTAAAACACCAAAGGGTAGGGCAAAATGTATTTCAAAGTCAGGACAAAACCATAAATGAGAGCATAATTTATCAAACTACACATCTTATTACATTTTATTACAACACATCTGTCATAACTGTTTTCTTTACTAAGGTAGAGGTTTATTATTATTAGTAGTAGTGCTGCTAAAGGTACTGCATAGGTGTAAACATTAATATTTTAGCAAGAGATAACACTCGTATAGTATAGAAAGTCGCAGAAATGTGCAGAAAGTAGTTTTGAATGCAATCTATTGAAGGGAAACAATAACATTCTTTCCCACCATTCATTCAGTCTATCAAATTGTAGCATTCTTGAGAAAGTGTGAAAGACTTTCAGTGGCATTGTGGCACGGAAAATCGCCCTTCCACTCTCTGCATCCCAGAGATTAGATGCAGCCTCGCCTCTGAACCTATACACACCTGCTAAGGTTAGAAGCCCTGTGAAGGCACACAGGTCAATCTCATCCATCCTTCTCCAGTTGTCTCCATATTTACAGCAACCCTCCAAATTTGTCATCTCCAGGATGATTTTTTCGACGGCTGGTGTGATTAACATGTAGAATGTTGAGGTAATATCCTGGGTATTGGCAACTGCATGTCTTGTGGGCTCTGGAGTCATCCTTATGACATTTTGTGCTGCCATCCTGCCCTGGTTGTCATATGGTGGCAAAGACATGTTTTCTGTCTGCTGATGAAAGAATTATTGTGTGAAGTTTTGGGTGTGAAGTGTGAAGCTAGACTGATGTTGCTGTTTTGTTGGTTGCTTTGAAAATTTGAAATGTCTTCCTCCAGAAAGAGAGAAAAAAAAGACTCCAGACTGACCCTTAAATATGAAATATATAAAATATGTCTCTGTGTCTTTATCTCTCTCTCTCTCAGACACTACGTGTTGAACATCTCTGATGACATTGGGAACTTTGGAGAATTACGTCTCCCTATCCTGGGCTGCCTGGCTGTGTCCTGGTGTGTCGTCTTTCTCTGCCTCATCAGGGGCGTTAAATCCTCCGGAAAGGTCAGTCACACACACCCATACATATGCATTCTCATACATAGACACACAGGTATGACCACAAAACAGACATAATGTTCATACTGTACCTGCAGTGTGTCTCCTTATCTCATATACACATATACAGAGGCATTATTCACTCTCTTGTCACTTTGGTATCTTTTCTATGGAGAATGACCAGTTCCAGCAAATTTCACAGCATTGTGTAATTGTGTGTGTGTGTGTGTGTGTGTGTGTGTGTGTGTGATTATGCACGTGCATGTGAATTTCCAGGTGGTGTACTTCACAGCCACTTTCCCTTATGTCGTTTTGACCATCCTGTTCATCCGTGGCATCACCTTGGATGGAGCCATCAACGGTATCAAGTATTACCTGACTCCACAGTGGCAGAAAGTCCTTGATGCAAAGGTATTCACTGTAACAACTGTAAATATAGACACAAAGAGAGCAACCAAGACGCCACAGTAGTGAAGGACATACTTAGAAATTGACTTTTTCCCTCCTCTACTACTTATGACTGTGTGTGGGTGTGTTTTTGTAGGTGTGGGGAGATGCTGCATCACAGATTTTCTACTCCCTGGGCTGCGCTTGGGGTGGTCTCATTACTATGGCTTCCTATAACAAGTTCCACAACAACTGTTTCAGGTTGGTACTCCAGACAAAGACACACACGCATGGGTGTAGATTTGGGTATGGATGACCAATGTCAAGGTGCTCCTGAATTGTCCCTACCAGTATTTGTACTGATCTCAAATGATTTTGTCATTTTAAATCTACATAATATAAGATCTATGCAGCATTGCCAGGTTTGTGTTTTTTCTGTGAAAAGATTTCTATGAGAAAGAGACTGATATGGGGGATACCCGACTGGTAACCTTCAACTTCAAGCTGTATACGCGTTGGATTGCTGTGCTGCAGTAGTAATAGTAGATGATGAACGGTGTTGAATCTGAAGTTGTCAGTATTTATAGTTTAAATGTTTCAAACATCACCAAAGTTCTTTACTGGGCAAAACTATCATTAGTCACTTGATATTATATTTAATATTCAGGCGTTGTTTTTAGCTAATTTGTGATCATTGCTCAGACACGCTCATTTTATCAAACAACTTTATTACTGCAGCGGCTGTGGCTCAGGAGGTAGAGAGGGTCGCCCACTAATCAGAAGGTTGGTGGTTCAATCCCCAGCTCCTCCAGTCTCAGTCTGTGTGTCCAAGTGTCCTTGGGCAAAATACTGAACTCCAAATTGCTCCCAATGGCTGCGCCATCTGTGTGTGTGTGAATGGGCGAGCATAGAAACACTGTGGGGCGCTTTGGATAGGAAGCACTATATCGCTCCTGATGAGCAGGTTGGCACCTTGTATGGCAGCCTCTGCCATCAGTGTATGTATGTCAGGTGCTTTTTAAAGGTAAAGTGTCAGTAACTGCTGATCTAATATTTTATTAGAAACTTGATTTGTAGTCAAAATCAACAAACTGTAAGAACAGAGCTACAGAATCTCAGGTGAGGTTTGTCCTACAGCAGATAGTTGGTTTAAACAGAGCAGCACATTACTGACAGGTTATTATACATTTATTTTCTTGTAAAATTTATTGTGAAAATCTATCATGTTTCAATTTTAAATATTAATTTTAGTCTCAATTTTAATGATCAAATTAAATGTAAATACCTGTTAAAATCAGAGAAAGAAAACTTGATACAAGTCCTGTTTTGGACAAGTTATATTATTCTATTATTATTATTATTATTAAATACAGAGGGGGAAATAAGTATTCAACATGTCAACTTGTTTTTGATTAAACATATTTACAGTGCAACTATTCAGATGAAATCAAGACCAGACTTTGGTATTAACTCAATAAGGCAACATTCCAGTCATTAAAAAAATATATCAGCTGTGTTGCCTTATTGAGTTAATACCAATGTCTGGTCAAAATTGCATGTGAATAGCTGCACTGGAAATATGTTTACTGAAAAAAATGTCAATGTGTTGAATACTTATTTCCCCCACTGTACATAGTCAATATAGTAGACTTTTTGCAGATTTAAGCTCTTTATGTGTATATGTGTGTATATGAAAGAGAAAAGAGAGATAGAGAGCAAATGCACATACACAACAGTTTGTTTTGGCCTTCCAACAAAAATTTCCCTACCAAAGTTAAAACCAAACCTAAGGCCTTGCACACACTTCTATTTGTTTTCTAAAAGATTAAGTTTTTTTTGACAGAGCCAGGCTAGCTGTTTTCCCTTTCTCTTGTTCCCTTGTTGCTAAGCTAAGCTAGTCAGCTGCTGACTGTAGCTCCATATTTAATGGATAGATATGAGAGTGGTGTCAATCTTCTCATCTTACTGTCATCAGGAAAGCGTATTTCTCAAAATGTTGAACTATTCCTATTAGAGAGTGCCAAAAACTGCAGTTCCTCAAATGGCCACTTGAGGCTGGCTCCAGAAGCAAGTCAATCCCGAATGAGCTCCATGTTAAAATGCTGAACTTTACAGCAGAAATAAACATGTTTACAGCCTGGTACAAAAAAACGGTTTTGGTCTCTATAACATAATTTTCCTTTTCATGACAACTGTACGGAAGGGGGAATTTGTTTATAACTCACCCATTTAAATTTGATCAAGCCGTAAAGTTATGCATAATTAAGAACGTGGCACTTTGAGTGACAGGTTGCTAGCCGCTAGGTGGCTTGTTTCAGCAACCAGGCTTCATTCAGTCCGCGTCAGCTCCTCCTCTTCGCCCATTTTGGATTAGCTGGGAGTTAGGCGGTCAGGCACTGGATAGATAGATAGATAGATAGATAGATAGATAGATGAGTCCTTTATTAATCCCAAAGGGAAATTAAAATGTTACAGCTACCACATGACATCAAAATAAAAAACATTGAGGCAGGTAAAAGAAACAAATACAATTAAAGGCTAAATATATACAATAACTAAATTGATTAACTCAATATAACATATATAAAAATAGAATAAAACAAAATAGAATAGATACTAGAGATATATCCATAACTATACAGTAACTATAATATACTATTTGCAAGGTATCCTTAAAGTATAGGGATGGGCATTGGAAATTAGCAGTAGCTATAAATGCTGTGTTGCATTGCATTGGATAATTGCTGTGCAATTCTCTATGCATATTGTATCTGTCCCTACCAAATAAACATTAAAATGAAAATGAAATATATTTAGCATGTCAGCTTCCAGAAACAAAGACAACCTGATGACCATGCATGTGTGAATTTATCCACTTTGATTTTGAGTTTTCAGCAGTTACTCTGCTCTGTAAGCTTTAAGCTAAAGTTATAGCATTAAAATTACTTAAATTTGATGTGGCTGGATTTAACCCAAAAGCAATGCTGTGATAAGTGACGAGTGCCTTCCTCTGTGCGTGTGAATATGACCATGCTCATTTAGCATCAGGCTACACTGCTGCAGTGTTGCAGCAACACAGAGAAGCATCTTATTATATGCAGTAATCAGAGAAGGTACAGAGAGAGGGAAAGGAGACAAGTTGTTTTACGTTGTGCTGTCAGTGTGGCTAATGAGTCGGGGCTAAAGAGTGATGGAGAAAGTGAGAGGAGGAGGGTAAAATAGTCAGGAGCCAACTTCAAGGCTATAGGTCTAAAAAGAGAAGAGTGGGAGAGGAGAAGGTGAGATAAGGCGGGACAGGAGGAGGGACAGAGATAATGTTTTTTTGGACTTGTGTTAAGAGGCTGGTTGTACTGTGCTTGAACGCCAAGGGAGTGAGTGAGAAGCAGCTGAGAAGGTTAAGATGGAGGAGAGGGGACAGAGGAGGAGATAAGGAGAGGAAAAGATGTCATTTACTCTCCTGAGCTTGTCCACACATGCTGACGGAGTGAGGGCGTTGGGGGGGCTGGAAGGGGCGAGGAGAGGGTCTGAAGATATAATTTGTTCCTCTGCCAGCAGCTTGAGGTTGTGCTATCTGCGCACACAGCTGTACGGCAGCCTAATCAGCTTGTGTTCTGCAGCTCCGTCCCTGTGGAGTCGCTCTCTGCACTCCTGTCACACTACCAATTGGTGCACATGCAGAAGTGCAGACGGTGTCGGACGGAGCAGGGGCCTGTTGGTGGTTCGTGCGTAGGTGATAAAGGGATTGGCATCAAAGTCATCAAAGACATCCTCTGTGATAACTCTAACAGGAAATGAGAGGAAACACAGCAGTGTGCAACCACATAATCCCCTTGTTAAATCTGAACCAAGTCAAAGTTCAAGTCTGAGTAAACTCAGCTCACCTCAGGCCTGCTGAGGAAATCTCAAACTGAATCTTAAATTCTTCTGCCGTTACACAACAATGATTTGTGAACAGTAGTCCTGGACCAACACTACAATTTTCTGACCAATCATTTGAACATACTGTATGAATAGATGTACCAGTGGATTTTTGTGGACATATTGAACACAACTGAACTACATGGCTTGATTGAGCAAATTAATCTTGTTTTCTATGAATGCTCTGAGAAATTCATCCATTATGGTTTATGATTGTTCATTGGTGTTAAATTAAAAAGTTTGTGTGACAGTTTCTATGATTTTTAAAAAAAAAATTTAATATGTATAAATATACAGTATATACTGTCGCAATACGGCATCGGCTAGACGTAAGCAACGCCCACAACCTGTCTGAGACAGCTGTTAGCAGGGCAGAAGAATTATAAACATCTGCGCACCACCACTGCCTCTTCTTTCTTACAGGGAGAGAGCATATGGAGTATACAGAGCATGAGCATAAGAGCAACTAATGGACCAAGAGTTTTTTAAAAATGGTATTAAGTTGACAGACCTTAAAAAAAAACATCTGTAAGTGAAAAAGAGACAATTCCCTTTCCATGTGTATTTTTAGCTTTGAGGCTCAGGAGGTGGTGGGAGCATGATGGTAAGGAAGTTGATTTTAAGGATATTCATTCTCACATCTGAATTACATGTAGCTGTATACTGGCAAGTTTGTCCACTTGTCTGTGATTTTGATGTCTATTTCATAAAATGCCAGCATTAAAGGTTGCGTACTTTTTAAGAGGACAAACATACCGTTGTTATCCTCTATCTTTATCTCCAACCTGTACCAAGAAATATTGTTTTATAAAAAATAATAGTTTTTGTTCTGTATTCCCAGTCTCTAAGTTTAGTGATTGGATAGTTTGGTCAACACTTATTGATGCATTTACTGTATTACCTCGTCATGTCTGGTCATCATTTACTTTGACACATTTATACAAATTTAATGAAATTTCAAGTGTTCTTTCTTGTCGTATGATGTGGAAGATGGGTTAACAGAGGGGGGAGAGAGGAGAGGCAGTGAAGAATTAATCCCACAAAGACAGTGATGGGCAGTATTGTTAACAACAAGGCTAGATACAGTTGTTTTAAATTGCTTTACTTTTTCATTATTTTGGTCAGTCAATAAATTAATCAGATATTGTAATGCTGAAAAGGAAAGGTTATATTTACATTGGCTTTCAGCTATAATGGAATAGTTGTATGTTTAAGAAATACTCAGAAATTACTCAGAAATTTGTTTAATATCAAGTATTACCTTCTCCTGTCTTCAGCTCAGTAGCAACTGCATTTTAATATTTAATCTCATTTTGTTTTCCCGCAGTTTAATTAATGCTCCACGTTTTTTTTGTCTCTTTCCTACATACAGAGACAGCATCATCATCAGCATAACCAACTGTGCGACCAGCGTGTATGCCGGTTTTGTCATTTTCTCCATCCTGGGCTTCATGGCACACCACCTGAATGTGCCGGTGTCAGAAGTGGCCGACCACGGCCCAGGGCTGGCCTTTGTGGCCTACCCAGAAGCCCTCACTCTGCTTCCCATTTCTCCACTCTGGTCGCTGCTCTTCTTCTTCATGCTCATCCTTCTGGGACTGGGGACTCAGGTAAGGCTGGAAAACTGTACACTACACGTCATTCATGGGCTGTGCTTATACCTAAAATGAAGTATGACCTGCATCAACACTTAAATGTTACTTGTGTGATATTGTAAGTCATGTGGCTGAACCATGTTGGCATGATTAAAACTGCTCTGGAAAGACGTTTGTAATCACAGCTATGTGAATGTAAACAGTACATATCTGTCATCACATACACAGATACCTTTTCATTATCTGTATATAGAGATTATCAACTTTTTTTTCTTTGTAACTGATGTGGAGCTCTGAAAAATTTCCAACGATTTCCAGTCTACATTTCACACCGTCTTACTTTCAGTCTTTAGTTGTTGTTTGTCGCACATGTTGTCTACAGCTCCAGGCTGACACAATAAAAGGGCCAAGTGAGGTGTGAATTGAAATGAGACCTGACAGGAATTGTGTGCCTCGAGAACGCAGGGTTAGGTCTGATCTAGATCTGCAGATCTGCTTATAGATTGAGAAGGTTTACTTTCATTTTCGGGCAAAGGTGGCAGAGTCCATACAACTCAGGTCAACCTGCAAGCCAGGTTTTATTACAAGTAATGTTAATGCACAGTAATGTTTCAAGTGATAAGCTATATTCATTATAGGAATGTTGTGTAATGTGTTGTCATCACCTGTTCACATCATCAACAACTACAATATTCATGATTCTCCAGATGTTTTACATAGACTATGGTTAGACAAGTATGTATTTGCCATTATTTATTAGGTTTGAGTGCCAGGAATTGGCTTTTTTATGCCACACTCTACCTACTGATGAGTGCATATTTTTCCCTCTTTAACATAATGTTATAAATATTTGGTAACCTTTGGTAACAGTTCCATCTGCGTTTGATATGGTGAGTGTGTACAGCTAAAACTCACTATGTAATGGAGGAATATGTAGTCTAAACCAGAATACACTTATCAACTAAAGTCAGTTTCATTTCAAAAAAATCTATAAATCTAGTGGACATTGAATGCTGAACAGGGCTATCATAACTCAAAAGTGGGTATTTAAAATGTTAACATGGAGAGCCGGCTCCAGTGGAGGAAAACATTTCTGGTACCTCTGTTCAATTTAATCCATCCACCTTTCGTCCCTTTGTGTTCACTCTTTTTTTAGTTCTGTCTGCTGGAGACACTGGTGACGGCCATCGTTGACGAGATCGGCACAGACTGGATCATCAGGAACAAGACCGTAGTCACACTGTCAGTGGCCGTAGCTGGATTCTTACTGGGAGTGCCACTAACAACACAGGTGAGTCCCAAACACATGCAGATCATGCCTTCAAATGCCAACTTGTTTTCTCTCATGGAGATGCAGTTTTTGACTCATTCCCTGTTTCTGTGTGCAGGCAGGAATCTATTGGTTGCTACTGATGGACAACTACGCTGCTAGTTTCTCTTTGGTCATCATCTCCTGCATCATGTGCATCTGCATCATGTATATTTATGGTAAGGATGGAAATAGGCTGGTGCTTAAACTGTATATTGGCCTTGAGAATTTATGAAGAACTTCAAACATACTTCATAAGAACATATTGCCTGCGTAACTTGCAATTTTGGGTTTATCTATCTTGGTGGTCAACTTTTCTTATCTCTGCAGATGATTGGCCATATCTAGACATAATGATTCCATAGAAAGATAGTTTCAGCATGGCTATAATAGAGTCTGAAAGCAGAAACATTTTCTGTCACCAGAACATCAGCTGTAAATGTCAAGCAAGAATGAAACAAAATAAGGAGACAGGTGCATCAAAGAGGAAAGTTCATCAAAACAGGACAAACTTGAATTTTAAAAATGATTTAGACATGAAAAGATAAAAACACGACTATTTCAAACAATTACTTTCCTCAACATTTTTTGAATGTGGTGCTTGAATGTCTGATATGAAGGCAGACAAAGTTTATCATGGAAGTTTTTCCAAGGCCAGGATGCATACTATGAAATTGCAGTTTTACCAAGTTCTGAGCACTCTAGGGACACTGAAGATTATCCATCTAGATGATCTGTTCTGATAGATGTTTGAAAACATGGGAAAGTAGGACAGGATGTTTAATAAGGAAATGTACATATGAACCTTTCAACATATTTTGTGTGAGGTGCATCCAATTAATATGTATAAATTACAGTGATTAATTCATCATTATAATCCGTTCCATGTGATTGACTAAACTTGAAGGAAACCAGATACAACAATCAATCACAAAATCACTCCTGGGATGCTTTAAAATCAGATTGAACATATAAAAAAGTACAATCAAATTTAGGATTTACCTAAAGGTGAAGGTCTGAATGCAGACCAGGAACTAGACACACTGCACTTTGGCTCTACTGTCATATTCATTCATTCATTTTTCAAAGACACCCTGATTACAATACAAATATAAAAAATAACAAACAATAAAAGCAATATATAAAAGCAATAAAACACATAATATGAAACATATTAAGGCAATAAAAGCAATATATGCACATAAAAGTTAAAGCTCAATTAAAACACACGCATTCACACTGCCCTATGTCAGCTAAAAGAGATTTTAAATGATTAAAAGGGATTAGCTCGTCTAATTTTACTATCTTCTGCCAGTTCCAAGTTTAATATTTAAAAGCCAGTTTCCCTATCTCAGTGCTAACACGTTGATTTTCAAGGACCAAAAAGTCTTGGGACCTAGTGCAGTGTGAAATTGAACTAAAATTAATAAGACATGTCAGGTACCCAGGAAGTTTGCCAAGGAGAGCTTTGTATATAAATAGGATGCAGTGCCGTTCTTTTCTCACTGCCAATGACTGCCACCCAACTTTCTCATAAAGAATGCAATGAATTCTGAAGCCATCCCCAGTTATGAACCTACGGGTGGAATGATAGACTGCATCGAGAGGTTTAAGAGTAGAAGCTGAAGAGTGCATATAAATTACATCACCATAGTCAATAACAGATAAAAAGGTTGACTGAACAATTTGCTTTCTATAATTCTTGGTAATACATGCCTTATTTCTATAAAAGAATGCCAGTTTTGCTTTTAAAGACTTAGTCATTTCATTGATATGTTTTTTGAAGTACAGCTTCTTCATCTATCCAGAAACCAAGGTGTTTATAAAAGGATACTCTTTAAATTGGTGTCCTGTTAAGTGTAGTAATATTTACTTCCATGATACTATAAGTTGGTTTTCTAGAAAACAGCATAAATTTTGCTTTATATGAGTTTAACAGTAATTTAAGATCAATTAATGTATGCTATACAGCACAGAAATCAATATAATAATAATATAAATAAGTTTTGAACAGCCCAGGCAGCAGATGGCACTTTTGTATAGCATAATGTATGTAATAGCAATGTATATATTATATGTTATATATATAATGTAAGTGAGCCTAAAATGGAGCCCTGTGGCACACCTTTGTTAACACTCCTAAAGCTTGACATATAGCCGTCAGCCACAACAGCCCTGAGTTCTACCGCTGAGATAATATTCAAACCAATTACAGGACTTTTCATCAAATCCAATAGATTCCATGTGTTTCAAAAGAATTTGATGGTCGACAGTATTGAAAGCCTTAGATAAATCAATGAAAAGGGCAACACAATCCTGCCTGTTATCTAATGCACTAGCAACATCATTCAAGACTTTTGATTCTCCTATCACAGTACTATGCCCAACTCTAAATCTTGATTGATATGATTTTAAAATTGAGTGTTGATCTAAGAATGTTCTCACCTGATCATTTACCAGTTTCTCTAAAACTTTAGCTAGACACGATGGTTTAGAAATTGGTCCATAATTATTTAGCAACTAAAAATGGAGCTGCTAATAGTAAAAGCCTCGGCTCTAACTGATCAGCCCCAGTGGACTTTTTTGGATTAATAGAAGGGCATTAAACACTTCAAGATTTGTAAAAGGCTTCAATGGAAAGGTCTGAGTGCCTAATTTGTTTGCCCAGCAAGGTTCACTATGATCCAGCATTTTCAAATGAATAACCTGCAGTAGGACTATGTGATAATGATTTAACTGTTTTCCAAAAATTTTCTGGATTTCCTTTACTTTCAGATAGTGCAGAGACATAAAATGATTTATTTGGCTTTTCGAATAATAGTGGGACAGCTATTACGTTGTTGACGAAAATATTGCCGATCTGAGGATGATTTAGTTGTTCGTGCCATCCCTTTCAAGCATTGTTTTTGACTCTGAATTTTTCTTAAAAGGCGCATACTAGTCTGCAATGGAATTAAATGTTTTTATAAAATATTCCAGGGCCAAGTGTGGATCTGGAATTGCCATGGTAAACCCAATTTCACTGTAGTACAAATCAAACAAAAATTCTTGTTCAGCAAAGAGTTTAAAATTCCTTTTGACAGTGATACTTGGTTTGGATCTTTGTAACTTTGTGTCACGGATGCATGCAGTTGGGCAGTGTTCACTGAAGTCAAGAGGAAAAACACTACTAGATTTATAATGTTAGGGTCTATTGGTCAAAATAATATCTAGCAGTGTGGCCTTACCTGCCCTTTTTGGATCTGGCTGAGTAGGGGGAGAAGTAAGATGTGTGAGATTGAAGTTATTGCAGAGATTTTTTAGATTATCAGAAGTGTCAGTTAACCAATTAATGTTCATATCACCCAAAGTAAGAAGTTCTGAATTTTCATAGCTGGATATCAATTTAAATGAACGATTTATCGTACCCACAGGTACAGAGGGCCAATGATAAAACCCAATAACTAGTACCTTTCCAGTATTATTTTTCCCCAGACAAACACTTACAGCCAATAGTTCAAAACATTTCGGCTTAGAAACAGAGGTAACGACAGAGACAGATAAACAACTTTTCACAAATGGCAATGCCTCCTCCCTTAATAGGCTTGATTTGCTTCCTTCTGTGGCAAGCAAACAGTCCAAATCATGATCAGGTTATTAAAATGAACACTCCTGTGATTAGTCCAGTGATAGTCAGGCTGGAATTACTGGAATATTAAAACCAAGCGGAGTGTGATAAAAATGGGTCGGACTCACAACCCATGGGCAGCAGGGGGAGCTAGTAGTACAAACAGGAGGCAAAGAGGTCACTGGGGGCGAACAGGAGTAATCAGTCACCGGTGTGTAGTCCAGAGCTGTAGTGCATATATGAATTTATTAATGAATTTATTTATTTGTTGTGTCATGCTATTAAAATGGTCCACCTCATATGGGATTACATGACACACAAATAATACCACATTTAAAATGAAGACTTGTACATATTGTTGTCTGATATTAAAATGAGAAAGGAAGCAATGAGCAATCAAACCTTGATTTTCACCTGGGATGACTTATTTTTTTATTTCAGGTCACAGGAACTACTTTAGAGATGTTGAGATGATGCTGGGCTTCCCTCCTCCTCTCTTCTTCAAAGTCTGCTGGAGATTCATCTCCCCCGTCATTATCTCTGTAAGTGAACACACATGCAAACCACACCTTGGTTCAGCAATCTGAGGGACGTTGAGTGTTCTCAACTTTCCTGTGTTGCTGACACATTGTTCGGGACCTGACCTACATTTGAGCTGCCATCTACACTAATCTGTTTGGCTGCTGTTGGCTTTGTTTCCAATATAAACCTCTAAAAGCAAATCTTTCTGACTGGGAAATGGACACATGCAGCTGCTATCAATGGTATTTCCCAAACAGACGTATTAGTCCACTAAGCTGCTGGGCCAACCAAGAAATTCATTGTTGTGGATTACTGGTCAGATTTCTGGCACTTTTGTTCTCTCTTTCATTTCACTACACAGATTAATGCTCTGCTCTCCAGGGCCTCTGCTAGAACTGTGACTAAAGCTCACTGCTGTTGGCTACAGTCAGGATTTATAATCATAATTATGTACAACTCTCAGTTTCCTGTAAAAAAAACTCACCTGCTGTACAGGAAGTGATGCTTTTTACTTTTACAGAAGCAACAGCAGCCATTTATTAAGAATAATTGTAACCAGCGTAGGGACCACTTAACACTTTGATTAACACTAATTATTGTGGTATAGTGTATTTTAAATGTCAGTTTGAAACTGATTGTGAACCTATCCTTTAATATGTTTTTGTTATTTATATTATATGATTATTATATTTATAAGTGTTGTACAGGCCACTCACCAAACACAATTTGTAGATTACCAATGGGATATGTTACAGGTATTGAAGGAAGACACTTTTAACATAAAACCCTCATTTAAACCTTTTGTTCACTTTTTAGTTGTCATCTCCCACCTCTCCATATTTTTAGATAAAGTTAAATTTCCATCAGCTTTGTGCCTGAACACCTGCTATAAATGATCAAGGCCTTACTCATTTACTGTGTCTTCTGTCCCCGCAGTTCATCCTGATCTTCACAGTGATCCAGTACAAGCCCATCACCTACAATGACTACGTGTATCCCGGCTGGTCCCTGGCTATTGGCTTCTCCATGGCTTTGTCCTCAGTGATCTGCATACCCATCTACGCCCTCTACAAGATCTCAAGGTCCCCAGGAGCTACCTTCAGAGAGGTAACATCTCTGCTTTAAAATGAAGCTCATATAAACATTGTGGTTTTGGAAGAAGAAAGAAAAGTAAATGATAATACCTGACAATACCGCCACTTGGTGTCTGGTGGTTTGCCTCAGCATGAAACACACATTGTGGAACTCAATGCCACATTTTTGCTCTTTTGTTATCATATACAGCACATACAGTATATATTTCCTATACCTTATAACTTAGCTGTTGCTTGCTTTACTTGGCAACATGTAGCCCAGCTAAACACCAAACAACTGCTAGCAGAAAAAGTTTTCACACTGGCCTCAGCTAGCACAAGAGTTTTAAATTTCTGTCCACCTTCTGTCCAATAGCTAAAGTGGGTTAAGATTTCAAATTTAGTTTTTCTTGTTGTTCTTGTTTTTCTTTGTGATAACTAGGAGGAACTAATTTATTTACATTGTGATATTGAATTTGTATTTTTCCTGAAATTGGCAACAAATACAATTAAAGCTGCACTTATTGATATTTTTATAAAACAATGTCTCTAATGACTGTGTAAAATAATATAAAAGGGGTCGGTCATAGTGACAAGCCTACAGAGAATTATCACCTAACTCTGCCATTCCTCTTAGCTTTTCAGAGCCTTTTAGTGCCTTTGAGCTCATTGTTTTGGTTTTCTGGCCCATAAACTCCTCTCTGAAAAACTTTCTGCACAGCACCAAACAACCAGCTGGTGAACATAGTGAAGCATTTAGCATCTAAAGAGGCAGATGTTTTCTTCAGGACTTATGGAGACAATAATAGAGCTAAAAGGATTTGTCACTTGACCAGAAACACAACTCTAAATGCTAATGTTGTGCTGTGTCTGCTGAATGTTTACATTTGTCTTAAACTTGGCAACATGTACACTTAACTATGAATATACAATATATTATTATGGTGTTTTTAGAGCTAGCAGCTTAATTTAAGTCTAATTATTTAATTATTTTTTTGGTCTTGTTTTAATATCTTGCATAGAGTTTACAATGAACATTTTGATCCCTCTCTCTTTCTCTGTATCTCAGCGGTTGAAGTACGCATGCCGAGCACATCCAAAGTGGGGCCCTGCCCTGCAGGAGCACCGGACAGGCCGCTACGCCCCCATGGCCTCCGAAGACACTGTGGAGGCTCGTCCCCTCAAGGAGAAAGAGGAGCTGAAGGAAGAGCTGAAGGAGGAGGAGAAGGAGAGGAAGGATGAAATCAGCCTCACCATCCAGGGAAGCAACGGCTCCACCAACACACACAACAACCCCAACCCCAGCGCATAGACGGCACCCCCGCTCTGTCAAGCGCCACCGTCACCATCTCCTCCTCCTCTTCCTCCCCTCTCCTCCCTTCTCCTCAATCCGCACCCCACTTTCCCACAGTCCTCTGTGGGGGAGATCCCATTCGCTGGAGACCTTTACATATTGTAAGGGCTTATTATATCTATCCTAACCTCTTCTATCTATCTGTGTGTTGTCTCTAGATAAACAAAAAGAAAACGAAAGGAAGAAAAAATTGGGTCATCGTCCAAAAGATGTGCGTGTATGTTAGTGTGTGCGTGTGGATGGGTTGTTAATTTGTTCCACATAATTTAATAATGCAGTTTGTTTTTCCTTTCATTTTTTGTAAAACTTGTATATGTCCTCTTCATATGCAGTTAGAGGTACTGTAGATTGTGAAGCTGCATGTGTTTGTTTTGTGCATGCAGCGTCATAGAGACACACACTGTTCTCCTTTATTCTGTTAGCCGGGTCTGTTTGAGATTGGTGACTTTCTAGCAGCAGTGCCAGTGGTTTGACAACTGGAGACTTGTTGTGATGTGATACACAGTGGTGCTGTAATAATAGAGGAGGGGGGGGGCGAACTGTGTCTGTTCTGGCCAATTTACAGTTTGATGATGCTGGAAGGTGGAAAAAAAGCTTGATTCTGTGGCCAGAAAAAGAGGCGGATACACTCATTCACACTCATACATTCACACTATTGTACATTTTACAGCACACAGTGACCTCAACTATAGTTGATCTCAGCTTAAGACTAAGCCTGTTGTTTTTATGCTGCTTCTCCTATTAAAAAAAAAAAGTTATACAAAGCACAAATATTTAACAAACGCCCAAGATGGCAAGTGACACTTAGGGCTGATTTTCTGTGGAAATTTCCTCCATTTGTAACTTTTTTTTCTCCACTAAAGCTGCTTAACCTTTGAAAACTCTGCAGAGAAATGTCAGTGAACTTTAACTGAAACTCTGCCTCCGCATTCACACACACAATCATACACACACACACACAAAGCGTATTTGTTTCCAGTTTTTGTGACAGAAGAGATCCCAGTGCCCATTTCTCAGGGTCCAAGTGAAGTTAAACGTTGTGGTTTGTTGTTGTTCCTCGCCTGTGGAAACCTTGTCTCATAGTAAGGTGGCCTGTTAAGATTACAGGGACAGAAACCGCCGAACCTTTCTTGCTGTCTAAAAAAGGCTACACATTCATGTATGCGCGCGCACACACACACACACACACACACATACACACACACACACACACACAAAACAGGTGGATGCAACTCTGTTTATAGAAGTGCCATCTCTTCTCAAGTCTTCCAGGCATTCTGTTTAAGTGAAATGCATCTTGGGATGTGGTATATGGAGGATCCAGGCTCGAGGAGGTAGCTAGTGAAAGGATCACAGGTGTGTATCTTGTCGTCGTCTGTGTCTCCCATGGGTTGTAGCAATCTGCCCCGTTAAGGCATGTTACCAAAAACATTACCTAAGATACCTGAGTTCTGCACGTGTTTTTGGTAACATATATATAAATACATATATATCTCAGAGAGACTGGTATGATGTCAGTCTCTTACAGTCAGTGGAACCTTTAATGTATTTACAGTCATTTTGTTCTGAGGCTCTGAGCCAAGCTGTGCTGTGACTGATGGAGAGACGGAAAGCAGAGAGATGCAGCTTGTTTCCAGAAGAAAACAGAATAAAAACAGTCATCTTAAATGAATTATGTAGTTTTAAATGTAGCTGTATAGTATCGTTCTCTTAATAGAATTCTCCTTTTTACCTCTCATTATTGTAAAGTAACTTAGTAAATAATTATAAAGACAGCATATGTTTATTTTGTACAAAAAATAAAAACTACAGAACCATAATTAACCATGTTTACCATTCCTCATCTGTGACTTGATTTGTTGATCTGTTTTGTTGGAGGGTGTGATAGGATAGAGAGGGGGTGTCTTTAGCATGCAGGGTTGTGTTTCTCTAAAGTGATTGGAAGGTTTGTCCAGGTTTGATACTGAGGTAGTGTGGCGGCAAAGGTTCAGTGGCGAAAAGATCACGTCTGTGCCACATGTTCCTTTTGTCTTTCCATCCTAAGATGCTTTGTTGGACACTTGCTCAGGTGGTGGCGAGATGCTTTTAGCTTCACAGACAGGGAGGATGTTTGGGGATTGCATCAGGTCTGACTGTGCTATTTCTTCATATTGTAGTTTCAGTTTCTTTGTATGTGAGCTGTCAAATAATCAAATCTGGAGAACTAGAGGGCTATGATATCAGTATGAGCATGGAACATATTCACATAATATACAATATTTTACAATATATTGTATACAGCATATTTATATCTAGAGAGACGTAAAGGAATTGTTTGACATTTTGAGAAATATGCTTATTCACAAGAGTTAAATAAGATCTTTACCAGTCTCATGTTTGAACAGTAAATGAGTAGCTGGAGTCGGCAAGCTTGTACTAAGCTAACCAAGCTTAGCTTAGTACAAAGACTGGAAACAGGGAAACAGCTAGCCTGGCTCCGTCCAAAGGTAACAAAATATGCCTACCATCTAAAGCTCACTACTTAACATGTTATATCTCATTTGTATAACATGTTAATTAGTGAGCGTTAGAAGTACTGACAGATTTATTTTGCTATCTTTGGACAGAGCCAGGCTAGCTGTTTCCCCCTTAATGCTAAGCTAAGCTAACCGGCTGCTGGGTCCAGCTACATATTTAGCGTACAGACGTGAGAGTGGTATCATCTTCTTAACTAACTCCTGGCAAGAAAACAAACATTTCCCAAAATGACAAACTACTTCTCTAAGGAGATATATATGTCCATACTTGCCAGGGCTTTGTTTTTAAAAGTATCAAAGCACAACTTTCAACATTCTTTCCTTTTCTCTCACCACTACAATCATGGATTGGATGGTGATTTTTTTTTTTCTTTAAATCAACAGTGCAGTTGCTCCAATAATCCACAAGATGGGGTGATGCTGACACTCAGGGTAGTAAATGCACAACAGAGGTCTAAATGTGAACTAAATGCAAACAGCCCAACAGACACAAGACTGAGAGTGTTAATGAAGAAAGCTACAAAGACGGAGAGGCCGGTGTAAAGCCGTGAGGATGTTTAAAGGATGTCTGAAACAAGCACACAATTCTAACCAGGTTATTAACAGGCTTTTGTACAGGAAGGTTCTCAGATGGTAGAAACATATACTGGCTGTTTCCATCGATGGAGAATTGTTTTAATAGGACAGATGCCTTCTAGCTTTAGTTGGAGTTGTTAGTTTGGTCTGTTTCTGATTAATTCCTAAACTATTCATACCACAATACATATGACATATTTTGTAATAATGTATGTTTTTAATTGAATTCCTGCAAAACCAGGTGCTCTATGACACAATACTTTACCAACATCTTCTCATCTATTATGTTGTGTTGCTTCCTTTGATAAGAAATTCCAAGTTAAGGAACGTTAGACTTTCTAAATTAAGTTCTTTTTGCTGAAAAAAAGGTGAATATGAACTTATTATTCTCGGTATATATCTGGACAGCTCGTAGCTCAGACTGTTTCCTGTTTGTGATTGCCTGTCTCGTGTGTTAATGCTGTAGTAAGTGAAGCTTAGCTGCTATGTTATCATGCTATCTCTCTATATATCCCAACCCTCTCCATCTCTGCTGGCCCCACAACTCTTCCTCCCGTTGTACAGTAATGTAAAAAAAATCTATAATCGGACTGTGTGTATGTGCGTGTTTATCTTTGCTTTTATTTTTTGGGGGGGCGGTTAAGTGTGTTTTTGCGGGTGGGGGAGGGGTATTGTTTTGCTTTTGATTTGTCATTTTTCTTGTAGTGTAATGTAGACAATGTCAGGTGTATTGTGTACTATGTGTGTAGTGGATTAGCTCTTACTGCTGAGTCTGCATGTAGAGCAGGCGTAGTGTCATTATTGATGTCAATGTACCTCTAATCAGAACTAGCCAAGTCTTATTCTGCTAATAATATACAGTCTATCTTTTAAAAAACTTTTTTGTACTAAAAGAAGAGAAAGAAAATGACAGTATTTTATCTTCAGATTTTAATCATTGTTTATCCATGTTCTATGACACTATTTTTTGTTTGTTTTTGAGGTTGTATTCATAGAAAAATAAGATAAGGTCAGCTGATATTAAAAGCATTGCCAAACAAAAAGCTTTGGATCGAAACTTGAACTACAAAAGAATGGTTAGTTTTTACTGTGAGCTCTGGTGTAGATGGCGGCTGCAGCTACATGACGATGCTTCTTTTTTTTTTTTTTAAAGAAAAAGAACAGCATTGCTGAAAGCTATGTTTTACATGGTGCAGAGGCAACAGTCATACACTAAATTGTTCAACAAGGTCTTGTATGTGAGAACCACAGTGCATCTCTGTTTACCTTGAACTTTTTGTGGCCCTTAGCCCAAACAGTTTGGCTTTTACTGTCTGCTTGACATGTTAAAAACGGAGCAAGATCAACACCAAATTACCCTTTAAAGCATCCAGGACACAGTTGTCCTGTTTTTAAACAACAGCTTGTGGTACAGTATATTTTTATTCGTGTGCAGCTCTGGTGCATAAAATCGGTACATAATACTGTTTTATGTCGACATTTCAGGAAATTACATGACATATAAGTCTCAGACAAGGGTCCAGTTACTATTTTGAATTGATTTATTGGTCAAGTGAACCTTTGATTATTTGGCTACCATAACCTGACCCATTTGGCCCTCCAGGAAAGAAAACACACAACTGAGAATAGTTAACAATTGACCCAGGTCTCCAAGTACTAATATACTATTGCTTATTATAACTGTACACTGAGGTGGCTGTGCAAAAAGTCATTGATGTTGAAGAACTACCAGGTTTGGACCATTTTTATACACAAATTCACAGCACAGCTGCTCTACTGTACTAAAAACAAAACTGTGATTTTACCTTGTTTCTGTGGTTCTCTGTAAATCGCAGAACATTACCTCTTGAATTTCTTACTACTGCTCATATAAGCATAATCTCATGTTACAGCACACAAGAAATCATTAGTTTTTTTTTATAAGCAACAGGAGAAAAAATATAATTAAAATAATAATTCACATTTCTATTTTGAAAAAAAGTACAGTAAATGTCTTTTGCAGTGGTCTGGCTGAAACAAACTGTCCAAGTGTCAGTGGACAAATGCTGTGTTGTTGCTATGCCAATGTAAATTGTCTCATGGGAGGAGTGGAGAGGAAAAGCACAAGTGAAAAGAGAACACAGTTCTTCTGGTACCTTCTATCATATCTATCTGTCTATCTATCTAACCATGTCTGTTCTTCTTGTTCTTCAACCTTTAGGGCCAAAATACATTGAAATGTCTTAGTCCTGTCAGCTGTATATCGTAAACTGTTGAATTACAAAATGGTAAATAAAATTTATTTTAAAGATCAGTGTGCTGCAGTATTCTTGTGTTATATCATATCTTTCAACAAGATGATGTATTTTGTCTTACCTTAAATCCACTGGAAGTGCATTATTCTAACTGTTATACTATAAATATAAATTATTCAGTATTTTACATGCACCTCAAACTAATGTGTGTTTTCTTCTCTGGCTCAGTTATCCTATACATATGTTTTGGGTTTTAAAAAGGCATTCTTAATGGGTGAGCACTATAAAGTTGTATTTGAATTCTATATACTATATCCTTTTTTTAGTGTATGTATGTATATTAGTATGGAAATTGACTATAAGAAAGGAATATTAGATAAAGTGTGGAGCCAACATGACGAAAAATTATTTATACTCTAGTCCATTGGTTCCTAAGCTTTTACGTTTGTTTCACCTTACACTATGTAATTTAAATCAAAATCAAGTCAAAAAGAAGAAAGAAGAAATGTTGTTTATTCTTACAAATGAAAAAGGCAAATTCATAGGCATTAAAACTGACCCTCAGTTTTCCAATAGCTTATCGTCATTAGTGTTGGCTAATGTTAGTTCAGTCAGCCAACTCACGTGGAGTAGATTATTATTTAAATGTAGAATAGGTACAGCATTAGTGTTTGGCATCTAGGCTCTGACCTTGTCATTCCCCGCAAGGAAACATTGATCTCACACAGCAGGGAGTGGGGAGCCACGATATTAACCTCTCAGAGCCTACAGGTGGATGCTGGGGTGGAGGTGGGGCTTTTGAAACGCTATATGAACAGCAACAGCAGCAGCAATGGCAGCAAGCAAGCATGTGAGCAGTATGGCGGCAGGAAGTGAAGCGCAGCAAAGCGTGAGCACAGCAGTGACAGCTTAAATATGCTGCCATGATTATAAGTAGTATAATCGATTGAATTGGGCTTAAGAAATAATATTGACTTATGGTAACATTATTAACATCTGCATCCTCAGCCAGGAGTTCAAAATTACCTGCACAAATTGATCCACACCGCACCAATGGACTGTCCCAAATACTAAATCACAGTTGCCTATAAGACCTGTGATAGGTACGTAGCCCAAATGTACCCACTGGCAAGAGCCCACATGACCACAGCGTAGACATACTGTACATACAGCCCAACACTGGTTGGACATTTTGGTCCAATCTGTGTTCCGTAAAAGACAACATACTAGTTTCACTTGGCGTTTGTCAGCATCTCACTCATAGAATTAACATTACAACAATTGATGTTATCTGCTGCAGGCGACTTTTTTCACATTTTACCTATGAAAGTGCGGTCAGCAGAAAATTAAAGATTTGATAAGAGACAGCAACGTGGCCTACTAATGCGGGTGTTAAATCCAAGTACCAGAACACACAAATCCTTAATATTAACAAGTTTTCCACTGACAGCGAAGCAATCATAATGGAGAGCCCTGCTGGTCCCCACACCAGCAGACAGCAGCGAGCGCTGACTTAACAGAGCTTTAACATCCAGGCTATGTTTGCATATACATGCATGAAAGCACAAGTAGTAAATTTAGCTTGGTGACTGTGGTAATCCCTGCCATATACCGAGGGGTGAACACTTCAAAGCCAATATTGAACCACCACAGAACGAAGCTCAAGCCTCAGCCCCTGAAGGACACATAGTTTCCCACAGCTGAAATGACGAATGACTGCCAATCAGAGTGTCGGTGCACTGGGTAACCGGAGAAAGCAGCAGGGGAATGCGACGCAAATCCTCAAACCCTCCAAAGCGACACGATCAGGCTGATATGCAGCGAGTTTGCCTTTAAAACACTATATGAACAGCAGCAGCAGCACCAGCAGCAATGGCAGCAAACAAGCATGTGAGTGGTGTGAGCAGAGCGCTGATGGCTTAAATACACCACCATGATTATAAGGGTGCATTGGATATATGTTACAGTAAGGAGAGCGTGTGAGTGGAGCAGCAGCTCGAGTTGGGCTGCCTGAACTAGCTTGCAGGTGTCGCTTCATTATAGAATGGAGCTGTATACCTGACATTATGGAGTCAGTTTGCTGACTGCGTGACTCCTCTCTACTTTTGCATCCTCTTTTAGCATGTCAGAGATTTAAAAAATGGTTTGATCACAAAAGTAACACAAGAAGTAAACACACTCTATCTCACCAGGAGACATGTTGGTTGTTACCTCCATGTGGTCCTGTCTTAATGACTCATAAGAATCTTGGAAAATGAAAGGAAATATAACATGTGGCCATTTGTTCCTGCACTTCAGAAAAAGTTGCATAGTCATGCTTTAAAGTGAAGCAGTTTCTACTTGTGGCCGCTACATATTTGTGAGTTGTGAGCTGTTCCACCAATAGGTGATTTCCCCCTCTTTTTAGTGATTAAAAAAAGGTAAAACTTTCCAGTAGAAGTTTTTTTTTTTTTTTTTCACATTTATCATCTTGCGACTTTCTTGTGACCTGCTGGAGGAGTACTACTGCTGTACCCATTGCTGTGTCAGACAAAAATGGCAGCCCATGTTATTAAATCCAAATTACAGTGTATTGATTTGAAGTATTTCAAATAATTCCATGATCACAAAATATTTTTGTATACTGACAAAATAGTATACTATTATTTTTTATACATAGCATATGCTTTGTGGTTCTAGTATAGATTAAGGAATTTGGACACTGTTTTTCTATAGTAGAAAAACATTATTGTGTACACATACACTGATTTCTGTGGGTTGTGGTGTGGCCATGAGAGCAACTTCAAACCTTTCACCTACAGACAGCAGCACAGCAGCACTCTCTGCCCTACATGTGTTTCAGTGCTGAACTCCCATTGTAAGGCTGTGAACTACACAAGGTGATTGTGATGTCATGTTATGACGCCCCCACTAGATGGGGTTGGAGAGGCACGCCTGGAATACTAAAATCATGGGACACCTTTTCAGGGATAGACTGAGATTGATTTTTTAAAACAATGTTTAGAAGCTGCTGTCACTGATAATTCGTACATTGTGCCAATAATCAGTATCTATGCAAAGGGCAATTTTTATGCCAAACAAATACAAATAGTATTTTATGGCAGTGTGGAAACGTTCCTGAAACAGCATTTAGACCCTCAGAACACTAAACTGTCCCCTGACAAAATAAACAACAATAAAAATACAGCTTAAAAAACATCTGGGGAAAAATCCATTGTATTGGTACTGGATTGCATAACTGGTCAAAATCCAACATTAACAAAGAACAACTAAATACTTAAAATAGATTACAAAGTGTTGAGCAGGTTACAGCCTATTTTTTAAAAAAGAATCAACTTTTTTGACTCTTCCGTTCCCTCACCGATGCAAACATGTGGCAGATGCATTTACATGTATCATGTAAATGATACATGACAAGGTTTTTCTTTTAAAAAAAGGTTTTAAAGCTCATACACACAGGTGTGGAGTGTGGGTGGGTGTAATATTTCCCATAATAGCTCCATCCAAGGTCCACCTGACTAGAGGTCTAATCAGCAAGAGGGATTGAAAACACATGTGTGTGGGTGTGTACAGCAGCAACATGCTCATGTTTAATACAGAAAAAGGCAAAACACCTGACAAAATCAAACTAATCTAGAGAAAGCCTCAGTCGTGTTATTATTATACCTCCTTTTTCCTGTTCCCCTGGCTACTGGAGGAGTAAAATGACCGCAGTACCATGCAGGGTCAGAAGATGGCAGAATGGCAGTAAATATAAAAACTAAAGTGTATAAAGGCACAATATCATAGCAGGGAGAATTTAGTCACCTGCAGATCCAGCGTTTGTGTTTGACAAATGGATGGATAGAGTGAGCAACTGACATCATTACCACTAGTCTCCATCACTTGGAGTCAGAAGAGGGCAGCAAGACTGATATAGCGACACAGCTTCTCCATCCAAGCCATTTCATATAGCATCCACCAGGTTAAAGGAATAAGCTTCATTAATGAACACATCTACAGGCTAACAACTTGCTAAATGTCAACACAAAACTTCTTGTTCTTGTTGCTGGCTTGCTGTTTTTATATATTTTTTGTTTGTTTTTTCGAGTTACACGTCTGCTATCAGTTCTGTATATCAGTTACACAATCTCATCAGCTGCAGCAGTCTTGTTTGGGGAAATAGGAACAACATGACACAGAGGGTCGCACCTTAAAATCGATCAGCAGTTGCATTAGAGGCAATTTTTTAGACATTAACAGTGGACAGGTGTGGAGATGTAACTGATTAAAATCCTCATATTGTACTCACTGCAATAACACTGCAGTGGAGAGGCACAGCCTGTGTGTCAGGGGTGGCTGAAGGGCATTTCCTAGACTGGACTCGCCTTTTTTTTTTTTGACAGAAAGCAATTTCACTGCTTGTGGGACTATTGTTGCATTTTGTTTTTGAAAGGTGACTCCGTTTCTGGGAACCCAACCTTTCTCCTTACCAGAACTGCAAACAGCCACCGCACAGGGTCACAGTGAGTGAGCTGTCGGTTCTCCACTTCTGTCTGCTGTAATATATGACATATCGGCAACGTGACACCGTAAATTTACACTTTCATTAATAAGGTTGGTGAGAGTGTGAGAGTGGCTGTTATTGTTATTCAGATCATCGGACACTGGCCAGAGATTAATTAATTCTTTGTACAATCCTTCATCCTGATGTCAGCCCATCATTGATCAATCTGTTTGTTCCATGTGGCTGTGTACAACGCAAAGCCGTACAAGCCGAGCTCTGATTTTATAACAGTATATTAAAGCAGAGCTGGAAGGTTTGTCAGCACAAGTTCAAGCTTAAATGTCACTTCAGGGGCAGTAAAAAGGGTACTCAATTGTATTGCACTAACAAAAAGTAAAGAAACTTGCAAGAGAAAAGAATTATCAAAATTGAAGCTGCAGAAGCCGATCAGATCCTGACTTTTACTTTAGTGCTGAAAGGATTAATCAATCAGCAAAATCAATGGACAATTAACAATGTTGATTAATTGTTGTAGTGTAATTGTAGTCATTTATCAAAAATGAGCTTCTCAAATGTGAGGACTTGCTGCTTTTGTCTGTTTCACTCAATATTTTGGCATCTTGGACTGTTGGTCCAATAATACAAGCAATTTAAAGTTGTCACCCTGAGCTCTGGAAACTTGCGTAAAACTGGGTAAAGCTACAAAAATGCTGGATCCTACACTTCCCATAATGCTACTTGATAGTCACTTGAGTGATTTTTGTCAGATTTTACAAAACTAACTGTTATTTACATATATACAGTACCAGTCAAAGGTTTGGATACACTTTTTCAGAATGGGAAGGTGTGTCCAAACCTTTGACTGGTACTGTACATAAACAGCAGTAAATTCACATTGATGTGTACATTTGGTGGAGTGCCCCTTTAATGAAATATAATGTTATTTTGTTGTTTTTTTTCTTATAGGAACATTATGTCTGGGTGATGTAGCAGAAGTGGAATAATAATAAATGCTAAAACCTACAGTCACAGTAGCACCAGTAGAGAAGTCATAAAGTTGGGAAGTGACTTGGTAATGTCTCTTATGCAGCAATATCTAGCTAAGTTTGCTTCATTAGCTAACATTAGCCACCATAGCAAGCAGCAAAACCCCTGAGTGTACTGAGTTGAATAAGGGCATGTTTTATTGCTTCTGAATTCAAGTATTCATTTATAAAAGGAAGATTGTGTTATTTCTTCTTCAAAAAGTTACATATTCTCCCTTTATGATAGCTTTTTCTGTCATGCAGCGGGCCCAATCATGTTTTTTTTTTCAGTGGTGAAAACAATTTGACATGGCATTGACTTGTTTGATTAATCAGTGAGGCATATTTTTTAGCAACCAATACCATTCATTCTTTCCATTTCACGAGATATTTGAACTTGTTTGAACATTATGCAGCATTCGCTTTGTTGACTTAGCTAAATGTTGGGCTGCGGGTCTGTCAGTCACCCAGGAAATTGCTTTGCCACTCTGCATTTCTCTTCAGATTACCAAAGGATAGTAGAACATGTCAGCTGGTAAATTGAAGGAAAATAGCTTCCTGAGCGAGCTAACAACGCTGACTTTATTGAATTAACATGGCGCTGCCTTTGCCAAGGTTTTCACAACATGTCCATCTCTGGTAAAATTACGAAGCTAATTCAAGTTTCCTGAAGGGTGACTTTGCAATTCCCCTATAAATTAAAGAACAGTGAGTGTTTTCTTCAGCTGGTAAGTGACAATACTAATGTTTACTGAGAATGCTGTAAGAAAATAGCTTTTTTTTTTGGCACTGTACAAGATTTTTCACTGGTGCCAAATCTGTTACCACACCCCATTGTTGATGCCAGAATGGGGTGAAACTTTTTTTTTTTTTTTTTGAGCCAAAATATCATCTTGAAAAAGTGGGAGATGAAGTCTATTACAATATATACAACTTGTGCTTGGAGTTTTTTGAACCATCTTGATACTTACACTGTAGTATACTGTTATTTTAGGATATAAGCACTTTTTTCACCCAATTCAAAGCACATCTACCTGCACTGAAAAGAAGTGAAATTAGATCCTATTCCATTTGCTTATTTTAAGATCACACTCACTTTGCCACATTTATTATTTGTAAGTTTGAAATTACCTTGAAGATACCCTCTTGTCTGTAGAGTCAATAGATGAAATTCATCCCTCATTCTACATTTGAGAACTGAATGTCAGTGACTGCTGTTAAAGTAAAGGACAGCATGTGTTACACAGGAGATGTACACCTTTGGGGATAGAAGAGTTGTTCAGACTTCTCCAGTCAGTCACTCTCTTTACCCTTCACATTGCCTGGGTGTAGTGCTGTCATGCCCACATTGACTGATTTGGATCAGTGGGACTGTTCATCACTTTAATGGAAGAGTATTGATTGTGGTGCAGAAGCACGATACCCGTCTGCAATAGTAATGGACTTCCTGAGAAATCACAGATGAAAAGGCATCAGGGGATATCCAGGGAGAGGGGGACACCTCTGCGCTGATTGTTAACACCTTATTATCTGTTTGTGTGTGAGTGTGTATGACAGCACTTTTTGTTAATGTGTCCAGATAGAGAGAGAAACGCACAAATACACTATCATCACAAAAAACCCATATTTTCTCACTTACATCTAGTGATTTCTTGCCATGCAGATAGTTTTAGTTTTATTTGTCCAGATTTAGAGATATCCCTCTCTAGGATTTCTGCTATCACCCTTATACAATGGTGAATGGAATTTTGTTCAAAGATCCCCTCCAGGCATGTTTTAAAACATCTAAAAATACTCTGTATCTGATATAGCTTTTCCACAAAAAAAACTTAAATTACCAAGTTAGAAATCCTTTAAACGACATCTCCTCCTTCTCCCTCATTGACAAATGCAGAATCTGTCAATATGCAAATGTTGTTCATTTCAGAAGTTTAACTGGTGGATACAAGATGTCTCCTTATTCACTGTAAAGTCCTTTCTCAGTGTATGTGCATCGGAAGCTTCAAGTTTCCACATCACACTTCTGTAAGTGGCATACTGTACTACAATTGGCTCTAAACTAGTTGTGATGTCACAAATTTGTGAAAATTTTACAAATGTTGGCCTCGGACGTAATATTATACATATATAGATATATTGAAGACTCATCCAATATGGACATCCTTGTCTGGTAATTGGATTGTAATCCTCTGAGTTCATCTGTATATAGTCTATGGTTCGTCACTAAGAGCAACCTCTTTCACATGAGGCATATTGAATTCATCCGTTGTTGATATAAAAAATTTGATTAGTGGAGCAGCATCTCTTTCCAGTTTCACAGTTACTCTGGATAATCCATTAAACAGCTGCCAACAGACAGTGAGGATGGATTATCCACTGGCACTGTTTGTGGAAAGACATGTTGCTGCTGTATTTTACTATTTTACTATTATTTTAGGCTGTGAGCACAAATTAAATTTCATTCACCCCATTGTTTTGGGATGGAAGCAGAAATCTCAGGGACATATTATGGTATTGTGCAATCTATTGGTTACTGTAGATACCACAAATGATGAGTGGGAAAATGTTTTGTTTTTTGTCTTTTTTTTTGTTTGTTTGTTTTTGTGTCATGTGAATGAACCTAACCCTTTAATCTGCCAGTGTTCTTGTGTAACCGACCCCTGTTTACTTCATCTGAAATATCTGCTGGCGTGACTCCTCTCTACAGATCAGTGTAATACCTTCATTCTGTGATCTCACATGTCAAAATCACTGACAGCTGTCAAGGTGTGAGGAACAAGGCAGGGGATGACGGACAATGGACACATCCACTGTGTATGTGTGTGTGTGTGTGTGTGTGTGTGTGTTGTGGAGTTACGGCAGCAGAATCTAGTAAAATAAAACTCTCTTAGCAACCATTCAGCTGTATTTGACAATCCCCTCAGTGATTAGTAGAACAAATGTCTGCCTGTCGCATTACAGCTGTTGTTTTGCCAGCCATTTGTAAAGCTTTCATGTCCTGCACGCTTTTCATTGGGAGATCATCTCATTACATGGTGTGTATGTGTGTGTGTGTGTGTGTGTAGGTTTGCTTTAAATCATTGTTATCTCCCCAGCATCTGTCAGTGCATGTTGCTGATTCTAACCCATGTAAACAACATTACAAACAAAAAAGGCAATTTTCTCACCTGGGTATTATTTTTTCCACATTTATATGGAAATTGTGCTCATTTATATTGCTCCATAAAATATGTAAATGGAAATTATACTCCCCTGTTGGTAGTTTGTCTGATCTCTCCATCTCCATCTGTCAGATTGTGGGAATGAAGTCATCAAAGTTTATCTTTGCCTGCAATTTTGAAAGTAGCTCAAACCAGTCAATTTTGATAACAAAGAGACAATCACATTATATTTCTCACAATGACAAGAATCGTGTTGCTACTCTACTTCTGTTTCAGTTCATGTCTCTTAATTCAGGCTTCTTTCACATGCTGTGATTCCAGAAAAATATGTTTTTCTACTTGAAGTTCCTGGACAATAAATCCCAAAACTTAACCAAATGCCAACAAAGACACATCATTTCAGTATTAGAGGTGGGAAAAGCCTCCATAGTGGGGCTGCATCCAATGTGTTCTCTTTTTGATATAGAGGTGTTTTCATTTACAAGGCAAGTTGAGAGAGAGAACATTCCTAATTACAACCAATCCCCTATGGGAGTAGCTACAAAGGGATGAAGGGTTTTTACTCAAACACACACACACACACACACACACACACACACCTGGAAACAGCCCAGAGAACCTCAGTCTTCAGTTGGCCATGGAGCTGCACTAATGGAACTGTGACTAGGTCAAGTGCACTTAGACAGTTGGACAGTGTAGTGAGTGGGTGTAGAGGGCTGAGTTCCCTGCAGATTTGGGGATTCAAACTGGCAACCATGATGTCAGACGCACAACTGACTAACATTAAGGCTGTTTAATAAGGTGCTTTTTGTTTTTATGGCTGGAAAACACAACTTGTTAGCAAAGTTTATGGATCAATTTATGTGCAAATAAAATGTGCATGGGACTTCGCATAAATACAAATAGACTATGGGATGTAATTTAACATTTGTTGCTCCTCCTGTGAGCCAAAAAGTGAGAGTTAAGAGCAGCAGGATGAGAGGAAAGATGGTGAAAGGAGCCCTCTGCTCTTACAGACATTTGACTGTGATGTTAATTATCCTGATGTGGGTTGAAATAGGCTTGTGCTGGCCCAGAGGGGGTAGGAGGAGATCATTAAAATCCAAGCTCAAACACACACACTGCGGCGCACTCAGCATCACAAAGACATAATTAGACACAAACTAATGTACCTGCTCAGGCATGGGAACCTTTTCACACATAGCTACACATCCGCCCGCATGCACACGCATGCATGTGTGTGCTTGAACATACACACACACACACACATGCATGCAGGCGTTAATCAAGTGATGCTAAATGTGGGTCAGTGCAGTTTTAACCACTGGTGTGATTAGTGTGTAATCAAGCCATCATCAGTGGGCGCACACACTCATGCACAGATGCGCATGCATATACTGTATCTTGTACACCAGTGATTGTTCCCACCCTGGGTACTCTGTAGACTAATCCAGGGGGTTCTTCAGAAGATTGGGGAGTTGCTCAAATAATTTTTTTAAAAATCCGCACATTCTGTTACCCCTGAACACCTCTCTATGACCTTTAACTTCAAATAGTAAGCTAAAAGTTATGGATAAACAGTTAGCTTAGTAGCCTAAGTAATGGAATCAAAATAGATAGTAGAAAGTAATGGATAATGGTTGAAATAGTTAACTACAAGTAGCTATTACTTATAGCTAACTATTTTAATACTTATGGATAATGGTTAAAATAGATAGCTATAAAAGTATGGAGGTAGTTAGCAAAAAGTAAAAGCTAAATGGTTAGCTAAAAGTTGAAAAAGTTAGCTAAAAGTAACAGTTGAAATAGCTAAATGTATGGAATAAACAGTTGAAATAGTTATAGCTAAAACTACAAACTTAACATTCTCCTAAACATTAGTTAAGTTATATGAAAACATTATTGCTTTAATTGGGATAATTAATAGTGTTAAATAACATCCAATTCAAATGAACGCATTTGGAACACGAGGGGTGTGGATGAAGGGTTAGCTTAACGTTAGCTACTTGAATTCATCTGACAGGGCTGATTGAGAAACCAAGAGGATCAACTGAAAAATGTATTCAGCAGAACATTTTAATGTTAGCTACAAAACGCTGAAGAATCAGTAACATGGTAACACTAAAAAATGCAGGAAAACAGAATGTAACTCTGCTCAGATTCACCCTCTATCCCACCAGTAATGAAGTGGAGCCGCCTGCTATAACTGAGCAATGTGGTTTTGCCTGATATAGAGGGGCCGCGGTTCAGCTTGAATTCACTTGCCCTTGGCTAGACAGCAATGGCACTTTTTCAAGTCCGCGGTTTTCCACACTTGTTCCCGCCGTTGCCACCGCAGGAAACATGACGGCGAGCGTCACTCTGTCAGCAACAGAGCGTGGAGGATCAGATCTGCACGCGCGTAACCTTTCATAAGGCGAGGCCGCTGTCCGTGGTGCTGAAATCACCCTGCTTCCCTGCAAATGTAAAGTGGCGCTGCTCATGCTGGCTCATTTATTCAAACATCGGGGCGGAAATTACACTCAAAGTTAACTGTGACAGTCGGTCCCAGGCAGCGATGAGACCACCCAATTTATGTTTTGAAGTGAATGAACAAGAATAAAGAGCCGCCCCCCTCCTCGCCCTCCCTCTCTCTCTCTTTCCTCTCCCTCACTCATGCACATAGAGAGAGAGAGAGAAAGAGAGAGAGAAGGGGGGAGGGAGTCAATTCAAGCAGGGATAATTAAAGGAGTGGGTTACTATTGGAAGATAACATCCGTTGAGGGAAAAGGCAAGGAAATAAGGGAAAACAAATCAGAGCAGCATAACAATATCAGAAGGGGGGGAGATAAGAGTCTAAATCGACCATCATCAGCGCTGACGTCCAGCGTTGGCAGATGCGAGCAGTTTCCTCCGGCTCTCAGCATCCAATTACAATGGACGAGCTCAGCCTGTGTGGACTCTAAACCGCTGCCCAGTCGGGAGCGAGTGAAAGCAGCGAGCGGAGCGGAGGGAGGGAAACAATGCTCTGGCTCATCTATCTGCACTGATTTGAAGTGGGATTCATCTTTTTATTTGTTTGTTTTATTTTTTTTATTTTTTATTTTGTTTTATTTATTTATTTTGTTTGTTTTTCAAGTCGCCCGAGCAAGTGAGGAGACTGCTGCCAAGATCAAGTCCGTGCACGCAGGGAAACGGTAGGTCGCAGTTGTGTATTGAGGGGAGAGGAGGACAGAGTGCGCTTGGGATAGTAACGCAGGGGTTCTCAGATGTTGTTTTTCAGCGACCCCGGCGTACACACACATTAGGACCGCGGATTTACATAAACTGTAATTTAATCCTAAAGACCCCATAAAGGAGGATTGTTTTTGTTGATGTCTGTTGAAGTATAAAACTGCATGCAGTGTACTTTGCTACTGTAGATTATATTTGAATGTGTTATGTTACTAGGATTATAACATGTTGAATGAAGTTAAGATGAAATCATTATTTTGACACTCAGGTAACACTCAGGTTTATATAGCCTATATACTGTATATGGTCTAAACTAACTGATATGAATGAAGTGGACAAAATATTAGAAACAGCTCTCAGTTTAAGGCAATGCAATTCAACAGCACCACAACATACTGTACACACTGAGGGTCACTGCGGTAGACCATCTCCAGTAGCACATTTCCAAAATGTCACTGTTTCATGTTAATAGTTAGGCCTAATAGTTCAATTGATAACAGTAGACTACATTTATAGTCTACTTATATACATGTGAATAATATAATTCAACACATACAGACTCCAAAATTACCATAAAGTTGAATCAGCACCTCTCTAAAACTGTTTGAACACAAGCTGAACATTATAACCTTCATGAAGATGGGTTTTATTGCAGGGTTGTTGTATTAGACCACATTTTAGGTCTACTTAATAAACTGGCAACTGACCCCCATTATATCCTATAACATAAACTAACCATGCTGATGTGATGCTTAAATGGTCTCTTTTATTCTAAAAAAATATATATATTCTTATATACATATATTTTTGTACAACTATCACACTGTCACACATTCATACAAACAAATACTAAATGGCTCACAGCACTGATACAGGTCTTTAGATTCTCTACAGTTTGTCCCATCATCAGTTCCACAGCACTTCAAACTGATATCTTAATTTTAAAATACATTTTAGAAAAGAACCAGTTTCACTGCAGAGCCATTGTATATTCAAATCCCAAGGGGATATTAAAGTGATACTGTTGTGATGGAAAACAAAGTATAATAAGATCACTGCTGAGCACAGCACACACCCTATAAGAATCTGACAGGATTGGAAAGAGTGACACTATGGGAGATGCCAAGAAGAATATGATTAGGTCACCGCAAGCTGACTGTTGCATACTACAGAATCAGTATACGTCCCTACAGGAAGACCATCATGTTTTCTCATTCTGAGTTGGAAGTGTCACAGTTTCTTCCCTAAGGCCAGAGTTTTAATGCACGTCTCTCTGGTTAATTGCTATTCTGCACATGAAGCACTGTGGAGCCAAACGGCGGGCCCCTGCATAGGACCTCGTTTGTTTAACTCCAAGGGTGAGGTATCTGTCTTGTGTGGACAGATCTGTAATGACAAGTTGATTCCTTACACCTGCAGAGATCTTTAATTTTTCATTGGCTACTGTCTACCATACAATGATGACTGAAATCTCTCTCAGTTTGTAATTGCATAGAACCCCAATTCTGGCATGACTCGAGAATGATGCCGGCATACGGTAAAGATCAACTGAAATAAGAAATGCATGAGGAAAAATGATTACCTTTACGGTTTCAATTTTTCCTGTCTATATGCCAGACTGCACAGATAACCACAGTATAGGCTACATGCCAGAGTGTAATTTGACATATATCTGTAATTTGACATCCATCACTTGCTGTCACTTCCATGGCAACAAAGAAACATAATTTATGTGGATTGAACGACTCCACTCCCTCTGCACTATTGCACACCCAATATTAACTGAAATGCAATATAGTGGAATGATAAGCAATCCTTATCGAAGCATTGTTTTCATTTCATTTCAGGATACACACACACACAAACACACACATACACATTCCTGCACACTTTTATTGCTGCTTGAGTAACACCTGCACTCTCAACTCAACTGCCATAAAAAGAGGGATATTTACAATTCAGATTCATCCATCCAGAACATTGGGGAAAATACAATAATGCAAGACCAAAAAAAAAAAAAAAAAAAAACACACATAAATGTATTCATTTGAGTACTTATATCAAAATTGGGCAAAATATTAAATGGATTGTTCTGCTTCTCAATAGGGGAGGATGTGACTCCCCTTCATCCATCTTCTAACCTGTCTGATCTGATCCATCGATTACAATGAGAATCAAAGCTGTACTGAGCAACCGTGTCTGTGTCCACTATTGCTTCTCTCATTACTACACGCTCCCGCTACTCCAGTCATATATAAGAATGGACTAGGAGGAGTGGCTCACAACCAGATTGATGAAAATGTAGCAAAAAGAAACATAAAAATCAAACCCTCATTCTACCCCGGCATAAGCCAGTGACTCATAAATTCTGCAGCCTGTCAGATGAAGCTACTGTGAATGAAATTGCTCTGATCGATTGCATCAACCAACCTTGACAATTAGAATGGGCAGTGTGTGCGTGTGTGTGCATGTGTGTAAGAGACAGAGAGAGAGACTTGAGAAAATTGGCATTTTGAAAAGGGGCGAGAAACACAAGAAATCATGAGAAAACAGGAGTCTGTGTCAGCCTCACCTGTCTGACACCGAGATTCTTTTTGACATGTGAAGAGCAGGAAAGACTGACAGTTATATTTCAAAAGGTGACACAATTTATGAACCTGCTGCCAGTGTTTTCACTAAATGCCTGAAAACAATGAGTGACAAAGGCACACACACACGCAAGCACACACAGACCATGGTTGTTGTCATTTTGGGACATACTCTTATTTGTTTTCTTACTGAGAGTCAGATGAGAAGATAAATACCACACTAATGTCTGTATGTTAAATATGAAGCTAGAGCCAGGAGACAGTTAGCTTAGCTTAGCATAAACAAGGGGGGACAGTTAAAATTGGAATCAAAATCTGATGACAGCTAGGGGGTTGTTTGCTTATGTTGCCAGCACTGTCAATCAAATCTGATCAAACTACACTCAGTCCTGATGAAGCTGATCAGCGGATGCAGCTTTAAACACTTCGATCCACTAAGTATGATTCTTTTCAAACCTTCAACTTTGATTGTTGCTTATTTAGCCATAAATGTTTAATTCAATTTTTCCAATTTTTCCATTTAATTCAGGGGCTTCACCAACATAGAGAGGATTACTCCTGTCTATTTTTGGTACCACATTCTAATAAGGCACTATAAAGGGTTTATAAGATGTAACTAATGGGTTTATCTACAGTAATAAGTCTTAATAATCCTTCATAGATCAGTTATAAACCACTACCAAAAACAATTTTTGGGTTGCCTGGTTGTGGAAAATCCCTTTGGGTGGTTTCCTTTTTATTTGCTAATAATGCAGTTATTAAATGCATTAATAAATGCTTAATAAATCGTTATAAAGGGACTTTGGTCCAGATCTGCTGCCCTTTTTCAGAAGATTAGTGTTTATGCAGTCAAATCAGTCAAAGGGATTTTTTTCACCCTGGCAACACAGACATTCTTGGCAATGGTTTACGAGCATTAGTAAGTGATTGTAAACCCTTTATAAAGGGTGCCTTATTAAAAAGTGGTGCCAAAAATGGACAAGAGTAATCCTCTCTACGTTATTAGCAATCTATGATAACCTCAAACTATTAAAGTAGCAATTTTGCAGATGGGTAGAAAACCAGTAAAGGTGCATTAGACTGCAAGCATATGTTTGTGTGTCTTTGTCGCTCATTGTATTCAGGCATTTAGTAAACATGCTGGCAGCAGTTTCATGAAACTGGGGCAATGGTGGCCAGGCCACTGCAGTCTAAAGGTTAGAGAAGTGAGCTTGTGAGCGGAGGTTCAATCCCCCGGACCGGTAGGATAAATCTGGGCGGGGAAAGTGAAGAAGCAGCGCTTACCCCTCTCTCATTACCACCACTGAGGTACCCTTGAGCAAGGCCCTTAACCCCAACTGCTCCAGTGACCAGCAGATCAGATTGTGGTTGTACTGAGCAGCTTCCAGGTATGAATGTGTAACTGTGTGAATAAGAGAGCAAAAAGAGAGCCTTGCTCTCAGAGAAACCGCTCTGAATAAATAAAGATTTAAAAAATGAATTGCGCTGTCTGTTATAAAACAGCACCCTATTATGTCTTAGATATATTTTATCTGATATAAATATTATCTATGCATAATAATTTCTTCATTGTGAAGTCATACATATTTTACACAGCTCTGGCAATGTTTCCTCTGTTTAGTCATGCAGATAAAGATTTAGAGGAAAGGAAGCACAGAATAACAAAAAAGAAATTCATGAGGCTTAAAAGGGGTTTAAAATCTCTTTTTAAGCTTTGAGCAATGATGATGTGAGGGTATGATCACCAGAGCCATTTCTGGACTTTTGGTGCCCCAGGCGTGACATCCACTGGATGCAATTTTATTTTATTCAATGTCAATCAACTCCTATTCTGTGCCATGTCGTGATCTTTAAATTAGTATCTTTACATGCACAATAGTCCCTATTACGTGTTATCCTGATTTTAATCATATTCTATGGAACATAACCTGCTTATCCCTGTATGGTTCTAACATCATCCAGCTATCTGTACAGGAGTGTTTTAATGACTTCACATTCCAGGTCATTTCTGTACTGAGATGCCCTTCCTTGACAGTAAGCGCATAAAAGTAAATCTTGTGTGGAAAATAGATATTGATTATACAGTTATAGCTGCCATTGTGCTTTTAGTTCTCAATTATCAGTCATAAATCATTCATAAATTAAATTGCATGAGTTCAGGACTACAAAACTTGTTTCTCTGAAGTAAGCTGTTCAAAGTGAATAGAGGATATATGTAAGCTTTCCAAATCATTCCATTGGTGCAGCAGTGCTGCAGTCCAGTGTGCAGGGGGGAAAAAAGTGCTACCACAGCTACAGCCTGTCTAGCATCATTTCACCACAGCCAAAATCAGAGTTTCTATGCAGTTTATATCAATAACATTTGAGCATTCTGCTGGCCAGCTTACATTACCAACAACAGTCTTTGCATCGCAGACAGACCTGTCACTGCAGTTTATCATTGGAACTCTTAAAAAGCAGAGATTTATCGAGTTCGTCTCAGTACGGGGAGACAGAGTGAGGGTTTTAGACTAAATGCTCTGCTGGGAGAAGTGGCAGAGTGCTGCTGCTGCTCTGAGGGTGATTTGGCTTGAGGTAGCCTGAGCCTCATGCACACATGCAGACACACACACATACACAAGCATCCCAGAGATGACCAACACACACTCATTTACTTTGTTTCTCTTCAACACAGACATTCATAAATGCAATCCCAAATCCTCCCCTCCCACACACACACACACACATACACACACACACTGCTTTCATGGTGAAAATCAATGGCTGCGCAGCCCAGCTGGACAGAGTAGTAGTGGAAAAATAAAGAAATCAATGCAGTCTTATTAACTGAGCAGAACTTCCTTTACCGCTGACACAAAAAAATGTGTGAGTGTGTGTGAGAGTGCGTGTGTGCCAGCCTGTTTGTACCTGACTTGGTCTGTGTCTATGAATGATGATGGCTGCTGCTGGTTGTATGCAGGATGTGCAAGTGTGTGTCTTTGTGTGAGTGTGCGTGTGTGTGTGTGTGTCAGTCAAAGTGTGTGTCCCTGATGGTGGCTAGGGTTTGTGCAAAAGTGCTACTTTGTAGGCGTGCTCTGCATGTTTATAAGCATGTGTATGTGCGCATGTGTTTTTGTGTGCATGGTTGAGACTATCGCTCAAAGTCAGTATGTTACTCTTGGGTTAGTGCCACAGTGTTCTCCCAGTGCCTTGGCCTCAGTCTATTTGTGGACAAAAGGATGCTCTGAGACAAATGATTTAGCACCTGTCAGTCAGAGCAGAAGGACGAGAGATGAGAAAAGAAAGAGGTCAGAGATGGGGATAGGAAATGATGGAGGCTTTCAGAGAAATCGTGAAGGGAGCAGGAGAGTAAAAAGGGAAAAAAAAGGAAAGGAGGGAAAAAGTTCAAGCCGCAGAAAGAGAAAGAGAGAGTCAGAGTGAAAGAGAATTTACGATTTAGCTCTGGGTCATCACATAGCTCAAATTCCTGTGAGCAATTTCCCCCGAGAAATGACAGCTTCTATTTCTGTGGAGTTGTTTGTCTAACACCAGCTCGCAGGAACTGTGCCTGGCCTTCGGGCCCCATGAGCAGACCTTCCCTCATCACAAGAGTTACCATAACAACGGATGAGGCCAACCTGCACCAGTGGCAGCACAGGGATGTGAACTTTGCTTCTGCCTCCAGCACTCTGGCTGTCTGCTGCACCTCTGACACATCAACACCTACCCTGCTTGGAAAAAAATAAGAGAAAATCATAGCAGCAATACATGCAGCGAATCTTCTGCGCTGTGAATGTTTGCCAGCCGGGCTGTGATTGTTGAGCGGAGGATGATTTGTTTGAGGGCATGAAAACAAAGCACTATGTCACGAATAAGAGACAACTGTAATTTCAGAAATGCCCAAATAAACAAGCTCCAAGCTGGAGTCCAGCGCAAAATGATGTTTGCAGAGACGCAGCTTGGGGATACATGTTGGGAGGTAGACACTGATATTGAATGCTGGACATGCTTTGTCCGACGTGCAGTTTATTAGATTTTGTTTGGCATTTGCAGACTGACATCTGCCCTGGCCTTCAACACTCAGATCTATGTACACAACATTAAGCTCTAATCATCCTATTTACACATTTTCACACTGTCAATAGAGATATAGTGTTGACCTCATTTTTTTTAACACTGAACAAAGCAGCCCCCTCTATGGAAACGTCTACAGTGCCGAGAGCGGCTTAGCTAACAAGCATCTGATTGTGCAGATTACGCCTGTACCGCAGAGGATTACTGAGACCGAAATGAACAAATTGACCTCTTAGCACTGAAATCCCACATCGGCATGACAAAAGATGAGAGTCAAGCACAGTTAGGGCGACTGAATCTGAAAGTGAAGAGCACACACTTTTGGAGTCAGCAACATTATTTGAAGAAGCCTCTCCCTGAACGTTGTTTTATTTTCGTCATCGTCTTCTGTCTGTTTGTGCAGACCCAGATAACTCCATAGTTATCCTTGTCTCTATATCTCATCAGCCTTGTCCTAACATTGAATGCACAATTGTCGCCCGGGCTTTTTAAAGACAGAGTAACATTGAAATGAGCAGAGAAATGCATAAGCTATTTTCTCTACCTGGCTGGATGTCATTTGAATTGATGTTTGACTCATATTCTAACAACAAATATCAGAATGTGCATCCTGTTCTGTGTATATTCATATCCTAGGGCAGGCAAGTGTCTCTTCCTCTCTGGTTCCCTTCTGACACTTTTCGTGCAAGTCAAAGCTATTTAAAAGTCATCTCACTGTGAGAAGTAACAAAAGCTCAATGACAGACCAAGGCCTTATTCAAAATTCAATTTTTGTGCTTTCTCTCCCCAACAATAGAAATACATAATTTCTCTCCACGCTTGTTTGGAGAGCTCTAGAGAGGAAATGGCATGCCTTTGTTAATAAGTGTCTCTGTTTTTGCTGAGAGAAGACGAATGAACAGCTTATGTAGGTCACATTGTATTAATCCAGCTGGCTATCCTCATAAATGCGCTCTAAATTAAACATGCGATATTAACATCCAGTTCAATGCTCATTCACTTAATAATGTAGCATTGCACACTGAGAATGACTTCTCAGCCACTGAAATAGTGATCTTAGTGCTTTTGGGCTCGGGCATTAAATGACTGCTCTGGATAATAACACTACAATTGAGACATGCTTGATATCAATCTGACAGAACAGTTCAAACACCTTGCAAACTGAATATTTATCAGTCACAGTTTATTTCAGGCACAGGACACTTTCATCAAGTCACTGTAATGAGATCTGAATGCATTCTAATACTTAATAAACTAGATGATCTCCAAATCATTCTGAGTTATATGTAAATGCTATCAATTATCTGTCTGGGTGATTCTGCAATCTTAAGCAAACTAGAAATTTCACAAACCAGACAAGCTTAATGGGATGTGCAGACACAGCCAGGCTGCACATGAATGTTTTATTACAATGTGAGACTTTAGATTGGATCGATGATATGTCTGCTTCTCTACTGGATGAAGATTCTCTAGAAGGAAGCAGCAAAGCACAATAAATCCACCTGCTGTCACTGGGGCAGAATGACAGGCTCAGTGTGACATTTCAACATGTATTATATCTACAACCCAGCGGTGTCTTCATGTGATTTGCTGCCGATGAACAATTGTGAACACTGGGCTACATGGAATTGGACAGCGAGTCTGAAGCCGTTTTGATGTGAACAGTCGAGCGGAACACTGAATCCCTTCCGGGCTGTATAGAAATAAAAAAGTGTATGGATGACTTGTTCAGTGATGGGTTTATATCAAAGGAAGATATTACTGTTAGGTGTAGCAAGCAGCCAATGCTGATGTTTTTCAGATCAAATGATTAGATGATTAGAGCTGGTTACCACTTGAGACTTGGTTTGAGGAGTTAAATGTGGTTTCTGAGATTACAGGGGTCAAAATGGAGCCTGTCTCTTTGCTGTAAATTTGCACAGTAGTGTGTGTGTGTGTATGTGTGTGTGTGTGTGTGCGTGTGTGTGCGTGTGTGTGTGTGTGTGTGTTTGTCTTTGTAAGACAAAGAGAGAGACAGAAATAGAGTGTGAGTGTGTTTGCGCATGCATTAAAAAGACAAGAGAGAGGTCCTTGAGGCAACCTGCACATCTTTTATCACATCTTTAATTAATTGAAGCCCATAATAGAAGCTACTGCTGCAATTCCACTGAATAGACACAGTTGAATGGGAAACACACAGGGATGAGGAGATACTCTAACACTCCCCTGCTTTTTTACCAATCCTCCCTTGCCATTTTAACAGTCATCTGCATATACAACATATCTGCAGTTACTGTCAATCTTTGCTTTGAGGATCAAATGAAGAAAAGGTTTGTCATTGTAACTGAGGGTATGAGTGATCGATGCTTACTTTTTATCCTTCACCTTCTCTCCTCAGGTTTCGTCTGTAAAGGTCTGCTGTAAAACCACCATGGTCCTCTTGTGGCTCTCCAGACTCATCCTGATCATCCTGGCCTTAGTCCCCCGACCTTCACTGGGATGCCCCTCCGGCTGTCGCTGCTACAGCCTCACGGTGGAGTGCGGATCTCTTGGGATCAAAGAAATCCCTCAGGGGGTCTCCTCTGTCACCGAGGTCAGTTAGCCAATCGACAATAAGTTAGGGCACTAGTCAGTGCATTGTGGCTGACCCCAACTCTCACATCGGTGATTCTGTAACAGTTGACTTCCTCTCTGATCCATTCTTATTACCCTGAAATGATTGTGGTTAATCAATTCGCCGTGACCCTTTTTGATGTAAACCTAAGGGGAGGGGCTGCGCTACTGGCTGTGTAATTACTCATTCTTGCTCAGAAAGTGACTCACACACCCTCTGATCATCTGTTCAGAAGATGTTTAACATTACACCATCTTTTCCTCTTGAGTTCAGGCCCCCAACATTACTGCAGCTCATGAATATTAATGGAGACCATGTCCCGCATAAATTGTTCCATTAACCTCAATCAGCAGGTCTATCTCGTCAATCATACTTTACCTCATGGGCCCGTGTTTTCGTCTTTGAAAACATCACCAATGAATGCACATTACCAATCAAGCAGACAGTCTTGCATTGTATATCAAACACAGAAAGCACTTCTGGTGTAGCGCCAATCACTCAAACATTCTTTTTATGGAGATTTTTTTGTGCTTGAAAACTCAAGCACAAAAAAGGATAAATGCTGCTGCAGAGTCATTATTATCATGATCTTCAACTGGCTCATTCCACATTGTTTGTATTGCCTACATTAATAAATATCCAAAGCTCTGCACAGCCCGGTTTAAAGGTGGCCATGTTGTTAATGTAATCTCCCCTCATGGTTAATACATTTTTATACCCACTGACCACAGCACTGCAACAGGCGACGCTCACTTTCCTGCACAAAACAAAACATTTCAAACATCCGCTCCTCTGTGTCTCTAATGCAATCAATTTGTGATCACTCTTCTAATCTAATTTCCCCTGTCTTTCCTGAAGACATTCTTCCTCCAGGACAATGCTATAGTGCAGATCCGTCTTCAGGACCTGACTCGGCTGGGCAGCCTCCATTACCTGTACCTCCAAAACAACAGCATTTCGGCCCTGGAGCCTGGGGCATTTCTCAGCCAAGGGCAGCTGCTCGAGCTGGCCCTCAATGGTAACCTGATCCATCTGGTCACCCCAGACATGTTTCAGGGTCTGGAGCACCTTCGAATCCTCTACCTCGCCAGCAACCAGATCACTCGAGTCCAGGACTACACCTTCAGGGGGCTGCAGGTTGGTTTGTGTGTGCTGAGATCAAGGAATGGATGGATGGATGGCAATTTTTAATGCTCATTTTAGGTTAAGCATTCCAATTCATTTTGGTGAAGAGAAAAAAGCTTAGCTTTTGCAAGCACAGCTAAAACTATTCCAGGATGGGACTCCTTTTTATTGCCTGCCACTGTAAATCCAACTCATGACAACATGTCTGACTAATCCCTACCATACTGTGATACAGACTGAGTCGGGAGGAATTGAGTCATCCTCTCTTTACATGTGACATTTTTATTCCCCCTACTTCAAGTTACACTTTTCACATTTTTCTTCCTCTGCTTTATGTCTTTTTACTGTCTGCAGCGTCTTCAGGAACTCCACCTGCAGGAAAACAGCATAGAGCTCCTGGCGGAGCAAGCTCTGTCTGGCTTGTCATCTCTGGCCCTGCTGGACCTCAGCAGAAATCACCTCCGCACCTTGGGAGCCTCGTCACTCAAACCACTAGTCAGCCTGCAGGTGCTTCGTGTCACAGGTAGGCAGAGGACAGAATTCCTAGAACAAATTATGTTTGACGGTAATATGATATAATCCTTCCAGACTCAATTTACTTTAAAGCACCTTGAGATATGAAAAATTCTTCCATTTCTCAATTCAGAAGAATAGACCTGTATGAACCTTCACTCACTACCACTGAAATTTTAACAACTTGTCACAACTAACAAACTCATGTCAAAGAGAATGAAGTGCCCTTCAACATTTTTTACATATCAAAGGGTTTTACCTAACTGTAGACCTTTAATGAGTAAAAGAAAGGATGAAGAAAGACATAATTTCAAGGAATAAGTTGAAGAAAGAAGGACCCTTCAAGGACAATTAGTCCTGCAGTGGGTGCAAACAGAGCTCAAACAAAATTTAAATTACTAAACTGCAACATAAAGAAAATACACGTGTTTACCAAAAAAATCTCACCTCAAAGTCAATTTAGCTGCTTTTCTTGACCTGTCAATCCTATCACATGATCTTCATCAGCAAGTTTACTCAGTTGTTTGATTGAAATTGTACATTTCTGAGCACAGAATTCTTGTCTATGTTGGCTTTAAATGTTGGTCATTCTTGACCTCGGAAACAGCATTTGACAAATTCATTCACTTGCCCAATGTTTCCCTTGTCTGCTTCCATTACCCTCCTCCAGAGAACCCATGGCGCTGTGATTGCGCTCTGGGCTGGTTGAGAACCTGGATCAGTGAAGATGGTCAGCGTCTGTTAAGCTCTGCAGAACAGCGTCGGCTGATGTGCTCTGAACCACCTCGTCTCTCCCACCTCAGCCTGGTGGAGGTTGCTCCAAACAGCCTGGTCTGCATCCCCCCCGTGGTGCAGCTCGAGCCCAGCCATCTGACTGTGCGACTCGGGGAGAGCCTCCGTGTCTCCTGCCAAGCCTCAGGATACCCTCAGCCTCAGGTGACCTGGAAGAAAGCTTCCCATGGCAAGGCTCTGCTATCGCCTCGAGGCCTGGTTCAAGAGCTGGGACCCAATGGTGAGCTCTTCAGGCCTGGGGCTGGAGGAGTGGTGACAGCCCTGCCAAGCAGTGGGGGGATCAAGGTGGGAGGTGTGGGAGGAGTTCATGGCCTTGTGCGTGGGACTGAGGAGGGTGGTGAGAGGGACAGCTTTGATCCAGACATGGGCAGTGGCATGCTCTTCCTCAGTAATGTGACAGTGGCGCACGCTGGGCGCTACGAGTGTGAGGCATGGAACCCTGGTGGCGTGGCTAGAGTTACCTTTCACCTGGCTGTCAACATGTCCTCTTCCTCATATTCATCCCAGTTCTGGCCTCGTTTGAACACACACGCCTTTGTCTCCTCTTCATCTAACTCCTTCTACCAGCCAGAGGTTCTGGATGTGAGCCAGGAGCCACTATATGAACAGGACAGCATGGACTTCAACGCTCTTGGCCCTGCCACACAGACCGCCATTGCTGTTGGCATCTCCTTGCTGGCGCTCACTGCTGTTCTACTCTTGATTATGATCTACACTCGTCACCAGCAGTACCGTAAAGAAGAAGGCGGCTCCTACTGTACCAGCAAGGAAGAGAGCATCCTCTATGTGAATGACTACTCTGATGGACCCACCACCTTTGCGCAGCTGGAGGAGTACCGCGACGACCACGGCCACGAGATGTACGTACTCAACCGAGCCAAGCCTGTGGGGTCTGCTTCAGCCAGGTGTCACATGATAAGCGGCTTTGTCCAGCAGACGAGTATGAAGGAGGCTCTCCTGGACCATGAAATGGTGCAGACACTGACCAGATCGGGGGGAATGGGGCTACGAAGAAACCCAGCAGATGGCAGAGAGGGACCTCTAACAACAGACCCAGAGGAGCTCTTCCTCAGTCAAAGTCTCCTCTTTGGATCACAGGTTGCCTATGAGATCCACTGCTAAGGGGTGTTCTAACATGAAACAATATGTTGATGGACTTAATTAAAGACATTAAAGAAAATCACCTTGGTGCAATGATTTGAAGCATCAGATTATTATGTGGTCTTCAAAAGAGGGGAGAGCATGAGTTAGTGGTTGTTGGGGAAACCTCGATCACAACAAGCCTCTCGGAGAATCTTATCTGATTGATTGTATGATATTAAGATGGGATGAACAGTGATCATTTAAATGGAAAATATACAACTGAACCATACTTTTCTGTCTCCAAATCAACCCTTTAAAGATTTAGAACTGGCTTATCAGAAATGGTTAATACAACTACTTTGACTACTTTACTGTAAATCCTCACATAAGAGGTTCAAAGTGTTCAGCGCATAGTGGAAAATAACAATATGGATTTTTTTCTTCAGGTTTTGTGTACTTTGTCTGTGTTTTGTGTAAATATAATAAAGCTAATTTTCACTGTGAAGTACAGTTGCTTTGTGGACCCTGTTGCAGATCCCATTAGAATTAGACCTAAACCAATCCTCTTACTGAAACTGCACTGTCATTACCCATATGTGTGAGTGGGTGCAGGTGGGTGGATTTGTTTGAAGAGGTTCATTTTGAATGCAGCAGCAAGTCTTTCTTTTACATTTTTACCATAGCATTGTATTCCTTGATGTTAACATGCCATGGCTGTGTTTTGTTGTTTGTTTGTTTGTTTTTTGTTTGTTTGTTTGTTTTGACTTGCAACACTAGAACAAAGAACTAACATTTCCATTGTCTGAAACTGAATCTTTGCTGGAAATAATTCCACTAACACCCCTGTGTAACAACCATTCTAATGTGAATAGTGTACATTTTGTCTTTGGTTTCTACATAATAAAATGTATTTTAAAAAATTCAATGTTTCTTTTCTTGCAAGGTCAGCCAGACACTTTAAAACAGTTGTTCTAACTGTAAAAGCTTATTGTTTTTCTCTGCCTTTTTATCACTCCCTTCAACACATAAGATGAAGCTGGTAGGTCTGAAAGATGTGTTTTTATAGAGAGAACCATAAGCCCATAAGCTCTTTATTCTTCTCCTCTTCTGCTAAGCGCTGTGGTATCAGGTGTGCTTTCAGAGCAACTTGTGGAGTAAGATGCAAGAGTGCTGTTTTAAATGTGTTTTTAAACGGCAAATAATCTGTACCTCATACCAATACTGACATACCAATACCAATACTATATTGATTCTTATTCAAAAAATGTCAATCTTCTTTTAAAATAACTGATATTTTTAGTTTGTATGGCTTTATTCCAACAACTACATTAAATACATTGATTATTTCATGAGAACACAACGGCAGGGTGATTCACAATGGACTGACCACATAGGGGTGTTTTTGACATTGTCATTTCTATGCAAACTCAGCTCAACTTTCAGACTGTACGTACAGATTCAACAACAGCAGCAGCTGAGCTAATACCAGGGACAAAAGTAGAACATTTCCCAAACACTGAAAAAAAAAAACCCAGACCTGACCAAAGCCCACCACCACTCTTCCTTGTTACAGCTGTACAGATGTATTATGCAGCCTATTTCGCACAATCAAATGTGAAATACTCTTATTCCAGTTGTCCTACGAAGAAAATGGATTTCCTTTGTGCCTACTGTGATACAATTCTCAGGCTGTGTCAGTACATGTCCAACAAAGCCCAGCTTACAATGGTTGTCATGGGCACAATGGATTTGGTACATATAAGTAAGCAGACTAATGCTGCTGTCACTGGCTGCGTCTTACATTCCCTATCTACCTCACAGTGGGTGGACAAAAAAACAGAAACACACAGAAGATAGTACAATGATCCACACGTTCAGTTTTTGATGAGACCAACAGCTTGTCATTTGAGGTGTTTCTGTTATTTTGTTATGCATGCTGAGTATCCTAAATTGAGTATACTAAACTGTTGATTAATTTTTATACAGTGTGCACCTCCTCTAATCCCTTCAAATTATTATTAAAGGTCCCCACCAGTGTACCTGCAGGTGTGTGCTGTTGATTAGAGACCTCTATAATTGATTTAACAACCAGAAAATTATGCAGGAATAATACTAATGGTAGCAGTAATGTGGAAATCAATGTTTTAATGTACTGCGGCTTATAAGAGCACCCCACTGAGAAGCACAGTGCATGTTGCACCTTTGTTACAGTACACTAAATAGGTTGTATATGGGATATGTAAGTGGATTATTCAACCATTTTTTATGCAGAAAGATATTTATGGGCAAGGATTTAATATTTTAGATACTGGAAAGCACATTTTAGAGATGTTTTCAAAATCTGCATGTTTTATATGCTTGTGGGCAATCTGGTTTGAGGTAACAAAACCATTAAAGGATAGTCAAGGACAATTGTCAACATTGCAATTTGAATTCTATTAATTGAAAAAGAAGAAGCAAAGAAATCCAACACAAATTCAGCTGCACTGTAATTGTAATACATATTTGCACGATAGAGAAAATGGATGCATACCAATCTTCATTGCTGGGATGTTGTACAAATCCAATTTCGATTTTACTTTTTCTACTGAAGGTTGCCTGTGATCCCATCAATCAACATGTGGAGTGAGAGCTCATGGTTCTCATACTGATGGTGTTATTTTACTCATCTACCTTCTTTCAAGTATCGGTTCTCATCTCTTCTCCAACTTGCTTCAACACAAGGGAATGGATTTTTGTATGAGGTCAAATATGAGATATCTGGGGCATGAATTATTGATGTATTTCTACCTGTCCTATACAACAGCTTTTCCCAGAAGGTGAGTTTATACAAAAGTCTTTATAATGTTCGGCGTCACTAACTTTACGTACAGATACCGTCCTCACATTTTTGTTTTGGATTAATGCATTTCTGAGGGCATCTTAAATGAAGGGGAAATTATGTTAGGCACCGTGAGGTCAGTAAAGTCTACTCATATATAACAGTTTTATTAATATAAAATATATATCAGAGCAGAGATCTGAAGGATGGAAAGCCTGTGCAGAGAAGAGCAGTCACAAAGTAGAAACAGCAATCAACCTCCTTGTGTCCTACGATAATAATATGTTTTTCGCTGTACTATTTGATTACAATTCCAAATGGAAAATATAGTTTTGACTGAATGTAGAATTTTATATATGGTAATTTTTATTCAGGGCATGAATAAACAGCATGTGATTTCTCGCACAGGATTACATGATTGAAAGCTGGAAAATCAATTCCAGCCAAAACTATATTTTCTAAGCAACAATAAGTCTGTCAAACAGACAACAAAGATATTTTCTAAGCCAACAATAACTCTGTCAAACAGACAACAAATATCAAAATCTAAGAACTACCTCTCTCTTTTTTTCCCTGCAGAAAGCCTACAGGGCTGGCAGAGACCTGTGGAGGGAGAAAAAAAAAAACGTCGATGAATCATGCTGAACTTGAGTGTCTTGCTTGACATCTGTAGAGCAGATGTCAAGCAAGACACTCATTTTCTCTTCTAATGGACTTGAGTACTCCACAACACAAACATCAGTAATTGGTCACCAGTGGAAAAGGGTGTTTGGCAGTGAATGTAAAAACATCTTTTAATTAATTTTTACAAAGCATTGCACATGCAATCATAATAGTGCAGCATATTTGGTTTGTTTATAGTCCCAATGGACTCAATATTTCATGTTACATACATTATGATGTGTTTTTTTACAAGTCTTTTATAGTAAGTCAATGTCATTCTGCATTTTACAGTTATCAGTGATGATTTTCATTTTCTTGGCATAATACAGCAGTGATGGGCACTTGTACCCAAGGGGGTACTTCAGCAGTTGCCAGGGGATACGTAGAATATGTGGTGTGGTTGGTTGCAGGTTGTAGAGTGGCTCAATCAATGTGAAAAAATAGAAATTATTTTTTGATCAGCTGTAACACCTGAACATATGTGTTGCGATTGAGAGTACGGTTAACAAGCGAGTAGATAAGTTGAAACAGTTAGCTAAAAGTATTGGATAAATGGTTGAAATAGATAGTTAAAAGTAACAAATTATCAGTCCAAATTGTTATTTAAATGTAATGGATAAACAGTTGAATTAGTTAGCTAAAAGTAATAGATAAATGGTTAAAGTAAAGCCAAAAGTCATGGACAAATGCTTGAAATGACCAGCTTCTGCCACCCCAAGTGGTAGTAGTACAAATGCAAACTTGACCAAACCGACCTAAACATTAGTTCATTTGTACTAAATCAATGCATATAATTAATAGTATTAAATAACTTCCACACATTTTGAAGGTGATGCATGATGTTGATGTTGTGATGTCATGATTCTGTTGTAAATGATCATCCAGCACCGATGTGTGTCCTTCATCCCTCACTGTCACAGTGGCTGCTTCCTTCCCATCATCCCTCAGCAGGCGAATGTCATATAATGAAATGTGAATGGCTGCACTGGATTGTAGACCTTGGCAGCACCTCAGATAACTGCTAAGTATCAAGCCACTGAACACTGAACAGTAATGCTGCCTTCCGCTGCCCCACCTCTGACACAAATGGATCATAGACACAACTATAATCTATATGGTCAGAGAGGTTAACTAGGAATGTAATTGCTTTATCATTTGTGAAGGGTAAATCTAGTCATGTACTGAATATACTGCTATTTTTAGGTTAAGAAATCCTTAAAATACATTTAAGGAAGAATAACAAACGATGATAAACATTTCAGTTTCTCTAATGAAATTTGAAAAAAGGTTTTGTAAGACTAAGTGGAGAATTGTCACATCCTGCGAAGCACCATGTAATCTTTCTCTAGGAGCGTTAGTGTGAAACATTGACTGCATTTAAATATGGACAATGCGTCTCCACTTCCTGCCGCTATGCAAAAGTGGAGCCAAAAGCAAGATGGCAGCTCCTGGAGCTTGTGTGACATCATTTGGAGCCAGAGTCAGCGCAGTACAGTTGGGCGGCGGGGTGGCGGCCCGCAGGACACGCCCCTTCATTAGTCCTACTGCCTGATGGAAGTTTGAGAGTGGCTGTCACGGCTGTCAATCATGACGTTACACACCCTTTATATTTTGTCAAATAACTTATTAAAAAAAAACTTATCAGAAAAATGAGCACTTGGACAAACACCGGCATGATAAGAACTACCTAAAATGACAAAAACCATCTTTGGGAAAAATGTATTTGACGTGTACTTTGATTTCTTAGTTTGGCTTGTGTCCTATCCGCTGACATAGAGGGGGCGGGACATATGACCTATACTGTAGCCAGCCACCAGGGGGCAATTGAGTTGATGTGGCTTCACTTTTGGGGAGCTGTTATGACGTCCATTTTTATATAAAGTCAATGGTGTGAAAGACAAACCAATCCATTGCATATAAATATAAAATGTCATAATGTCTACATTTTGAGCCTTTAAGTCAGTTTTTCAACATATTAAAGGTATAGAGAGACACCATATTTTTTAAGCTGCACATATCAATATTTTTTATATTAACAATGGACCAAATGAACAACTGTATTCCTCTTGAAAAGATTACATATAGTCTTAGAAAAGGATACAATACCTTTCTCAAAATTTGGCAACCTTACCTAGAGTATATAGGCACATCACTGACGCCACCATAGGGATGTGATCACTTCTGGCTAGCCAGAAGGCCTCTTTAAAGGATACAACACTGTGTTGGTGCAGTCTCTCTATGTGTTTCACTCTATGTACTGACCTTTTCTCTCTTTTTTTCTAACTGGGTTTATACAGGAAGGGTAGGACATGGGGTTTCTTTGATGTTCTGTACAGTTGTTGACAATAAATCTAAAAATAAAAATAAAAATATTCCCAAAAAACAAAAAAACAATGGACCAAATAACAATGTAGATGGAATCACTCATAGTGATGAACCCACAGAGAATTATAATCCTACTCTGCAGTTTCTCTCAGCTCTTTGGAGCGTTTTAGAGTCTGTCGGCTCACTGTTTTGGTTTTATGACCTGCAACTTTTCTGTTTTGGTTTACTCACTACTTTTATCAACCTAATTTTCAGCTGTAGCAGGCAATGAAGGCTCCACACCAAAACATGTCAGCAGTTTTGTCAGTCCATTAGCTGTAAAATTCAGAAACATTAAAAATCACACAGTATTCAGTGGTGAACTTCACAATGAAGTAGTGGGTGCTCATAAGATTTAAATCTTTTTTTTTTTATCATTATTTGCTTCCCTAAAACAAAAGTGAAAGTAAAACATTAGGCCCTGCTGAACTGGAGCTCAACTCATGATATGTCAACACTGAAAATTACTTACTGCAACATACAGTATAACCCATGGGCATCAACAGTCCTTAAATTACCAAACTCACCTTGATATCCCAATATGCACTCTGAGCAGGTCAAAACTGAGTTGTTGCACCAATAATCTGTACAGTGCCAGTGGTACTATAGAAGCATGAAATAGATATTGATCCCCCTGTGTGCTTCTAATTACTTCAACATCTCTCTAGCAGGGGTTGTAGATGTTAGCCTAAGGTATTATCCCACAAGACTCTGCTTACTGTATATCTTTGTACACCGATTGATTGTATGGCAATATAAGTTTATAGTAAAAGTAAACTCTTGTATCTTCACTGAAAAATAATCAATTTTAAAAGTATGTACTGAAGACTTACATGGTCTGTTTGCAAAATATAAAAAATATAGCTTATAGGTGTTTGGTGTGGTTAATTAACTCTTAATCATAATCTAATGATTTATTCCACAGTGTAGAATATTTTAGGAGTTTCATAGCACTTTGTTAATGCTGCATCCGTCAGCAGTCAGCAGTGCACAGTCCTCAGCAAGTAAATCTTCTTTCTGGAGCGGAGAGGTTTTCATATGCAAATACCCAATATCAGGGATTCATATTTATTTGATAGGATTCTGAAATCCAACATTATCAGTGAGCGCACTGTTAGGACTTCCCATCAAACTTGTCAAAGTCAGACTCTAAGGCTGGAAGAAATAACGTATTTCTAAAGTTTAATAAACATTTCAGAGATAATTGGTTTACGTCATTCAAGGGCACTGCTCAGTCATGCAAATAGATATGAACTGTAGCTGAACTGTGTTATTCTGGTGTTTTTTCTCAGTATGGAGGACAGTTGTGTACCAGTGTTAAAAATGTACCTTTTGAAAGTAGTTCACCAGTTGTCTTCTTGCAAAAACATAGCAATCCCATTTTGTGCATTGTACATCTACAAAACTTTTTCATAAAATTTTGGATATGTATGTATATTTTTCTGATGTGCAAGGGAAGTGCCAAATTACAGAATGTAGTCCTTTTGTTTCTTTTTTTTTTTATGGAAAGTAGATAGTCAAAGTCATATTCATGATAGGCTTCTGCCTGTGCTCAGTGCCCATTTTTATTGCTATGCATTTTCTGCAGATGATGAGAACACAATGCTTCATGACCCAGTTGGACCACATTGCAGGAATGCTGCTCCATGCTGGCAATGACATTTAAAATCACAATCCTCATTGTTGAGGGAGCTGAACCATGACGTAGTCCCATCAGTAAGTGGTCAAAACAGTCTCTTTTCTTCTGGCATTTTCCATGACTGTTTCAATGGCAAACAGCTATTCTGCCATTATTAAAGAAATCCAATTTAACCTCAACTAAATGTTAGCAGAAACTTCAATAATTTGGTAAAGCTTTTTCTCTATATATCTATTTATATATTATATTTATAGCACATTGCAAACATAACCATGTCTGTGACACAATGGATGATTATGTGATGAAGAAGAGGGAACATAGTATCTCCAAATCTGCCAGTCTCATTCAATTATTCTTTCAATAACTTTACTCACCCCAATGACATGAGGTATCAGTCATGTTCGCAGTTTCCAGACAGGTGTGGGGGTTTGGATCAACAGAACTGTTATGTAACGTCGCTGACATATGTTATATGTTTTTGTGCCTTACAGAAAATCTGTTCTTAGATCCTGGTTAAATAAAGTTAATGACTATAAACGAAGTCCCTCCTGTGGCACAAGCTGTTGGGATTACAAAACTTCCTCTGCCAGAGCTAATTGGAATATTAATATATGGCTATTGTTTAACAGTCACATCTGCCTCAGTAACCTCCCCTGACACTGCCTCCACATCCCATTCTGTGTCTCCCTAACCTGTTGTCACTTCCCCAGTGGCTCTCTCCCTCTCTCTCCCCCTGCGTGTCTGTGATTTTCTGAGTGGAAGCAGGTGTGCCAGAATCACAGCAGAGCCACACCAGCTGAGCTGCACTTCATCTCAATAATCAACAACCTCTACAAAATACTCAGTCCTGCCACTTCCACTCTGCCAGATCATAGGCTCTGCTACCAGTCAGTTTGCTACGCTTCAAGCAAAATTATTTACCAGTTTTTCTATTCAGCATTTTGTTCTTGTTATCTGTTTTTCAGCACTCATTCTGTTCTCCGTTTCCCTTATAGTCCTGCCTGTTCTGACTCTGGTCCCTGTTTCCTGCTCCTCGTCTGGTCAATCCTGCTGCTCTGCCCTGGACCCCTGCATTACTCAGTCTCCTCATATCCCACTCTGGACCTGCTTCATCCGCCCTTAACTGCCCCTGACCCAGTCTCAGTTTCTGGCTCTCAGCTACCAGCTCAAGCCTTCCCTAGCCTACAGCCCATCTTCCCCGTGCTCTGCAATAAATATCTTTTTACCTTACTCCTGTCTCCTCATCTAGGTAGGTAATGACATTATGATGCAAAATAACAAGTAAAATTTTATGAAATGTGGATTGATACTTATTTTGAGTTACTTTCAACAGGCTTTACTCAATATATTCAATTGTCCAGTTACCAATTGTCACAGAGCTTCAGTGTGCAGCACAACACTGAGATATCAAAAATTAAACTAACATTAAAATTATAGCCTGGCTAAAATTGGACTTTTTGAGGTTGATACTGATATTGATATTTGAGAGTTTTAAAAAGTCTGAAAACAATATATCATTATGATTATATACATTATAATAACACAACCACATATCAGCCTATGTATATACAAATACCAATATATCTACAGTAAGCTAATATAGGCTGATAGCCTGTCCAATTTATCAGTCTAGCTCTAATTCAGATGTACTTGCTCATAAATGCAGGGTGCCATGTGTGAAATAAAATGACATTCTGTCCTCATCCCCAAAGCTGAATGGATAATCTTACTGGGATATTACTTCTCATCTGTTGTAACAGTTCCTATATATAAAACAACATGTTAGTCTTTTGAATGGGGCATTGCGGTGTTCCTCAGGGATCAATCTTAGGTCCTCTTTGACTCCCCAAAGTATGCAAAGAAAAAGGAGTCTCTCATGTGTTTATCTGTGTTATTATTTTGTAATAAATAAAACAATACACATTCCACGGCTTTATCCTTTAACGGTAACAATGTTAATACATTGTGTCAGTATGTTATGACATTCTGTCAGTCACATTCTGTCAATACAGACAGCTGTTGCAAAGCAGGACAAAACACTTACATACTCTTATTCTTATTCTACAATCGATCTTGTTATTCATAAGAATAAAACTAGATTTAATCTACTAGAACAGGCAAAATCTTTAGCAACTGCCCACCATCCATTGATGAGGTTTCACACATTTATTTTATCATTCTCCTGAAACTTAAAGTATTTAGCTTTTACTGAATACTGGATGTTGGTAGAGTCTACAAACTTATTGTCCTAAAGCAGCACATCTCTGTCTTATGGTGCTCCCCTTTCTGTACAAAATGAACTGTAAAAGCTGCACATTGGCTCATGGTTGCAGCTAGAACAAGTCAAAACTATAATACACGTTTTTCTTCACTCAGAACACTTTCATAAACAATGGGTTGAAATAGAATTAAAAACATCTGTTCATTTTGTTAGCTTCTGTTTCAAATCTTATTATGGTAATTGTCACAGTGACAGTTAAATGATAAATCTACTCAAAATTACAGTAAGTATATACTGTATGTTTAATGTGAAGTCTGGTTTGAGGATGCACCTTTAACAGCGATGTAATGTATATGGGGGAGTTCAGATTTGTAGCACCACAGCAGGACAAGCCTGTGCCCTTCATTTCCAGCCTCGTCACGCTCTCTCAGCGGGTGAGAGGCACTCTAGTAAGTCACGGTGGATCTTATGGTTGAACAGGATCTGGCAACTAGGTACCATTTCATTTCATGTTTTTTTGTTTGTTTGTTTTTTATCTACCGTTACTATAGAAACACAGAGGCAAATTATACCTCTCACTCCATGCAGCTTATGGTAGACCTGTGATAGACTAGATGAACCACAACAGCTTAAAATTATGAAATTATGCTTTTCAATACGCAAAAAAGGAATGCATTAGATTCTTTCATTTTTTATAGAATGGGTCTGAGAATAGTGCAATATTTTACAGGGGACTGTGCACTTGTGTATCACTTGGCCTTCATACCAATTGTCACAGAGCTCATAAGACTTTCTTATGCTTCAGCCTGGCCCTCCATTTCCATTTCTCAGCTGAGCACAAGGTTAGTACAAATGTATTGATTGTTGGTGCCTTCAGATGACAAGACTTGAGGGAACGGTTACAGAAATGTAATTTCTAATGCATGTAGATATAAGCAAAGATTGGACTGTTCTCATATTCAGTTGGCAAACACACACACATATACACACACATACACACAAATGCATGCATGTGAAGCTACTGAAATCCTGTATTTTTCTATGTGGAGCCCTGTTTGACTAGCAACAGCATTCTGCTTTTCTCCACTTTTTCTCCACACTATCTCCGTGATGTTTGGTCAGACAAAGAGAAACAATTCTATGAGCATGAGCATGAGTGGACACACAAACACACACACCAGCAATCCATAGCGGAAAAAACATATTTCATACAGGGTTGACCTCGATCTAGTGGCAGAACTGATTCCGCTTGAAACGCATCAAGATTAATGACTAAGTCCCTGTAACAGCGACACAACACAATGGTGACACTAAACGAGACTAGAATGGGCTGAACAGAATAGAAATCACTCGATTAATGTTTTGCTGACTGGGGAGGTTGATATATAGGACATATGGGATTTTATATGTAAGTGCAATTCCATAAAATATTCCAAAACGGCAATAGATAAATACATAAATAAATAATAAAATATAGACACAAATGGAAATTTTACACACATTTAAATTAGAAACCCTGTTGATATAGCAGTACATCACCAAAATCACCATCACCAAATTATGGTGCATCCTAACACAAATAATTGGTCATTTATAAAAGGCTTTTTAAAGAATCTTTTGTCATCTCACCAATATTTAGAATTACACATATTTAAACTGGTAACAACTTTATGCCTTTATGCATCACTGCAAATATTCATTAAAAATCCCAAACTCTCAGTAAGAGATCAAATATTTGATTAATAATGAGGCTAAATGTGCAAAAGATTTTACAAAGATTGTCTTGAAAAAGTGTTCACATGCATATTTGGACATGTTAAATGCAACCGTTGGACAATATAAAGAGTAGTTACAGTAATAAAAGTTATTACATAGGACAAAATAATGGGATGGGATGAATTGAAAGAAAAATCCCTTTTAATATAGAGATAAAACAACACAAAATCACACAATTGATTAAACAGTACTAAACAGATAATCACACTAGGCTTAAGCAAGCTAAGAACTGACACAATTCACAAAGTAGTAATTTACCAATATTGAAATTTGTCAGCGAGTATCCAAGTGTCAGTATTCCAAGTGACTGGAGCAGAAAACATGAATAATATGTTTACCCTCTGTGTCCATACATTAGAAACAGTTTCTGTTGATTGTTTCTGTTGAAGTGCTTTGCAACAAAAGTCTCTTAACATTTCCTGAGTAGCCTCCACCAGTTGCAGCAGCTCTGACCATAAATGATAAAAGGCTCTGAAAAGTGAGAATCTTTATTCTGTTAACCTTGTCGCTGAGCAGCGTGTTCATAGCACAGCTATGTCGTTTTTGTCTGCTCTTTCTTAAATATCTGTAGTGATGTTTGCCTGCTGTAAAATAACCTAATGTTTTGTAAAGACTGTATGGCTCTTTTAAAAAGAAATTTTACTCTAAAATTATAAAACGTTAAAAATATACTCCCGAAAAACCACAATCCAAAGCCAAAAGTATTCACCTCAGTCTAAGAGGTGGTTATCCACAGTTCTTTGTTCATTCTGATGTCGCAGATGTGCAATATATGATACCACAAAGGAACACTGGATCTTTGTCATTTTATTTCTCTGTATCACAAACAACAAAATGGCCTTTCTACATATGAAGATGAGACCTAAGTTACTATTAAGATTTCCAAACTCTAGTTGGTTCCACAGCTGTTTGGGCTGTCTCATTAGCCAATTTATAATTCTAACACATCATTTGAGGTTCAGTAGGAGAACAGAAGGTTCAAGCATGAAATGTAAAGCTGTTTGTTTCAGAGTTAATTTACAAACTCTTTCAAATGCTTTCTTCCCCTCTTTCTTAAAAAAAAGGTATGGCCTCATAATTATGTTCATATTGTCTGAATTTGCTTCCACATTTTCCATCAAACAGAATGTGCCCGTGCCTATATGTGTTAATTAGCTATTTAATTATCTAGTTGTGAAATAAACACTAGTTCTACTAAAATAGCTGAACTGAAAATGTGCTTGTGTCACTCCCATGGGCTGTTAACGCAGACAAGATTTTTAGTTACAATTAAAGGCAACAAACAGCTGACAACAACCCACACCACTACTCAGTCTGTCCTTTATGTTCATCTTTAGCAGAGCATAATGTTTTCTTGAAACAAGATACAAGGCCACTGTTGCCACTACGCCTAAAGAGGCACAGCTATATTCTTTCTTGAGCAACATTATTGGTGTTAACTATTCACATACTGAAAATAGGATTTATTACACACTGTAGATATGTAGACTTCTGGCCAGAGCTGTGGCCGGGATTTAGAAATACTGAGGTCATTAATCCAAGTCCCCCCTAACAGCCCCAGGCACCAAAAAGAAAAATCTTTAAAATCTTTTTTTTCATCTTATTTTCTTATATTTTCTTTATTGAGTTAGTGGTTAAATGATATTTTCTGAAAGTTTTATTTAAATGGAGCAGTTATTTAAAGGACGGGTGCTTATAAACTCAATTAACTAAAAAGTGATTATAATGAATATTTTTATATTAACAGTGGATTACATGACTATATACTCATAAACACGTAGAATAATTAGCCGACTCTACAGTTTTCCTCAGCTCTACGGGGCATTTGAGTATCTTTCAGCTCATTGTTTTGGTTTTGTTGCCCTCAACTTTACTGTTTTGGTTGACTCTCATCACTCTCGTCATTTTCAGCAGCAGCAGTCAGCTGCATTCAGCTAAAAAGCTTTGCCAGATAATTCCCTCTGGAGTTGGTGGAGGCCAAAAAAAGGTAAAAGGAGAATGGTGGCCAGAAACACAACTCCAAATGAAATCTGCTGAATGTCTAAATAGGCAACTGTTTGCTAACAAGTTTGTCATAAAAAAACTTGGTCGTTGAGGTGAGAATAAAGATAAAGGTGATTATATATCTTAGTTGTGTTTGCAGCTTGTTTCTGCTGCCCCCAAGTGGCCAAAAAAATCAGTGAATATATGTTTAACTCAAATAATCGTCTAAGAACATTGTCTCTATTTTCCCTTTAATTAGTACCAAATTGCATCATTCTGTCCAGAACTGGAGAATGTAGACTCCTCCCATGTTGCTAAGATCCTCAAATTCCTAGACAAAATACACACATAACTTCAGTGTCATGTGATAGTGGCAGATGCAGCTGTGCTTCTGATCAAATTATGTAAAAGGCCACATGATTATATTTCGGCAAAGCTGTCTTATGTGAAGTGTTTACTCTTTTATAAACAAGACTGTAAGACTAGCTAAGTAGCAGTTAAATGTGGTATGTGATATTAAAAAGTAACTGAAAAGCGAGCATATGTGATGTGTAATTAAGTAACACAAAATTACATTCAGTTACAGAGAGTAACAATAAACACTGCAAATATAAAATGAGACCGATGGTATTTTCTGAATTCAGCACATATGTACGCTCTGGGAATTCTTGTTGAGGAAAACGACAGAAGCATTTTGCAGGTCACCAACATCCCCTGAGAACTCCTTTGGGAGACAGAGAGAAAAATGAGTACTATAAACGCTACAGCATATCCTTCATTATGGTGTTTTTTTTTAAAGTGTGTGATACATAGACAGATGTTTCAATGAGGGCTTACAGTGAGTCTTACTTTCATCCCCTCCATTTGTCTTAGCCCAGGATCCTGTTCTGGAGGTGGATAGTAAGGATCTTTAAGACATAAGTAAAGTAAATGAACTTACTTTATCTTACAAATTATTAAAATGATCTTACCTTACTCTTGTTACTCTTATTATAATTCATTAATGCATTTACAATATGACCTAATATGTCCTTAAGAAGGTTAGTGGCATGATCCTGCCAAGATTTAATATTTAAAATACAAAGAAATGAAAAGTTGCCTTACTCTGCAGTTTCCACATCTTCCATGCAAATATGGCCAAGCCCACAAGAAGCATGAGAGAACCACACACCAGCAGAGACTCCACGATGTGACTAAGACAGAGACATAAATATACTGTGGTCTGAACAGAGATGATCCAACTTCAAGAGCAGCTCAGGCTTACACCGCATCTGTTCTTACATAGTAACATTACAGCCAAGATGATGAAAGATAAATATTCCTGGGCTGGGCAAGAATGGTAATGATCATTATCTGCGCATGACTGAGTTAAACTTGCATGAACTCGTCATGTTGGTATTGATAAGCATCTATAATGGTTAATAGCGTAAAAGGCATCAAATCAAACATGGAAAGACTGACACTCAGAAGTTTTATCAGTAAATTTAGGTGGAAAGCCACATTGGACACGATGTCCCTTGAGGAACTTTAACTGAAAGTAGCTGCAATAAGGTACAAATGATATAATTATCATTACTGTTCCACTGCTTTTCAAGAGCATATTTACATTTAAATATTTAAAGATATGCTGCCATCCATTTCTCATAAATGGCACTATCATAAAGAAATACATCATTCTTACCTGTGACTGTTCCAAGACTCCTTTGTAATGGGTTTGGGGGGAGGTAGGTGTGCAACAGATTGGCTTGGTGTAGTAGGAGACGTCACAGACATTGCTGCTGAAGATAAAGAGATTATACATAGAGCTGAAAAATGTTGTACTATTATAAGCAAAAGAGTGTTTGTAGCAGTACCCACAGAGTTCATAAAATTAATATTGCTGATAAGCGACTTGTAATAATTGATGCCTTGTACAGCTGGAGACCTAAGAACCCCTGCCATCTGTTACACACACATATTGATTTGTATAACTGCACTTGGCTTCTTCTTATTCCAGCAGATGGGGAAAATGCAATGCAGTCACAGAATTGTGTTTTATTTCATATGTCATACAATGCCTGGTTTAATAATGATGTCATCAGGTTATTCCTCATAAGACACTGATTTGTCTGGCTTTCACCTACCAGGCTCCACTGATCTCTTGAGAGATTTAGGGTGTTTTTTAAGCTGGCATTGTAAGGGTTGTGGTTCAGGATGATAACAAGACTAAGAGTGTACAGCCATGCTAGTGGCTCTGTGCCCACAGAGCTTTGAGCTAAATGCTATGGTCAGCATGCTAATATGCTGACGAAGACAATGCTAATGTGCAGATGTTCAGCATTTTCATCATTTTAGTCAGTGTTACAATGCTAACATTTGGTAATCAGCACCCAACACAAACGCATGTTGTTGAGACATTTCGCTCAGAATCACAAGTGTCAACCTCATGGTGGCACTGGAGGAAAAGTCAGGGGATCACCAAAGTCATTAGGATTCATCTTCTTCATACTATAGATGTCTGTACAAAATCTTATAGCAATCTGGACCAAAATGGTCAGACCGACTGATTGGCAGACTGAGATTGCCAATACATATATTAGCCATGCTAGCGGTATGGCTAAAATATGTATTGGCAATCTATAAAGCTGCACTAATCAACATTTTTATATTAACAATGGGTCAAATGACTGTAATGAGTAGTCAAAGTGGTCGCTCATAATGATGAAATCACAGAAAATTATAACTCTGCAGCTCCCTCTGGTTCTACTGAGCATTTTAGTGTCTTTCAGCTCATTGTCTAAATCCTAGTTCAGATCAATGATGATCAATGTCAATGACATTTTCATGAGAACGTAAGGAGTTGTTAGTTAAGTTAGCTAACGTTAACAAACAAAACACCGGTCACCAGCCAAACGGTGGTAACATTTAATCGGTTCATAGATAGTAAAGTTTATTGATTGAGTGTTACTGCAAACACTGCAATCAAGTCACCGCCACTCATCCATTTCTTTCTTTTTCTTGCCAGGTAAACACAAACAGAAATTCAGGTAATCCACTTAATACAGTGTATCAACACAGAAGTAGTGGGGTATGCCAATGCGTCGTTGCTATGGAAACGGCCATCTGTGTCTGTGCGCGTTGCTTCGATGTGGACGGCCGGGTTTTAGAAGGTTTACGTTTACGGATTTTTTTTTGCAAGTTGCACCCAGTCTCGTTGCAAATCTGAACTGGCCTTTAGTTTTCCAGCCTGCAACTGTTTTGCTTCAGTCTCACTGCCTTCCTGAACCTCGGCTGTTTTTAGCCGCTTGCTGCCCAGCACAAAACGGCAGACAGGCAAGGTTAGCCAGAAATTTAGAGCCAGATCTTTTTCTCAGGACATGGTGAAGACCAAAACAGTCCTGAAGGGAGAGTAAATACTAGACTTATATTCATCAGGTAGACTGAAACACAATTTCAAATGAATGGCAATGTTGCTTCTTATCCGCTGGATGTGTGACATTTCAGCTTTACAAGGTAGTGATATGTTTATGTAGTTTACAGCTTGTTCTGCTGCCCCCAAGTAGACAACAAAATCAATTAATACTACTTCAAATAAAAAACTTGCCTAGTGCAGCTTTAACAATGAATCAATAAGAATGGCTCAGTAAGATGTCTACATGCCCACTGAATGCAAAAAAAATGATCTGAAAGAAAAACATGTAATATATTGTATATAATTTCAATTTTAAGGGCTTTTTGTCAACCTACTAGTCGAGGCTGGAGGTGTGACCAGCACATGCACGCTTGTCTGCTCCTGTCCTACAGAGCACCAATACCAGCCCGCATCTCTCATCTGCAGCTTCTTTAAGGTTATAGTTAAAGTCCCAATTCTGTCATCGCTGATGGCCACTGAGGTGTCTTCGTAGCTCCCTTCAGACCCTGTCATCAGACAGGAGCTCCAGTCTCCACTCCGACACCACTTCTTCTTGCTTTCTCTGTTGGCACGCAGTCACAGGGGAGTTGGTGAGTGCTGACTGTCCATCACTGTCTGATGTCATTTGAGGATCTCAAACAAGTAACCATGTTTCTGAGGTTTACTGATGCATTGTTTTTAAGAAATTCTAAATGTTCTAATTGGTAAAATACTTATAAATCAGTTTTATTATCATAATAATACAACAGATGCAATTATAATATCATCAAAAGGAAAATCAAATACCTGTATCTCTCACTGTAGAGGCATTCAACTGTGACACTACTCCCCTCCTCCCCGCTCAGTCTGCTGTTCACCACTGACAAACCTGAAATGGTTCAACATACACTGAGATTGCACTTGTAATCTAAGCATTTGCAAATGAACAATGCACAAAAGTGCATCTTTGCTGGGGATCCATACAGGATTTTGTGTTAAAAATGAATCCATCACTCACCATGAATGACCTTGATGTTAGTGTAAGCGACAGCATCAGGACTCCATAGACCACCTATCTCCACACCACACATGTACCACCCAGAGTCATCCTCCTTCAGGTCTTTCATGGTCACAGTGAACACCAGCTGGACCGGGTCGTCAAAAATGCTCACTTTGCCCTCAGCTGGATTGGCTGAACTGGGGTCATCTGTGCGAGCTAAACTGGTGCAGAATTCCCTCATTCTCCCTCGACACCAATATTTTACATAGCTGGCATACTGAGGCTCATAATGACACGGGACTGTGAGGGAATTACCTTCCAGGACTGCATGTTCTTCCACAGTGGTTACCCCACCACAGAGGAAGGCTGATGGAAAGTGGAGATGATTGAGTGTTCAACAGTGGCTTCAACTTTAACTTTAAACAGTTATGCTGCAGTCAGAACAGAACAGTTACTCACAGTGGACATTTCTTATCTATGACTGTGGAAAAGGAAAGTGGCCTTGAGCAATACTTGTACCAAATTGATGGTTTCAGTTTCCTTTCTAAAAAACTTCCCTTTTCCATACTTCTTATTCCAAAATTGGATTATCCCCCCACTATAATACAGATTTTTGGGGAACAAATATCACAGACTTTTGAAGACTTGACAAAATAAACATCAAACGTACGCTTGCCAAGGGGCAAAACACAGTACGAAGCTTGGCAGATATTTTAAAAACACAAAAGTTAGTTACACAAAAATGACAACTTTCGCAATCTTTCTGGTCTGTCTTTGACACATTGTCAATACAGAAAAGTAATAAAATTGTAAGGACAGTATAATTAAGCTCAGAATAATGAAAACTACTAGCTGAAGCTAATGTTTTAATAGCTGAGGCATTAGAAACATCCTACATTGTAGCACTGACAATTGCCAAAACCACAATATTAAAGGGAGTGAGCTGCAGCATAAATATGAATCATCCTAGGAACTCCTTCTTTATCAATTATCTGCAGGAAAATGCTGCCGCAAAAGCTCATTGTACATTTGTAAGCACATGACCTCGGTAGTCATAGTTATTACCTGGGATCCATGGTAACAGGCTGAGGGTGAATATGAAGAGTTGCGGCATGTTCTAATGTCAGGTTAAGGATTACTAAGTGGATTCTCACTGTTGTGTAAGCACAGACCCCAAGTTCCGCAAGTCCAACTTCCTCTTGGTCATGTGACCATAAATTGGATCCAGATGTTGCAGATGTTAACCATGTAAGTGCCAGCTAGATTTTAATAGTGAGGGACACTTTTAGAAAGCATGTAACACGCTGTAGTCAAGTTCTCACTGTGGTACTGATGGAAAATTTCATGACTTTTCAATAACTTTCTGTAAATAATGTGGATCATATGCATGATCTAAAAGTGGAAACAAACTAGTACAAGTTAAATTTGCTACCACCTAATGCAAAATGTGTGTTAAGGTTCTAAAAAGCATTGTTGTATTTCTGTAAAGTGACCCATATTCTATGATATTCAAGAAATCAAGACCCTAAGGAAATAGTTTGATTTTTGGGAATACATTTATTCACTTTCTTGCTGAGAGTTAGATGAGGAGATCTTTCATGTCAGTACAGTAAATATGAAGCTACAGCCAGCAGCTGGTTAGCTTAGCTTCACATAAAGACTGCAAACAGGAGGACACAGCTAACTCATCTCTGTCCAAGGGTTATAAAAAAACTTGCCTACCAGCACCTTTAAACCTCCCTAATGATTATATCTTGTTTGTTTAATCTCTACAAAAGCCTAAAGCCAAGCTAGCTGTTTTCCACCTTTTTCAAATCTTTACATTTAGCTAAGCCAACTGGCTGCTGGCTTCAAATTAATCGAACAGACATGAGAATAATTTATCATTGTAGCTCTTGGTACGTCAAAACCTTTAACTTTCTACAGGTTTTGGTCATTAGATTTCAGCATGTCCGCCCTAGTCTTATATCTCCTCTTGTTATTATTTCAGCATTAGCCATCTTTTTATTACCCTCTTCTCCCCGGCAACCAAACACTGAGTGCCTTCCCTCCATGGAGAGAATGCTTTTGGCAGGCTGCAATGAAATGATTTGATTTTGATGGCTGAACACTTTGGATTTTGTCCAGTCTTCATTTGTTGGATTAAGCTCCTACACACAGCCCCCTCAGCCACTGATTTAACAAACAATTATTCCAAGCCTCTCAATTTGCTGTGTGAAGGGTGACAAGGACATCCCTAAAGTCCCTTGCTTTTTGCTTTGGCTGCAAAGCCTTTTATGGTCATTTATTCCCTGGAAGACTTTTGGACAGAAATGGCAGATTAGTCCTTTAACAGTTTAGCCAGACCTCAGAATCGAAACCTAAATTTCACCAAGTTAATTGCAGCTAGTCAAGACCCGTGACAGTATCTGGTTTACATAATCTGTGCCTCTGTATACAGGAAGATAAAATACAGGAAATACAAGATTTTTTTGTGTGAATTGCTGCATTAAACAGCAGCTCACATAAAAATTAAAGGAAGATATAACCAAACTGTCACAACCTTCCTTCTCTCTAACGTGTTAACCTGACTAAAATGTCAGTAAAAAGGTCTTCAATCAGTTTAATTGCCATCACTCCCCACACATTTTCTGAAGGCTCTGACTCTAAAATGTCTTCATATTTGTAATAGTTGGCAACCATGACTATGGTTTAGATAAAATGGTGTCATGATGCCTCCTAATGTTTGTTTTTATTATTGGGGTTCTGATATACATTGCCTGGTGGTTTGACAGCACCAGCACTTGCCCCACGGGCTGCTGCAAGTTAATGAGACCATTTTCTTTTCACTGCAGAGAGGATCGGTTAAGTCACAGTCCAATTAGCCTATAAGTCAGTCCCTTAGAATATTTTCTATTTTCAGGAGGAGATACGGCTCGCTGTCCACTTCTTTGGTACAGTAAGTCCTATTATTTTCAGTTACCTTCTCCTGCCCAAAATAGTGGTATAGTAAGTAAATAAGAGGGGGGAATGAAAAACCTTTTAGTCCAACAAAGAGCTTTAGTCCTCTCCATTATTTTCTTTACTCAATCTGTAAAGTCTTCCACAATGCCTAAATATAGGATGGGATGTACATAGTTACCTTTCTGCCTCTTCATACTGGACTCATCATGTTCCTTGCAAGGTTTTTTTGGGGGGTATCTGTAACTCACATTTAGACTCTTACAGGTCGAATATGTCCAATATCTAATTTCCCAGTTCCTAGGAGAACCACTTCATTTCTAATTTACAAAGGGAGCAGTGTCACTGTTATCTACGTAATATCTAGAGGTGGGTATGTGGACTTTCTATGTCTGCTATTAAATCAGCATAGGACAAGATTTAGATCTGACCTTTACAGGAGGAACCTGGGTTGCCAGACTTGCTTCACTCCATTTTTCATCTATGTATGCGAGGCAGTTCATATCCAGTCCAGACTGGTCCTTAACATTCAGATCCCCAGCCCTTCAGGGACTTTACAGAGATAATGGCTTAGATGGACCATGGACACTTTTAAAAGAATATATGAATAAATATAAATGAGACATTTAGTTTAAGAGGTGGTTTTCACTGTTCAAGATACAAAGCCTGTACAATGAATAGAAACCTTGTGTTTTGTATTTGTGTTTTCTGTATTTTGGTCTTATGTTTTGAGCTAGTCTGGTTTTTTTTTTTTTTTTTTTTTTAAAACCAGACTAGCTCAAATGTATTCTCAGGTGAGTACCTAATGTGACAAATATAAATGTGTATTGGCTCTGAGCAGTTTAAAGCAATTTGGGGTTCCTCCAGAACAAGTAATAGAATCAAACCCTCTCATTGCTCTGTATGTAATGTTCTTGCTTTCCCCTCTTGTACAGTAGTAGTTTGCTCTACAGACTCAAACTCTCATTGGCTTAAAAAAAAAAAAAACATACTGTAGCCATAATTCTTCAATTAAAAAAAAATCTGTAGGGTTCAGAACCAGTTCTACAAGGTATGACAGGTCTTTTTTTTGTCCAGCCACCCTTTAAAACAGACATTTCTTTTCCTGCAATCAACTCCAGATGTAGTACACACCTCCCCCAACCCTAAAGTAGAGTCCTACATTTGAAGCTGTAATATGTCAATATACAGGTCATAGGGAGGTTAGGGGGATTAATCACTCTTGTACTGCTTTGTCTAATGTCAGTGGTATTGCTTTGTGTAATGTACTTCTAATTTCCTTTTGAACTTTGAAATTCATTTAATTATGAAAAACGTGTGTGTATGCCTTATTGATTAACCTATCCGTTTCTTGCTGTAATATAATAAACAAATGTATCTTTGTGCTTAAAATTGTTCGCACTCATGTAGAAAAATGTATTTAAGAAATTCAAATCATTCCTTTTTAGATCTTTAGACACCATGAATGCAATAGTCTAACCAAAGCTTCTTTATCCTTCCTGCCTTAAACAGTGTATTATTGAAAATAAATTGTATATTAAAACAAAATGGCAGTAGTACGTTTCAAGAATTGCTTCATTACTCTCAAGGTCACCATTTCAGTTGTTTTTATTTCCTCGTCTCAGTGCAAAAGGGAATGCTTTACAAATTTTAACATTAAAAAAAAGAATGAACGAAACTAACCATTATCAGTAAGAAAATTGTAATGCACCATATGTGACAAGGTGCGACTAATTCAGTGTAGATGGTGGGTTGTACTTTTCCAAATCAATGGCACAAAACCAGATGTAGCATCAAGTCTTGAAGGAGAGCTGTGATAACTTCTCTTCTCTTGATCTATGAAAAAAAGGAAGAAGGGGTTGGATTAGTGACAGTGAGGTTATGGAAGTGGTTACTAAGAAGAAGACACAGAGATATAAACACAATAACACTGTTTTCTAGCAAAGCAAAAGTAATATGTGCCATCATGTGGCTTTCTCGAGAGATGACTGAAAGCTATCCTATCATATGTACTACTAAAATGAGAAATGCATGTGTCGAATATGCACCTTCTGAAAGGGGGACAGTATTAGTTGGATGCACGTCTTTTCAACCAATGAAGTTCATCACAACAAGATGCAGGACAGTGTGAGCGAATAGGAAGTCAGCGAAGGCTCTCTCTGGGGAGATAGACAGGAAGTCTCCTTTGTTCTGTGGGTTGATCTGGATACGAAGACACACTACAAAAGGCAAAAGACATGGAGTATTTAGTATTATTGCAATGCACCATATTTCCAGTTAACCAATTGGCAGAGATACATTACTAACATTTAAGGCGTTTAATTTGCAACTGACTATTATCTTCATTATCTACTACACTGTTAACTATTCTTATTATTTTTTTTTAGTACACAGAACTTCACAAATATAATATCTCACAAGCTGCATTTTTGTAAGACCAACAGTCAAAAAAATCTATTAAATAAAATAAAAAGCAACTAAAATCACTTTTGAGAAACTGTAACTTGATAAAATCTGGAATCAAGAGGATGGTGTCTGATTGGTTTCTGATTCATACACCAATGAAATATCGACACCTCTCCTTCAGTGCAGTTAGTATGATCATCACTTGATATCACAGTGCAGTTTGGTGCACTGAACATTGCTTTGATTAACCAAATCACTTAATCTCAATCACCCATTTATTGATTATGGAGAAGTTCTGCAGTCATTGGAATCACAGTTTTGTTTTGTTTTTTCAAAGTGACCTGGTTATGTCAATTACAGTCCTGAGTAACAATTACTTGACTATCTGTGACTGTGGGAATACTATGGACTCTGAAATTGAGTACTAACATATACCAATTTGGCAGTTTACTTGGTACACTACAGCTAATGCCAGCTAATGCAGCAGCCTTGTAATAAATCCTACCTTCACGATGCTTATAATATTAAGTTTTTGTCCAAACTGTTTTAGAGGTGTTGGTTCAACATTGCAGTCAACTACGGTTTTGTAAGAATACATTTTGTTACATTATTACTGAAGCTATTGCATTTTGAGTTAGCTAACTTGGTTCAGCGCACACGTTTACAAATGAGCCAGAAGTCCAATGACTGACCGAAACGCTTGAACTGAACGCATTGAATAAACTATTTGGGGGGAAATAAAGACTTTTAATTGAATAACTACTTACCTGCGAGAATGAAAGAGCCCACACATGAGATGAAACCCGACAGAAAGCTGTTGAAGGGGAAGGTGCCAACGAGCAGACAGTAGAGGAACTGCAGCGCTCCTGTTAGCAAGATGTACAACAAATACGCGTCCACCACCTTCAGCTTATTGGGCGTCGTGGTGGTGTACTCCTCCAGGAACCGAGAAATCACCGATATGACGGAATTCGACATGTTTGCGGGCTAGTTTATACTAAAAGGCGATCTTTGCACTGGTCCTCTTCCTCAGTCGAATGAGTGACGTGTCCACACCAACCGGAAGCGCTTTTGGTGTTACAGCAAATATATTCCGTGTCGCTCGGAAGAAAGCAAGGAACAGAGCAACAGAGCAAAGAACCCGCTGGTTAACTGCAAAGAGGTGTAAAAAGTGGAAAGATGTTCCACTCTGCCGCTATTTTGATCCAACTGCACTGCTACCAATTTTGTTACGGCACTCTCACCAGTTTTCTAGCATAATGACACAGGGCCCAGTTGTGAATCCCCACAAAAATATCGTACCGCTTAATATTACTCCACTTTTAAAATTCTCCAGTTTTCAATCCACACACAACCGGTCGCCAGTGTGTGTTGTTAGCTAGTAAGTCAATGTACTGTCAAGTTCGTGTCTAATAAACGTCAGGTGAAGTGTTGCTATTTTGGCTGTGAACAGCCCGTACGTTGTATTTGGGAGGATAGTTAATGAAAGTGAGGCTCTTTGTGTGGTGACGCATCTGCGTTTTAGACGATCTTTGTTGCTCGGTCAGCTGATCTAGGAATGTACAAGTTACAAAACAAGAAATTGTGTAGCCTGCTGTAGTGCCATTTAAAAAGCAGAAACAAAGAAACGACGTGAAATCTCATAACGTAATTTTGTTGATTGTAGTCACCGGAATATGTTAACCAATGGATCCTGCGGCAACTACGGCTCCGATGGAGAACGAGTGTGAGACAGAGTAAGTCATTTAAATAACTAAATAGCTGCGTACAGTCTCTCCTTGGTCTGCTTACATTTCATTTCAAAGCTTTATTTATACAGGGGAGGCCAGTAAGAGGAAGCTCTCTTTTTCAAGTATGCTCTCATTACAGTACAAATATAAAATATAAAAAACAATAAAAGCAATATATAAAAGCAATAAAACACATAATATGAAATATATGAAGGCAGTAAAATCAATATATGCACATAAAAGTTAAAGCTCAATGTGCTAGCTGAACTTTTGAAAACTGAATGTCTGTATTGTGTCGCTTTCTCTCTTCAAGACATTTACTGGGGTATTTACAAAGGAATACTGTACTGTAGTGCTTTGCCATTCTTTCTAAACATATCTCTACCATATCCTACTTTAAAATAGCGTGTTACTTCCCACACGTGACATTACCCTTAGAGACATAAGCCCCTTTTTTGGTACATTTTAGAAATGTAGCTAACTAATGTATACATATACAGCTGAGAAAACTATCAAGTCTTGTGTGACCAAAAGAAGAGGAAAAGTATTAGTCCACTGTAAGTTAAACTGGACCTAGCTGTGTATCACTGTCTCACTGTAAACTCCTGTGTCAGTACTCCAGGACTGCTGTGTATAATAGTGATTGAATGAGATTGTCTTGATCCATCACTCCTGACAAACTGGTCCTTTTATTGTCATTCACTGAAGAGAGGAGCAGCAGTGAGTGACAACCCACACAGTGACTCAGCAAGTTTGAATTGCCTGTTGATTGCAGAACAGGTAGAAGGCCTGGTTGTGTACCTGGTGTATTGATGGTGGAGGTAGAAGTGTGGCACTGGCATATTTCTACCTCCTGTCAAAGAGGAAGTGGGAGGTAAACCCACCTCAGCTCAGCTTACTCGCCTTTTGACTTCTAGAATAGAAACTAAAAAAAGTGGGAAATGTATTGCATTAAACTGCTTGAACGCTAGATATGATTAGTGTTAAGAGGTCACAGGTCACCAACATAAATATTAACCACTACATCGCAACTTGTCCCGGCACTGCATTTGATTGACAGCATGATGGCTGTGACACGTGACTGTCCTTGGTGTGTAACCCTTGTGCTCCATGCAAATAATGATAACATTAGCTACACTGGCTTTAACCTTGGACTCCTGCCAGAAGTATCATAATGTTGCACTCAGCATGCGCTAAAAATTTCATGTACTATCTACCATCTCTTCGCTCTTTTCGTGTCTTTCCTTTTATTTATTTATTTCTCGTTAGGTCGAGTTCAGTTTGGAGCTGGTGGCCCTCCTGGCGTCCAACCTCCATGTCCCTTTTGAAGACTACAGAGTCCAAGATTCTCACATGTAAGATCATGTTGACTTATACTGGCTGATGTACTGTGAGTGTAATGAGACACTTGCCGTGTATTCGACCAGCTGTTGTGTCACTGGCTGTTAAAGTCACATGTTTCACTAATTGGTTGCTTGTCTCTCTCTGGTCACAACAGGTATTCAGAATGACCTATGGGCCAGGTTTGTGACCCTTCCAAACCAAGACCGAATATGGACTCTAACCCTCACCAACAAGGCGTTTCGCAAACCTGTAGAGCAAGGTACTGACCTCTGCCACCCTCCTCTCAGCCTTTGTTTGCATACTGGGAGGCAGCAGTAATATTATTATAACATATGGGTTACATAACCCATACCTATCTATCTTGTCTACCAACTGTGAAACGTACATCTGCCGTCTTAATTGGTGTCTGCTTCGTTCTATTTCTTTGTGTCTATCACTCTCACACACTTGCGCCTCTGTTTCTTTTCTGTCACCCCCCTCCTTTCTCCTCTAGCTCGTAAGACTCCCCTGGTGATGGTCCATGGCTTTGGAGGAGGGGTAGGACTGTGGATCAGGAACCTGGACGCGCTGAGCCGGTCACGGCCTGTATACGCCTTCGACCTCCTGGGCTTTGGCAGGAGCTCCAGGCCTCCCTTCCCCTCAGATGCTGAAAAGGCAGAAGAGCAATTTGTCAACTCCATTGAGCAGTGGAGACAGTCTGTAGGCCTGGAGAACATGATTCTGCTGGGACACAGTCTGGGGGGGTACCTGGCGACCTCCTATGCCATCCAGTACCCTTCTAGGTATGCTGATTGAACTGAAACCAAAATATTAAAACATCATGGTCAGCTACCTGGAGCTGGCTTAGTTTTTTGTTTGAAGTCCCCCTCCACTCAAAAATCTGCTTTTCTTCTTGTTCCTACAGTTGAGTGTTTGAGCTTCACTGTGCAGAATTTGACACTAGAACACTGTTTTCACATTCATCTGCTGAAAGAGGAAAGTTTCTCTGTGCTCACTGAGAATCCGATTTTGAGGGGCGGGCCTATGAGCTTGATTTATGACATCACAACAACGTCACAAACTTGTAGCCTCCAGTGCACAAACACTGAGAATGGACTTTACAGTGAAGCAGGAGACAAAAAAAAATTGCATATTCATAGATTCTGGCATTTTTAATGAGGGAGAAGGATTAGATGTCATTTAAGGATTTTAACGTGGTAGTTATACTTTTTTTGGTGAAAAACCATATCAGACAAACATTATTGTTCCAAGCAGAGTATTTTTATCTGTCTTAATAAATGTCTTGAGGGGATCTTTAAGGATAAAAGACTTTGATAGGTCATGTTCTATGAACAAAGCCAGAATTGTATTTGATTAGCAGTCACGCTCAATATTAAACTGGCTTTTTAATTTTTAATTTTTTAATTTTTTATTTGAAGAATTGGAGCAAAAAGTTAAATTCATTAATTATTACATTTAATATTAATTTAGTAATTGTACCTAACAAACTCATAATGCCTTTACTTGTCAAATTCATTTTATGTAAAATTAGTTGTCAAGTATGAATAAGGAAAACACCATTTATGCAGTCACATACAGCTTGATTAGAGTTGAAGCTACTGATTTGGCTGAACACTTAACACCTGCACTTTTTGGCTACTTGAGTGCAACAGAAACAAGATGTAAACACAACATATTACCAGCTTTTATATTTCATATGATGACGATGTGAACAAGAAAAATGTGCCTATTTACACATCCAGCAGACAGAGCAACATCAGTGTTATTTGAAGTCTGGCCACGTGATGAATTTAAGTCCAGTATTCACTATTGTTTTAGCTCTGTTAGCGCTCTCAGGAGTTCACTAATGCCCCCTGAGCTGGTAAGTCTTCCACCACTGTATGTTCACCAGCTAGTTGATAACTGATAAGAGTGGTGAGACTGAACCAAAACAGAACATTTATGGGCCGTAAAGCCAAAGAAATGAGCTGAAAGATGGTAAAACGCTGTGTTTAGCATCTGGGGAATTGCAGAGTTGGCCGATAATTCTTTGTGGGTTTGTCACTATGAGCAACACCTTTCACATTACACATAGTCATTTGATCCATTGTTAATATAAACATTTGGATTATAGCAGCTTTAAACTTGTACTAACACTTTGTGCATCCGTATTGTCTGGTCAAGAGACGTGCTAAACAAAAATGTCAAAAATTACTTAGTTATTTTTAATTTATTCACTATATTGCTATATTACTACAATGCTTGATCTACATACATAAGTAGTGTTTGCTGGTCATATTTTCACTTAAGAGAGCTTAAGATATCTGCTCTGGATGCAATCATAGCCTTATGAATATCAATAAAACATAATATGACAAATACACGGCAGATGATGTGATTAATATATTGTCTTCTACTCTCTTCCAGAGTGTCACATCTTATCCTGGTTGACCCGTGGGGTTTCCCTGAGCGCCCACAGCCACAGACACAGACGCAGGAGGGTCAAAGTCAGGGGACAGAGTTGGTGAAGAAGCGAACTATTCCACGCTGGGTGAAAGCTATTGCAGCAGTGGTTTCCCTCTTCAACCCACTGGCTGTTATCAGAGCAGCAGGCCCATGGGGTAAGACGTGTAAATATCTGTCTGCTGTTGTGCTACGACACATGTAATGCTCTCACCTCACAGTGTGTAATTGGTTCAGGTCCAGGTTTGGTGAACAGATTTCGCCCCGATTTCAAAAGGAAGTTTGAAGATATGTTTGATGATGACACTATGACGCAGTATATCTACCACTGTAACGCACAGAACCCGAGGTACGTCAACACACACGTCACATTTTTACATTTTTGACAACAGAACATAATGCTTGCAAAAAGCTGCATTATTTTTTCATTGTCTTCTTCAACTAATTTCCATTCCACCTTTTCCATTTACTTTCCTTTTCCCAGTGGTGAGGTGGGTTTCCGGGCCATGTCGGAGTCTCTGGGCTGGGCCAAGAGGCCTATGCTTCAGCGGGTTCATCTGCTGCCCCCCTCCATGCCACTCACCATGCTGTATGGAGCACAGTCCTGGGTGGACAGCTCATCTGGGGACAGAGTGGTCCAGATTAGGAGCCAGGTCCACACCAGAGTGCTGGTGAGTAGAGATGCCAAGATTTAAATATATAGAGACACAGAGTCATGAGGTACAGTATTATCCAATTATGAGTTTAGCTCCATTTGGAGTTCAGCTTTGAATTAGTGTAACTCTAATTTCATTTATATTTATTGTACTTAGTGTGGTTATACATCATTTCTGAATGTCTTTCCTATCTTTACTTCTTTATCTGTGTCACTCTGCAGCTGATAAATGAAGCCTCTCACCATGTGTATGCTGATCAACCGGAGGAGTTCAACAGAGTGGTTGAAAATATATGTAACTCTGTTAACTGACTGATGTGCATATGTGTACATGGACTCTAACTACATAGACAATTCATGGTGGATTCAGCACTGCAACCTTTGCATGTGAAAGGTTTTGTTTCGGGGCAGATGGAGCTCTTCCTGACTTTGAATGTAATTTTGTTATGAATCCTGTTCTCATAGTAACAAGTTATTGATATTATCATAGTGAAATTGAGTTGTAATTTGTTAGCTGATATACACTATTATTATTTTTTTCAAGCCAGTGTTGTTGTTAAATGTATTTATAACACATGATTTAATGTATTTTTAATGTGTCCATACAGGAGATTAACTACATCACATAATTCACTGCTAAATTATTTTGCTCATTGTTATGTTCTTGTTTTTTACAGTAAGCGAATCACGCACAAGGGTCTATGTGTTAAAGAGCAGCCACATGGCTACTCATTCACTTTTTTAAAAAAAATTTTTTAACATGTCTGAGATGCAGCATTAAGTACTATATGTAACATTTTCGGTTTTACCTTTACTTTCTGGTTGTGTATCAAACAGTTGTGTGTATTTTATATCTTGAAAACAATAAAAGCCTATTTGTCAAATTGTGACACAGCAGTGAAAGAAGTACACAGATTATTTAAGTAAAATTAACAATAACACTGTCATAATACTTCATTACAAGTAAAAGTACCTACTTAAGCAACAGCACAGAAGTATTATAGAATTATTATTATTCCTCAGAAAAATGAACCCTGTGACTGATTACGTTATTAGATTGTAGCTGGTCGATGTGGAACTAGCTTAGTTTTAACTATGTTAACCGCTATATATGGTTATCTGGTTTAATCAAGTTGTGAGATGATTAGTAGGGTTGGAAGAAGAAAAAAACTTTATTTATATTAATACATTTTATATACATTTTTGGACTTCTCTCTAATCTTTGCTTTGGGCTTTGGACCCATCTGAGAAGTAAAGATACCCTGTGGAGTGTTTGTCCTTTAGCATGTGCACAAGGACGCATATGCACACACACGCGGATGATGCACTGTGCACTCCTGCCAATGGTTTCAAACTATTTCAGTTATCTACAGGTGGCTGCAATTCGCCAGCAAATGCAGGGCAGAAGAATGCTGCTACCTAGTAAACATGGAAGTAAACGCTTTGCTTTAATGTTTAATGTTTGTTTTAATGAGGTAGGATATTTTACACTTCTGTTAGACCTCAAGGAGGCACACAGTTTGTTTTGGTGAGTAGCGCACAATGTAAACACAACTTTTCAAATTGCAGTGGAGTAAAAAGTACAAATTTCCCCTTGAAATATTGTATAGAGGAGTAGTACAAGGATAAAGAAGCAACAATGTACTGAAGCACAATACCTGAGTAAATGTACTCAGTTAATTTGCACCACTGCCTCTGGGTTTACTAATGGAAAAATCCACATGTAGTGCATTTTGTGGGGTAACCAGTAGAGGTCAGTAACAAATGTCACTCTTATTAGGTTTACTGAGTGTTACTGCCTGTCAGTGGTGGAAGATGGACAGTGGAAGTCCTGCATTAAAAATGTTTTATAAGTGAAAGTACATACGTATTATCAAAAAGTACAATACTGGACAATACTTGAGTAACTTCAGTACTTAGTTATGTTCCCACCACTGCTGTCTGTATTTCTAGTTCAGTAAAAGTAGCAATATCATACTGTAAAAGTACTTCTTACAAGTAAAAATTCTTTAATTAAAAAAAAACAAACAGAAATACTAGCAACAAAAGTAACTTAAATCATCAAAGGGCAGGCAGCAGAATGGCTCGTGTTATAATAAATTACTGGATTATTATTATTAATACAAATGTATTAATGTTTCAATATTTTATAAACTCAGGGGGGTTGTATGTAAAGTTTTGATGTGAAAGTAGCTCTCAAATAAATGCAGTGGAGTAGTTGTATGAAGGAGCATGAAATGGAAATGCTAAGTATTTATTTATATAATATCACAATCAGTGATACAATGTATGTCAATATGTCAGTCTTATATAAATATCTTGAATCATGAAATGCAGCAAAGGTGAGTCACTTTTCTCAGGTTGCAGATAAAATGAGTCATTATGCAATAATTCATCCCCCATGCAACATATCTTTTGTCCAATGAAAAACATTTGAAGGAATGGAAAGTTACAGTCTGGCACTTTCTTCCTTCTTTGATCTCTGGATTACATCATCATTTCATCCTCTCTCACCTATACAACCTGTAAGGGCTTGCCTAATATACAGAGGTAGAACATATCTCAGGAGCCTGGCGAACATTTCAGTACATGTTTTATTACCAACACAACACAGGAGATAAACTAGAAATACCACTTCACAGCTGTATGCCTCCGTCAACCAGTCAAGTTGCAGTTTACATCCATGTCTGTCCAGACACATATAATATTTGTAGTGAAGACTTTAAAGGAATTTAATAAAAGGTATTAAGTGTATTTTCCTTGTATGTGTTCACATGCTTGGCCAATAAAGCAGATTCTGATAGAGCACAAAGTTGTATCCATGACAGTAGACAAAGCTTCAGATACTGATGTTGCTGCAAAGAAGCTACAAATTCTAAAATGTGGATGCTTCACACACATCTTCAACCTGGCAGCACAGAAGATCTATGCAATCACCACAGATTCAAGGTGGACACCAAGATTAGTGTCACCAATTCAGTATCTGAACAAATGTGAAATATGGTCTCAATCTCCCCTTCTGTTCCTGAGTTATGGCGTTGAATAATGGTCAGAAAAGTGTTTTTGCTGAACATTATGATGTAACAGTGAAGTTGACCTTTTGGATATAAAATGTCATCACATCATCATTTTATCCTATTAGACATTTGTGTGAAACTTTGTCATAATTACTGTATAAATTCTTGAGTTATGGCCACATATGAAGTGACAGTGACCTTGACCTTTGACCTTTGGCTACCAAATTATAATCAATTAATCCTTATGTCCAAGTGGATGTTTGTGCCAGATGTAATGAAATTCCCCCAAGGCATTCCTGAGATATCGCGTTCACTAGAATGGAACAGACGGATGGACATACAGATGGACAGACAGACAATCCGAAAACATAATGCCTCAGGCCATGGCTGTCACCAGCGCAGAGGCATGAAACATTCCAGGTAGACAAGGTAGATAAATAGTATAATGTTATTAGTATAGTAGTAGTAGTAATAATAGTTTCCTTCACATTGTATGTTGAGTGCTGAAGTTAAACAGACTAGAACCAGGTAAAGCTAAGGTAAGTTAAAGTCACACCTCCATTCTGATATGGCTGGCTGCAGGTCACAGCAGTCCAATTTTGGCAGTACTTGTTTTATAAAACTTACATCAGTGTTACTGTACACACACACTATGGAAAAAAAAACACAAAAGAAAACAAACAGCAACTTCTGGTAGAAATTCATCTTAGGGAACATTTAGGCTTGCATTCTGCAAATGGAGACATTTCAGTTTCATGAGTGCTGATTTGTTGGTTTTTAAAATAAACAAGGCATTATGAAATCGCATTTTCTCTGATGATTAAAGGAACATTTTTGACATGTCCTTGTAGAGTTTTTTTGTAAATCTACATGGTAAATTTGTATGGAGAAATTACTTTAAACATTTTCTTTCAACAATATTAAAATTTGTTTTTCAGTCAAATGTACTTAAACAGAAAAACATGAGAAATTGTAATGTGTCCTTTGCAAAATGTCAATGCCAATTTCAACATCATTCCTTTCAAAACATTTCACAGTACCCTTCCTTCATGAAAGCCATGTGAGGTTCATTTTGTCTGACAATACTTTTCACATACTTTTCACACACTATATGAATAATACACAGTATTTACAGTATCACGAAATAATGGTGACCTGAATCTCTGCACTGAAATGCACTAATGCTTGTCAGGACAGTGTTTGTAATCTAACAGCACAGTTTATAACTTTAATATATAAATGCTTGCTAAAGCACTTCAACAGCAATGCATGCCTTTAAACTAAATTGCGCATACACAATTGTGTATACATTTCAGAGAAAGGTAGACGTGTGAATTTATATTATTTTAAGTAAAAAATACAATACTGATAATACAGTTGATAATTGTCTATCCATAGTATTAAAATATCAAAAATGCAAACTTTGCTGTAGTACAAAACAAACAGAATATTTTAAGATACAGAAACTTTGCACACTTTCATATAATTAGAGGCTATTAGTAAATCTTTTAGTTTCTAAGGAGAAAGTGAGAAACAGGACAGGAAGTGATCTTGCTAGCTCCCACTCATTGTTCAAGAACAACGATATCGACCACTCCGTGCACTTGCGTGAGCTGTTTACAGTCAAGAGACGCCACAAGCTTCCTGGGTCCGGGTTGGGAGGGGATGAAGTGTTCTGTCAGCGTTACTGTGGAGTGACTGCCAACGTCACTGAGAGGAAAAAAAAGAGGAGTGAAATATTAGTCTGGAGAAGGAAATATAGGGGGAAATGCATTGGTGAAAGAGGTGAAAGAGGCAAAAAACAGGAGATGTCTCCTCATTGTCTTACCCAACAACCACATCATGGCCTTTCTGCAGACCCAAGCCCTCCACTCTGAACACGACTCCCTTCAGTGTTCGTGGCAGGGGGTTGGTAAAGGTGATCTTGGCTGCCATCTCTTTACCAACCACAGCTTCTCCCAAAGGCTGCCAGAAAGAAATTCAAAATTTATCAGGATTGGTGAACTAAATCTTCATTTCTTAGGCTCCCGAGTGAATAAAGTTTTACAAAAGAAGAAATCCTTAAAAACAGAAAGAATGCTAACTCAATGCTAACTTTAAATGAATTGTTAAATGCTAATCAAAAACTCACCGTGATGTTGAGGTCAGGTGTGCGGAGCCTGAAGGTGGTCTGGCTGGCCAACACTTGCTGGGTCTCGATGACTCTTCCAGACAGCGTCAGCATCAGGGCTGCCTGGTCCACCAGCTGGTTTTGGTACTGTTGGTAGGGCAGTACCCACTCAATGGTCTTCTCTGTGTGGAGAGATATAAAGGGTTGGGCTAAATATACAGAATGCTCACTATAAAATCTGTACTTCCTTATATAAATACTGTTGAATAAAGAATTAACCAAAACTGTGAAAACATTAAGTAGACTTTATCTCAATTTTATGACTTTTAAGATTCTGTGCCATGTGTTTAGTTTGATATTAGCAAAGCTCTCCCAGCTATTTCTGTGCTTTAAATTCCAATACAACAAGACTATCACATTTGAACAAAGAAATAACACATTCTTCCTCTTACAAACAAAAGTTAAATTCATAAGCAATAAAAAACACCCTTTCTCAATTCAATATACTCAATATACTCCACTAAGCTTTAGCTTAGTGGAAAACCAACCTTCATTGGGCAAAAGCTCCACAGGCATCTCCTCCTTCTTGATGGTGCCCTTCAGCACACCAGTGTAGTACATGACAGCCACCTGGCTGTGCAGCGTTGTCCGACGGGGCTGCGAGCTCAGGTTCTTCACCAGGATGCTCAGTTGGGCATCGGTACCCATCCTGGGCCCCTCACCATCTATCTTCACCTGCACGCACACATCCTCTGCCACGGGAACGGAGTAGACATCTGGCTTGCTGCCATAGCGACTGGCAGTCTCCACAGCAATGCGTTCCTCTTCCGAACCTGGCAAAAAGAGAGGGGGGGGGTGAGTGCACCTCATTCTGTCTGAGGTTTCAGGATTTATTGACAGATACAAGAGATATGGCATGTAGGCCTCCCAAATAAAGCAAACAGTGAGACATATTTTCATATATTGAAGAAGATGTGAACAGTTGAGGGGTTCAGGTGAGGGGAATCTGTGTACAGCAAAATGATCTATACAGCAAGGATTTATTAAATTATTACATTTTAAGATGGATCCTGGTAGTGTAGGAATAATTTTGTCTGGTTCTGGAAGGGTAGAACTGAAATTAGCAAAGTAAAAATATGGTTGCCAGTACCTTCCTGGTATTTGTACAGGTGTGTGATGTCTGCCCGCTTGTCAGAACCCACTGCTTTGGTGCTGATACAGTGGCCGATAGCTTTCTTGTGACAGACGATCTGGCTGAAAGTACCGTCAGCATTTCTCTGCCAGTAGATCTTATCACTGTTGACCTGATGGGAGAGTAACACTTGATCAGCTCAAGCATCAGAGTTCATTAGAAGTTTGTCTTTCATAAAGATGACAAAATTTAGGTAAAGTACGCACAACTCATAAAAATGGATATATGCTGTGTTGTTGCTCTAGAAAGTATCAAGTAGTCCTTGTTTGAAAGTAATGCATGCTATGCTACTACAGAAGATGTGCACTAAGAAGCACTAAATTATATGTCTACTAAAACTTCAAAGCATAAAGTTTTGCAATTTATTCCTGATATAGTTAGCTCCAAAGGCCATCTTTTAAAATCTTTAATAGCTGTAATTTAATTTTCCTACATACCTCTCCCTTTGCAATCAGAGACAACGCCCTGGTAAAGCATTAAAATAACCCTTGAAAGAACTAAATAATAAAGGTCCCTGCTCACGCACATTTGCCAGTTTCTAGCCCTCACCTCAGCAAAGATGAAGGGTGTGTCGTGTTTGAGGTAGACCTGGCCGGAGCGGATAGCATTGACAGAGGCGGGGCCACAGCGGAAGGTGCCCTGACTGGTCTCCTGGGGAGTGGAGTCAATAGCCTGCCAGCCTCCATTACCGGGGGGCAAGTCTGGTCTTGCCATCCAGCAGTCGTTCCATACATGGAAATTCCTATGAGTAGATGAGATTAAATGATGACATTTGACGTCACTTAAATAAATAGTTTTATATTTTGGGAAATACACGTATTTGTTCTTTTGCTGAGAGTTAGATGAGAGGCTCAATACCACTCTAGTATGTGTCGGCTTAAAGGGATAGTTCGGATTTTTTGGTTGTATGAGGTACTTATCCATGGTCAGTGTATTACCTACAGTAGATGGGGGTCGGCATGCTCCCAGTTTGGAGAAGCAAAGAAGTAAATATTTTAACCACCTAAATAAAAGGCTCGCCTAAAAAAAAATCAATATTAGTTTAAGCATATGCTATATTTAGAATATTTTCAGCACACATGCCGCACACTGTATTACGCAGCAGATCAGATGTTTGGTTCAGAAAGTGTTGCTTAATATGAAATTGCAGCCAGTAGCCAGTTAAATTTAGATTAGCATAAAGAAACAGCTAGCCTGGCTCTATCCACGTTTTTACACTTTCAGTACATATTAAACAAATGAGATACGTATAACATGTTAATTAGTGAGCTTTAGAGGTGCTGGTAGGTAGATTTGGTCATATTTGAACAGAGCTAGGCTAGCTGTTTACAGTCTTTGCTAAGCTAAGATAACAAAATGCTGGCTGTTGCCTTATAGACATATATAAGAGTGGTATTGATCTTCAATTATAACTCTCAGCAAAAAAAAATTGCCAAAATGCATAACCTTTCTGTTAAGATTACATAGCATAGTGTTCATTTAGACCTTTTAGAAACATCTTAATTTCAGATTTGTGTTAGGTTTCATGTACATGTGTGCAGGTTGGGAAAAAGTGGTAACAAGCTTTTTTGTAGGAAGCACTGATACAAAAGATCATCAAAAACTGACAAGTCCTTTATGGACCCTAAATTTAACAGTAATTATTGACACAGGTGCAGCTGTCGAACATTGCTACATTTTATTTCAACAAGCACCGGATGTGCTTTTGCTACTTGGTTAGGGAGGAAAGGAGTAAAAAACTAGCCAGAAAGAACAAAAAATGGGCACAGATAGTACTCCCAGATAGCAGATAGATACCAGATTAGCCTTTGCTATCTGAGAAAATTTGCAGATAATTATAAAAGAATGACATTGCTGGGATTTCCGGTTAGAGGAGACTGCTTTTGAAGCAGATCTAAATATACAGTGCATTCCTAAGGTATCAATTTAGCGCAGGCAATTTTCCAAGCAGGGTGTCCTGACCATGTAAAGTTACACATCTTACCAGACAGAGTCACTATTAAGGTAGTCAATTGGATCCAAATTCTCATCGAAATATATATCTGTGGTGAGGGATACGTCAGTATCATGAGCAGACTGGAAGTTGGTCACACTGCGGGCGGGTATGCCAAGACAGCGGAGAACTGTAAACAAGGAAAGACAGAGATCGAGTAATTAAAACAGAATTTACGAGGTCATTTCATAATTCAACTATGTGTCCAGATGCTAAGAATTGAGCAAAATGACTTCAGGCATTTCTCCTAAAATGGCATTTGCATGCTAGCATTGAACTTTATTATCCTGGCTGAATGAAAGCAACACGTGTGGCTCTAACTGTGACAAAAGTAGGAGGTATGACAAGAATGCCAATGCAAGGTATTTAGGGTGTATATGAGCTACGGCTTGCTATCAGGGGCAATACTATGTGCTAAGGTCAGCTAGATGTCGTGAGGGACCCTGCATGCACGCACCATGAATGAAGTGTTCTGTTACAGTGAGAGTTAATGAAAAGGGCCTGATAGACAGGAAGCCATGATCGCAGTAATTTGCAGACTGTTAATCAAATTAACGTGAACATTGGGAAACACATAACCATTGGGTATCCTTTGTGGCATTTGCACATGCACACACATACAATCTCTTCACATACCTATTACCATAGAGGGTTACAATTCCCCACTAAAGTCCAACCTGTCTACATAAACACATATTTCTCCCTCACACACACCATCACATGCTCTCTCTCTCTGTTTGGCTCACAAACTCACCTGTTGTAGTGACCCCAGAGAAGACCCAGCACTGTCCATATGACACAGGTGTTCCGTAGGTGGAGTGGTATTTCTTCAGGATCTCCACGCTGCTGCTCCACGCCGTAGGAGCCACTCCGTCAGAGTAATTCCCTGACCAGTTCCCAACCAGAACCCCCATGTCATCCTGAGCATTTATCTGAAAAGAGAATGGTGACACAGTCAGTGAGAATCTGTCAGCATGTTCCTGTTAAGAGTTTTCATTGCTGTGTTGTGGTGTTGACTGTCAAAGCAAGATAGTGCAAGTGAAAAGGATGGTAAATTGAATTATCTACTTAGTGGTCAACATAATTAAACAACCTGTCTTAGACTCAGATTTAAGTTGACAACAGAGAGACTTTCCCTCTTCAGCAGCTGAATGTGAAAACAGCCTTCAAACTCTGCACATACTTCATTCTGCACAGTGAAACTCAAACGTCCAAGTGAAGAAACAATAATCAAAACACATTTTTGAGTGGAGGGGGACTTTAATAATTTCTTACCAAGGCAGACATAACCCTAACCACATTGACAGCATCCCCTCGCCCAGATGGAGGCATGTCACTCTTTTCCAGGATGAACAGACATGCTTCCAGGATCCCCTCATGAAACTAAAGCGAAGAAAACACAACATTACCAATAAAGGAAAACGGAAAAAGTCCATTCAAATGGGGATGATATATACGTATATGTATTATCACACACATTATCTATATACAGTATTTTAACATTTAAAAAAGAGTCAATTGCTATATTAGCTGGTAAAACGTCTGTAAACAAATGAGACCAGCACATCAACAACGAGCCACACAGTAGCACTGGATGTTCCTTCATTACGATGAACATGGGCACTGCAGTTAATTTTGTGTTAATCCCACATACACATTCCTGCTGCTGTTAATACTTACCAGCACATATTAATCCGCAGCTGAAATTAGTCCCTGACAAATGCACTATTTACTCCTGTTTTGAGCAACATTTGCTAAGAACTACAGTGCCCAGATGTTTTAGAACATTACATTATAAAAAATAAAAAAAAACATTTTCAGTTTACATCTTCAGTAGGAGCAAATTAGTTCAGGGTATGGAAGTCGGAAAGCATTGAGAGACAGACTAACACATAGTTGGTTTTGCTCTTTTCATGGGATTCGTTGCTAAATAGAAAAATATAGAATGATGCCAGCCACATGGGTAAGTAGAATTAGTCAGTAGAGTACAACTGAATTTTTATTCTGGGAGGGTTAACTGTCCCTTTAAGTTGACAATGAAGTAATAATCATTTAAAAAATCAGGACACAGCACATTTGAGTTACATCTTGTCTTGATAGTTCGTACCTGCCCAAAGTTCCATGTGCGAGCACCTATTTGATTCTCTGTGCCATAGTAAATCATCCCAGTGTCATTCAGCACATACTCCTGCCTCTCATCCTCGTCATCCAGGAACACTGTGTCCTCTGTAAAGATATTACACAATTATATATGTATGTATACAGTACTTTGGCATTATAATACTGACAATATATCATTGATATATCATTGACAGCTTTTCATCCTTCATTGAATACACTTAAGTTTGTCCTTACTGTTACAAACAGTATACAGGTATCCCAAAAGAAGATCCTACTAAACTAAACTTAAAAGGAAATACACAGAAACCCTTTTTTATATAACTGTAGGGTTTATTTACATTATATGAACTCCTGTCAGGACTTTGGCTTCCTCCCTGTCTGTGAAAGTGACCCATAATCCATGATTTAGTCACTTTTTAGTGACTAACCCACTTAAGAATGTTCCCAGAGCCAGTAAATGGTTAGGAAACACAATGATGCCTCAGTGGGGCCCACATTTCCTCAGTGGGGAAATGGTCTGTTTTAAGTGACATCATCGCAACAAACTTGGGTGTGCACCCCTGACATGAGCCTTTCTTTTTCCATCTATTTTATCTTGCTGTTGCTAATGTGATTACCAGTGGTTGGATAAAGGAACGTGACAAACAGAAAGAAAGGGAAAGCAGTAAAAGTAAAAAAGCAAGTGAAAGGAAGAGGTTTAACAAAGTCATGAGGGACGACTGAGAGAAAGGGGGAAGTTATGCTTTGGAGGGAAATGGGGAGGGGAGTGGAGCGGAACAGAGAGTCTTGAGGTTTTACAGGATAAAACAAGAGAGGTGCGGCTGACAGTATCTGGCAGCTGTGATTATTGTTGTTCTCCTCTCTTACTGAATATTTCTGGAATGTAGGGAGAAACACACAGGAGGATAGGGAGAAGCAGGACAGAGAACAGAGCAGTAGGGCAATGGAGTGAGGGTTGGGTCAGCAGATAACAAGAAAGGAGTAACACTGGGTTGGGGAGGCTTACAAAGGGAGGAAATACAGATGGAGGCAGTAAAAGCGAGGGAGAGGACAGGTTGTCACCAGCTGTAGGATTACTCTGCACTCGCCCCATGGCGTTTTATACAATAATTGTAGGATTTTGACTTTTATGAGCGTGAGGCAGGATTGGTTTTGGGAAGAAGAGACTGAGGGAGGGAAAAGGAGATTGGGCTTCATGCCAAAAGCAGTATGCTGCCAAAAGCAGCAACCCCATAATGAAAGACAGACTATTTTGTTAACAGATCCAGGCCCACTGTTGTTATTTTGCTGTGTTGCAAATGCACTTCTTTTTTTGGTCAAATATCCTGTGCAAATAGTTTGCAGAGCTCAGCAAACGAAAAGGCACTCAGCAGAATACATAATGGACCTCATTTACCAATGGCCTCTTAACTGAATTGTAGAATAATAAGTATGCATATTTTTTAAAGAGATCGACCTCTTTTTTTGTTTTTAATTGCAAACATTTTGGAAAAAAGAAAATACTGATAAACCCCTCAAAAGTGTTTGATTTATCCAATAAGCACAGGTTAAAAATAATATCTGTATCTATAAACATTTCATAAATGGGGCCACTGAGAATCAGTTTTATTTTAAAGAACTGCAGTGTTTTGGTCACAAATGTAGTTCAACATGGTGGTTAAGTGGTATTAAGAAGTGTGTTGGAAGTCTTGAATTATAGCCAGTGGAGTTATATAACTCCCATAGTTACACACAGGGTCACGCTGTAGCAATTTGACAGACAGCAACACTCTCACAGACTGAGCTGGCCTTTCTCGCCCATGTGTAACTTTATAACAGGACTCCTCTCAGAGATTAAAAACTAAAAAGACATCTGTTTTGTGACAATATTTGCTATCAGAATGACGACGCCATTCGTTATCCAACAGCGATGTTGTTTTCTTCACGTCTTCCCTGACAATTGGGCTGTATCAGACACTTCTCCTGCAAGAAATATATTGACTTTGGAAGATATTCAGCTTCAAACCTAATATTGAGCCAAACAGTTCCCATACATTCCCAGACGTTATGTAACGTTGTCTGTCTTCCCTCATTTTTCACCTCTTATCACTTGTGGCTTGTCTTCTTTCCATCCTCTTTTCCATATTTCACAATCTATGCAAAGCCTCTGCCCATTTCACACCCACTGCCAGCTTACCTTCACACCAGGGGTTGAAGAGCATGACGATGTTCTTGCTGGACTTGTGAGTAGTTGTGGCCTCACCCTTCAGAGAGCAAGTTGTGACCATGAGGCCAAAGAGGCCAATCACAGCATTGGCCGGTGAGTTGACTGACAGCTTGATCTTGTTGCCGTTCTGCTCTACAACCTTGGCCTCCCAGCGTTCATCCTCCAGGTGATCCACCAGTGGAATGATAACATGGGTGCCTTTGGACACCATGGGCAGAGAACCTACACCACACAGGTTATATTTGAGTCAAGTTGTAAGGATGCAACAAAAAGAAACACTATAACAACATTTTTCCTATACAATAGTCTGATGTATCGCAATGCATTTTATGCTATGCCTTTATATGGTATTGTACAATATGCTCTCTTTTGAATTTATGTGCCTAATTCAAGGAATAAACTGACATTTTGGGAAATAGAATTTGATTAGAAGATATGAAATATGCATATAATATTAAAAAATGAAATGAAATATTAAGGTAGACCTACAGCCAGCAGCCGATTAGCTTAGCTTAGCCTAAACTGGCAGCAGAGGGAAACAGCTAGCCTGGTTCTGTCCAAAGGTAAAAATGTTTCTACTGGCACTTCTTAAGCTCACTAATGAATGTGATGTATCTCGTTTAATTTGTTTGCATGCAACTGATGGCTTCGCCCCAATAGAGCTACCAGAATATATATATATATATATATAGCAAAATATTTGATTTGAAAATGATTAACTCATAAATCAAGGTTAGAAAAATAATCTAGCACAACTATCTGCATAGTTTCTTTCATTTAAAATGAATAAACTTTTGGGGCAGAACAACATGTTTGATGCTTTTGGTTTAAACAAGACAACATTCCACTTGCACATAATCTTGTACAGTTTTGTTTGGGCTATCAAAAGTATTTTTTAATCACATTTATTTTTAAATGTTTTCTAAACGTTTTATATGTGTGTATGAAAATTCAAATTGTGCATTTCCTCTGAAGTGCCTTTTAAGCCTCTTTTATTTGTGATTCTCAGCTAACCTTGAAAGTTTGGATTAACTAAAGTTCAATGGCAGCAGTGGCAGTGGAAGGACTTCATTTCAACATGTAGCTGGGCACGGAGTAAACTCTATTATTTACGTCACAGTAATTCTTAGTCTGTTCCCACAGTGGAAAACACAACCATAGCAAGCTGTAAACCACATATGCATCACTGCCCTGCAACCAAAACAAAAAGCAGGGGCTGGAAAGCCTCTCATACCGCACATAAACACACATCCAGCCAAACACAGAAATGTTTTATCTTACGGACAGTTAGCTTGGATGTTACTTTACATGAAAATGTTTTGCTAAATGATTTGCTAAATGCTAACAAACTATGAAAAGCGAACAACTTCATAGGAAAGGATTATGTTGAAGGTCCTTCTATGATAAGAGATATTGGATGCTTTCCTCTGAGCTATTTGCTTGGTGACACCCTGCTGGGCTTTAGTTGCCATTTACTAAAGCGAGGATAGAGTTTATCAAGAAACCATTGTTCTCTAGCTGCTAACATCTCTAGCAACTCCACACCCTTCCCCTGTTGAAAAGGAAATCAATTTAAAAAAAATACTGCCTCTTTTCTTCTGGAACAACTTCACCTTTATTGAAGACTGACTGAGAATCTGTACTGTGCCTCCTAGCTGAACAAAATAACAGGTTAGGGGGCTACAATGATACAAAGCCCCAACACTTAAAGCCTTTTCACAGCAAATGACACTGTGAGAGCAACAGTAATGAGAGTCTGTTGAATTTGAATAGCTCAGATAGTAATGTGTGTCGATTCCTTGCTTCGTTCTTCGCAGTGGTGATGTAATGGTAATTTATTCCCAAGTGTGTAGCGGATCACTGTAGTGTGCGGTCTGTAAATACCAGAGAGAGGTGTACGGTGTCCTAAGTTCTGGAAACTATTAACACTGTGGGTGGAATCTAAAACCTGTGGTGTAGCCACGGTTCAACTGCAGCTCGATTTAAACGTGCTAGCTACATATAGCATTCTGACCACGTTTCCCACGCTTTGTTTTGAGTCAATGGTTTGTTCCTCTGCGTTTCACATGGGCTTGCAACTAATATTGGTTTAATACTTTTTTACATGAAGATCAGCCTATTCGTCATGATTAGTACTACTCAGCCTGTGAAAATGGTTGTATTGTGTCTTCTGTGTCTCGAGAGAAGCTTTCTAGTCTGAGAAAATAACCCTGATTAGGTTAGTCTTCCCAACTTGGATATGGAGTTTAAAGGATGAGGGCATTTACCAGGCAAGGAGAGTCTAACAAACGACATTAATATACTTCTAAACATTTACAAAAATCCTCCCTTCCATCTCCAGTAACACAACATACAAAATACACTGTTGTCTTGCATTATGGGAATTGTAGGATACAGTGTTTATGAAGCTTGAGGGAGTTAGGATATCTTGGCCTCTGCTGCTTTGATTTTGATCATTCTTTTTTAATCTGGCTCTTATGAATCCCCAAAATTTATGTTGGTTGCAATGCTAAATTGCTGGAGTTGCCCTTTGAGATTTATTGATATTGATATATTTTTGTATCTTTATTCTTTTGTTTTTCTTATTGTTTTAGCTTTGATTTCCCATTTTCCTGCCACTGCACTCAACAGGTTTATCAGTTGATGAGGCAGAGCACTGGCTTTTTTTCTGATGGTGTCTGTTAGATGCTCCTTTGGGCAACTATGATATGCTTTTAAATCCTTAAAACATTGGTCCTAAATAGTGTAACCACCTCTCAGTACAAGCACTTGGCTTCTCTATCAGAAAAGATCAAACTTGCAACATCTACTATTGCTCATACTGATTACATTAAATGTCTTTATTTAAGTAATATATCTGGTTGGAAAGTATGACACACACTCTGTCCCTCCATTTGTCTCATACCTGTTTTCAGGTCCAGATACAGCTTGTGAGTGTCAGCCCTGAAGGGCCTGTTGAGCTCCAGCTCTATCTGGAAGGTCTGCCCTCTGCGGATGATCAGCTCGTCCCCGTGATACAGGTCGGTGTGGTGCTCCTGTCTGTTCTGACTTGTCTTGGAGCTCAGCAGGTCCACAGAAAGCACTGACAACTTAATTTCTGAGAGAGAAGGATTGAATATCAAATATAAGCAAGTGTCTGTATTACTGCTGGAATGGGTTTGATATTTTGTTTGTGTAGGAAACATCATGATGCAAAAACTGTCCAGAGTTGACTAAACCCAGTCCTGGGCCAATGCCCTGTTTTGCAAAACAAGCCACCTTCAGATCTAGAGTATTACACAAATGACCCCAAAAGTCAATCACATTACCTTCCAGTTCCTTTGCTTCACCATTCTCAGGCTGTACTTGCTTAGCAGGCTCTGGGGCCGGGGGTTTGACAAACTCCACATTGTCTGTAATATCAATAGAGGTGCTGTTCTGGCGCTTACAGCAGCATGGACACATTTTCCTGAACCAGCGGCAACATCCTCCTTTCTCCTGCTTCTTCTCCTCCTCCTGAATGGTCAGTTCCACCCGGGTGGGCGGGGCTGCTCCGGGAAAGCGCCCCACCTCTGACGTGCCTCTTACTGTCAACCGCTCACCTGGCATTCTGTTAGACATATGGAAAAATTTTAAAATATGAATCAAGATCAATAATTTACACAGATGACGCTACTGAATCATCCTGCTTTTCCTGAAATTAGGATGTGTGTTAATGACAGAGTTCAAGGGCTAACTAGAAAATAATAAGCAAAAACTCAACAAAATTGTAGGTAAAGCAGAATAAAATCAAGAAAAAGGATGTAAATTGTGGCCTCAAAAAGTTGTATACACACTTTTTCTTCTCCATTTCTTTCATCTCTGCATCATAAAACAACCAATAGCCATCTCTTGCACTATTTCCCACAATTACCACATTCCAGACACACACTTTCTTCGGCTCTCAGGCTTTCCCAAAGCATTCTGGGGTATGTATATTCCTTGTGCAAACTAACATACTGTACTGACTACAAGCAGCTGGATTTCATCTGTCTCACCCCAGCTGTTGGGGCATAATACAGTTTGTGGTACTGTACACAAGTGTACAGTACTGTAGATCATGTGAACATTTATCACACTGTCACATCCCCAACCTCATACAGTGCACTAATAATCATAGTGGAATTAGAACATTTGTCACATTGAAGCTGTCTTCAGCTTGTAAACTAGAAGCCAAATGTCAACTTGGGGAAAGTGAAAACAAAAAAAGTGTTTACTGAAATTAAAGGCAGAGGGGGGAGGCCTTTCCTTCTGACCCCCCTCTTTCTACCTTTTTCTCATCGTCTGCATCTTCTCTCCATCTCATCGTGAAAGCCACATTGGGCTGCAGCCAGGCGTTACACACGAAAATAAATCTATATTCCTCAAACATTAAAGTGCCAATGGGGTTTTGTTGGCTCTTGTAAAACACCCATGAACTGTAATGAGCTGCAGCAATGCACGTAGTCAGCGAAATACAGCGTTGTTGAGTAAACACGTATAGGAGATGTTTGGTTTATGGGGTAATTATTCTCATTTTTACAAACAATTGACTATTTGCTAAGCCCCATCCCCCTTAGTTACTACCCCTGTCAAGCTTTTGTTCTACACAGCACCTGGTTTACAATGATAACTGTGGACACGTAGAGGGACTTTAATAAGGCTACATACATGATATAATGCTAAAAAACGAATGCTAAAGCTTCAAGTTTCATGCAAAATGTCCACATCTTCACCAGTTGGTGATCCATGTAGGCAACATGTAAATAAAGAAACCGCATTAATTACCATAATAAATAAAAATGAAATTAAAATGCTATTTTGTTATAGCAAGAGCCTTTTGGGATTCTTATATACTTGTGCAGCAGTAATGCTTTATTGTTCGTATTTTCAAGCAGCCTGTTTTACTAGAGAAAAGGCTTTGAGGATGGTTAGCTGATGACATGCTCCTTGGCTTTAGAAGTAAAGCTAAGTTACCAGGCATGCTGATGTTTGCAGCTTAACTTAGAGCAGATAGACACACTGTTTTATGCATTATCCTTATACTTTTGCACTTGTGTTTTTGGTTTTGGAAAGGCAACAGAGACACCACCCTTTGAACTGTTGAGACACCGAGTTTTGGTCTTACCAGAGCCCCATGCACATTGCTTCAGCAAGTGGAGAAATCCAAAACCTGACAAAACAACCGTTCCTAGTGACGGTGGCTGAGCTGTATTATACAGCTATTGAACAATTGCTGTTCAGTGGAGGGGTTTAGAAATGGTCAATTAGTATCTGTGCACATCTGCTTACCTCTATCTCAATGTGTCTTACTTACTATGTTGTCTTTGTTGAACTTTAGCATCCTGCTTTGCAAAGTAAAGCAGAAAGGTTGAAGGGTTGGGGCTGGACAGGTGATGTCCGTTAAAAGAAAGGTACAGAATCTATTTCATATACACAAGCAGCAGTGAGAGTCTTTGGTAAAGTGCTGCTACTTTTCTATTGATTGCATGTTTAAATATTAGCGTAGGGCAGGCCTATCAATCACACTGGTTTGTGGAAAAAAGGCAGTGATAGTGAAGTTATGTGGTACAGTTCAAAGAGCAGACAACGGCTGAGGAATAGGTGGTAGGGAGGGACGCCTCACAGTATCAGACCCATGCGTAAGTATAGAAGACGTGTGCAGCATCAGTGTGTGTGTGTGTGTGTGTGTGTGTGTGTGTGTGTGTGTATGAGGCACAATTTGCACTTCTGTTTTTTCAACTCTAAGACTTCCTGAGGTCATCTGTTGGTCAGATAGCATTCCCCTCCCTTCAACTGTTTCCAAATCCTCTAAATATTTGGCAAAAATATACCACGTTCCACCCAAAAAGGTGGGTGGAGCATGGAAACTGCATGTAGATTGCAATGAGGCGAAAAGCATGGCAACATGATCTGATTACAGAGCAGTAATTTTATTTTTATTATATTGCATTAAGCTCTTTAACTTTTTACTTCTTACTCACAGACAATAGGTGACTAAATATTTGGGGTGATAAAATGCAAGACACAGGTACAAATGGCCAAATAATACAGCAAATATGGATATTTTTCAAATGTAACAGCTGAACAAAAGCTTTTCAGGGTGTTTAGTCAGTGATTTGTGTCTTCACAGGCTTTCTAAAAATCAAGTTATCTCACAACGGCACCTTAGGTGGCCTAAAATTGCCCAATTAGAGCCATCCACTCAACCCCCTAAAACCATGAAAAGCCATTCCACAAGCCTAATTTTTGGCAGCCTCGCTCTTCCCTCACATTTTAATGCAGTAATTTAAATGGATTTATAATAAAGCCATCAGCCAAGCTTGAAATGAAGTGTTACTTCTTCATCTTTTTCCCCCCCGCCTATCACTACCACATGTATCACTTCATCCATGTGCCCACTCCCTCTGCACTTCTCCCCAGTCAGTTTGTGTTGGCCTGGCGGCATGGCTGGTATGCCTACTGGCCCCTGAGATAAGCGCTTCAAATTCAAGTCACTGTTCCCAAACAACAGCAGCCACTTTAAATGGCCAGGCTTGTATGTCTGGTGATGTTGTGCCCATGTAAAATTAATTAATTGATAAAAGAAAAAAAGGCTTGAAATGTCACAGTACAATAAAAGCCTGGAATGCCATCATATGCAGAGAAAAATAACTAGAAATGGATTAAATCCTTTGCACTGCACATCCTTCAAGGTCTCTGAGAGAAGGAAAGGGTTCAGCTGGTTAGTGGCCAACAAAGCTGCAGCTGAAGGCATGAAAACAGCTTAACTACCTGTCTTTGTTCTCCATTGAACATTGAAAAATGCTTTAAAGCACGCAAACCAGCTTTGGCAGGATGAGGTAGCCTCTTTCTTATGAACTGCTGGAAGCCAATCAGGGGAAGTGATTGAGGGGTAAACTTCATCCAGAGACCATTCAATAAAGAAAACATACTTCAACAACTGTCAAATAATGACATAAATGATGGCTGGACTTATATTAGGTTTTATATCATTGCTGAGCCAGAAAATTCAAGCACATGTTTGATATATTTTGTGGTCTGTGCCTTTTGCAAAAGTATTAAAACTGTCTCCTTCTCTCTATTCTCCTCCAGATAATCACCATATAAACCTTTAATTGTATTAGAGACTTTCTCTTATCTATGGGAGGAAACCGTTAGGTCAGGCGTGTCCCGCTACAGGTTCACACTTCCCTTCACGCCCGCTCCTAAAAAAAGAAGCGTAAAGCACAAACATGCAGCAGGAGTGAGTAAAGGGCTTACTTTCTCTTTTACGACTCTTCTTCGGATCAGCGGTGAAACCTCTGCTTCGTCCTGAGTAATGATTCCTCAGCGTTTGAAAACTTTTGGAAACTTTTTTCTTCACTCGCACTTGGGCTCTTAGAAACACTTATATATCTGCCTGTCCTGGAATGTACGGCACGGTACTTAAAGCTCTCACACACCCCTTTTCCTCTTGGCTCAACCCACCCCGCCCCACCCTGAGCGGCTGAAATTTCTCCACATAGGAGGTCCAGCTGAGCGCAATTTGGGCGCGCTGCGTAAAAGAGCGCGCGTACATGACGAGTAGCACACACATACTGAACGAAAGTTGTTACGTAAGATTCAGGACCACTTTTCCAATGCTGGAAGGGAGTGGAAGCACAAGACATTGGAGGGTAAGAAAAAAAGGTCTTGAGAGTCCAACTGTGATAACCCACTAAACCCAAAAAGTCAGAGGCATTAACACCAAGCTACTATTCACAGGAATTATGTAGAAATACAAATATTATAATTTCCATAGAATAGAAAATCATACATCGAATAACATTACATAGAATAAAACATGAGAAAGAATAATAAGAAAAAGACATAGAATACCACAGAATAAAAAATGTTGGATTAAAGTTGACATCACATAAATAGACCAAAGTTTTAATAGCATGCAGGCCGGATGATTCAAGGTTGTAAGGAAATCCTCTAAGTAAAACATTGAATGGCATTCGCTGTAATTTCCCCTGGACACTTTCAGTTCCCTTCTGTTAAGTTTCCAGGAACCCTTTAAAGGGTGAATCAACCCATTTTGACCTCTGATCTGATAGAGCCCCATCTTACAAGCCCAAAATGGCAAGCCAGAACAAGTATTTGCAATTGCATATTGCTGATGTCAGCCCAAAGCATCTATTCCAAAGAAAAACATGATGATGAAATGTTTAGTCCTGGTAAGTTGTCTCATAGATTCCAGTTGTTCCAAAGTTCCAGCAGCCAGTAACTCTAGTGTGGCAATAGATCATAATGAAGTCATATCTGATCAGACCTGATGATGGAAAGCCTTGATGCCTAAACCTGCCTTCTTCTGTCAAATCAGAGTTAAATGGCTACGTTATACCAGCTGAGAACAATGCAATGAAATAACATAAAACAAGTTTAAGTTCAGGTTTATTTGTCATTCCACCTGTGAGAAAAAGTGTTGAAATGACATGGAATTCCCTACGGATCAGATCAGAATATAATAAACTGGATATATAAACTGACAAAATGTCCAAAAAAAACATAAAAGCAGTATCTTCAAACAAGGCGCATATACCAGAGTAAAAGGATTAAACAAGATATATACACATAAACATGCAGTTATACACATAGTATGTGCAAATAAGGAATTATAAGTGGTGACTAGATTTATATGTGTGTTTACGGTAATCGAGGTGTGTGTTGCGTGCTGCTGTGTGGCTGAAGTGTTCAGTATGGAGTCCTGGCACTGACAAAATGTAGCGACAGGCCATCAGACAAGTTAAAAATATCAATGAATACATCAATAATTAAAATGGAGTGTAAAAAAAATAGTTTTCCTTTACTCCCAATCAGCTGTGTGACAGCCTAAGAGAAGAAACTAGTTTATTCTCGTGTTGATATAATACGTTATCTTCTGTCACATATCAGAGGGGTAAAAACAGTGTCTCTGTGCAGAATAGTAACAACAACACCACTAAAAACAATTAAAAACATACAGAACAGGCATCCTTTTATTGAAAATCTGTAGTATATAATATAAAGGATTATGGTTGTAATATCCTATAATAATATCAAACAAGGATATATGTTTATTCTATATTATTCCACATACTTATATTTTAGAGTATAATATATTCTATTCAAATATATATAATATATTCAGTTTAATCAATCATTATCCAGTAAATATTTTTAATAACAGATATTTTGAGATGTCATGCAGGAAAAGCACTGGGTTAATGAATGATGGCTAAATTCCATACAGGAGTGCCAGTTCCACTATTGTGCGGTCATGCTGGCTCACTCAAAGCCATCATTAATGTTATTACACCTGTTGTAACAAGTCAACATGTCTGCAATGAAAAGGGCTCATTGAACAATGAAGCCCTTCACAAGGATAAAGTAACAAAATAACCTTTAGGAACTGATTTATTCATTTGCTACAGTATCATTGGTAGAAGCCAGACTTGTGGCTTAGAGCCATATACATTAGATTTTTGTCATGACTGTTTGTATTTTGAAAAATGCAGACCATTTACAGTTTTATTGTTGATCCTGCTGGCCTGACAGCGGTGTGATAAATGACATGGACAACATTCGCAGCTTCTGCAGTGGGCGTGAGAGGAAACACAAAGGTGACTTGGGTTCACTGAGTATCTGAGTGTAACAGATGGGTCTGGGTCCCGGTTCTCTCACTGTAGTGGGAAACCAAACAGCCAGCAGCGGGCCAAAGGAAACTTCCTGACTGTGGGAGACATTGGGTATGGGGAAGAAAAAGTGTGCCCTTTTGTGTTGTATACATTTACAAGTGAAAAATACAGTGTTGTTCGTTTTAAAAAGAGAAAAAATCTTTCTATGCAAATGTAGATTGTCTTTGTGTGCAGGGGCGTCACTGAGAATATGTTTGGTATGTGCTGTATTGACATTTCTCTGTTAAATAATAGCCAAGTTTCTGTGACCTTTTCTGCTACTTGTGAGGGTGCAAAATGCATGCTGAGCCACAACGCACACAACTGTAAGATCTGTTGGACATGAAAAATAGCCAGATAAAAGAAAACAGCGCAAACTGTATGCTCATATCACATTAAAGGAAAAGTTAAACATTTTGGGAGCTTATTTGCTTTCTTGCCAATACCTGAGAAGATTGATACCACTAAGCCAGTTAGCATAAAGACTGGCGGCAGGTGGAAACAGCTGGCATCTCATTTGTTTATTCTGTACAAAAAAACAAAGTGTAAAGACAATCAATTATAGTGCTACAGGGGAGTTATGTGCTGGACTATCTTGGCTCTTTCTAGCTGTTTCCCCCTGCTTCCGTTCTTTAAGCTATGCTAAGTTAAACTAAGCTAACAGCCACCTCGCTGTATCTTAAATTAACAGATAGTGGTTTCGATCTTAAAACAGAATAAGCATATTTCCCCAAATACTGAACTATTCCTACATCAGATTTATATTCTACCATCTCACTGTTGAGTGTTTGTTATAAAGGTCAATGATTGCAACACCGGATGTCAAAGCATTTGCAATATTGTTTCTATTACTGTTATGATAAATGTAACCTCTCGCCTCATGAATTATATCTTGACCGGCAGCCAAAACAGAGACAAAAGATGATTTTTCATGTGTGATAAATATTTACATTAACTTTATTATTCCTAAAGAATCTTTCACTCCTATAGTTAGTGGGAGTGGAGTATTTGCCATTCAAAATTTTAGCTGTTGCTGATTCATGAAATCCATAATAAAGTTCACTGTGACATCAAACGCTGCGTATGTTTTACAAAAGTGTGATGAAATGTGCCTGCGTATGTCTGTGTGACTCTTAAGGTCTTAATCACTTGCAGTGTTTATTCACAGCTTGCCCTATGGGGGCTGATTCATGCACTACAGTTGCTCTGGAGATGAACGCAAACAAATAAATCCAACAATCCAGGAGCTCTGCTAGTGAACAAATGATTTATCTTACATACTCGCTCTCTCCTCCCAACACTTCTCACTAAAAAAAAAATCTTAAGCATGTTATATTTTGTTTCTTCTGTTTGTATTAAAGGCAAAGCAGTGTGCTTTCTGAACACATTTCAGATAGGAAACACTTTCTTTCCTGAAAAGTATTGAATAATTTAGTTGAGAGCAGACCAGAATGTATTATAGTTTCCATATGTTTCATTCTGTTCCAAGCTTTTTGTTATCTCCATACATTGTACATTGAGAGTGTACAGCCATGCAAGTTCTGTGAGGCTGTACTTAGGCACAGTGTTGTTTTGAGTGGTGCCCAAATGAACATTGAAATAGCTTTTTTCTCCTGTTCATACAGGCCATTAGAAGATCCCTTCATAATGCACTTCCAATAAGTGATGGGGACTAAAATCCACAAGCCTCCTTCTGTGCAAAAATGTATTTAAAAGTTTATCTGAAGCTAATATGAAGCTTCAGCCGTCTGTCAAATAAAGTAGATACCTTTCAACGTTATAGTTCCTCTTCTTGTTACTATACTTCCACCGCAGCTCAAACACTGTCCAAGGAAACACAAAGAGGGAATTTGATGCACATAAGATGAAGGCTGTATTTAAAATAAAACAGAGCTCGTGATCTCAATGATAAAACCGTCAGGTGGTGAAAACATGAGGAGGAATGTACTATACTTATTATATGATGACAGGAAAGAAACATTGTTCTCCACCAAAGACAAACTGGAAAAAATAGAGCATTCTGATTGATTTGTACTTGCTGGAATATATACAGTATATTAACCGTAACATTTTTTTTATACAGTAAGGGTGTCAATTTAAGCTCTCATTCAATAACCTTTTCTCCATCCTTCTCGGGCACATAATAAAATACTGTCTTGTCCTGTCATGTTTTGCAGTCATTCATTAAAAACGCTCATTAAAACAAGGGCTGATGGCCTCTTAGTAGGCCTACAAATTAAAAAAATTGGAGTTTCAGATTATGGAGCTGGCAGCAGCCACGGTTCCTCTAGTTTGTGCTTGTGCTCATGAGGACAAGTGAAGTCAAACTAACTGTTTAGGATACAAGTCTTTTTTTTTTTCTTTTTTTTTTTTTGGATTGAGTCACATACCCTGGGCTCCAGTCGACATATCTGATCAGTCTCACCTACAGTGAGTTTTTAGGTGAGCATGAACACCCCCTCCCCCTGCCAACAAAGTCACCATGCTGCCCTCTGGTGGTTATTACCAAAGCTAAGTGTATTCGTTCGTTGTATTGTCTGTACGACAATACAACGAACATACTGTACAAGAATTATTCAATTTTGATATCTGGACTAATGTATTATCTGGTTGGTATAGGCTGACAGTCAATATTGTATATCTGTATTCATTTATGTTTAAAAATAATCTGATTAATAAATGTGTCATAAGTAATTTGGTATTTGTAATTGGAAAATTATGGGTTATTTTGTTAAGAGACTGCAGATATATGTCAACAGCTTCTACAGTTATAATAATATTTATTTATTTAAGAAAAAGCAGATGACGCGGCCCACTACTACGTCATCACTACGCGTCAAAAACACATCGCCTCTGTCAGGTCTACAAGTTCCACACGTGAGTTTAAACAACATTGTTGCCTCTCACAAATTGTGTTTTTGTCGACTCATATTTTGCAAGAGTTAAGCTATATGCCACATTCAGCTGTTCGTTATGAATTTGTCAAAATGTCTACTTGTTCCGAAAAACATCGAGATAGTTTTGGTTGTAGTTTTGGTGCAGGGAGTTAGCATGGAGGGCTACAGGTCGTCTTTCAGCCAGACTCCTTTCCCACAATATTGAAACATAATGTGTGGCCGGTTTTCGGCAACTACATAGACTCCGTAAACCATGATACAGGACATTCTCTGAATCATTATTCATTTGTAAGTTCGGCATTCATTATTTTGACCTAACAATTCAACATCCCTTATTTACATCCGATTTAGATAGATAAATACTTAATGTAATCCAAAGGGAAATTAAAATGTCACAGCAGTCACCTGACATAAATCAAATCAAAATACAAAAACAAAGAGGTAAAAAAGGCGAAAGAAGCAAATGCAATTAAAGGCTAAATTATATATTATTATTATCATTATTATTATTATTTCCTGCTTGGCCTCAATTTTCTACCAATCCATTAGGGATGATGGGCAGATCGAAAACACAATAATCGATACGTAGCTACTCAAACAGTACTGATTTAGTAGCTTTACATATTCACTACAACATACTGATCACAGAACAGGTGTTTTCCTCTAATACAGACACAGTTCTACTGACAGTTTTATTTCATTTTATTTACAATTAAAGAATTACAAATTCTCTTTGAATCAAGTTCAAACATTTTAGTATGATAACAAAATATTAGCGAGTGGACGGCTACATCTCAGTGGTAACTTCACAGTGCCTCTATTGTCTCTTCCCTGTTTCAGCCTGAAGATTAAGGTGTGAACATCCTCTTAAACAAAGACCAAGACTTTCTGCTGGTAACCTGCATGTTGTGAGGTTGGAGTTATGCTGGCGAAAGCAGAGGAAAGGAAGCCACAGAAAGGGGGAGAAAAGAAGAGGAGGCACCCTGGTGACAATGGCCAAGGAGGAGAGAAGAAGAGGAGGGGAGGTGAAGACGGAGAAAAGGGTCAGGGAGATGGTGGCAGGAAGCGCCTGGATGCTCTGAGTGTCGGCTATTTCCGCCGAGTTGGGGAAAGACTCAGTGAAGGCTTTGAAGATGATGAAGAGAGAGGTGAGAATTTTTTTTTTTTTTTTCCACAAGATCTGAGCAAGCAGGTTTGGAAACGAAGCCAGTGGCTTGAATTTGGAAATTTGGAGTGTGCAGCACAGGGACCCATTACACCACTACACCCATTACACTGCAACATTACTACAAGAATCTATGCTGTAACACTGCAGGATATGGAGAAAAGAACGAAAGTCCATCTTCTGATATCAGTAATGTGATATTTATCACAGTGGTCTGTATGGTTATAGAAAGTCAAACTTTGACTTTGACTTCAGCTGGTAACCCCAAATTATTCTTGCTGAAACCATTTTTAGCACATTATCACACTATCAGACTATAAACTGTAGCGTCGCTCCCATACACTGTTTACAGTTTGTGATCACTCTGATCAGTATGTATTTATTAGCCACATCACAAACATCACTTCCCTTTTCGGGCGCTGAGCGTGGGGAAACCTTCGGTGAATAGAAACATGATGTGACCTTTAGCCTTTTTACTTGGGCTTTATGTTGAACCTCAGTATGGTTTTCATCCAAATGAAAGTATGACTTGAAAGCTTGCTCATATTTGTTCTGTTTTTGTTTTTTTTTTCTTTTTTTTTCTTTCTTACATTTTTTAGGTTGATTTTAAGTCATATTTTTGGCCATGTTATGCTGTGTGTTATTTAGTTGTACAGGTGTTTGTGTTTAAATGATATTTAACAATTGAGATATATTGAGTCTTTTAATACATTTTTAAAAAATGTAGAAAATCACACTTGTGTTCCTCAAAATAAGGTAATGAAAAAAGTTTTCCTTTGTTTTGGTATTGGTATAGATACTCAGGTGTTTGCACTAGCATCAGAATATTTCTAATTATACCCAGCCCTTCTTGTTACTGAACCTGAACAATTTCTTACTTAAACTTGTATTTTTAGTCATCACTGAGTCAGACCTTTCAGTGCTGTCAAGTGTCAGCGGAGTCTCTTTTGAAGTCCGAAAAGAAGTTTAAATATTTAAAAGCTTTCCTAAATTGCTTTGACCAGTTTTATTTCAGCCATGTAGAGCCTTTGTTTTAATGATGACACATCACCTGGATTTTCGCTGATGCGTAGATTCAGATGTAACCAATCATGGCATCGTTGGAGACTTTGAGATATTCATGACTTCTTGTCATATTATCCACACACTGATTTGACATGATTCTGCATATTGCAGGTTTATTGCATAATTTTACCTGAAAGATAACAAGGAGGTAATGCAACCTCAACATCTGTTATAGTTTTATTTTTATGTGGCTCCAACCCTGTCAAAAAACGTATTTAATGCTTACTTTCTGTTGACTCTTGTTGCATCCCTCTTCATCTCCTCTGTAGAGATGTTTGTGGAGAATGTCCTCACAGAAGTGAAAGGTAAAGCGAGCTTGGTGGCAATGGACCGGACAGGAAGCATCACTCTGCAGCGGCTGCTCCCGCTCTCCAGTCCTGACCAGGTGGCTGAGGTGCTGACTGAACTGGGCGGAGAATCGGGGTCAGAGTTGAAGGCGGTTTCTTGTGACCGGTGCGGCGGCCATGTAGTGGAGAGTGCAATCAGACAGGCATCCAGGTGGACGGGTAAGTTTATCCCACTTCTGAGTGGAACACTGCTCATCACTGTGTGGAATTTTCTGACAAGAAGAGTAATGTGAGGTTTTTTTTTTCTGTTGCATTAAATTGGTGAAATCACCTAGACTCTGTGTGTGTGTGTGTTTTTTTTTTTTTTGCTTCCATCCTTTTCAGAATCATCAGAGAAGGAGCCATCTGCTACCACAGAAGAAGAAGAAGAGGAGAGTGCTGGAGTGCTGGAGGCCCAGGTGTTGTCTTTAAGTCAGGTAGTGAGAGAAAATACCGCAGACTTCATCAAACATGCTCACGGCTCACATGTGGTCCGCACACTTTTACACGTGCTGGCAGGCTGTCTCGGACCCCCCCGCACTGAGTCCCGTCCAGGTACACACACACACACACACACACACATACAAGTCACAGCAACTACAAATTTAAATCAAAAGACTCTGTCCACTTTACACTTGCATCCATATCATGTTTTCTCTTTTATTCTTCTTGTATTTTTTTCAAGGTGCAAAAGAACGCAGCGTTGCTCCTCAGCTGACAGACTTTGATATTCCCACGTCGTTTTGGTACGAGCTGAAAAACCTCACTGAGACCTTGATGGACAATGTTAATTGTGAGTTGTCTTTCATCAAACCCTATCACATGTACCCTCGTCTACGTTGCTGCCTGAGCAAAGATTAGTTGTCTTATGGTTAAAGGTATACTATGCAGGATTTGTCAGGTGATGTTTGTAAACACAGCATTCAAAGTTGGCCCCTCCTCCCCGGCTCGACCAGAGTGAGCTGAGAGCAGAGCGAGAGAGAGAGAGAGAGAGAGAGAGAGCAGTGGTGGTTGAGTGAGCTAGAGAGTGAATGAAGAGGGTGAGCTGGGCTGGCGAGAGCAAAGCTGTGAATCTGAGAAATAAAACGTTATGTTCTGATTGTTTCATTGCGGTTACGTTCTAAAGCACAAATAAACACGCCAACACCTCCGCACAACCCTGCAGGAAGGTGCCGCATTGCCAGATTTTGCGTGTATGCAGAGCTTCATCCTGTCCACTGTGGCGTCTCTGCTCTGTGTGTGTGTGTAGCTCAGCCCCGCCCTCAATCAAGCAGACACACAGACCTGCAGCTCTTTATACATCCATGTCCACTGTCGCCAGTTAATGACTGACTTTGAAGGTTACTTTAGTTCCACTACTTCAGTATTTCATTTTATTTTCAGTTCATTTTAGTTCACTGAGCTCGACCATTTCTATTTGAGTTTTAATTTTTCCAGACTTCATTCAGTTTTTATATATTTTTTCAAAGACAATTCAACAAAAGCTGTTAGCAGTGCTGCCTCCCTCTTTATGTACTCGACCGACTCGCTCTGACATTTTTGTTGGCATTGGATAAACACTCAATCCCATTAAATGCAAGTGAGGACTCACTGGAAAGTCAAAGGGGAAGTGCTCAAGGGCAGCTTTTTAGAACAGAACGCCCTCCAGATTGTGTTTAGAATTTAAAAACTCAACTCAACTAAACTCAACCTTACACTTTGAATACCAAAACAAAATAATAATAGTCCATAAACAGCTTTGTGGCAAATGCAGCCACCACAGAGCTAACTAAGTGGCTTTTCTGCACAGTGACAGAAGGAAATGCTGTTTTGTTCATTTATTAACACAAACACACAAAACAAAGAACTGTCTGGAGAGAGAGGCCACATACACACACGTCTCAGCTCTAACTTTCTTTCTGTGTTTCAGTAAATGAACACATTTCAACCACAGTCTTTAACCTGTTACGCTGTTCAATATCTTCAAAACTCTTCACACAGTCAACGTTACCAACACACTGCTGGGCACAACAGTTCATTTTACTCACAAAAGCAAATCCTTCCAGCAGACGCTAACAAACAATTCATGTGTCAAAAAGAACACACTGAGATTAAAAACACTAACAACAGGAAACACTTGATGATCTTTTTATGGCAGTCTTTGAAGTAGTAAATCATTTTGTGATCTCTCGTGTATATGTTGTTGTTCAATTGTTGATAGTGTAAGAAATGTGTATATTGTGTTAACAAACATTTCATTACAAAATACAGTAATGTGTACTTCTCTATAGAGAGTGTATTCCACAGGAACGAGTCATAGAAATGCAGCAGGAAAGGTTTCAGTGAGCTGTATTTTTGACAGTTTTTGAATATAGATTATTTCAGTGTGGTTATGATTTGGCAATTTGCTGTCAGTATGAATACATGTTAGTTTTTGAACATAAACTGGAGAGCTTTGAAGTGCGTATGTAAGAGTTTTGTTGGTTGTTTGTGTTTGAGTGAGAAAAGTATTCAGGAAATTTGAAGGCTGTAGTCATTGAATGCTTTTTGTGTGAAGGCATTGCTGCTCAGTATTGAGCCATGCAAATTGTTTTCTGCTTTAGCTCAGGTATTATCTGAAAAAGTAAGCAAAAATGAAATAACTCAGTCATCTGTTTTTCATTTTGAAGTATTACTGCCCTATTCAGACATCCACACACATCTGTTTAGATGTTGTTCATCTCCAGAATGCTGTTTTGTATTTAGTTACGCCGCTAGAAAAGTTTTGGTCTAATTTGGTCTAAATGTTTAACCTGAAGGCGTCCTCTTTTCAGTCTTTTAGTTTTAGAAGTTTTGATTGTGTCTATAAAAGCTTTTAACACTGTTGATTTAGTTAAATCCTTGAATATAAATGAATTTAGTTAAAATATGCATCTGAAAACTAGTCTGTTTAATAGGTTTTCCTTTTCAGCTCTTTTCATGTATTTTTTTCTTCTCATATTTTCTTCTTATCCTGCTTCAGTCAATTGTATTAATATGTATTCCTGCCGTTTTGTGTGAATGGTATGAATGGTCATTTTAAAAAACACAAAAAAAAATTTGGTAGGAAGTATGATGAAGTCTTTTTCTCTTTCCTTTTCTAGTAAGTGTCACAGACGCTGTTGCCAGTGCAGTGTTCCAGACCATGTTGACTGTGTGTCACAGAAAACGGCCCAAACTCTGCAAACAGCTCCTGAAACGCATCACGGAGTATCTGACAAGTCGCAGCGCTGCTCCGGGAGTTAGGTCAGAGACGACTCTTGTTCCATTTTACTCTTATCCTGCAATGAGTTGCTGTATTGAAAGTTTAAATGGCATGAAATTACACTGGGTTTTGTTTTTGCTTCCTTTTTAGTCCACTTCTGGTTTTTCTCAAGGACCAGGCCTCCAGTCACCTCATTGAGACGATCATACAGCTATCCCACAAATCTCTGCTCCGCGACCTCTACAAGAACCACCTCAAGGGTCAGCTGGTCGACCTGGCCCTCCATTCAATCGCCAACTTCCCCGTACAGAGGCTAATTGCAGCCTCGGCTAAATATAAAATGGTAGGTTGAAATGTCAAGTGAAACATCAGGGTTTCTTATTGAAAGAAGGACTCCCATTTTTCTCTCTTTTTCTCTTCATAGTTCCTGACGTTGTTCGACGAGCTACTCCAAGGTGTGGAGGCCATCTTGGCCGCAGGTCACATGGGTGTGATCGTGCAGATGGCAGAGAGCTGTGCAGAAAGTGAAGAGAAACAGGATGATTTGATGCAGTGCCTCCTACATGTAAGCCTTAAATCAACATAACAATACCCTTGTTTCTATTTATTTCTCCGTCTTTATGACTGAGATCGAATATGCATGACAAACAACAATAAAACTGCTTAATGTTTATGATTTATGGAGTCTGTGCTGTTGTGTTCTCTCAGGCTTTCCACTGTGCAGAGCCCGGCTCTCGACACACCAGCTGCCTCCCTCTCTTCATGTCGCTGCTCACCTACGAGGTGTATTACCACTCTGACACAGCAGAGGGCAGCATACAAACACAGGTAAACGGCTGAGAGACGTCTAATCAAATCATCTGTGGTTGAGTTTTTATTGTAGCCTTGACATTTCAACTTAATTAGCACAGACCTGCACCACAAATGACAGCAAACCACACTGATGTTGGATAAATGCTGCAGACACAGTGGGGTACAGCTCTGGTTTTCTTGATTATTTCTAGGTGCCACTGTCCTCCATCTGTTACCACGGCTCCCGGCTGGTGCAGGCGCTGTCCAGGTTCAAGGAGCGCTCACTCCTCCTCAGCAGTCTGCGCACTCTGACCCCTGCTGACCTTCTGACGCTGGCCTCTGACCCCTCGGGCAGCCACGTCCTCCAGGCCCTCATCACCACATCCAGCGACAAGGGCAGAGGGAAGATCCTCAAGAGGCTGGAGGTACGAGTACAGGGGCCTTTACACAGTATTATACAGTACCAGTCAACAGTTTGGACACACTTTCTCATTCAAGAGGTGTGTCGAAACTTTTGACTGATACTGTATAACAAGAGGCTAGTTAGTGATGTCACAACATGAAAACAGTATAAAATTTTACGATGGACATTTAGCACTGTAGCAACTTTGTTTATACAGTCTTTGCTAGTTTAGTAATTGTTGCATTAGGTTTGAGTCTGAGGATACTGTCAACAAATCCCATGAAAAACAATAAATTCATGATGAATTGATGCTACTAACAAGAACTGTCTATGTGGTGAGATTTTTTGTTGTGTAAAAACAATTAAAAACACATCAGTGAGCCACACCGTTGTACAGCATTACACTGTCCTGCTGCTGTAAATACCAAATCCACAGCTGAAAATAGTCCCCAAAAATGCACAATTACTCCTGTTTGAGTAAGGTTCGCCAAGAACTACAACGCTGAGCTGTTTCTTTATTTTCCCTAACTTTACAACAACAGCTTGGAGCCACAGATGGGTTAGGTACTCAAAAAGCATTGACAGATGGGCTAACACATTGTTTTGTTTTTTTAATGGGATTCGTTGACAAAAACAAAAATACAGCCTTGTAAATTAAAGGTTAAGGGTAAAGGTGAGTACTTGTTTCTTCATGTGTATGCACATGAGGCCTGCCAGTGGTTTCACACTGTGGCACTGATCAGCTGGCAGTAACGCAGCAAAACATGCAGCAGTGTGCCAGTAAAGGCAGAGAAGAAGAAGACTGCTAGCAAGTAAACATGGATGTAGACAATGCATTTCAAGTCTTTTATCAGGAAGGAAATGTATTCAAGATTTAAGAAACTTTATTGTCTGTTACATAGTAACAGAAATTTCTCTTTGACACAGCTCAATTAAAGACAAAGGTAGACAAACGTAACACTAACAAAGTGTTACTGACATCAATACTGTTAGAAGACAAGTTTAGGTGTGAATAATGTGAATCCAACATGTTATAGACCTCAAGGATACACACAACACATTTGTTGCTCACCAGTCCACAGGACACCTTTTAGATGTGATGAGCTTTGCTATTGCTGCTTTTTGAGCGATTGAATTTCACATAAATGGTTTCAGTCCACTGTGAAAAGACAGACTGCAGTACTGATCGAAATGCTGCTGCTAATGGAACAATTGGATTTTTTTTTTTGCAGAGGTATCAGAGTAGTATTGACACTGGTATTTATCACCTCGGCCAGCAGTAGCCACATATAGAATTGTAAGGTACTGCAACAGACCTTTACTCCCAAGATGTCCTTGTAGTTGATAAAATAATCTTACCAGAAAGTCAATTTAGTAGCTGTTGTAGAGCTTTCGCTCTTATCACACAATCCTCCTCAGCAGATGGAGCTGCCCAGCTGTCATGTAATTGTAGATGTTCAGTTTCTGTTCAGTGCTGTGTTGTCTTGAAAAGTTGAGATTAAGGTCCACTCATCTATAATTATACTGAATATGTCATTCATAATAACTGAGCAACTTCATCTGTTGAAAAAGATTGTGTTTCAGCTGCTGTTTCAGAGGTCTAGAATGAACTTTGAGATACAGAGATATGACACCTCTGATACAGAAGTTGAACATTATCAAACATAGCGTATAACTGTTTCTTTATCTTTTAAAATATTTTTTTATTGTCATTGCTCCTATGAATTTTCTTTCCATGCATCATCCCTCTTTCTCCATCTTACCATCTGTCTTCCCAGGGTCATTATTTTCAAATGGCCTGCTCCAGGTTGGGCAGTCGGGTCCTAGAAGCCGTATGGAACAGTGCTTCTGTCAGTCAGAGGCAAAGCATCGCACAGGAACTAGGTAATATAAATTGAGTCGAAGATTTATTTTTAAGTGGTGGCAAGGTGAATATTTTTTTTACAGAATTGTTTTTGCACATCTCCTCTCGCATGTTCATGACTTCCTTTCCCTATCTCTCCTTCCTCTCCAGTGCCGTGTGAAAGCCAGCTGAGGTCAGATCAGTTTGCACGCCACGTATGGGCCAAATTTGCTCTCTCACACTTCATACACAGACGAGCCCACTGGCAGGAAATACAGACTGGCGAGTCCAAGAAGCGGAAGCTTTTCAGTGACATTCTTGAGTGAAAAATACATATGTATAATCTTTTAATGTTTTTTTGTTTTTTTTCATATAATTGGACAAATATAATTAAAAAGAAAATGTTCCTTATTTGTGTGCAGAATTTAATGGATAATATCTTAAGTATGGCAATGTCATTTACAGTAGTTCTGATCACATTTGTTCTATTGGATGTACGTGTAAGGAGCAATTTGGCCTCTAGGGGCTGCTAGCAGAACGTTTATACTCAAACTGTTGTTTTCCCCAAGGTCCAGGTTTTCAAATGAGCAGAGCAACACTAGCTCAGATTTGTGAACACGAAGTCAATTAGAAAACTCTGACCCAATGACACACAGGCTGACACGACAACTTTTTTAAAGTGATGTCTGATTTTTATGCCTATGCCGGTGACAGCCGTGGCCAGAGGCATTATATTTTCAGGTTGTCTGTCCGCCGTCTATCCATCTCATTCTTGTGAATGTGATATCTCAGGAACACCTGGAGGGAATTTTAATTACATCTGGCACAAACGTCCACTTGGTCTCAAGGATGAACTGATTAGAATTTGGTGGCCAACGGTCAAGGATCAAGGTCACTGTGACCTTACAAAACATGATTTTGGATATAAATCATGAATTCATATGCTAATTATGACAAAGTTTCACATAAATGTTTAATAGGATAAAATGATGAAGTGATGACTTTTTATATCCAAAAGGTCAAAGGTCAACTTCACTGTGACATAATGTTCTGCAAAAACTTTTCTGACCATTGCTCAACACCATGACTCAGGAACAGAAGGGGAGATTGTGACCATATTACACATTTGGTCAGATACTGAATTGGTGACACAAATCTTGGTGTCCACCTTGAAGCTGTGGTGACTGTAAAGATCGTCTGTGCTGCCAGGTTGAAGATGTGTGTGAAGCATCCACGTTTTAGAATTTGTAGCTTCTTTGCAGCAACATCCATATCTGAAGCTTTGTCTACTGTCATGGCTACAACTTTGTGCTCTATCAGAATCTGCTTTATTGGCCAAGCATGTGAACACATACAAGGAAAATACACTTAATACCTTTTATTAAATTCCTTCAAAGTCTTCACTATAAATATTATATGTGTCTGGACAGACATGGATGTAAACTGCAACTTGACTGGTTGGCGGAGGCATACAGCTGTGAGGCGGTATTTCTAGTTTTTTCTCCATTGATATTGAGGAATATTAATCACAATAACAAAGTGAATACAGTATATATGTATATAGGCATACATATCTTAAATATGTAAAAGCAGTTTTGGTATATTTCAGAAATTTGGACTCCACATCTCAGAAAAAGTTTGATTCTGTAATTGATTCCTCTGTTTCTCTGTATGTCACGCTTCCTCATAATTCCCTAATTGAAGCACAAACAAATTCAGGCTGATAGAAATCCTTCTCCGCGTCAGCAATGAGCCCTATTTGTCGCAAGCCTGTTGGAGACACATTAGCTTAGTCACAGAGGAGAACATTGATTATAAATTGATTGGAAGAAGGAAGGCCTTTATCTTGGCAGATGCCTTTAAGAGGAGAAGAAGCACATGGCCAAGAAGCCATGCTGAAAAACAGCATGTGTTGTCAGTGTGGAAACGACAACAAAGAGCACCATACCCCTAGGTAAGAAATACAGTCATTCATCACCAGTTTGATTAGCCACAGAATTTTCCACTGTCTCCTTTTATCTTTTATTATTTTAACCCATGTTAACCAAAAAAATATGTTTATTCATATTTTGTTCCAAGATCTTGAAAAATCCAACACTAGTAAACACTACCTTTTCTGACATGGCCGTTGACACTGTGTCAGAGTTCTCTGGCGGTGTTGATTCAACTCTGCTTTGAAGCTGTAGGTTGTTTTATTGGATTGCTTTATAATGCAAATTGTTTCTAGTATTTTTGCCCTTCCACATAGTATGTAAATGAAGCGGATTAAATATCAGAAACATCTTTCAACATAATGCATAAGTGCAATACATTCACACCAAAGTGCAGTCTCAAAATGTTCAATACAGTCAACACACACACACACACAGCAGTATTTATTGCAGAGACACTGGTATATTGCATTGAATTACATCATACTGGTATTTCTATTTTTCTGGTCACACTGTATAGTGTATACACACCCATCATGAAAGCATGACAGAAGAGTAATTTGAAACATAATTTGTCATTGTGGTATACTGTATTTAGGATCGGTTCACTCAGATCAGGAAAAAAAAACAAGTTTTAACACGTTCCCTCATTGGTATCTATCTGTATAGTCCAGGTTTTATTTCTGGAGGTTCTGAGATATGCCACCAACCCAATACAAAACAAAAACAGGGACCAGGAATAACCCAGAGACCAGCTATTCTAGTGGATGAATCCCAGTGTTTGTTGGTGACCACCTAACCTGCACAAGATTGTCAAAAGGTTAGATTGCCTTAAAATTTGCAGAGCATATTCATGCTCCTGAAGAGATGAAGTGGCCTTTTTCCATGTGGGTACAATCTCACTGACCTATGATAATGTTTCCCTGCTTGGTAGCTTGACCAACCACCAGTGGTCTCCTCACTCAACCATGCTGTGTCTCTTGCTTTTGGCTGAAAACATGTACCTTGAAACTGAATCCCTGTGGTTTGGAGCTCTGTTCCTTGCCTACCTTATGATTTTAATAAACCCATGGCCTTTCCTCTAACATTTTTTGTCTCTCTACTGCTAAGACACATCACAAAATTATCAATTTGCTGTTCATACCATCAAACGTCATATGCATTTAAACCTCTAGAGACCAGCCCTGGGCCACAGGCCGGTACTGGACCACTGAATATTTGTTATCAGGCCACAAGGAAATTGTATGATGTGGCTAATTATCAGGCATACTACTACCTCACTCGCTTTGTTACTCAATCTGCGTGTGCTTTGTCTCAATTACTGTTGCAACCAGCTAGCTAACATGAGTAAAAAGAACATGAGAACTTCTTCAGAGTGGAGATCATTTGTTTGTGATGATATTAATACCCCATGGGAACACCTGATTTAAGGGAGGAGTTAGACATTTTGATAAACACTCTCATTCGCTTTCTTGCCGAGAGTTAGATGAGAAGCTGGAGCCAGGAGAAGCTTAGCTTAGCATACAGACTGAAAAATGGGAGAAACAGCTAGCCTGGCTCTACCAGCACCTGTAAATCTCTTTAAAAAAAGAAAAAAAGGTAGCTAGGTTTTTTCCTTTTTGACAGAGCCAGGCTAGTTGTTTCCCTCTGCTTTCAGTCTATCTTAAGCTAAGCTAACATCTCCTCCTGGCTTCAGCTTTATATTTAACCAGCAGATGAGAGAGGTATTGATCCTTCCATCAAACTCTCTGCAAGACTAATCATATTTCCCACCATGTTGAACTATTCCTTTGAATAGTTCATGAGTTGTTCGCTAGGTCCTGGCATGTCTGCAGTGTTACACTATCAGAACATAGTTTTACCTGATTCATTGCACAGTATCCAACAGATTCCCTATTACACCCATGTAGCCCAATGTTGAGATCAATACTAATCTCATGAAGGCATCTTGTTATAGTCTTGCTGGATTTTACCTTTTGACCTGCTATTAAACCACATTACTGTGGGGTGCATTGTATGAGGAATTCAGACTGAAATAAGGCTGATTTGTGCCTTCTTTTTCAACCCACTATTACAGTCACTTGGCTTGATGTTTCACTCTGGGCTTCTTGCTTTGACCAAACCAGTTTTAATTACATGTGCGTCATTCCGAGCGAGACTGGTCTGACTTATTCTCGCTTCCTTTGTTGTTTGGTTATTATAGCTCTGTGCATGTATAATCGGCTTTGTGCACTCGGGAGACAAAGCAGAGGAACGATGACCTTTGGGGTACAATGAGCCATTGCTCCTTGAAAACAAATCACATGGAATCCCCGGGGATTCAGACACACTTCCTTCAGTGCCATTCAGTGTCTGGCCACACCAGTGTATGCAATCACTGCAGGCTCCACATACCCTGGGCTATTCCCAGTTACACTCCACAGACCATTTCCAATATTACCTCCTAGCTAACGTGCCTACACCCACACCTCAGGAAAATATGCATCTCATTAGTTATGCACAGTGCTCACTGAAAATAGTCTTTCTTTGGTGCAAAGTGAGGAGTAAGTTCGACAGGCTTTCAGTGGCACACAGTAGGTGGTTTTCCGTCTTTTAAGCTCCCTTCTGTCTTCCCTGCTCTCGAGAAGAGAGGGAGGATTTCTGTCACGATTTGAGAGATTGATAGGGTGTCACAAAGAGAAATTGTATCATATTGTCCTTGTGTCCTCTCTTATTTCTTGCGGGCTTCAGTGTAGCTGTCGAATGTATGCTATTATCTGACCTGTTTAAGTGATAAAATCCTTTGTGTCATTTTCCATTCTGTGAGACATATTGTACAAAATCCAGCCTGTTTCTGTTTGAAGAGTTCACCTTATCTCCGTGCTTATCGCCATCTGTCTCTTATTAACCTACTGGGGGGGAAAGTAAAACAAACAAAAAACATCCTCTTTCTGAAAATCAACATAAATATAGGACATTTGAGATGCCAAAGGACTCTAGGACTCATCGTCTCCTTGACAACAGTCTCCAAGCAACCATTACTCCTCAAAGCATTTCTCCAACCCTGTCTCTCTCCGACGCTCTCTCTCTCTCCTCAACCCCTCTATCTCTTTGCCAGTTTTTCTTCCTCTCAAGAGTCCTCCTGTGTATCCACTCCAGATAGTTACTGTACCAGAATCAGAACCTCAGCTATCTGATGTGATCTCATGTGAGCTTACAACAACTAATAGGGCCGCAGCCCTATTAGACAACTAATAGGATTTGACTTAATGGCTTAATTGGCTTAATTTGGCTTAAATTAATCCAAAAGTGGCAAATATGTTCTGTGGATTCATAAATCATCCATATAGCAGATGTAGCTACTGTAACTTCACTTTTGGAACTATTTCAGGCAACCACCCACTGTGTAGTTATTTTTAGTTGTAGACAGTCTACTATGGCCTCTGTCCTTAACTTCCTTTAGAGGGAGGGAAAGTAATACCTGATAGATCAAAACAGTGTTTTGTTTTTAGACCGCATTGTTTGGAATTTGTGATGATTTTGCCAATATGAGGCAAAACTGAGATATTATTTAAATAAATAAACAAATATTATTTAAAGCTATAATATGTAACTATTCCACATTATAATGTCTAAAAACGACTAGACCTATGTTATATATTTTGTTGAGTTGTGTACTTACATTATCCCAAATGTTTCCAACAATTTTCAATTTTAATCAAGGTTACAGTCCATTTCATTTGGTCGTCTGTCAATGGTGTCATACCCCCTCTACCAAAGAGTATACACGCACAAGATGATAATCATCTTGCGTCTGTGTTGTGGTTGTCTGGCACAATGGCTTCTACCAAAGAGTATACACATACAAGATAATATGTCAGCGTCATAAATTGACTTTTATTCAGTTTTAAGACACATTTTCACGGTAAGCTTTTCAGATTTGGATTGTTTTTAAGTATATCTTTTAATTGGATGAAGGATTTTAGTCCTCAGACGTCTGGATTGTCAGACGTCTTAAATTGTCAGCTGAGCAAACGTTAGAAGCAGCTTGGCTAGCAGCCCCTCCCGGATGTACTGTGTCTGCCGAACAGCGTCAGAAAAACATGAAACTGTGTTTTACATGAAACTGCTTTATTCAGTGTTTATATTGGTTTTAATTGCTGTGTGCATTTTGTTTTGGAAAGGAGGAGACCTCTGCGGATAATTTGGCTCCCGGTAAAAACCTCCTGAATGTCTGGATCTTAAGTTGTCAGAGAAACAAGCTGAGCAAACATTAGCAGCAGCTCGGCTAGCAGCCCCTCCGGATGTCCTGTGTCTGCTAAACAGCGCCTCTCAACAAGCAAACAAAAGAACAATCCTGTCCAAAGGCACACACAGAGTAACAGAGCAAAAAGCATTCATCTTATTCCACATTTGTATATTAAAATGATAAGATAATCATCTGATCTTCTCATCACCTTAACATTATTGTTTTGATTGAGAGACCCCTAGCAGCAGAAATTACATATTGTGTGTTTAAGATCATGTTACCTTTGCATGCAGTCGCTCAACATGGTATGTTATAGGGTCAGTTTACCCAATGTTGGGAAGGTTACTTTTGAAATGTAATAGGTTACAGATTACTAGTTACCCTGTTAAAAATGTAATAAGTAATGTAACTATTTTAATTATTTCATCAGAGTAATGTAACTTATTACATTTGATTACTTTTTGATTACTTTTCTAACAAATGTTTTAAACTGGGCAATAAAGCTGAAAAGTCCTAAAAAGTCCTAAAAACATAAATTGAAACCAGTAAACCTCAGTTAACCTCATTTCCAGCACTGAAAGGCGTTCTTATCTGACGACATGGCCACCCGCCTTGACGTGGTTAGCTGGCAGACTCAGGTTGCTTAGAGCAATGCCCAACGATTTGATTGGCAAACGAGAATCAATCAAAAACAATGCTGAAAATTTGAGCGCATACTGCCAAATGAATGGAGCCTGTTTAGACATATAGCGACAGCCGTCCTGCCCTTGATGGTATTGCACTCAAATTTGTCCCAACGGCTTTGCTGACCCGCGTTGTCCAGAAATATGCCAATAGAAGGCATTCCTCTACAGCGAAAAGATGCAAAGCAACAGCGTTCTACATATAGGCATTTTACCGAAAAGAATATATTCTGATGTAACCCCTGTAATCACCAACATTTTGATTTGTAACTGTAATTTAATTACTTATTTTCTCTGAGTAACTGTAACAGATTACAATCACATTTATTTTGTAATTTAATTAGGTAACACCATTACATGTAACTACTTACTCCCCAACACTGGCTAAAAGTAATGAATGAACAGTTGAAATAAGGTTAGGGGTTAGTTGAAATAGAAAGCTCAAAGTAGCGGATCAATCATACAGCTTTTGCTACTCCGACAGTGCAAACCTGACCAAACTTATTGAGACATTTCAAGCAGTTCAAGTATATGAAAAAATCACAGTAACAATATACACTTATATTAACTTTGCTTTTTAACTTTGTTAAATACTCTTCATCTGTAAGGGGCTGTGGGGATGTGTCAGACAGAAAAGGTTGGGAACAACTGCTGGTCAAAAGAGACATTTGGTTTTACATTCCCATTATTAGCAGGTATAAGCAGATCTGACAAGATGCATGCATGCTGTATATATGTTGAAGTCAGGACAGTTCAAATTGCTTGTTCTTAGTTGTCATTCTCCCCTGATACAATCTATTTTTAATCTGAGATTTTGTTACAGCCACAAAGTGTCGACATTGCATCTTTTCGCTGCTTAGCACTAAATGGAACAACTGTCCTGAGAGGCCGTCGCACAGTCTGTCTAGAGAGGACCTGTGAGTCATCTGATGACCTGTCACGCCATCCCTCAACCTAGTAACGTCTGTAAAGAGACACATTCATTTCATAATGTTGTTAGAAAGAAGGACAAGACAGTCGTTGAGGATGTCAGACAAAAATGAATTTATTCTCTGTGGAAAGGGACGAGAGTGCTTAGAAGACGGTGACAAACAAGTGAGCATGTGTCAGTGACGCCACCACGCTTTGACGAGATATCCGAACAACGTTTCCAGAACGTTCTCTTCTTTTGGGTCACCTGTGTGGCCAGCCCCCACAGAATTCAGTCTTAACACAGATAATAATGTCAGTGGGTAAAAAGAGAAAAATGAAAACATCAAACAGCCACAGGTAGATTAGGTTTACTCTTGTTTGTCCTCCTTGTGCTCCGGGAAAAACCCAGTGTTCTGTGACTCAGCTTCAATTGAAGAAAAGTTCAGTCTGGTCGGCCCTGCTAACATCTTATTCCTTACAGCCGTTTTGACCTTTTCTCCTTCGCTTCGCATCCTACACTAAAGGGTTCTTTGTGCTGATCGCTCGTGATGCTTTCAGCAAAAATATGGCTTGGGCACTGATGTTTTAAGCCTTGTATGAAAGTCACAGATGAATGTATGCCATTGGTGATATCATCAAACACTTCTTCAAATCAGTACGGGACACAAACGGTGGATGTGGTGTGGAAAATGTGGCTAAAAAATGCGCAGAGAGGGAGCATTTCCTTAAATAAAGGGTCTTGCCTCGGACATGGCATTGCTAGAGACACTAGCTAGATTGTGCATTAGCTATTGGCCACTGAGGTACAGTAAATCCAGTATCATGTAACTGTAAAACCTACAGGGTCATGTCTTAGATCGTCTACTCGGCATGCTATAAAACAGGGTCTATAATACATTAGATTGCTATATCAGTCTCTACATAATCAGTGCGTGCTACTTGTGTGTGTGTTTATTTGTGACATCGCCCCCCGTCCTCTTTTGCCACAGTAAGCTTCCAATCAGCATCTCGATGTGACTCTCTTCACTGTCGCTAATTTTCTCTCTCTTCTGCTCTCATCAGGTAATGAGCGCTCGCTGATTCACCCAAGCTGGAGCAGCAAATCAAGTTCACCTCCTTATTTATTTGTTCTACTCTGTTTGTCTCAAACCTGGCCTCTTTCTCTCCAAAAATGTTCTTGTTTTTTCTCCTTGATAGGTAGAAGATAAAGGTTCAGGGCTGTGATCCAGGCTGTTTTCTGCAATATCTATCCATCTTTCCCTCCCACCTCCTCTCCTCTTCTCTTTTTTTTTATCCACCATTGCTAAAATTCCCTTCTTCTCCCTTAATTTTGCTGCATGTGTGCCTCCTCTATCTCCCTCTCCATCCCTCTATCTATTCATCTGCTCTTCCCTGCTGTTTTCCATTTTACCCTCTTCATCTTTTACACGTCCCCCATATCTTTCATTCTGGTGTGTGTGTACATGTGTGTGAGTGTATCTCTTTGCCTGTGTGTACTGTATGCATGTGTGTGTGTGTGTGTGTGTGTCACAGTGCACTGAGGTCATGGCAGGAGCGGGATTTCTGGCGGAGGATCTTGCTACCCCGGTGGCGGCTCATCTCCCGGTAGCGGCCACGGTCCCGGTCTCGGGCGTACGAGCGCGGTACCAGCCCCGCCAGGAAGCGCTTGGCCCGGCTGGTCAGGCTCTCCCTGCGGCCCGCCCCGGGGTCACCGTCAGCCCACCCGGGGCCCACGCAGTCGCCTCTCGCAGTCCGAACCGCCGCCTCGAGCAGCTCGTTGGTGCCGTGGTCCAAAGAGGCTGAGAGCTCCAGGTAGTGGCAGTCAAACATCATGGCGCTGGATTGGGCCTCTGGTGCAGAGAGAGAGGAAGTTCAGTTTTAGAACCATGTGTATGATGCACATTTAAATAATTGAGTCTGCACTAGACAGCTTCACACACTGGCAGCTGCAAATGGCAATTAGAGATAGCAGTTTGAAATTTAAGGATATTAAATCATGAAAGTAGTAAACCATCCACAGCATGTTAATTACCCAGCCGGCGTGTGATGTGTTTCACCCCAACATATGTAGTACCTCTGATAGACAGCTCACTAACTGCTGTATGGGAAACTATTAGACTCTTAAGTATTCATTTGTCAGTCTTACACAGCACATTATGACAGAGTGAATCTACAGCATCTCAAGTAGGAATGGGACAATCCTGTCTGTTTAGAGTGCTGTTGAAATCTGGTCTGAATGCCACGGCAGTGAAAGAGAAAGAGTCACAAAGGGAGAGACGTTTTTTGGAATCTTTTCAAAGAATTATAATTTTAGGAAGGAGGAATTATTATTTTGTTTTTTATACATCACATGCGATAAGCATTTAAGTCCATTCATGACCTTAGAAATAGTATTTTGACAAAACAATCCCAACTGAATAGCCTCTTACTTGCTTTTTCCAGAGCTTTCAACCATATTGCATGTTCTTCATCAGTGGTTTGCTCTGTTAAGGACATGGATCTGTTGATGTATTACTGTATATATAGCTCCACAAAAAGCTAGTTAGTGGACCTTGAGTCAGGTTTATTTTGTCAAACTACTATTTAAAAGGTCAAGAGTGAACTTTCATGTTTCATAACTTTTCAGCCAACGTGGAGGAGAAGTCCTAAAAGTGCTATGGAAGAAGAGTCTGTCATCAAATGTATCTTCATGACAACTGAGCAAAATCCATCCACTGTTGAAGACTGTGTCATACAGATGAAAGCCCTGGAAAAAGCTAGTAAGTGGACTTGAGTTGGGTTTTTACCAATTTTACATGCAAAATATACAGATCTTTTAAAACAAGAACTATTATAAGAGGCAGTTTTTTTACCCAGATTTCATGTTTCCTGCTGCAAATTGTAATCTTCAGCTAACAGCAAGTTAAGAGAAAGGAAGACTAAGAGAGCCCTGCTAGCAGCTCTGTAAGACTGTACTAAATGCTGACATGCTCACAATGACAATGCTAATTTTAAAGTATGATTTTCACCCAGATTTCTGTGTTACAGATTTTCATTCATTCAATCCAAATTTAAACTGATTTTTAATATTTAAAATAAACATTGGTACACATTTCAAAATGAAAACTAATGGGCCTTAATTATGTGTTTAAAATGAACATTTTGCATATTCCTTTTGCAAATCTGTCAAATCTCTCAGGAGTCACAAATGAGTATTAAAAACGCAGAGCAAGGCGGTGATGGCAGGATAGGGTTAACGTTGCCACTTGCTGAGTTGAATAAGCTCAAATCTCTTGGCTGTGGCTCAGATGGGAAAACGGTTTCTATCTCAGTGTGACTCTCCTGGATAAGGACAGGTGACTGAACATGTTGTTGACAAGGCTCTGTATCTCAGCTAAAAACGCCTGGATGGTTGGTCAAACAATCCTGGATGATAAGAAAAGCCAACAGATACAGATCATTCAGCAACAAACAGGCTTCATTATCAGCTCAAATAGCATTTTTCTTTTCAACTATACTTTCACACCGCTTTTGCTCTGCCCTAGCTCTGTTCAGAGAGCTCAGGAGCTGTGCTTAGTAGTGTGCAGCTGACACATAAAAAGGCTTTTAAGGCTTACTATTGGTATTTATAACAATTGTATAAAACGTACACTATGAGAACTTTTTACGACTGCAGTGTAAAAAGGTCACTGGCATAGACTAATGTTGTGCGGGTTTCAGAAAGTCTTGATTCTGTGTATTAACCTAGAAAAATGATGAATCAAGTACACAATAATACCCTGTAAGCAATGATAAAAAAAATCATCTACTCTCACGAGAATAAAAACTCACAGTATGTACAAAAGTAAAGCAAATCAAATAAGAAAAGTACCAAAAATGTAACACTAATGAATAATTTCAGGACAAACAAGACCCTGCTGCCCACAATGTGATATTAAATTGAACACGCCAGAACTACAGAAACAGAAAACAAAATTATTTTTCCATTACCTGTCACCATTCATTCTTATCATATTATATTATGCTGGCAAATTAGAAATGGCAGACACACAATTATAGCTTTCAAGACAAAGATGAACAGAAATCATTACCCAAACTGTCTGTTGTAAATGTACACTGCATTTTGCATCAGCTCTGACGTATTGCACTTAATGTATGTATGTACAAGCATGCAATGGGCAATTATCAGTGACAGTCCAGGTGTATTCACATTCATTTGTACTTCCAAATGAGTAGTTTAGGCCATTTGGTTAACCTGGGGGGGCCCGATTAAAACCTGTCCAATCTCCTGTGAGGTTTCCTTTTGTGCTCTATTATAAAGAAATATCGAGCTGTGTCACCACGTCCCCGTATCTCAAAAATTGACTGAAAATAAGACCCTGGTTGTAAAATGACATTTTTTTCTCACTGGTAAGATAGCACCTGAAGATGATTTACCGCAGTAAATACTCATGCTTCATTCTCTAGTTGTTAATACTGCAGGAGTGCAAGGTAAAGTGTTAATCCAGTTTCTGTGTGGATGCATTCACACAGCATAACCGTGTACAGGCCTACGTTACACAGGTGTTACAAAAAACAACTAGATTTGATCTGGGGATAATAATCCGGCCATGCAGCAGCTGTCAGCCCACAGCCCTGTCACCTAATAGTGGGCGAGGTAAGAGTGGGAGGAAAAATGACACATCCCAAACCAGATCAACAGGACTTATCCTAGTATCTGTGACAGCTGATTAAATTGAATTGAGTCTTCATAACCAGGTAAAGGATTGTTTGGGAAATTGACTTGGAGAGGAGGGGGAGAGAGGAAAAACGGAGAACAAAGACGAGGAGAGGAGACAAAAAGGGAAAAAGAAACAAAAAGAGGAGGCGAGGCGAGACAATGAGATGATTTGAGGAGAGGAAATGAGGAGACAAGATGAGGGGACAAGAGGAATTGAGGAGAGGACACAAGAAAGAAATTAGGAAAGGAGGGGGAGAGGGGGAAAACGGAGAGAAGAGGGAAAAGGAAGCAAAAGTACAAGACAAGTTGAGGAGAGGAAAGAAAACAAGGAGAAGTGAAAATAGTAAACAAGAAGAGGAGAAGAAACAAGAGAGGAGGAGGCGGTGAGGACCCAAAGGTGAGGACGAAGGGAAGGTGCTGTGAGCTGACACAGAGGAAAAGAAACAAGGTATGAAGAAAGAGACAGACTGGCAAGTAAGAGTGACATGTAGATGAACAGGAAAGAACATGTGTGTCACACAGAGAGAGAAAGAAGAGATGCTGAAAAGAGATGACAAGCAAGATGGGAGATGAAATGAACACGCGGGAGGAGACAGAAAGAGGCAGACAGAGGAGGGAGACAGACAGAAAGAATGTCGACTAAGCAAACGGAGCCAGAGTGCATATTAATCAAAGCTCTGAGGAACAGGGCCACACCACAGCCATATTGAGCAAATGATAAATATGTTCTCAGTGTGACAGTGTGTGTATCACTGTGTGGATGGGGGAGAGAGAGAGAGATGTAACAAGGGGGGAAGGTGAGAGATAGCAGAATTAAGTGTCACTGTATGTGCCATAAATAGACTTTATGACTTCAGCTCTTTCAGCCGGGCCCGAGGTTCTTTAAGGAAGATGTCAGTTGGCTGGCTCCCTCTGTCAGGCTCACATATCAGTAAGAATACATGTGGTCTATCCAGAGAGAACATAAGAACATCCTTGTCAGGCGCCCCGGGAACAGCGATGGAGCATTTCCATATTGCTGACCGCATCTATGCTCCTAGGTTATTTTTTTTATGAAGAGAGAATATGCTGAGTATAGGCGTCTCTCATTATTCATTCCTCGTCTCCCTCCTCCTTGCACTCTTGTCATTAAGTACACACCAAAGCTGTGACCGAACTTGAGTCGACAGTGCGTGTGCATATAGAGGCACCGATGTGCTCAAATTTTACACTTGCTGGCTCTGTTTAACTTGTACAACAAAGCAAACCAAACATAGTTTGACCCCAAACTGTGGTTTCTACACTTCTACACAATAAACACACACACACTTTCCTATTCTTATGTCTTTGTGAGAACCTTCCACTGACTGTTTTCTTTCTCTCAGTGTGAATGCTCACCATTACAAGCCTTAAGTTAACCACATATGCAAGGCCTAACTTGTCCTAAACAACTACAAACCTTAAATCATACCATAAATTAAATTTTAATCTTGTATGAATTCTAATCATACCCCTAAATCATAAACTTAACCTGACTCATTGTAGGATTAGGCCAAAAGTATGGTTAGAAAGACAAAGACAATACAATTTCTGATTGTATATACAGTATCTTCAGTTAAGATATTGCCAGTAGTGTGCAAAGCTGTCATCAAGGCAAACAGTGGCTACTTTGAGGAATTCAAAATATGAAACATATTTTCACTTTTACCATAATCCGTATGTGTTATTTTATAGTTTTGATGTCTTCTGTATTATTCTACAATGTAGGAAATAGTAAAAATAAGGAAAAAACCCTTGAATGAGTAGGTGTGTCCAAACTTTTGACTATGTGATGTGTTTTTTGCATTTGCAATATTTCTCTATTTAGCTTATTCCAACAAAAAAGGAATGAATCAGCAGCTGCATTAAAAAAATGTATATATACGTGTGTATGTGTGTGTGTGTGTGTGTGTGTGTGTGTGTGTAAACATGATGAAAGAGCAAATATATTATTTGAGAGACCCTAAGTTCGGGTTAACATTATTTTATCAAATGTAGTTGCTTGTGAACTAATAGTGAACTAACAGCTTTGTTAGCATTAGCAGCCCAAACTTACAGTAATTTACTCAAATAACATTAAAGCAATTTTCGGGGGGCAAAACAGAGTCCAAAAAAATTCACAGGTACACATGCCTATCAAACTGTCAGCTTACAAATTTCTTGTGGCTAACGTGTTAGCAAAGAAATATGGACCCAGCACACATACAGCAACATTAGCTTCCCTGTTTGTGGACACCTCATGAATGTACGTCCAGTCTTTACTCTACTTTTAGCTCTGCTTCAGTCTTCACCAACTCCTGAGGAAAATATCAGGGTCTTCAGCTCAGATGCTTTACCTCCTAACTGCTCATTTACTTCAGAGCTTTTGTTGTTTTGTGATGGGCTGGTAGAGTACAGTGGGCTTGACCTAGCATGTTTGGTGTAAAAAATGAATCTGTAGTTTTATATGGAAGTTTGGTAAGAGCGGTGAGACCAGACTGTGTGCAGGTCAGGAAAGCAAAAGAAAGTGCTAAAAGTAGCTAAAAGCGTTGAAGAGCTGAAGAGATGGGTGTGGATACTCAGTGGGTTTGGCAGGACTAACAACCCTTTCCTTAACACAGTTAGCCATTTGATTCAATGGTAAAATTTAAAATATAGCTTCATGTTTTAACATTAAAAATCTGAGTCAAGTAAAGACCTGACATTACATTTTTATCTGGACAGATTCTTGTAAAGAAACATAATTGAAATTTCTATTGTATCTAAAAGTTAAGTTCAAAATAAGACCATTTAACTTTAAAGCCTCTCAGGTTCAGCAGCAGTGGTTTATAGAGGTAATTTGACAATTTCTGAATAATGACTATACTTAAGGACAGAATTTTACAAAATGGGCAGCACAAGAACATATTTTATAAAAGAGCTACAGAATAACCAAAATAACCTCTTTCATACTGGCAAAGAAAGGTGGATATGTTAAAATTAACATCACTTGACTGATGTATGGAAACACCAATGTATTGGTGTAACACTAGCCATATAGCCTCCGTTTGTGAAAATATCCTCAGTCTGAAAATGTAAAACTCAAAGTGGTTCTTTCAAGGACAGCAAATCAAGCCTCACTCTCCCTCAACACACACCCGCAACCACACTCTCACAATGTGTTTCACACATCTCTTCAAACTGAAGCTCCCATTCACACACAAACACACACCATTCTCATAAATTTACCCTTCCCTCTGTCACTCCTCTTCTTCTCGTTCCTCTTATCACAGCCCTCGCTATGAAACAGGCTTGCAGACATCAGGCAGTGAGAAGATGAGGGTACATGTCTGCTCGTTTGCAGGGGTGTGTATTTGTGTCTACTGTGTCTGTGTACATGCGGACAGTTGTGCATGTATGGCGAGTACAAACATACATAAAGGTAGTAACAGCAGCGACGTCCTGTTAGAGAGAGATAATCCAAACAGAGATGTGCCATCTGGAAAAAGAACAAAACAGAAAACCTTGGAGCCGAGGGACACAGGGAGATGGAGCCCCTCCAGAGGATTAGATAAGGAGGGGGGGATAAGGTAATGTCTGCAACTGCAGCAAAACATGTGTGTTTATGTTGGAATGATGTGACAGAGGATACAATTATAAACTAAATGTATACTGTGAGTGTACTGAAATTGCAGAGGTGACCATAAGGGTTTGAATTCATACAATGCAAGCTCAAATCAAGGTGAAACTCTGCACACAGTTTCTATTTGAAACATTAATGACATTCAGACAAAAGGATGGCCTGCCAGTGCTCCATAAAAAGTCCCTCATAAAAATTATAACCTGACTGTGGACAGCGCTGTGTGTTTCTCTTTCAGTGAATTTGTTTTGCCAGAACCTTGCTTCATGGTTGCATGCCAAAATACAAAAAGTCTGTTAAGCTTGCTGCTCAACAATATTTACCAGTATAAGTTTTATTCATTTTGCAGCTGTTGCACCAAAAAGCCCGTAAACATGCCTATAAAAACATTCATCCCCTTTTCATCACCTTCTCATGTTATATTTTTACCACTTTGAACCATGTAGAAGTAGATGGAATTAGGATTTTTGACGATGATCAACAGAATAAGACTCCTCAATGTCAAAGTAAAAATAAATCTAACATCAATTAAATACAAATATAAAATACAATGATTAGGAGATATTTAATAACCTGAGACCTGAGATTTTACTTTACTTTACTTTGTTTTAATTATGTAATTTATCCAGAAAATCACCCTCCAGATGCTCACCTGAAATTACTTCCACTTCCATCACACCTGGATGTGCGCTCCATTTAACTTATTATATGACGATTGGCTGCACGCGTGGTGATGTACAGTGTATGCGTCATATATGTGAGCATACATTTGAGGTTAAGATGCAGAAGGTCAAAGCATTCACTCATCACAGATTCACTTTAATTTCAGCAAGACTAGAGCCATGCTGCCAGCTCTGTAAGGTGGTGTTTTGAGCTCAACGCTAATGTCAGCATGCTAACATGCTCACAATGACAATGCTGATGTTTCACAAGTAATGCTCTCCATCTTAGTTTAGCGTGTTAGCATGCTAACATAGGTAATTACACTAAACACAAAGCTGAGGCTGATGGGAATGTCACTTAAGGTATTTGGTCACAAACCAAAGTACTGGACAAATTAAAATGTTGACTTGATGATGGTGTTACATGAAAAGTTAAGGGATCACCAAAATTATTATGATTTATCCTGAGGGGACATAAATGTCTGTACACAATATTGTGCTAGTAGACACAATATTGTAAGATATTTCACTGTATGATAAAAAAAAACTTTGACTTGCTGATGGAGCTAGATGAAAAGTCTGGTGACCACCAAAGTCATTAATGTTCACTCACTGGGGACCATGATAATCTGTACTGTTTCATCCCAGCAGTTATCAGACACACAAAACCAAAATTGTCAACCTCATGGTGGTTGTACAGGAAAAGTCAGTAGGATTCATCCACTCTACAATAAAAAAATTAATGGCAACATCCAATATTTGTAGAGATATTTAATTCTGAGCAAAAGTGGTAGACCATCTGAACGACTGGAGGACATTGCCATCCCTTGAGCTAGGACTGCTAAAATCGCTGCTCTGTTTTGTTTCATGGTGGACCACTGCTGTCTATGCATTTCAGCTGCAAATGTTTGCATGTAGGGTTAAGAAGGTAAATACTTAAATCTGTTATTTTTTTTAAATTTTGTACAGATTTGTTTTCATTTTGTTTCTTTTCTTTGACCGGTGTATAAAAAAACAACGGGGGGGGGTAGTTTTTGTAGGCGGAGTATTTTCCACCCCATTACAACAATAACAGATGATAGAATTTTCTTCCCATAAGGAGTTTACCAACAGAGCATTTATCCCTAGATATTGTAGACACTGAAGAAATTGATTTTGCTGGAGGGCTTGGAGGAAGATTTATGGTAAAATACCAGGGCAGACAAACAGATGAGCCAAGACAGAGAGAGACAGAGAAGAGGGTAAATAGAAGGGATAGATTAAGATGGAGTAATTGCACAAAGCACACTACCATTCTTCTCTGGGTGGTAAATGTGTGTATTTTATGTGCGTGTGTGCTATTAACTGCACATTTGTATTTTGAGCATTTAGGCACTCTTATCGATTAACCAGCAGAAAACGCACAATATCTACCAGATCACTATAATTACAGGGATGTTCAATTGGGAGAGCTACTTGAAAAGGCATTAAAAATACATTTAAAAAGGAGTGAAGAAGAGTGCATTTCTTGTGTATTTTTATTTTCTTGCATCGCATCCAGCAGCCTGACATTTGTTCATCAGTGCCTTTTTCTGAACAGATGTAAATTGACCATTCCCCAAGCCCTGTCCCCGTTTAGTTGCACCATACATATGCAGATAATAATGGTGGAGGATTTACCACAAGAAATTATAAGTAGTTTTTGAACAAGAGGTCCTTGATTTCAGACACAGGGAGAAAAAAGTAGTATTCTCATTTGTAGCCAGCAACTGTTGATTTTTTTATTTTATCAGCTGTAGCTAGGAGGCTAATTAGGCTAATGTTAGCTCCAAGAGTTGGTTGAAAATGCTGCCGCTGGCTGACGCGTTTTAAGACAAGAACCCTGTTAAAGGGATCTTGAATATGCACTTGATAGCTACGCACTATTGTGGGTGTAAAATGGGTCATTGCAAGGATCTTCAGGGTGTATCTACATTTGCCTTTGTGTTTCTTCATTTTAATGGAAGGCAAAGATCAAGCAAAAACCAAGGCCAATTAAATGGATCATATCCAGGGAGCAGTCAGGGCCAATTCCCTCTCAGTTGATCATTTGTTGACCTAACTATTTATCACATTGACCAAATGATAACCTTTTGTCAGTCTTGTGTCAGTCAAATGTCTTGAACTTCAGTGAATGATATTAGATGCAGGTTCTTTACCATATGGTTGAGGGTTTAGTGAATTGACATCACAGTGTAAAATGCAATCCAATTGTGGATTTAAGTGTGAAGCCTGTGGTCGTGTGGATTAGGTATGCACCACTTGTGTCACACAGCATATGTTTTGCTGTCTTTGTTTCCGAATGTGGCCAAAGAACATCAACCTTTATTGTATCTTTGCTAGTATTTTCATCAAAGCTGCACTATTATATACTACATATTTTTATATGAACAATGGGTTAATGTGAACGTGAAATGTGCTGGTAGTGAACAAACCTACAGATAATTAAAGGGATCTTGAATATGCACTTGATAGCTATGCACTATTGTGCTAAAATATTGAGGATAACAGGGCTTTCACACCAAAAGTCCAACATCGCACAGAGCTAGGCCAGGTGGCTAAGTTAAACCAAATTAACCATTAACCCCAAATACACTGATGTCCACAACCTGCAACCAATAAGATTCTGGCATTGACGAAAACAATGTTACTGTAGTGAAAAATGGGGGAGAATTTCATTTTGTGCATCTCTGAATTCCGGGAGTTCAAACTCTCCTGTGCGATTCTACCAGGACTTGATTTAAAGGGGGGCTCCACTGATTTTACACATCAAAGTCTGTTTGAGTCTTGGAGAGTATTACTGCATTAAGTGAGAAAAAAGTTGTGTAAAGCCTTTTGTGACTCCAGAGGGAGCTATGCAGTCTGAAAAATTCCCTCGAGTAATGTCACTTGAGTTAGCTTAGCTTGGGGCTGAAGACTACAAATCTGAAAATGGACAAAATCTGGGGGTGTTAGAAAGAGGTTATCAGACCTCTGCAGCTCCCTCCTCATCTCTTTTTGAGGCCAGCGGTTTAGGGCTACATTATCTACTACTAGCATAACAAACCAGAATCTCCAACCAAACTGTTGGTTGACTTGCATTGTGAGTAATGTAGGCAACAGGGGTCTCATTTATAAAACAGTGCATAGGATCCATGCTAAAAGTGTACGTACGCACAAGAGCCTAAAATGGCGTGCGCCAAAAAGTAATCAGATTTATAAAACTGTGTGTAAATCACAGACCACCTGGAAATGTGTGCATGTGGCTCAGCCTTGTATCCAGCCCTCTACAAGCCTGCTACACAAGTATTCATGACTCTCTCTGTCTTGAGATGCCTGACTAATCAGTGTCGAGAGTCAGCATATGTGCCCTCTCCCTCGTCGCCTGTGCTCGGGCAGCTGCACAGGAAGGACTGCAACAGCCGTGAACAGACTTTTACTGTTTTATTTCCCCGTTTTCTGACTTCTTGAAGTTATGTGTGTAACCCAAAACAACCATAGACAACTTCAATAATCATTCCCTTGGATCATAAAGTCAAATCACATCTCTGGTTAAGTTCTGATGAAATGTTGAGTGGGCTTTGATTTAAGATTTGAGTTGGCTTAAATCTTTACAAATTGAAAGGTGCTTATGGAATAGTTAGGGGTCACTACAAGCACAAGTACAGATAACACTGCTGGTTTGAATGTTTTTGATAAAGTGGTATAATTAACACGTGATGTGAAGTGAAATTGAATGTGTGAGAGGAATCATTAAACAATCTGGCTTTGTCAAGTTTGTATTTATAGATCACAACTTTTGCATGAGAAGTGATGTACACCTCTTTCAATCCCCGTTTTGTGCATATGTAACGGTTATAAAAGAGACCCCAGGTTTTGATAAGGAATAAGGGTTAGGGTTAGGGCATGGAATAAAAAAGACGCGATCTCTAGTTCTGCTGCATCGATTTTAAACCTTTTACTGTCTAAACTGTCCACTGTGAGTCCAAAAATGTTATAGGAGTGGAGCACACTTTAAAAATCAAAGATGGAAATACCAGATTAGAAAATTAATATCATAATTGTTCACATTCCTTTGTAGTCTGCAGTATCCTAATTAGCTGCTCTTTAGGAAAATTGTGTGCTGGTCTTTATTTCAGCACTCTATCTCAAGCAAATGGTTTTCTGTTACACTTTTCTGAAACTGCTGTATATCTGCAAGTCCAAGGCAAAAAGTCAGCATCTTTAGTAGACATGGAAAAAAAAAGACTGCACTGTTCATGTACTGCAGTGCAGAGCTACTCAGTGTCAGTATGATTTTAAAAATTAATTAATTTAATCCATCCCTTAAATTTTTGCTCTGGTGTTTTTGGTTTTGGAAAGGCTAAAAAAAGGCACCACCCCCAAACTCTTTAAATACTACTATCTCTCTTACCACGGCACCACGTACACCACTTCAACATGCAAAGAGATATACAGCGTGACAGGCCTGCCATGCTCAGTTACGGCTATGATTGGACAATTGTTCCAGGAGGGGTTTGGAGACAGTGAATGTGTGACAGCTCTACATGACAGACTGGTGTCACTCCCTCTGCTGTACCTACCCTCTGCACTGATTTCACGGGAGCGGACAAGGTCGCTCTTGTTGCCCACCAGGATGATTGGTGTCTGTGGCTGAGACTCCCTGAGGAGAAGGCGGAGCTGGGCGGTACGGTGGAAACTTCGCCTGTCAGTCACTGAGAAGACCAGGATACAAACATCACACTGCAGAGTGGACAGATCCTGGGGATACAAATACACAAATGCATTATTAAAACAACACTTCTGCAGTGAAGATTAGTATTGCACACATAAAGGAGAGATCCAATGACAGCTGAATAGGTGTGGAATGTCACATCGCTAAGAAACATTACACAAGATTCCTTGCATGCCATCAGCAAATTGGCAATTTATCCTTAAGGGATTTTTAAACTCCTTTCTCAAGTCCCTGTATTGTTGTGTTGGAGCTTAGCCACTGAAAGGACTTTAGTGCCAATGCCAGGCAGGCGGCACTCAAGTTTTATCACTGTCACATGACAGGACGCAGAGGAGCCTTTGCTCAACTTGACTGTATGCACGTCACGCTTCACTTTGAATCTCCTGACCCTTTTAACAGTGACCACTAACATCCCGTCGGGGCTTCCTGTCACAGAGGCTCAATTAGCCCGAGTGGCTTTAGCAGAAACAGCAATTTGGAACTGCCTGGGACCATCTTTGTCCTCTCTCACTTTCTCTCTCTGATTTCCATTGGACCAAAGGTGGTGCATGGGTGTAAAATGGGTCACTGCAAGGATCTTCAGGCTGTATCTACATTTGCCTTTGTGTTTCTTCATTTTAATGGCAAAGATCAAACAAAAACCAAGGCCAATTAAATAGATCATATCCAGAGAGCAGTCAGGGCCAATTCCCTCTCAGTTGATCATTTGTTGACCTAACTATTTATCACATTGACCAAATGATAACCTTTTGTCAGTCTTGTGTCAGTCAAATGTCTGGAACTCCGAACTTCCGAATGTGGCCAAAGAACACAACCCCAAATGAAGGCAAATGTTGCTCAGTGTCTGTTGGATGTGTAAATAGGTGACTGTTAGCTAATGCGTTATATTAGCAAATGTACAAATGATAATATTTCAGAGCTAGGTTATTCTGCTTTTAAATTTTCCTGAATTAGTGCCAAAGTTAGATAAAACATTTTTCGAACATCACATTTGTACCTGCTCGATCCAAAACTTTGGAATTCAACAGAACAAAGATTTGTTTTTTTTAAAGATGTAACATTACATCTAATGGGAAATATTAGGACTCGTTTTCCACACAAATCCCTTTTACCTAATTTACCACGTATGATACCTGCAGAAGCCCTGGCCTCTTCGCTACTATTTAAAACTAGATTCTGTAAGTTTTAGCTATGCCTCTCTGCACAATATGAATGTGTGATGAGTCACATCAAAGGTCTGTGGGGTTGAGGAGGTTAAAACAAAAGACATTGGAATCTAAAGTTGGACAAGCACAATCAATACAAACTATTTTTTCTCCCAAAGACAGAAACCTGAGACCAGACTCCACAGCGTAATGCCAGTCAAAGTCATGTTCTCGAAGCTACATATCGATGAATGTGGGGCTCATTATAGAATTAGAAGACATACAGGAATGATTGTTTTATATCTGGATGGGTTTTCATGTAGTGAAGCACAGACTGAGACTGTAGTCTGTAGACTAGCTCAAAACCTTTTCACTTGACTTAACTGTGGACACACTCATGGGGAATGGGTAAAATTTAGCTTCAGGGTTGACTGGAAAATTTCTGACCACTTCTGACTCTTTAGCCATAAAACTGGTGACTGAATCAATATAAAAACACATTATTTCCACCAGATAACCAGCCTGCCTGATTTGGACTACATGTTGTCTGTGTTTATGTGTGAGTGCTTGGATGCCCTTGCCCTACATCCACAGCCCCCAAGGTAAATTCCTGCCCTCCAGAGAGTTTCAGACGCCTGAAAAATTCACATCCTCTCAAGCCGCCAAGTAGTATCAGATCAGACCCTGGAGCAGGAAATTCATGGGGAGCGCCTTGGCACTCTGTCTGTTTGACAGAGCACAGGAAAAGACAGGGAGAAGAGAAAAGAGGAGGGGAGGGGAGGGAGCCACTGACGTGGAAGGTGGCTCCGCCACCTGTCACTGTCTGACTGAGGGATGAGGAGGAAGAACAACAAGACAGAGAGAGAGAAATTGAGAGAAGGAGAGCAAGACGCTAATCTGAGCAAGCAAAAGAGTACAAACACAGAGTGGATATTGATTAGGAGTGTGATGGAGCGCTCCAGGAGGAAAACTGTGACGAAGTAAATACACCTCTCTATCAAACAGAGGCAGAGCAACTCAGGACAGTGCCAACTCCCTCTCCCTCTCCCGCTCTCTTTCTTTCTCTTGATTAAGCAGCTCCTCTCTGTTCACAAAGAGCAGGCCATCTGTCAATACCTACTCCTCCCATACACACACAGGACACACATTCACATGGGCTAACACACCAACACAAAAGCCAATCCCCCATAGAATAATGTTGAAATCATACACAATACACACAAATGATTGAGCATTGAGGATAATATTAGTTATAATCCCGTTAAGAAATAACTCGTGGCGGATTCGGCCATTTTCTCTGGAATACGGGTGCTTTGTCAGGTCTCATTTGATTGACTTTAGCATGGTTTTTCATGGTTTGATCCAGGCCTCTCAATTCAAATTAAGGGAACTTAATCTTAGCTCTAAAGCATACAGTGATATATTTTGTTGGTGTGCTTCTAATATTGTGGCAACAGTTTGCCCCTGGACACAAAGTGAACTCCATAAGAAAATGGTAGAAGAATTGTCCTGTCCAGAGCCCTGACCACCATAACCCTATCCAACACCTCTGGGATGAATTGGAGCACAGACTGTTAGCCATGCAGACCGTATGGCAAAAAAAAAACAACAGCAAAAAAATTAAAAAAAACATTGGCCGACTTCACTAATGCTCCTGTGGCTTACTGTGAGCAAATCCCTGCAGCCATGCATGTTCCAAAATTTTGTGGAAGGCTTGTAGCAGTATATTAATGCTCCTGGTTTTGGATTGAGACGTTCAACAATCATATATGGGTGTAATGTTCAGGTGTCAACCTACTGTTGGCAGTGTAGTGTACTAATGGTTCAGACTTTAATAACATGGAGGGAGATTTTTCAAACACTGAGATCCGCATTCTGTTCTGATGATTACGAGTTTACAGCTGTAATAATGACACATGATTTGTATGCAAACATTTACAATGCTGGCTCTAAATTAAAATTATGAATAAATAATAGCAATATTTTTGATGGGAGATTGTTGCTTTGGGCTACATCCTGCAATGTCTCTGCCAAATAACTGATGTTGTTTCACATCAGTTATGACTGCGCATTACTATCTATTTTACTGATAGCTGTAGTTCTCATTGCCATTAGAGTGGGATTTCTGAGACTGATTTCAATATTGTTTAAATAACTGATCAACATCATTTATCATCTGATATGTATTTATTTTATTTATTTATTTTTACATAAACACAGTACATGCGGTACATGTCCATTTGTAATAAGGATACCTTAAATTTGGTCATTACAGAAGTATAATAATATGCACTAAAATTTTATATTTATATTTTATGGTAGAAAAATTCAACTCTACTCGAAATTATGTAATGGCAACATTGAACTTCAGTCAAAATATAAGCCCATACACATATATCTGTAATAAGCTAAAATCGGCCAATAATATACAACGCTGATATCTTAGTCAGGCTCTTCTTACCACTCCACTGCAGCTTCTCACTCATTTTAAACACAGTCCAATGGAGCAATTGTTCAGGCTTCAAACACCATGATAGATGTTGTTCTAAGAGTCAAACAGGCCTATCTGTTCTATCAATAACAGGGCCACAAACCAGGCTTTCTAAGAATTCATTTTTCCAAACGTCCTGTTTCTGGCACAGATGTAGATAAGAAAAACATATCCAATAAGACATGATGGAAAGCATGGATTGCAACTCTATTTTTTATCAGCACAACGTGAAGTCTGACTTTTTTTAAGCTCAGAGAGAAGCTGCAGCAAACGCTATTAGTGAGGTTATGGTTGAAAAACACTGAACCCAGCCTTTAATATATCACTAAACTGGTTCAAAAGCTTTTTGTACGGACAGAAACAATACACATTCTGCACACATACACACGCATATTCACCTGCACTGATACTCACGCTCATACACAAACTTGTAAGAGCCAGGCACTACATCAGCAGCCATTAACAGTGAGGACAATGAATCACTTATCAGAGATCATTTGCATAACATGCTGTGGCTCTGTGAGCACTCCGACTATTATTCCTTCTAGTTGTGAAAAAAGGCAAAAAATACAGAATTTTACCCTATTTTTAGAGTGTGCATGACCGTGTGTGTGTGTGTGTGCATCCCTTATTATACAACATGCTCCCCACTGCCTGGAACACATACCCTGAATTATTGCAATCTATTGGCTCCCAAGTCATTTGCTTTGCAGAACAAGATATGTGAGCAAAGCAGCTTACGGCCTTTACATGGAAACAAAGGTCAAACACATCCCCACCTGCTTACACAAACATCCACAGAGTGTGCACACATGCAGAGATAAACACACTCATGCTACCATTTTGCTTCATCAAAAGCAAACACATGCACTTTGCACGTACATCTGCCTCTTTGGCTTGCTTTCCATCTGTCTGAGTGCCTGTCAGAGCAAAATGAAAGAGCAGGCAGATCAATAAAGATGCAGGGGTGATGAATGAAGGGAATGAATGAAAGAAAGATAAGAAAAGGGAGGAAGAGGAATGAGGAGTGAAGGGAAGAGGAGCGGAAGTAAGAAGGGGAGACAGTGGAGCACCTTGCTTTGGTAGCTTAGTCAAAATCTGATAATAGGATGACAAAGCTTAGTTCACATGGAATGCCAAGTTAGTGTGTTTGCTTTTCTCTCTCACTTACTTTCTGCTGCACAGGGACAACCCTTCCCTAAGGAAATATATTACTGAGGCCATCTGGCCTGTACTGGCTTGACCACACACACATCCACACACACATACGCATACATAAGCACTGCATAAGCTGAGCACTATTGAGCACAGATGACCACATTATCTGACATCACAGCGCAGACATAAAGCGCCATGCAGACTATTCACATATGAACACCAAGCACCTCACACACACACACACACACACGCACACGCAGGGGGTGTAGTGTGTGTCCCTGCATGACCCAGATTCCAGCTTTAATATGACAGCATGTGGAGCCTCCACCCCGCTGAAACAAATCCCAGAATCCCTACCAATTTCAGGGATGGTATTCTGTGGTTGACCTTTGACTTCCCTGTGGAGGGGGGGTAAAAGAGGATTTCTCTGCAGGACACAATAAAGTGTGTCAAAAATGTATTATTCACATGGCACTACTGAAAAGTACCATCATTCTGTGTTGGTTTGCTGTATTTTTAGTTTTACGCATTAATTGCACTATAATTTGAAAAAAGTTTCCAAGGTTCCGACTGTGAAGCCAATTAATACTTAGAGTCAACATGGGAGGCTTTACCTGTTGCCTTGCTGCTCTGTAGCATGAGGTTAAAAGAGCTGAATATATCACGAAATGGTGTGCAAACAGAAGTTTTGAATCCCCCAAAATTGATGATTATATCAAAACCATAGTGAATGACACCTATAAATTACAGCTAAGTTGAGAGCCATTTTTTCAACTTGTTTGAACTTGAAAAGCTGGTTTTGAGCATTAACCGTCATGCTAGACAGCTAGCTTAGTGATATCAACTACACAGCTCATGCTAACATTTATTAGCAGGAATGAATTGCATGACACTGTTGAATGTTACAATGTTACAAACGACAACTAAGTTGAGAGCCATTTTTTAAAATCTTGTTTGAACGTGATGCAAAGTTGATTTTTTTAGTTACCATGCTAGCTTACAAATTTCATGCTAAACTATAATCTATAATCTATAATGTGTTAGCAACAATTAATGTAATTCTTAGTGACTCAAAGTTACTGTAACTACTTTAGAGGTAATGGATAATGTTAAAGGACAAAATCATTTTAATACTGTATGTATTATTGTTAATGTTAATTAAAAGTTCAGTTTTCTATAGCTGGCTAACTAGCTGACAGAGTTAGCATTATGGATGTATTAAGGAGAATGCTAACTCTGCCGGGTTTGTGTCTGTGTACTTCAGTAGACACACAGTGATGATATGACTACATTCACAGCTCAGACACTGACAGTAATGACCCTGGATTGTCCTGGACAAAAAGTAAATTTGGAAGCAGAAAAGAGACCAGAGAAGCACTAAAAGAACAGCAGAAAGAGGGACAGTAACAAACAGAAAAGAATGTAGGGCAACAAGAGGAAACATAGGCAGAGATAGCTACAGTGCATGAAACATTTTTTGTATTGTTTTGTTAGGGTTAGGCATTATTAGTACAACTTTATGAACTGTATCGTCAGTTCAAATCTTTCAGTAAAAATCTTTTTGATGTGACCAAATATTTTAGTGGCAAAATTTACAACATGTTGTTGCTGAATTGTTGCCTGTGCTCAAATATCTTACATCATTGCTCCTTCTGGGATTAATACATTGATTCTTTGTAGTAAAACAAAGTTAACTGTGTACTTGTTTCAAGAATATCCATCCTGTCTGTCAATATCTGCCTTAGTAGATAGAACTTTTGATGATTTCAAGCAGAAAATTAGTTCTATGAGATTGTTCAATCTGCAATCTCCAAATTGTACTAGGTTTGATAGTATATATTTATCCCTTAAACACAATGCAGCAGCTGAGACTTCAATTGAGCTTTTCTATCTCTTGATTTTGGTTCACACAGAATATTCTACACAAATAAAAAGGGGTAGTGACTCCCAGTGGAGACTAAAACAAACAAAACTGTTAAGGTATAATAATTTATGTGGATTAGAGCAAGTAATGGCAAACTGTAAATAGTCCAGAACGACTCTCATAAGGCTGCAGAACAACTAAACAGGAAAGAGAAAAATGCCCAGGGAAGGAGCTCCCTGGACACTTAAAGCATAAGCTTGAGGCCAAAATCAATTTCTGTTGCATGCGCTGGATGGTGGAACAATGTTTTTCTTCCCTCGTAATCGAGCGAAAGAATGTGGTCAAGCAGCAATTATCTTCTTCCAAATTGCATCCTGGACTTTTTCTCTAATTTGCTTTAATGTAATAAACAATCCAGTCCTCTGGGGCAGCAGCGAATTCCACATATAAATCACTGGCCTATATTTTACCAGGCCTCAGGCTGCACCTTTTGGTTGTCTTCAATAAATATTTTAATTTCAAGCTATCAAATAATAATGCAAACTCCTACACTGGCTCGAGCTTCAAATGAATTTAGACTCACACACACACATTAGGGTAGAGGGCGAGAGGACCCCTCTGGTCTTCAGTGACCTCAATCTCCCTCTTGGTTCTTTAAATACAGAACACAATTGGCTGTTAAAGAGATCCATCACAGAATCAATGTCAGTCTGAAGGCAGAGTACAGCTTGGGCTGGCTAGGTCAAGGCCAAGTGTGCCAGTGTTTCTATTTTAGGAACACAGATGACTTATTTAAACCATCCTACCCCGGTGACGTCAACAACACTCACAACGTCCCAGCGTCTGGCTGAGCAGACTCTCAGCCTTCTGTGCGTGTGTGCTGGTGTGTTTTATACATTTGACCATGCCAATGCTGCACGTGCACACACACACACATCTGTCTGCACAGTCTATATATTTATGTGTTAGCCCTACCTACGGTTTGTTTTGCGCTGCTCCCTGCACTGCAGTTAGCAAAACTACAACTCCAGCCTGACCTTTATGTGTCAATCAGCTGTGACTCAAGCAAAGAGAGTACTTGAAGGAATAATCGCTGAGCGTGAATGTATCAGCTTCTCATCTTTTTTTGGCAGTTTGTATTGCAGGGGAATAATGAGGCGCTGATCGGGCTGGCCGGAGAACGCATGAAGCCCCACAGCCAACAGCGTTGGATGCTGACTGTTCTAGCATGATCTTATGCGTGAGTGAGTGATTAAGTCAGCCTGTACAGTATGTGCGTACGCAAGTGTGTATGTGTGTGGCTGTGCATGTTGCTATGGTAACTTGGGTGTAGGTTGGAGTGCCCCATGGAGAACACTTGCAGCTTTGCCTCAAGGCCAGAAGCCCTGCCTCTTGGGAGTGGGAGCACTGGCGGTTATTGCTGTGCCAGTATAAGGCCGCGACACGTGTTAAGCAGCTGGACAACATCTGTCTGAACACCTGATTGTGTGTGTGTGTGTGTGAGTGAGTGTTAAGGATTATATTTGTATGTGTGTGTATGTCTTTTATCTACAGGCATTACCAGAAAAAAAAAAAGCACAAAAATATGAGCATGAATTGGCGGATGATTTGGGACGCTGTCCAGTCCTCTCTGCTTCCCCCCACTGCTGATGGCCCTGGAGTTATTCCAAGCTTCCCGCTGGCCTGCGTCTGTTGCTTCAGCCTTAATGCCCTGCCTTGTATTAACACGCACAGAATAACAAATGTAATTAACTCTCAGCGAGATTTAACCACAGCAGAAAAGGGCTGGTGGAGGAGGCGAGCAAGCTCCACACACACACACAAAAAAAGCAACAGAGAGAGTGAATGGATGGGGAGATTTGGAGATGATGAAAGCTGCAGGAAGGATGGGCAACAAAATTGGAGGTGAAAGCGAGAGTGGAACGCTTGCAGAAAAAGTGAGGAAGTGAAGAAATGAGCTTGCTTTCAGCGGAGTTCCCTCGAGTTAAATGTAGCTGTGTGTGAATAATTTACCCTTAAGGGGGGAGCCCCTGAAGGCCAAGTGGACATCTGGAATAGGATGCATCAGGGATGATCCACCCTACACACTAATTAGAGTGTGCTCTACTGTTCCATCACATCATTAATAGGCATTAATAATTGCATGCCTGATTTTGCATAATGTCCTCAGTGTCACGAGGAGCTTTTTGACAAGCTGTTCTTCCTCTCTGCCTCTGCCTGCTTTTCTCAGTCCTCAGTTTTTTCAGCTAAAAATCATTGTCACAGGGTTGATTGGATCAGTGCAAAGTGAAAGGTGGCTTAGAGAGAAATAGGTCACTGGAGCACAGAAATACAGGGAGCTGGTCTAACCGTATGAGATAAACAAGACAGATTGACTGATGTGTGAAGCTGAAAGTCAGTAACTCACCTGTTTCCAGTTGTCGAAAATTATGACTTTGCTGTCCTCGTCGTCAACTGTCACTGTGCACTCGTAGCCCTCACCTGCAAGCAAATACCCGTGTGAGTGTAAGATAAACACCTCAGCATACAGTGTATGACAATGCCAGTAAACCCCAGGGGTGTAATATGTCATGCGGTAATATATTGCAATACAAAAATGTGACAGTATGCATTGTGGAGGATAAATGCATCACAGTATTAACTAAAATGAAACATCAGTGGTCTCAACAGCTGCCTGAAAATGTTGACAAGTTAATCTAAGTCTTAGAAAATGCCCTTGACCTACTCCAGAAACCTAAAATATTGTGAGACGCATTTTTATTCTACAATTTAAAGGATAAGGCTGGTCAAGCTGTCAACAAATCCCATGAAAACACCAAAACCAACAAAGCATTAGTCCATCTCTGAATACTTCCTAATTTCCCTACCCTGTCTGTGGCTCTCAGCCCCAAGCCCATTTGTTCCAGCTTAAGACATAAATCTTTAAAAAAGGGTCCACAATAAAAGGGAAAATAGACCCAAAGGGGAACCTTAAAGGAATAGTTTGCCATTCTTTATTCACTTTCTTGCAGAGAGTTAAATATGATGATCGACACAACTCTCTGTCCATATGCTAAATATGTAGCTTAGCATAAAGACTCGGAATAGGGGGAAACAGCTAGTCTGGCTCTGACTTGTGGCAACTGGTCCCGGCCAAGAAAAAGCACATACCCCCAACTTAAAAAGGCAATGTTGTTTTTACACGTTTGTATAAATTAAACAAACCAGATATAATATGTTAATTAGTGAGTTTTAGAGGTGCAAGTTGGCAGTTTTGGTACCTTTTGTTTTGTTCCTATTTAAGATGTAAATCTTTTTTAAAAATGGCCACAAATATATATTTTCACTTTTAAAAGGCTAAATAATTTCCTAAAACAGATGGACACAGTAGTTCTTTTTTTCACTTTTTTTTTTTGGTATTTAAACATGATTATATAGGGCTGGGGTCACAAGTTGATAGATATAGTCTATAATGTCCATGCATTAATCAACACAAAATTGACAGACACCACCCCCCAACCTCCCAACACCCCACCCTGCCATAGCTTTCCATCTACAAACTATAGTTACTATAGTAACAGGACTTCCGGAGAGTAAGGAATTGGTTTGGACAATATGCTTGATAGCATCTTTGAAACCCTCTTCCAGAACTCTGCAACCCCTGGGCACTCCCACACCATATGAAAAAATGTGCCCAATGCATTTTAAGTACAAAGGGTGCAGTTTGGTGATGGTATAGCTTTCATTTTATGCAATGTGCGGGGAGTGAAGTATGTTCTGTGTATGAAATAGAAATGAATGACTTGATGTTGCAGTTCCTGGAAGGAAGTTGCATGTTCTGCCAGATTTGGGTTGGAGCTACTTGAGGAGAGGTCAGCCTTCCACAGTCTGTCAATAGATAGGGGCTTTCAGGAGGCCTTTTGCAAGATGGAATATATTTTCCAATTTCTGAATATGCTGCAGTCTGGATTTATATAGATTGGAAGCAAACTCAATTGTCTTTGATGAAACTCTTCAACGCCTCCCACAGAACATAAGGATCATTGACTGATGCTTTATTAATTGCAATAAATTCATCTACTTGATCTTTCATTTGTTTTAAGAAGGTTTCATTCTGCATTAGTGTGGAGTTGAAATGCCAACATGCTGCACGTTTTGGAGTAGAGAGAATGGTTATTTTACCTGTCACAGCTCTGTGATCTGAGAGCACCTCTGTACTTTTTTGTATTTGAAGAAGATGCAATAACATGGTAGAATCTGTTCTGCATCTGCCAATACTGCCATACTTTTTAAAATAAATTTGTTTCTTGAAAAAACCTCTACTTTTTTTCTCTGTAGGAAATGCATAATGCCTTAAGGTAATCCCTTACCTGAGTGAAATAGAGTTGAGCAAAAACAAAAAGGGGTCAAACCACCCAGATTCAAGACAGAGTAAAAAGAACAAATAACAAACAAACAAAAACATCTTGCCTATTGGTAATACTCAGATAAGGTCTGAACTAAATCAGGAAAAACCTAAGCACTGGATATCATAAGCATATCATATAACATAAATGGATATCTTTGCTTAGAAAATAAATAAGCAAATAGCCTAAATCACAGAGAGTCTAAGCAGTTGTGGTGGATGTGCAGAGTATGGGTTCAAAGGTCAGAGAGGCAATGTCATCTCCATCATCTCCATCACTGTCACTTCACATGAAAGTAAACAAGCATGTACAGTAGAGTTTATGTGGAGAGCTCAAGTTATGAGCCTTACCAGTCAATAAGATTGGACACTATTCCTCTTGGCCTCAAGGGAATTGACAAACTTCTCTGCCTCAGAAAGGTTGTTGAAAAGATGCTGCTCAGCACCGTGGACCATTTTGATGATGGCCGGTGTTGTGTTGAAGTCTGTTTCCTCATCGATATGTGTTTCCTCTTACCTTAAACTGTATCCAACCTCATCCCTAACCCCAACCAGTCATCTTCTGAGGTGCTTAATCTGACCCCCAGTTTACCTTAACCCCAACCAGTTACCTCTGCTATGCCTAACCATAACCATAACCAAAGTCTAACCCCAACCATGGAGGTGGTGCTATGGGAAACACAATTCTAACAGGAACATTATTCAAGGGGGGAACAGACTTCAATGCAAGATTGGGTAAAGCAAGAAAGTTTCGAAACCCAGACCCTGAGCCTGGTTCATTACTGGGTAGCAGGGACGTCTCTGTCTGGCAGTACAGTCATTGGAGTCCGGTGCGAATCGAACAGTGTGGCCAGCAACTTCAACAGGCGTTCTTCTCATTCAAGATGCCGTTTCTATGTGTGAAGTGCAGACATTTCACTATCATGACTCTTGGAGTAGCAGATGGAGGTCACGATGGCCGGATGTGATGAGCCGGCATGAGCTTCAGTGGATTTTCAGCGAGATGTGGGAACCACTTGGGGATGTTGGTTGTCAGGTAGGCCAATGTGTTTCCCTTCTCCTCTCCCTCTTTTAAGTAGATGAGGCGCAGGTTGTCTCATCTGCTTCTGTCCTCAAGAGATACCAACTTGTTTTCAAGCTGGTCCAGTGTTTTGCTGTGTTGTGATATGGTGTCTTCAGCATTCTTGACTTTCTAAACATTCAAATCTTTCTTTGGAGTTCTTCTCAGCTTGACTGAAGAGCTTTTTCAAGATAGATTCCAGATAGGCCACTGTCAGCTGTCCATCTGTAGTTTGTCAGCCGTCTCTTTGGTTTTGAAATTGCGTGATCACGTCGACATTATAATATGCAAGGCAGACAGAAGTTATAGTTCCTTTTACAAGTCTGATAGACTTGAAAGCATCCTTATCAAAAGGTTTTGCTGCAACAACGATAGGGGTGCTTGAAGAGAGGAAATACTACTCTTCCATCTTGATCACATCACCTACAGGGGCTTCTCTGTCTGACAGAGCTTGGACACTGGAGTTCTCAGCAAATGGAGCTAAGCTAACAAAAGTAAGCATTGCCTTTGTTGAGGGACTATTTTCACCAGCAGAATCTGGTGCACTTTATTTTACGTCAGCAGTACGGTATATGTGGGATTGACTCAAAATGACCTATAGTTCAGTACAATGGGTGTATTGTAATAAACCATGAGCTGATCATTACACCCTTAGAAAACACACTACCTATAATTACATGGCAGCTTTTAAAATACACATTAACCCAAAAATGCTTGGAAGAGATTGGAAAACCCATGATAATGAATGACATGTCTATTATAAGGTACGAGTGCAACAAATCTCCTGGTGTTAATCAGTGCTGTCTTGTGATTACTAGCTGAGGACACGTATTGATTAGTGAGGTGTCCTTCCACTCATGGAGCTGATATGGTGCTGGAGCATCTGTTCATAAATACCTCAAAGTGTTAATTGAGTAGGTGTTGAATGGTGTTTTTTTTGTTTGTTTTTTTACACTTTGCTATGTTGCCATGTAGCTCATAGAATAATCCAGCACATACAATTCCTGTTCAGAATGAGAGCTGAATCATGACATTGTGTACATGCTCTTTAGATGAGAGTGCTTTTTCTATCCATTTATGATGCATGAATCAGAGTGTACTACATGGGCAGTAATGAATACTGTATGGTGTCTCTGGGGCAAGTCAGCCTTATGCAGAAGGGTGAGTAGCCGCCTCTCAGTGACATTGAATGATCGATTAGATGGTTGAGGGCTGATTATCAGTGTTGCAGTGAGCTCTGCTTAGACACACCTACTGACTGACCACAGCAGAGGGAGTCGGAGATCAAGCCTGTTTTTAGCAACATTTAAAGGGAAATACACCCAAAGCAAAACCTTTAAGAAATAGTTCTTTTATCCCCTTTCTTGCCAACAGTTAAATATGATGATATGATACCACTTGCACGTCTGTACGCTAAATATGTGGCTGCAGTCAGCAGCCGGTTAGCTTAGAATACAGACTGGAAACAAAGGGAAACAGCTAGTCTGGAACATAACCCCTCCTAAAATGGCAACCTTCTTCGATTTTTGAATGAATTAAACAATCAAGATAAAACGTGTTAATTAGTGAGCTTTAGAGTTGCTGGTAGGCAGATTTTGTTACCTTTGGACAGACCCAGGCTAGCTGTTTTCCCCTGTTTCCAGTCTTTGTACTAAGTTAAGCTAACCGGCTGTTGGCAGTAGCTTCATATTTACCATACAGACATGAGACTGGTATCAAGATCTCTCAGCAAGAAAGCATATAAGAGAATTTCCCAAAATGTCAAACAATTTCTTTAAAATACATTGAAAGGGTAAAGGTGAGCAGGAGGCTGAATGACGAAAGGGCCCAGGATTTACGAGCATACTGTAGATCTTCCAAGAATTGTGACCATTTCAACTCTACATCTAGTGTCTGAATTAAGCTTTTCTAACATTAAAACTTGAAAATTATTTAAGAAGTTCTCCCATTCCTAACACAAATGCACACAAACACACACACTCTCAGTCAACCTATGTATGAGGCATTACCACATGCTTGTGTCTCAGAGTCTATAGAGAGGGATCTGTCCGACTGCCCAGCCAGAGATAAAGCCAGCGACGACTTGCCCACACCATTCTGTCCCAGCAGCACTATTCTCAATGCCCCACCATGGCTGTGGTAAACCGCCTGGGTGGCTGCCGATTGGCTGAAAGACTCATCCCGAGGCACAGATGTGTCACTGATAGGCAACATGGCAGGCTCCTCCAAGCCTGGGATCCAATCGCAGTCCTCGGATACGGCCTCTTCCCTCCGCAGCTGGTGTTTGACAGGCAGGGGTGTGCTCCCTCGGCGGAGGGGGGGCGCCGTGGTGAGAAACATACTGTACTAGAATGAAATTGACACAGAATGAAAAAGACACGTGTAAGTATAGAAAGGAGCCACTGTTGCTTTACATAGAGTATATGGTGCTGCCTAGAGTACTTCTTTGGTCTAAATTGTCCAAAAGGGCCAAAGAGGCTGCAGATCTACCTGTAACACTGTCTATTTTGGTGAATGTTATCACTGGAGAATGGGGGAAGGGTGTTTCCACTCTGTGTGTCTATGAGTGGAGGAAAGGAGGGAGGTGATAACAATGGAGGTGAGACAGATAAGTGGCAGGGAGAGAGAGAGATGCTGATGAAGACGCAGAGCATGTCAAAGGGAAACCTAGGAGGGGAGTGGGGGGGGTGGTGGGGCAGTGAAATGAGGAAGACACAGGGCAGGAGGAGCTGCTGAAAGACTATGAGAATAAGAGAAAGACATGGAGGAGGTATAGAGAGAAAAACACAAGGGAGGAACAGAGGAAAAGAGGCTGTGCAGCTGTGTGTAATAAGGTCGTAAGTGGGGTCAGGTGGCTCTATACTGTACAGTGTGTACATAGTGAGTGCAGCATGAATTCACACAAAAATAGGTCAGAAACATAAAGTCTTGATCTCTAACCACAGTTATTTCAAAAGAGAAAGCTGCAAAGGAGTTTGTCAGCAGTTTTCTCCAGAACAATAGTTTGGCTGAGAAAAGTGTGTGTGTGTGTGTGTGTGTGTGTGTGTGTGTGTGTGTGTGTGTGTGTGTGTGCATGCGTGCATGTGCATAATAGTGTGTGTGTGTGTGCAGCCACAGCAGGTCAAGCAGAAAGGACCCTCATCAATATTAATACAGCAATTAATCTAGCTCCAGCAGAACCCCTGTGTGCCTGTGGCCCATCGTCTGCCTGTGGCAAAGCTAAGTACAGTATTGGCACTTAATTAAAGGGGGTTGAAACAATAACAGGAATGCATTAGAATATAATGCAATCCAATTCACCACCTCAGCAAAGTAAAAGTATCACAAATTACAACAAACTGAAGAACACGTCTCATCTGTCAGCAAAAATTTAAGGATCACAAGCGCTACAAAATTAGGATTTATTGTAGGACTGTTGTATTGGATTGCATGAGGCTGTACTGGTAACTCTGGTAGTCTACTATGTCTCCTATAGCGTAACATTTCATGGTTTTGCTTTGTTTTCATAATTTGCTTCAAATAATAATTTGCTTAGTAGAATATAAATTCTATAATATACTGTAGAATATATACAATGATGGTATACATCAGAAGTATAGTAAAATATGTATAGTAATACAGTACAGTATAGTGTTTTTTTTTAATTTGGTATAGTATAAATAGATGTTTGTAGTGTAATGTATTGTAGAATATAGTGTGATTTAGTTTGGTACAATATAGTATAGTAGTATAGCACAATAAAGTACAGCATGTAATGTTTATAGTGTGATATCGTATTGTATAGTATTATGTAGTTTTATGTAGTATAGTATTGTATAACATAGTATAGTATAGTGTACAGTATAGAATGTATAGTGTTGTGTAATGTGAGGTACTGTAATATAGTTAGTGTAGTGATGTGTACTGTATTGTTGTATAGTGTAGTACAGTACAGTACAGTGTAAAGTAGTGTAATGTAACATAATGCATTGTTGTATAGTATAGTGAAGTGTAGTGTATAGGAATGTGATGAACTGGAATAGAGTGTAGTTTTGTGTAATTTATTGTGGTATAGTATAGTGTAATGTGGTGTATTAAAGTTAAGTACGGTAGTGTTGTGTAATGTGATGTTTTGTAATATAGATAGTGTTGTATAATATAGTATAGTATGTGTTGTGCTGTAATATAGTTTAGTATAGTTCTGTGTAATATATTGTTGTATAGAATAGTTAAGTGTGTAGTGTTAATGTGATTACCTAATAGAGTGCTGGTTTGTGTTATGTACTGTGGTACAGCATAGTCAGCATAGAACAGTGTAATGTACAGTTTATTACTGTGTAGTCTAATGTAATCTATGTATTGAAGTAAAGTATGGTGTAGAGTTGTGTAATGTGATGTGCTGTAATATAGTTTAGCATTGTGCTGTGTAATGTATTGTTTTATAGTATAGTTTAGCATACCACAATATAGTGTAAAGTAGTGTGATGTAGTATAGTGAAGTATAGTGTTGTGTAATCCTTTGTAGTATAGAATAGTAGTTGTTTTGTACTATAGTAAAGTATAGCCAGATGTAATGAAGTGTTGTATAGTAATGTAAGTATGGTGTAGTGTTGTCTAATGTGATGTAATATTATATAGATAATGATGTTGTATAGTATAGTACAGTACAGTATAGTATAGTGTTATATGGTACTGTAAGTAAGTAAGTGTGGTGTAGTGTTGTGTAATGTGTATTGTGATATAGATGTGATACACATAGTGTTGTGTTGTATAGTACAGTAGGATATAGCCTATTATATAGAAGTATTATAGTACTTTTTTAAATACTGTATGCAGTTTAGGTGTGGCTGCTTGTGACAGTCATATAGCTGTTGGCACACACACACACACACACACACACACACACACACACACACACACACACACACACATCATTCACGGAGGCTCGCGTAGGTAGCTCAGTTAGGTTAATTGAACGAGCTAATCAATTAAGCATGGCCTCTATTGTCGGCGGCGCTCAGGGGAGCTATACATGCAGAGACAGGGAACCCTGACCGCGGGCTGAGCCAGTGTGTCAGGGGTTAATCTCCTTCTCTCACCAGGCTGTCGGGAAACTAGGGCAAAAAACAGTGCACAATACAAAATTAATAATACAGGCTATGTTTTTACCCTTCCGTCGTCACTGCCCAGTTACACTTACTGCTGCTTCCCTACAAGCTGCAGCCTAGTTACGTCTGGTGTACTTTTGTTGTCTTCTAAAGGATGCTTACTGTGCGCCTCATTGTCATTCTATTTATGATATAATCTATGAGGAATTAAATGCTCCACCAAGAGGGAGAGAAACAGATCGATTGATCGAACACTCTTATGAACCCTGTAATAATCAACAATACTGCACAAATATCACAGCAAAACGTTGAACTATCTCATAACTACTAAAGGTCAGAAAATACGGGCTGTGGTAGAAAATCCTATATGAAAATATAAGGCACACATGGGTTACTATAAAGTCAATATTGAGTAGACACACATCTGTAATAACATCTGAAAAAAATCGTATGAGTGAAGATTTAAAAAGCTCCAAATGATAAACTGAATTCCCCCACACAAAGACAGAACCAGGCTGTTGAATAAAGTGTTGGTTGCAGAGAAAGCAGTGATTAGATCTTGTGCCATTCACTAAATAAGATTAGAGGGGGTGTGTAGCCTACCTGGGGTGTGTGTTGGTGTGTGTGTGTGTGCGTGTATGTGTATGTGTAGTCTATGGCTATTGTGCAGAGCGCGTACGAGGTGGGTTAAAGCGGTAGGTGGAAAATATGTGTCGCCTTACCTGGTCAGCCATGGTTTTCAATAAGTCTTCTTTTTATGAAACAAGTGCTGTAGTTGCAACCGCCTGTGCCGCCCGGTTCAAGTCATCTGTGCTGGCTGCAGACCCGGCATCACATTCACAACGGCAGGACCAGACAGCGCACAAAAGAGACGCACCGGATTTCATTTAACATGATGTTATTCTTCCTACTACGGCGCGTAAAATCCCCCACTGGTGACTTGAAAGGAGAGGTGCTGCGCATGGAAATTTAGGATAGGTAGTAGTAGTAGACTGGAGGGCGGATAATGAGGATACACCTGCGTCTCCGCTTGGAATAAGAGTCGAGTTCATATAGGAAGGAGATGAAAGAAAGCCATCAGCACAACAACACATCCCCTCCTGTCCTTTTGGTGTCCCAACGGCCAGCAGCGACTGCGCTTCCCTCCCCACCTCCAGTTAATACCTGCATCTCTCTCTCTCTCTCTCTTTCTCTCTCTCTCTCTCTCTCTCTCTCTCTCTCTCTCTCTCTCTCTCTCTCTCTCTCTCTCTCTCTCTCTCTCTCCCGCAAAGTGTGTCTTGGGGGGCGCGTCCTTGAGTCAGTATGGAGTGATCCTCCTATGGGTTGGGTTGGAGGTGGAGGGAGGGATGCTGGCTGTGAAGGAGTATGTGCCACTTCCTTCATCCAGCATAAATGTTGGCCCAGATGCACAGGTTCGTTCAAATATGTGCCTTTGGCAAACACCGCGCTGATCTTTTCATTCAGGTTTGACGGCAGGAAATCAGTTTTTGCTCTTACAATGAGAAGCTGCCGCCAGAGGGAGGCAGAGTGACGCCTCTTGGAAGTGTTGCCAGTGTTTGTACAAAGGAATAAGGTGAAATTGTGCTCACATTATCTCAAATGAAACAGAATAAGATGTTATGTCTAGGAAAGACCACTTGTAAGAAAAACAGCATTCATGGTGGTAGAATATTTTATGTTTTCACTGTAGGTGTGGAATCGGGTAATTTGGGACACTTTTTGGTAGAATTACTGGGAGACCATCAAAAAAGCTGGTTACTCACTCCAGTGATGTTATCACGGCTCTCTGCAATATTTCTGTTTTGAAATTATGTACACTTGAAACATGAAACTACAGACCTTCAAACACACCAAGACCCCTTCTCTCACGTTGATGGGATGTTCAGGTAAAATGGGACAGCTGGTAAGGTAAAGTGGGACATTCATTTTCAGTTAAAATATTTTTTTTTACTTGAACACATAGTACATAGTACAATTGAACATAGTAATAGAAGGCTGAACAGAGTAAAATAGTGAATCAGGTGTTGCATGAATACAAAAAAATTAATTAATTAACCTTAAACCTAAAATGTTTCATATTTCATATTCATCATATTTCATCCTACTAAACCACCACATTTTCATTGATGTTAGTTTGTTTTTAGTTTTAATTGTTAAAATGCAAAAGGGCTGAACGGCCCAGTGAAACAAGCCAGAATAGTGGTTCTGAAACCATTCATAGGCCTACTGTGTGTAGCCTACTGCTACTGTGTAATGTAATTATACACAGTCTTTGCAGACAAACCCCTCGTCATCCATTATGCCATAGTCCTTCCCACAGCTCTCATGGAACCAGCAATGGCACTGGTGACAGCTAATCCACTCCTCTGTCGCCTTGGGGTCACTTTTGTCCCCATATATTCTCCTACAGACCTTACAGGGGTAGCTGCTGCAGATTTGGCGTTCTGCTTGGCTGGCTGCTTGCTCAGTCTTTGTTGGTTTCTTGGTTTTTGTTGGCTTCTTGTTTGTTTTTGAAGAAACATAGTTGAAATGCTCTGTGCTGGTAAGTCGGAAGCTGGGGGATTTAGCCCTCTTTCAAATCCCCCCCCCCTCTCTCTCTTTGGAATGGGAATCAGGTCAATGAATGTCACTCGCTTGGCTTGAGGGGAATCGAGAGACGGAAGACAGAAGGTTGACTTAGGCGACGGATACAGGTAAGTGACTGGTTACAGTGACACGTAAGTAGTTAAAGGACCATACCATACAAATGGTTTTTAGTGTTGCAGAGATTGATGGCTGCTCATCGTCCTGATGGGTGGTTGGGTCCTCCGGCATTGGGGTGAAGTGGAGGAAAGAGCTATGTTCATTATCAAGCAAAGATATGATGACTTCCTCTGCACCCAGATCTTCCATGCTGAAAGTCGTCACAGCATGTGAGGGTGGCATGGCATGTGCTACAGTGGGTGGCAGTGGCATGGCCCTCTCCGTGGTGGTACTTGAAGCGCAGACCTCAGCATGGATGATGTTTTTGTTCAGGGGAAACATTCCCGTTCCCCTGAAGCCAGCCTGAGTATTCTCGACTGTGGCGGTCTTCTGCCACGCCTTGTTGAAAAGGGAGAAGAACTTCGTTTTTGTGCTTAAGGCTCTTAAAAAGAATATCATGTGGGATGGATAGCACATGACATGAACATTGATGTTTTTCCTCAGCTAGAGGAAAGGCATGTTACAGAAATGGCTGCTGTGCCCATTGAGTAGGAAGACATGAGGTCTGAGGTCGTCCTTTGGCAGCTGCGCCATGAACAGCTTACCCCACTCAACGAAGAGCTCACTGTTTATCCAGCCATTCTCTGAGACACTGGCAATCACATGACTTTGGCACCCATACATTCATTCCATCCTCAGCCATTTTCCTTTGAAAATGACAAGTGTGCAGCTGTACTGGCCCACGGTATTGAATGCTGCCAGCACTGTCGTAGTTTCTCCACACACTGTTTCCCACACTGTTACTCCTCAAACCATTTTCCCACCACCTCTGGATTCAGGCCTGCATCCCTTGCTGCACAGTGCTTTGGGTTTTTTATCTTCAGCTCTTTGTGACATTTCATTAACTTTTTAAATCAGTAGAAGCCAGCTGAACCCTTAGTTTCCGAAAAGCATTTAATGCCATTAGCTTTGGCAAAGTTAAAGGCAAGCTGTTGAATATCTTTCTTGCCCAAAGGGAAACCACGCCGATTTTTACTACGCTAACGAGTTCCTTTTCCACCGCCTCTAACAGGTAGGGTTTCCTGCCAGAGGCATATTTGGAGCCACTTATCTTCCCATTGACCCTTCTTTCCAAAATAAACTTTGGCATGTTTCATGCCCTTGCCAAGAATCTTAGTTTGGGATTCTGCCCTGTCTCCACTGACTCCCTATATCCTTTAATGGCACCCTCCAGCCTGTCCTCTCTCCACTGATTGTATTTTACCTTGATATTCTCTCTCTGTCTTTTCCTCCCTGTCTCTCTCTTTGGTGTCATGTCTGTAATAAATAGTTTTACAAAATGTTAGTTTTAGGCTACTAAACTGTTCAGAGCTAGCAAGTGAACAGAGCTAGCATGAATGAAAAAACTCTAATCAACTGTTATTACTACATTAGCCTAGGCTAATGTACATTAGCCTAGCGTGTTGTGTATTTGCGCAAGGCAAAATGTGTGACAAGGTCAAAATAATACAAGAAAATGCATATAATAACTGATTAAATCACAATCTTATTGCAAATATTAACACATGTCCCACTTTAGGTAAAATTCTTGTCTCATTTTATTTTCTCAAACAGTGTTTGGTAAAATGGGGCAGTGTTTCAAATGCTTATTCACAAAAAAACAATGTGTATTTGGCAAATATGTCTAATAAAATTAAAAGACTTCATAAAACCCATCATCATAACACAGTTCTGCAGATTGTTAAATAGCCTGTTTTTGGTTTAGCACCCTTATTATGCAAAAGTAAAATTCCTGGTTTTTCCACACACTTCCTGGGTACCACAGTCCAATCAAAATGATTGTTTTGTTAAGTAGTGTTGTAGCAACAATTCAAAGACCTTTTCAGTGATTGGCTGCTAATATTTAAAGAGCACAGTGCCTCAAAGCTTAAATGTCCCATTCTACCTGATGTCTCAATTAACCTGACATCACCCTATCTTATGAAAGGAATGGTTAATTAGCTTTAACATTAGTTTTCATAAAGATTTATTCCATTTACCTCAAATATACAACTTCAAATGAAAGCAAGGGTTGTACTCCAGTACTTTGAGTTTGTAGAAGTACTCTGCAGCAACATCAGTCAGAAGATAAATTAGTTCAAAATTACTACTTACTGTAGGAAACTGCAAAGCTGGAAACTCTAAAGTTCAAAACAATAATGCTCAAAAACATAAAATATGATAAGCATATCACATTAGAGACCAAGCTAGTGCACATAAAAAAACAGAAATGCAAAATAAATACTGCTTTGTGACTCATGATGATGTTTGCAGGTACCAGGATGTGCAGCTGATGATGTGTTCACATTAAATGAGAATAATTAGTCAACAACACAGACCACTGAAGTTGTCAAATGCTTTAGAACAAAGTTTTCTGTTGATTTGGGTTGCTGCTGCTCACTGACTTGCTAGAAATGTCTAGCAAGTCAGCACATTGTTCTATATAAAATGCCAGAAAGTTACTTGTATGATAATAGTTCATTTTGTTCATTTCAAGTGATAATTTCATTCTCTACAAGTTTTTTCCAAGTTGGCAACAGAGGACTGGTGGCCTGGTGGTATAACAGTTTGATTCCAGCAGGGGAACTTTGTTGCCATACCCCTCTATCCCACCCCATGTTTTCAGTCTATATCTACACTGTGAGCTGGCAAAATACCAAAAAGTAATTCTGAAGGCAGGGAAGGATGTGTTTGAGCGATCAAGTCCACCACCAGTGCTGCCAACAGACCACAACACTGTGACTATGCGCATCAGTGAACTGGCACTCTCACTGGAAAATTCATTGGTTCAATTTATTTACAAAATTCCCATTAAACTGACAACATCTCAGCTACAGATAATATCTGTCAAAAATGTGACAAATAAAATCAGCTTCCCATAACTCGTCAGGTCTGCCCGCCACATCCTGTCGCAGTGTTCAAACCTTGTTTGGTCAGATCTCACTCCAGTTTACTGCTCGCAGTGGCTGCATGAGCTGCAAAAGACTCTGAAATGGGAAAGGAGGGTTGTATTGTAGGTATATGTACACATGAAAAAAGTTTCTCAGAAATATGAAAACAAAAAGTTCCCTATCAATGACGAATGCTTGTTAAAGTTGCTTTTAGTGATGTCCTTGTTGTTGATGGTAGTGTATTTTTAATGTTGTTAGTCTGCAAGCCAAGATTATGCCTGCACTAACATTAAACATCACAATTTTTATGCTGTACGTTGCCTTCTGCAAACTCTTACCCTTTTTGTATATCCCCCGTTTTCATTTTATGTCATTCCTTCAAACTCCCCATCAAGGTTATTGGAGTCCAGTCCCAGTGCCTCCTGGAAGCTGACCTGACAGATGTTTGCAAGTGCAACTCTCCCACAATATCTACCATCTTTAATATGAAATGAATCCAGCACAAGTGAGCAGGAGTTCCAACTTCGAGACTGGGTACAGTAAAATGCTACTTGCCAGTAATGTTAAGAAGCCTATTTCTCTCACTCAGGAATCTGTGATTTATTATGGAGTGAGTACAGTGAGTAAGCTGATTGACTGATCTGGGCAGTGGGAGCCAGGCCCAGCATTGCCAGCCGTGCACTGATGGCCCACAGCATGCTGTTGGGTTCAGTTTTCTTTAATTCAAAAATCGTGGGACAACAACATGTCTCTTAGTTCAATCCCCTGGAGATCTAACACATTGTAGCAGTAATTAGCTAATTCCTTGTTTAAGGAAAATTGCCTACTTAAAATCCAACTGAAATCACAATGCAGTCCAAAATAATGTAAATTTGTTTTCTAAATTTATTCTTAATAGTTTTTTTATCAATAAAAGGAAGAAAAGCAGTCCCATGAGAAATGCTCCTTTTCATCTCAGCAGGCTGAAGGGATGTATCGGCATCTGTGTTTGATTGACAGCAGCAGGCAGCAGGCAGGCTGAGCTCTGGCAGCAGAATGAGACCTGCAGTAACAAAGTTGTGCTGTAGCTTACAAGCCATGGGTACAAAGTGTGCTGTTAGCAATGATATTAAAGAGGAAGGACCACAACTGAATCCAAACAGTTTTTGACATTTGCAGGTAAGTTTACATGCTGTTCAATGTTCTGCAGCTGAACAGCTAATTCAAACAAATAAGTTTGTTTAGTGACATTTAACAAGCTAAGCTGCTCCAAGACGTGGTGTCATATTTGTAAGTTAGATAAGAAGAAGACTTTGACAAGAAAGCTAATGTTTGTCGTTTAGAGTCTCTGGCTCTTGTGTTGTGTAGCAGACTGCTTTCTGGCTCAGTGTGACTGTCAGTTTGATTTGCTGTATGGAAACAAGTTATCCATCTTCAAGGAGCTACTAGATGTCTACAAGATGGAGAATGTCTGTCTAATTTGACAGAGTACCTAAACAAGAGAGACTGGCGGAAAATAACAAAAAGGAGTGGAGATACTGGTGAGTTCTGAGGTGTCACTCTCCACACACACAGCCGGTGTGTATGTTGATAGCTAGTTTACATCTGATGTTTGCACAATTGGTTGTTTGGGGTGAATGACATAAAAATTCACTTTGCATTCTGTCTGAACACACCTTTAAAGTAGTGATTATGATGCAAGGACTTTACAACAAACCTTATACTTTTATTCAAGACAATTTGCCATTTGCTATCAACTTAATTTAATGCACAAAATTCACACATAAGTTTATATTAAGTTACAGTAAATTGTTTATTCTGTCAAAATAATACAGAGAGAAACATGAATTGATCTAAATTCAGATAATTTAACTAACTTGAACCAAAACAACATTGAAACTTTAATTGAAAAATTAGTTTAAAAAGACAAAAACAACATAGAAATGCACAATACAGTACATTTCCATTTGATGCTGATGATAATATTTTTAAGTAGCTTTGAAGCACGACGAATTTGAAAAAAGGTGACAGAGGAAAGATGTATTCATGCAGAATCATTTGGGACAGCATATACTGTATATGAGTAGACAATTTTCACTGGTTCCTTCCATGTCCTGTTGAACACACAGTAGTGGGCCTATTGCTGAGAGGAACATGTCGGTCATGCTGTGTGAACATACTGGCCTGGCTACAGGCTTATTTTTAAATCACTATAGGTCTATACTGTAACTCTTTAAACAGATCCTCCCTGTGGGATTTAAATTGTGCTTGATGGCACTATTAGGTGTTAAGTGTTTGTTCTTGCTGTCACACTCAAACAACCAATACCGCTCCAAAATGCCTATCTAGACAATGAGAAGTCCCTCCATTATAATAACCATCTCCCGAATCCCTTGGATATTAATTTCCTCTCCAGTTTCACTTTGTAACCATTCTACCCACTGCTGTTCTTAGCTGCCTGATCTCACAGTGCTTGAAAGAGCATGAGAAGCCTCCAGACACATTGAGGCTACAGTAAACACAATGAATGGAAGTGGGAAGGATCCTCTCAATGGGCCTGCTGAGCATGACTTATATTTTAAGCTTTCACTAATCTGCAGACTTAATTAGGTCTCATCAGGACATCAGAGCTCGCTAGTGCCTTGCACTGTGTGAGAGGATCACAGCAGACAGATGACAGAGATAAGTGCTCTCATTAACCACCAAGACAGTATCAACGAAAAATTTCCTGCTCCTTGCTAATGGAAACACTCCGGTCTGTCATTAGAACGTGCAGCGGTGCAGAGATGTCAGGAGGTCACGAGGTAACCAAGGCAGGATTTATGACTGCCAGTATGATGACACCTGCAAGGTCAGAGATTACTTTATTTATTTATCATCGTCATGCCTGCCATCTACAGATCTAGATAACGACACCACTGGAATTTGATTACTTTTTGCCATCCAATGAAATGTAACACTTTGTAGATGAAGCATGACTTTAACATTAGCATGTGAAAACTGAGTGTTTATGTGGAGATGTTTTGGCCAACTGTTACTTAAAGTCAAACTTAAATTGAATTCTTGCTAAAATAGGATATATATTTGTTGTTTGTTTTAACTTGTGAACTTATGTGGTCCAAATTGTAATTCCCAAGTTTTATTCGATTTTTTTTTTCAGACCTATTTAGATCAGCCCATTAACTCATTGCATTTCCTTAAATTCGTGGTTCGAATTGAATTGAGTGATTTACAGTTAAAAAAAAGTGACGTGGCAAACTTCAGGAAGTACTAAATAATCTGTCAAATGATCATGACTATGACATATAAAACAATAAACACAACTTGGTCATTCAAAAAAAATGTACAGCTTTTCTTATAAAACACTGCAAAAGTACAACGTATTTTTTGCGGTTCTGGGAAGTGTTGCAGGCTGTATGTGCTGATGCAGTTAGGCATATCAGACTTGTATGGGCTCGGAGAAAATCGATGTGTTAAGCCGAAGATATGCGTGCTTTTAACTATGCGTTCACATACTGCCTCACGTATCCTGCGTCCATTTGGAGCGTTGGTTGTGCATGTCTTCAGAAATTTACACGCGGCCGCAAGATGCAATACACATATGAATGGTAGGAGTGACAGGGTCAGAGATCAGTAGGCACAGAAGCGGCAAACAATGGCGGAAAGTTTTGGAGACAAATTAATAGACCAAGTGTGCAATTACCCACATCTGTACGATGTGTCAATGCTGCTGCACAGTGATAATAATGCTTGTCAGATATGCTTTTTCTGCCCCGTCCCGTGATCTCAGAATTAACAAAACAGTAACAGTTTTTGTTTACATCATGCAAATCCAGAATTTGTATTTATGTCCTCTAGTTCTCTAGTGTGCCCTCTAGTGGAATCCTCCAGTAACACGTGAAGTACATAGGCAAGTATGTGAACAATTCCATTCGTGATGCAGTTACAGTTGTCTACCTGAACACGTGGTTAAAAAGCAAATATATCTCCAGCCTTACTTCGTCCCGTGTTACTTTCAACCCAGTTCTCCCCGAGTGCACCACGGAAGTTGTGCGTCTCCCTACAAGGTTGACTCTTAAATGTCAGTCAACCATTATCAAGGTGAAACACCCACCCAGAGGACTGAAGCTTAATTTAAATGCAGTTTCCAGAAAATATGTCTAAAAATGTTTTTATCAGCTTTTGAAAAAAAGGAAGATAATGCATAATAGCAGCAATATCATTATAGTTTATATTTTACGCAAACCAAAAGGGAGGAGAATTCGAACTAAATAGTTTTTTTTTCAAGCTCAGAAAAGCTTTAATATCTGTTTGTGTTTCAGATTAAAATTTTAAGCCATCTCCATTTTAGCTGCAAAACAAACCCATTATACAATATCCAGGGCTGTTTAAGTCATTTTAACTTCCCAATAAATCACTGCTTTCCATCTCTCAGTATGAATGGCCCAACAACAAAAAATCCAATTACTCGTCCACAGCCAATTTGTCAAACAAAGCCCCTGACCACTGCAAATACATGACATGCCCTTTACATTGTGATATTAAACCACTCTGGTTGCAGATGGGCTCCACTTGTTAAGAAGTCATTTTCCCCTGTAGTCATCTTCTGATGTGACCCTTTCTGTCAAATCCTTATTTAATGAGCACTTCTCCGCATTCATTCTCAGAAGAAAATAAGTCAGCTTCTATTAATGCCTGTCATAAGTCAAGGAGGCCTCTTTTCACAATGTTATTGAGATGACACTGAATTTAGATAATGTTGCAACCAAGCGCTTTACAGGGAGGCAGGCATAGCTCTCTGTGTCCCTTGTGTTTTTGCTCTGTCAGACAGCTTAGCAATAGGGTTACAAGGTTGTATTTCTTGTAATCTACTAGATGCAATGTAATGATGTCATATGGAGGCTTCTGGAAATAGGCAATGCTCTTTTCATACTTCATACATCATGCACATGCTGTATGTCATACTTATCAGGCGCGCTTTTATTGTGGTTGGGGGACGGTTATTTAAAAGCTCCATGGGGAATCTGTTTTATTTGTGCTTGGATGGGTCATGTCAGTCAGTGTGGGCTCAGCAGACATCCTCTAGTGCCTGAAAAAGGCTGTTAAGATTGCAGGTTCAGGTCCCATGTGGGAGCTCTGAAAAGGTTCAGTGACCTGGTTTTGTAAATGATAATGTGCACATTGATATACAGAGGACCTACTTTGTTTACTGTAAAATTTTCTATTAAATCATCTCAGACTTGCAGCTCTCCTCTTCAAGCTTCCCACAACCGGGACAGTAAGTTGCTTAGTGACTCTGGCATTGTGATGAGGAATATAAACCTTATGTTTTTATGGCACGCAATGCATGCCATGTTTATGATACACTGTTATCTATCTGAGAGGCCCCACACACTGTTCCCTAGAGCCTTTTTATACATTAACTATAATGTTGCGAAGAGGATGTGGGTATGACCACATAAGCATCTAAGCAATAATATGTGTGTACAAAGCATGCTGTGACTCATGTATTTGTATGTTTCCTGTGATGGCAAATATGAATATGAGTATGTCATGGGGGTACTGTATGTGAGTGAGCACAGCTGTGTGTGTAGTAACTTTTACTGAGTCAGTCTGTGTGTCAGAGTTTGGTGAGTAAGTGAGTGAGCAGGAGGCTGAGGGTGTGGTAGGCGTGGGGGAGGAGCAGGAGCGATACGCCAGCACTGTACAGGTTTTTTTCCCAAATGCTTATGAAAGAAGGAAGGCAGCAGAGCTCGGAGCTGATGTACTGCCGGACGTGACAGCAGGAAATACAGTGGCGGGTTCCAGCATGGTGCTAGACACACCAGCAAAATGGCTGTCAAGGACGCCACCTCCCATAGCAGGGACACCCTTGTCTCTGTTTCCACACTTGGCACAGGCGAAGTGGCTGACAAATATGATGGGGACAAATGGTTGAAGCTAATGGGAGAAGCTGCAGAGCTAACATAGGGTGACATAACGTTCACAAACTCAAGTGCGTAATATGGCAACCAGCTAATAGCAAAAACCAGTGTTGAGGCAATCAGCAGAGCGGTAGCTTTTTTGTTGCGCCGGTCGGCAGCCAGAGTGCCCCTGCAGCCATGGAGATGGGAGATGATGAGGCCGCAGTTGATGGCAATACAGAGGAGAGGAGCCACATAATAAACCAGGAAGGCAGGAACCAGGAAAAACAGCCACTCGTCTCGGCCTACCGACCATGTGCAACCACCATCAAAGTTGATGTAGGTGACCTTCGGTAACGCCATGGTTACCGAGACCAGCCAAATGGCTACTACAGTGCATAACCTGTGGGAAAGGAAGAGAGAGAACATACAGTAGGTTTATTTGTTGTGCAGGTGGGTTATATTTGCCAGTAGAAATAGATCATTTGCACAGTATAAGACAGCATACACCTGGGTCTGCTGATGTAAATCTTTAACAATAGGTCAGAACAATACAGTTTCATTTTTCAGTAAGGATACGTAGTTTCATAAGAGCTTGGTAGTTATGTACTTAAGATTTGAACAAACGTTACTTAAAGAGGAGTAAATAGTGAATTCAATTAATGCACATTTGGTGCACTAGTGAGTATTAATGGCACTGAGATCAATACTAGGATCTATTCATTGTTGGGTTTTTTTTGTGTTTTAATGGGATTAGTTGATAATACAAAATATTTTTACCACCAGTTTTATCCTGTAAAACTTTCTCCAACCCGCCAAGTGATACTTACACTTGCGTCAGGCTAGCAGGTAGTCTCATCCGTGGTGCAACGATACGATACCTCAGCACTGACAAAGCTGCCAGACTGAAAATTTCCACTCCCACTGTTATGGAAGTCATGAACCCCAGAAGGACACAGGTCCCACCCCCGAGCTGCCAGTTCTGGAAACTAGCACTCAGAAGCACACAGGGCAAAGTGAGCAGGGCGCCCAAGTCCGCCAGGCTGAGGTTGAGGAGCAGGACGGAGCTTGGCTTGGAGCGGCTCCGGGGGTTCCTCACCAGCACCAGCCACAGCAGGAGGTGACCCCCAACCCCCACCAGAAGAGAGACCAGGCTGACCATGGGCAGCACCACGGTAAAGGAGATGGTGGTGTTGGTGGACACAACGTTGAAAAGGAGGTTGACTATGGCAGGCATGGTGAAGGTGGTGACTCAGTACAGTACAAAGTGTTTCTCTGGAAGAGCAATGAAAGACAGATTTAGAGAAGGAGGATAGTTGAGCAAATGGAGGAAAGAAAGAGAAAATGGTGCATAAGGACTTCAAGAAATTGGAGTAATTCTACAAAACAGGACTGTGAATGAGGAGTAAAAGGCCAGATGAAGGGAATGAATGCACTGAGGGTGATAAAGGGGCGAGAGGAGAAAATGCAAGAAACTATCCGAGAAATTACAAATGAGATGAGACAGGAGTGGTGGAGAGATGATGAGAAAGCAAAGGCGTAATAGAGAAAATGATTTTTTGAGGTGAAGAAAATTACCAACAACTGTGAGAGCAAGGTAGACAAAATCAGGAATTTAGTGAGACACACAGAGCGATTTTGAAAACTCATTTAAATAATCAACTATCTGCCATGCATTATTCATGTATATAATAGTTGCTGCTCCTTGGCTCCCAGATCACCTGCAATTCAGAGCTCACCAGGCCCTTTCTGTGACTGACAAGCCTGATGATTCAGACAAGACGGTCTAGTCCCCCTCTTCTCTCTCAGGAGACTTAAGCAACAAACACTCAGTGACATCAGCAAGTGCGACTGCATCACAGCACAAACAAGACAACTCACCTCAGCGGACTCATGGCAGGGCACAGGCAGATGTGTCACACAGACAGAGGAAGGGAGCTTGTTTGTTCCCAGGGGGGATAAACAACACACGTAAGATTGTGCGGAGGAAAAAGTATAGTCTTTAGTAAACAAACCACTTATCCCAATAAGTAAACAAGCCACTTATTTAGAAGAGATGACTTGGCTACCTACACAGTGACATTTGCAAAGGTTTGTTGGGTAATTGATTTTCCATCAGTATCTGAACAGAGTCCAACCTGCAAGAAAAGCATTTTTCTTGATCCCCCCAAACCCCAAATGCATGAACAGGAATATGCCACTGAATTTCAGCAGTCTTAATGATGTCTTCATGGATCGATTCAGCTACCCTCTACTGCATCCCACCGGAATATCCTTCAAGAAAACAAACCCAATCACTTTGAAGACGGATTAATCTAAGGGCTCTTCAGAACACCCTGGGAGGTGTCTACTTAGAGATGCAGGCATTTAAAATGTTTCAGTCTCACATCCACTATCCAATTTTTACTTTGCTTTTTTTTTTTTTTTATAAAACTCAAATTACTTAATGAGCTAAGAAAGTAGCTGGTCAATAGTGTGACATAATGAAGTTAGAACAACTACAAATCATTAAAGGAATGGTTTGGTAAAACTTTGGAAAATACCCTTATTTGCTTTTTTCCATGAGTGAGATGAAAAAAATCGACCTTAGCCTAGCTTAGCATAAAGACTGGAAGCAGGCAGTACTAGTTAGCCTGATTCTGCCCAATGTGAATGGTCTTGTTTGATGACAATGTATAGAAAGAGAAACGTAAAAACACAAATTCGGGTAACTATTTCAGTAAGGCCTTTTCATGCATCTGTAAATTCCAAAAAAAAATGTTTGAATTTCCTGTAAAGAATGATCTAATTTGGTACAAAATATAAGGAAAACAGAGACAAAGCTCTTAGACTGTTTGCTAGTTTTAGCTAGTTGTAGTGGTTGTGTTAAGTTGATTTCCAGAGGAATTTCCTTTGATATACTACTTCACTTAAATCCAAGTAAATATTTATTTATCATTAATTTATTATGGAAACTTTATTCTTAATTATATGTTCACCTGTTGGCAAATATCAGCTCATGCACACTGACTAAAAGACATAATTTAAGATAGCTTACCATTTGATATGAATAAATAAATTTGAAAGTGTACCAATTGTTTCTGTTTTAACTAGAATTAGCACCAAATTACATAGTTCTTGGTAGGAAACTTCCAACCCCCACTACAGCCGGATGGATAAATGGTTGTTCATCAAGAAATAGTTACAGCTAGTTAATCCCCCTAAAACCACAAATGATTGTTTTTATATTTCTCTTTGTGTATGAGTTAAACTAATGAGATGCAACGTGTTAACTAGCAAACCTTAGATGTATTGGTTGGTGTATGTATTTTTCAGTTTTGGACAGAGCCAGGCTAGCTGTTTCCAGTCTTTATGCTAAGCTAGGCTAACCATGCCCTGACTCCAGCTCGCAGCGCACAGGCATGAGATTGATTTCAATCTTCTTATCTTACGAAAGAAAGCAATTTTGGGTGTTTCGCAAAATGCTGAACTATTACTTTAAGCCACAAATAAAATGTTTATTGGCATATTACAACTTTATATACAGCAGGAGTAATACACATAGGGTTTCTGTTATTTTCTGGTCCTGGTTTTGGAAGGTTTCAACCACATTACTCAAGATCATATGATAATAGTTTTTTTTTTTTTTTTAAACAAACTACATGGTATTTCCTCTTTTCTCCAGTATGCTCTTTAAGTATGCTCTTTAACCAATTGTGACATTATCAGTGGAATTTGAAAAGGGTGTAGTGGTAGAATGCATCATTACTCCCACTTTTGTCAAAATCTGATCAACTGTGTCCGCGATATTGTGTGCGTGCGTGTGTGTGTGTGAGGGACAGATGGACCAACAAATGAACAAACGTTTGTTCGTTCCTTCATCCATCTGTCCCTTTCATGCAGCATCTCACTCAAGCTCAACATCCCTGCCCAAGTTTTATCTTCGGGGTTGGGTGATATTGTGTGCTTTACATGCAAGGCAAAAAGATCAAGGCAGCTTAGTTGGTGTTTTAAACAAAGATTTTACTATTTACTATGCTGAATACAGGCCTTAAATGACAGTGATTAGAGGGGAAATCGTTTATTTGAGGGGATATAACAAATTAGCAGCCTGCTTCCAGCCTTACTAAAATTCACTTCGCACATTATGCTAACGACAGAGCTTCATAGTATTTATATTTCTCTTGTCACTCTGGTTTTATCAGTACAGCAGCAAGTGAATAAGCAGTGAAGAGCAGAAGTAGTGGAAAAGGGCGAAAAAGGAAAGATATAACATGACAGATGAGGAGAGGCAGCCAAGAACACAGAAGTGATGGGGAGCACAGAGACATAAGATGAACAACACAAGGCTAAACTAATTGTGTTTAATTTTAGACACATTGACCTCCCACTGAACTGATTTACTGATTTAGAGTTTGTGACTGGCTCCAGGTTATTTTTAGTCCAACCACAACCACTCCTTGGCCACATTATGGATTTACATTCATCTGTAGCATGAAAATCAATCAATCCAGACTGTCTTTCTCTGAGGAAAGCAAAAACCAGAAGAAAAAACCTTTCCTTTACCACAAAACTGTATCCAGAAGTACAGACGAGACGAGACGAAGAATACAACCTGAATAAATATAGAGAAACACAAAGAATGCAGATACTTCCATAAAGAGCACTAGAGGTCAATGAATGGCTTGATGGGTATAAAAATAGTGTGGAGTCGTATTCTCTGGCCTTTACTACTAGTCACTAAATCTCAACTCATTTGAACGCATTAAGGAGATTTTGGTGGCATTTCCCACCATCATCATCAAAACACCAATGAGTAAATGCATTTTGCAAGAATTATGCTAACCCTCCGGTGGATCTCCAGAGACTTGGAGAATCTATTTGATGGAAGCTGTTGTGGCAGGTCAGTGGCCCAACACCTCAGCAAGACAATGACAATGTCTGTTTGCTAATTTTTCCTCAAGCAGTACCCTTTAGTTCACATTTGTGGTTTTTAGTGAAATATCTCCTCAACTATTGGATGGAATGCCAGGAAATTTGGTACACATATTCATGCCCCCATCAGAATGAATTCTAATCATATTGGTGATGAACTTTTCATGTAGCCATCAGCCTCACTTTGTACGTTGTGTATAGTGCTAATTAGCAAATGCTGCATGCTAACACGCATGTTAAGATGGTGAATCTGCTGATACCTGCTTAACGTCATTAGTTTAGCTTACTGATGTTAGCATTCAGGTCACCTCAAGCCTCCAGGAACAGCGCTGGGCTGTGAGCTGATTTTTGCAAAGTGGTCACACTTGGCATGACACATCACACTGGCTCAAAAAGCCTTTTCCCCATATACAATCATTAGTAAAGTTGTGGCTGTAAATACATTTCTTCTGATCCTCAAAAACAACCCGGAACAACTGAACTTGATTCTTTCTGGTCAATAAAAAATTGGAAAGTCTAGAGGAGCTGTATCATTAAATTATATTGTGCATTTCGTGTTTGCTGGGAGCCAATGCAAAATCAGCTACCTCCTATAGACTAGACTCCATAGTGCGCATGATGGGCCCAAAAACATGGAAACCCACTGAGACTTTTTCAACACATGCGCCCAATGAGGCTGCCATCCTGGAACATGTTATCCACTTTTTCTTATTTTTATATGTCTTAAAATATGTCTGGAGGGGATCTTTAATTGATCCATGGCACAGCCTCACAGAGCCACTGGCATGGCAGTAAACTCTTAGTCTTGTTCCTTTAATTTGTCATCTATCTGCTGCTTGGATTAAGAGGCACATAATTTGATTTAAGTTCTTTTACGAAACAGCTAATGTCATATTACCCTTTCAACAACAACAAATAAAAATCAAAGCAGACAAGAGCAGCGTCATTTTATATCCATTAGTTTAAACCATAAACAGCTTTCACAAATACCTTTTTTTTCTTTTATTGTCCTTTTCAAATGCTAAATGGGTTGTTTTGTTGCATTCAGTAACACAGTAATTGCCACAGGTAATCATGTGCACATCCACAAATCTTCAGTTCAATAGAGAGGTACCCATACACTGAATCAGAGCTCCTTTTATAGGCTTTACTCACAACATTTTGACCCAGCACTGTTTGATCAGGTATTTCCATGTGTTGGAAATGATATAACAAGATGATCAGTCACATCATAATCACTGAACTACTGTTCATGAATATGTGCCAGAACAGCCAAGTTAAATTGTGTAAAAAGTGTACAAGTATAACTCAGAGATGACTTACACAATCTGTCCAATCAGTATGTCACAAGAGAATCCGCTGAAAATATCACAAAAATACTTCTTCCATCAGAACTGGGTGGCACAATAAAGTCAAACACCAAGTTTGTTCAAAATGAAGAAATCTGCGCAGCCACTATTTGACCCAGGTGTGGACTGAAGGTATAGAGCTGAAGAGAAAATGCAGAGGTCTGAAATGCGGGCAGAGCCACAGGGACATACTTAGAGAAGGATGATAAAAGTATGAGTCTCACTTACTGTGCACAGTGAACTCCTCCAGGGAAAAGCCCTCCGCTCACCATCAGCTGATGTACTGCATAAAGAGGAGAGAGAGAGAGGACACGCACCTGCGTTCCTCCTCCTCTTGACTTCCCATGCTGTCCTTTGGCCACTCACACACAAACACACAGACTGGACTCTTTCCCCTTCTACCTACAGTGTGAAGATAATACAAAGATGTCCATCCAGTGGTCCACTGACTTTAGAGATGATGAGCAAATTGACTGTCATCTATGTACACTATATGGCCAAAAATATGTAGACTTTTGTGTATTTTTGGTTCCGGGGATGTTTTTCATGGTTTAGACTATAAAGGAAATTGAGATGCTGCAGCATATAGAAACTATTTAGACAATCGCCGACAACTTTGTGGGAACAGTTTGGGGGTGGCCCCTTTCTTGTTTCAACATAACAAGACCCTTGTGTACCCAGCACCAATTGGAACACTGATTGCAAGCCAGGGCCTCTATTTATCAAACTGCTAATGACATTTTGGACTTATGTGAAAAATTAAAATTAAAAATAAGACTTGAAAACTACACATTTTCTTAAAAATGCTCTTAAAACTGAGAAAGCTCCAGATATCTCTGAAAGTTGGTGAGTGAAGAGTAGAATCCTAGATGACTGTAGTGCAGAAACAGAGGGGACAGGTTTTGGAGCGATTGTACAAAATATCATTGGTCATGATGAGTAACAAATATACATATAGGTGAAGAGATATGTATAAATTATGTATATGTATAAATTAGCAATTTGCATTGTCTGCCATGTTATTGTGGTACTAAATTATTACCGGTTTTCTCCAGGGTACCTTGTCTACCAGAACTTTGCTCCAGTTTAGTTCTTTTCTTTCCGTTTCAGATTTCACACAAATAAAATGAACAGTAACATCAACTAAAATTACAGTTGCAGAGTAACATATAACATATCACTGAGGGCAGATGTTGGGTAAATCCTTGTCTTGGATTGGCTATTCCTTCTCTGAGCATACAACCATGTGATCACTTGAGAGTTGTTCTTGAAGTTTACTTTTGCACTTTGTTGTAAGTAGATCTAAGCTGCTTGATTAATGTGTCTTATTCATCCCACTCAGCAGAGAACTTCAACCCTAAATTGGTTCTTCTAAGAGTAATTCTTAGAAACTTGAGAAATACAGGCCCGGGCCTTATCTCCCAACATCAGTAGCCAAAATTAATTGATTCTCTTGTGGCTGAATGGGAGCAAATCCCCTCAGCCAGGCCCCAAAATCTGATGGAAAGCCTTCCCTGAAGATTGAAGTCTGTCATAGAACCATATCAATGCCTGTAGTTTTTGGAATCAGCTGTTCAACAATCAGCTGTTTAATAGTCACATATTGAACAGCTGAATGAAATGCCCGGCTGTCCACACACTTTTGGCCATGCAGTATATCTTCGTTATACAAGCCTCCTTTCTGGTGTGGTTACCTCAGCTGGCTTCTCCCCCTCTAGGTATTTGTTTGTTGTCTACAAAATCTCTCACTCCCACTAAAATCTAACACAGCCTCAGCTCCTGCCACGCTGACCTCACTATCACTTTCTTTTTCACTCACGTACACCGACAACAGAAGAGCACACAAACACACAGAGCCACCCACGCAAGTGCAAGCACAACTAGACACGCACACACAGCTTTAATCTCCACTAATTGCTGGCAGTAGGTATTATGAGAGTTTTCAGAAAACAAGCAGGTGCCGAGGAGAGAGAGAGAGCAGAGAGAGGAATAGGGTGAGATAGCCTTAAGATTAAGAAGGAGAGGGGGATGAATGACTGCTTCCATCGAGGCCTGTGTGGAAAGTGTCAAACACGCCTCCTCAGATCATAAAGATGGAGGCAAACTGAATAGAAGCCTTTTATAAACCTAACCGGCTGGGAGATGTCTGAGTCGTGTAGCGTTCAGGATGGAGCCAGAGGAATCCGTCAAGTGTGCGCCGCTCTGTTGTGCGTCACGTTTTTAAAAGCGGAATAAAGGTGAGCTATGCCAGGAAACTGGAAGCAGTAAAGTTTATGGGTTTACTGCTTCACTTGAAGCCTCATGGGGTTTAAAGGGAGGCTCAGTCCTGATGTGTTTGTGAGTTTTTGGGGCTACAGATGTTGATCATATTAGCTTAGAAACCAATTAGCAGCAGTTGACTACCCCTCTTATACAACACAATATTTCAATCAGGAGAGACTGAAAAAAAAAGCTGAAGAGAAACTAAATGAATTTATTTGGATGCATGGAAAGCTGAATCAGATGAAACAGGAGGTGAATAGAATGGGTGGGTGGCATCAATTTGACACTAAAATTACAAAGGAACAGTTTTAACGTTTCACAGCGACAAGATGATTGGTTTACAGAGGTCGTAGCAGAATCTGACTGGTTGAACTGAAAGTGTGAACACCCTCAGTCAGCTGAGTGGGAGAATGAAATGAAAGAAAGGAAGAGGAAGAAAACGTAAATAAATAGAGGAAGCATGAAGGTCTTCCTGACTGAACTTTTGCAAAGCTTCATGTCCATGCCAACATATCAAAGTACTTATTGCCATATCTCTATTATTTTATAACTGAGAAATGGAAACTCTAACCCTAACTAACATTTGAAGCTATAACCCTCCTCTGAAGCAGGTTTTCCATGAGGAGTTTACTTGTTTTTTTCCACACTAGATGGTGTTACCATTAATCAAAGGTAGGTGCCTACTGCCTCAGTCTTTAAGTCATTCATCAAGCAAAAATGCAGAACATTTAACAGTTCCATCTTGTGGGGATTTGCTGCTTTTCTCAATTATATATAAGTGTAAATTGTCAGTTGGACAAAACAAGCATTTTGTAGAGGCTACCACAGAATCGGGAAACTTTGGTTTTTTAATTTTTTGTGTCTTGTGTCATTATTCACCTTGTTGAATGTCATTTAAATGTTTGGTTAGTAAAGTAATTTAAAGAAATACTGATGCTTTTCATATGAAACATTTAAAAGCAAATGATCAGGCTTGCCTTGGTGTGTTACTAATCACCATTATTTTTACTTTCTTAGACAAAAGTTTGGCATGTTGCCAACCTTTTTTTTTTTTTTACCATCACATCATCTTTTCATGTAAGTGTGATAATTCGAGATATCATCTGTTGTCTGTTCAGCTCATGTTTGTTAAACAGCTCAGCTAAACACACCTTTCCTTACTGCTAATGAGGATATCAAGACATTCTGAGTACAAATGAAGTTGCGAGTCATTATTCAAAGTTGAGTTGGAAGTCTTAAAGTCACCAGATTCATGACTCAAGTCCAAGTCATGTGACTCGGGTCCTTACATATGGCAAACACCACTTTACTATTAAATTAAAAACACTGCATTCCACTCACCCTTCTACTGCTTGCAGCTGCAGACTATTCTGCCTGATTCAAACCTTTTTTTTTCTGTTTCCACTTTCCAGTTGCCTCACGAACATTAAAAAAGAAATAAAGCAAAGCTGCCCAAGTGGCACAAACAAAAGCGAAAATTTCAACTATGTTGTTTTCACCAAAAGAATCAAGTGCTCCCTGTGTTGCTGCTCACAATATTACCACTGCCTTCAAATGCCACCAGTATCACAAAAGGGAGTTTTAATAATCTCTCAATCGTGAACGTTGAGCTGCACTGTTTTTATCAGCAAACCTTTGCATAATAAGGTAGGGGTTGGGATTCAGGCATCATTACCAAAGTCCACTCCTTATTATATGTGGTTGAAGTCTTTTAAAGGAGGTAAAGGTGATTTAAATTGGTGTAATGTCTAATTTGAGTTGCTGTTAAATGCTGTTTGTTTGCATACAGATAAAACAGTTCCTATATGGTTGGATGGAGATTGTACACACACAACATGCATCATATGACACATGCATGTACTATGTTTGAATGGAAGCCTCCCACTCCAAAGGCTGCACAAGGGGTGTGACACTAAGCCGATTATTATTATATTATTATATTATTATATTCCCCAAACACAGAAGCCCACCAAAGCCCCGAATCCTTTTTTAACATCACACATTCACACATGAAACTCTTCGGCAGGCTTTGTTACCTGTTTTTGTGCTGCTCAGTTGGTGAACACTGGAGCACACTGGCTCATATAAACTCATTACCGGCCTGCCACTGTTGACACAGCGAGTCAAGTGGCTTGCTGCTGACCCATCTGCTGGTGCTGTGCAGACACAACTCACACCGACACACACATACAATCAGAGGAGCACACCCTTCCCTACAAATACAGACATAGATGAATGAGCAAGCTTGCCAACATGTAGATAACGGAGCGCAAACCTCACACGGGCCTCCCATCTAATACACATCAAGATGAATGAGCTGGAGTACCCTCAGATAATAAAGTGGACACACACACACACACATCATTTTGCTAGTGGAGCATTGTGTTAATGCATGTGTGAACCATGTATTGGTTTACATATACTGTGATGAAACATTCAGCTGAGCATATGGTGTGTGGAAAGAAAGACACAGAGAGAATTAACCAAGCTTATCTAGTGACCCAGTGAATGTGAATGCAACACCCCTGCCTGTGATCTGTCCTGACAGTGTGTGAGATCAGGTGACTGGATAGGGAATAAAAGCTTCTCATTGTCACAAGACAAACAGGCTTGTCATTGTTTGGAAATACTGACAAACTGTCCAAGCCTGATCTCACCTGTGTGCATGCAACACAGAGTGAGAACCTATAGGTCTAATCTGCTGTTTACGCGCCACAGATCGCAGTAATTAATGAGCATGTTTATACTCTCAGTTAATTGCTGAACTTGCTCATTAGCAAGTCTCCTCTTGATCTCATCTGCAAAAAAAATCAACATCACAACAGCTGTATCGTCATGCATATTCTGCCCTGATTTATTGCAGCGACAGTGGCTGCTGCTGGGATCCACTGTTAGGATAATGACAGTGCATCGTGACTTGGCAGCAACGTGTCACTGGAACAGTGAGCGGAGCCAGTTTCAGGATGGAGAAGCGCTCGGTCTCTGCTGCCATCTGCTGCTCAGAAACAGTAACTGGCCTTCAAAATTGAGCATCTGGAGTCATCACATCAGATTATGTGCCTGGCAAGTTTCTTTTTAGACGTACAGTAGTTTTGGAAATTCAAGTCTTACTCAAATTTTTAACTATTTTTTTCTATCCGACTTAAATTTTTTTGTCCGTTGTCAACTAACACTTTGAGAACATTTTGTCTCTCCTTTTTAGGCCCTTCAATCCCAATTGCTGTTTAAAATGTTTCCAATTTAAAGGGCTGCTCCACCGATTTGGCAGTGTGCTTCCATAAAGTTGAGGGAATCACAAGAGACAGACTTTAAAAAGGAATGATTAACGTTGAAGCAACAGAGGCTGAAATGTCCTGGCTTTTAGTCAACACCCTGGATACTACTTTTACCCATAATGCAACCTTTTTGTTTAACCCTTCCTGTCTGGGAAACCATTTCCACATATTTCAATTTCCACACCTTCACTTTGTAATGTGGACTTTCTGTTATAAATTTGTAGTCACCAAGCCCAAGCTAAGATAACCCACCCAATCACCATGACATCATCAGGGTTTTTGTTTTACTCTTGAGAAAGCTTCTCCAGAGCCACAGGAGACATACTGCTACAAAAAAAAAATGTTTTGAGGCTAATTATTAATCTTCATGACAAGTACACTGACCTTTATGTGTAAAACTGATGAAATTCCCCTTTAGGAAATGTATGACTCTCATATTATAGCATTGAGCATTTAGATACACATGCAGAACGTGGAACATGCCCATAAATGCATCACAAAAATAACTTTCAATCATCCAATTCCTTGTGTAAAGTCAATTTTATTTATTCTGATTCATAGAAGCATTTTTTAGAAAATATACTCATTTTCAGGCCTGCAAAATCAGATTAAACCTGCAAGTGATCCACTGACTGATTTAAATACTCTTGAAGAGATGGGAGTGCTAAGTGCATGGTAACACATTTCTCAATCGTCAACATCAGCATACAGTAAAAGCATACTTACAAACACAGTTATCAAATGATATATTATCACAAATAAAAACATGATTGTTAACTGGTAGAGTTACCACAATGGTTAGTGCAGATTTATATTCAGTATTTACATCTCCATTAGAATAAATACAGTACAAACTCACTTCTAGTTGTCACAGATTGTCAGTAAAAGACAGGGAGGGGATGAGAAGACAGGATAGCTTCAAAGGATTTTGCACAAATGCATAAAACAACAGTTCATGAGACTACTGGAGAGATGTTGAACTACTGTGTGTGTTTGTGTGAAAAGTACTTTATGTACTGCAGGTCAGAACTCCCCTTATGCCTGAGAAAAAACACAGCAAATCCGACCAGTTAAAAACAGAGAGCATACAGTACATGCATTTTCAGCAACATATGTTTACATGGATTAAAAGAAAAAGAACAGCTGCTGTTGGATCCACACAGTTTTAAAAGCTTGTCTCTCTCCAGTCCTCAATGTTCCAGTCTTTTCTTCCCAGCAGATTTCTCCTGGTTTGCTGGTGATGTCATAACGCATCTCTGTTACCAAGGTGAGGACTTTCATAACCTAAATAAGCAAATACAGTGTCAGGACCTGACTTTAAAGCAGCACTAATCAAAATTTTTTACATCACTAATGGGGTTCGAATGACTATGTGTGATGTGAAAGGGGTCGCTTGTAATGACAAACCCACAGACAATTATGTCCACCTCAGTTCTAAGGAGCGTTTTAGCATATTTTAGCTAATTGTTTTGGTTTCACAGCTTATAAGCTCGGCTTTCGTCACACCCGTTTACAGCATCAGCAACATTTTCCATGGAAAAAGCTCTGAAAACCCACTGTATGCTACTAAACAACAGACAAAGTTAGCGGCTAGCTGTTGAACATAGTCAAGTCTATTTTGGATCATTGTTTTGGCTTTCTGGCCAGCAAATTAGCGCTCATCCTAACTTGTTTTCAATTGCAGCAGGAGGGTGTTTTTAGCCAAAAGCCGCTGATAAACCCACTGTACACTACCTGCCCAGCACAAATGGCAGACAGACAAAGTTAGCAACTAGCTTGTGAAAATAGTGTAGCATTTAGCGGATAATGAGCCAGATATTTTTGTCACACAATGGGGTAAAAGAAGAAGAAGCAAAAAGAAGAGTGAATATCAGGTGTAACAAAACTCTAAATGGACGCTAATGTTGCTCCATATCTGTTGGATGTGTAAACTATTTGCTAATGTGTTCACTATATCAACTTCATAAGGAGATAATACACTCACCAAGCACTTTATCAGGAACACCTGTGCAATCTAAAGCAATCTCATACAACATCTCTGCCTTAAATTTTACTTTTGCAAAGCTTATACATTGTTTTTTGTTGACATTGTCATAAAGTCTAATATTTTGCCACCCTTAATGTATGATAATGGGGTGGACAAAATATTAGGAACACTTCAATAAAATTCACTCCAGTACACCACCACCCACTACGACCTCAATAAAGTAGAATTATCACCTTTCGGACAATGTCAACAAAAACTGAAAATTTAGAAACTTCGTAAAAGTAGAATTTATTGCAGGCATGTTGTATTGAATTGCATCAGATTGCACAGGTATTCCTAATAAATTGCTAGGTGAGTGTATATAATGTTGTGTTTTCAGCATGTTCTGCTGCCCCACTAGAGGACAAAATAATGAACTGATCCAGCTTCAAGTTTGCCAAACTTTGAATTAGGAGCAAATATAATTCACCACAAACAGAGTCAACAAGGACTCTAACACAGTCCTTTCACTCTTGATATTCACATTTTCAGTGTCTACAGGAAACATAAATGTGACAATGCGAGGTGAATTCTCTGCTTGATGTTCCAGCCTACTTAAAATGTAACCAGACAGGACACAGAGGACCACTTAGGTTTCACACATTCTATAATACTGGCTTTTATGGCACCATTTGTGACATATTCTCAGAGTGATGGTAATTGAGTCCCCCGCAGCAGGTTTTTGATATATAGTTCCATATTACAGAGGTAATTGGCAGTGGTTTTGCCATGTCATTAGTGCCCCTTGAATTCCATGGCCTCAGGGTTTTCATCTTTAATGCCAAGCAGCTCAGCATAGAAAGTGATGATGAATCAGCCAAACCTGGCTGCCAATTATCTCAATAATGGAACATGGTATCAAATAGGAATCAGCTCCAATTAAAATAAGAGTGATAAAAGATCTTTATTTCAGAAATAGTGAAGTTCTCATCTAATAGCACACTTATCCAGGCAGTGTCAGATCCGGCTGCCAGCTGCAATGAGACATATCTGGATAACTGCCAAATTATGTCTTTAAATTATAATTGATGATTTCTTTCACCGGTCAGCCATTTACTGAATACCAGAACAAGCATGCATTCAATATATAAGGTATGACTCATCCATGTGCAGGGCTATGAAAAAGTTTACATATACTTGAGTTTTTGCAAAAGTTAAGTTGTACAAACAACTTTTTTGGATTTAATCAACTTCATAAACATTAACTGAATTTCTTTCTTTTAGTAGAATTAAAAATAATGTGCAAAAACTCAAACTTTTTCTGTCACATAGCTGTCATACCACACACATTTGCAGGAAGGGAAACAGATACATACACCTGGTCCCAGCAGGGCAGTCCAGAGATCTGTTTCTGTACTGGGGGAAACAGGGCTTTTTCACAGGGAATCTGCGATCTGAAGACCTCTCCAGATCGTAGGGGCTGTCCCGTTCCATGCCTGAAATGGCATGAGACATACACACACACACACACACAGAGTGGGGTGCGGGAACTCAGAAGGGGTTGCAGGATAAGGCAGTAACACAATACACCGCCAGCAAGCACTACAGGCTTGGGAGCACATCAAATAAGAGACTCGCGCTGCTTTTATTTGATAAAAAAATAACAAAGACTTTGAGCCATTGTTATAAATTATGAACAAAAACAGCAAGAGGCAATCACAGCCTAAACCCATGTGTATAACTGAACAGCATGCATATCGTGTATATCGTATAATGTGTGTACATCAGCAGGGGTGCAGCAGACACACAGTACCTATGTCAAATGAGTTGGACTTCTTGGTGTGACGCGATGTTGCTGGAAATCCATTACGGCCTCCTTCCTCATCTGATTGGTGGAACAGGTATCATCATTATTATCATCATCATCATCTAATTCTGTGATGTTATGTCCTTGTTGACATTATCAATAATGGACAATACAGATGAACTTGGCGGTTAGCATGAACAGGATTGGCAACTATGGTAAAGAGTGCAATGTCTCTTATTTGAAAAAGACATCAAAGCATCACCCCATACTGTTTAAGTGACAGGTGATTTTTGGGGTGGAAGAGCAGTGCACCACCCCTTAGCATCAAACATGTCCTATATTTTTACTAACCTACCACATCACAATTTCCTACTACTATTACTGTCCCTTGCTGGACATTGTTACAGTACCTTGACTGACAGCAAGATCTGGGGGAGATGCTGCTGGGCTTTTCCTCTCTGTGGTCCCCTCTTCATGAATGATGGACTCAGTAGCAGGCATGCCCCTCTGGTCATTGGCCGCTTCCTCACCTGGACTGACGGGTGAGGTTTCGGGAGAGGTCTTGGCCTTTTCCGGAGAGATCGTGTCTTTTGAGAGGTCAAGACTGGGCTGAGGGTGGGACATGGTGTTTGGTTATGTGATGTATTAGAGACTGCAGGCTTCAAGTAAAAGCTAAAAAAGTGTTTCTTCTCCTACCTTCTTCTATTACACACACCTTATTTGGAATAAGAGGACGCTGTCCCTCTGGCCCTCGTGTTCTCTGCTTCTCTTCACGCTTTCTTTCACTCTGGTCTTCTTCTACTTCCAGCCTTCCTGCCTCTTCTGGAAAAACAAACACAGTCCTTACATTGAACCACCAATGCTTTGTCTGAAATTTGAAAAAAAGAAGTAAAAGTGATTAAACAGAAATGCTGGCAAGTAGCAGGAGCACACATTTCATGTGCATGCTGTAACTGGAAATGTAAGCCTTGGTTTCGACTAGGGATGAAATCTTTCACAAACATATACTACAACAATAAAACATTGAAATATAAAGTAAACTAATACAACACCTACAAGTATGGACTGGGTTGCTGTAACAGTTTCTGTGTTAAGTGTGTGCTACAACCTCGAGAGAGACAACAAGATATGTGCATGTAGGCAGTTGGCCACCTGTTTATCTGCATATATGCATGTACATGTGTTTATATGCTGATGGGCTGTCAGTAAAATCAGTGCGACAACCCATCTCCAGTTAATGAAGAACAAACAGCAGCAGCTACTATTAACCCTTTTTTGACATCCACATATTGCAGCACGGTTTTCAATCAGGGGAGAAAAGTGAACATTCCTGTACCATTTTAAATGATTTTATGGCACAGCTGATCCTGGCCTCTAGCTGTTGTACTGATCTCTTAATTCCCTTTGAACCAACTTGCTGTCTAGAGTTTTGAAGGTGAGGAGCTTTCGCTTGTTACAAAGTTTAGACTGGAAACTAACGGCAGCCCTTTAACAATGGTCCTTTATCTGTAAAGGCCTCTATAGTAGCCAGACAAATCACTGTCCACTCTTATACTGTAGCTCTCATTAAACAGACCTGCCTTTAATAAATGTTCTTTGAACAGTCTTCATCTAATGTTTCTAATTTTAGTTCTGTAACTGTTTCATATGACTTCTTATGAGTTTCCTTCCCCAGTGTGCTCTAATAGTTAACAGTGATGTATCAGTGTTGGCCATATTATGGCTCAATTAATGGCCACAAAATTATCAACAACTGTACCACATGCTGCAAACTATGTAATCAGACGAGACAGACAACCTGCTCTCTACATCATTTGTTTACAGCAATCATATCATGGTATAACAGTTAATTAGACAATGATACACAGAACCTTAATACAACAGTTGCAGTACCTAAACTCTCCTGCAGGTGTCTCTGCCTCATGACAGACAGACTGGGCTTGGTGCTCTGTGGCGGCGGCTCTGGCCTAGGACCAGAGGGGGCCACGATTCCACTCTGTCTGTCCTCCTCCAGCTCAGTCCGTGCGTCCGCCAGGGGTACAATCCTCTCCTGCCTGCCTGTCTCCATCTGTCTGTCCGTCTGTTGTTTGGAGGACACCACGTGGCCGTTACTCCGAGTATCTGTGGGGGCATCCGAGATGGTGGTCGACCTGTCAGCATCTTGGTCTGTCACTTTGAAATCACAGGTGCTGCTGGCATCCGAGTCCTCAATCTCAGCCCCGATGCAGCTGTACACCATACTGACCAGGTCTGTGGACTGGACAGGGAAAAGATACATGAGTCCTCAAACTGTAAAGAAGTAAAATATTCAATTTCACATACGTTTATATGATATGAGATATGAGAGGTCTATTAAATCATTTAACTGTCTAGTCTGGTGGTAAGAGTGAAGCCTACAATTAAAATGTATAATTCTAGTGAATTCAATTAAACCAAAATTAAATGAGCCCTCATTTTGCTGGGGATGTCCTTAAATCCCCTTAAGGATCAGCAACGGTCCATGGACTCTACTTTGTGAACCAAAGGGATTTGGATGACTCCAGCTCTCTCTCTCTCTCTCTGTGTGTGTGTGTGTGTGTGTGTACATGTCTGGTTAGGCAGAAATTTAAAATAGGCCATATAGTCCTCCACACCTCAGACAAGCTAGACAAATCCAACATAGAAAAAGTCTGGGAATAACAGGTGGTGGGCACAGCATGCAACTATACACTGTGTTATGTCATGTGTAAGCTTGCAATTTGGATCCCTATTTATGAGTTTGATTGGAAGCAGAAAAAAGACATTGCAGTAATTCTAATAGTGGGTCCCTGTCTAGTTTGTAGTGGGGAAGTGTCTTTATGCTTTCAAAGGTCAAAGGTCATAGTTCACAATAGACCAGCAGCCCTGGAGCTGGTAGGGATTCAGTGTCAGTAGCTGCGTGCCGTCATAACAGTAACAAGTTTGGGTTTTTCCATTTGAAGAGTGGTCTCGATATACTCGCTGAGACTGTACCTGTCGTTGGATGAGGCAGGGGGGGCTGGCATTCCTAATCCCGTGCACAGGTACGCCCTGTGTGGGCCTGGGAGAAGGCATGGTCCCGTTTGCTCCAGGAACAGTGCTCTCTGCCCTTCCGGCGTCCCTAGGGTGCTGAATCATTGAGTAGATGTTCTCTGAGGCGCCGCTGGAATGGTGAGACAGATGAACATGAAAATTTTGATGTGCGAGTTAATATTTAAGTAAATTTATGGGGGGTTGAAGCTTCACCTGAGAGGCCAGAGAACATGTGAGTAAGTGTTGGGTGATTTAACTTGCCTGCATATTGACTTGCCTTGCTGTATTAATATACTACCAGTGTTGGGCAGTAAGGCATTACTTGTAATGCGTTACAGTATTATTATGTGTTTGAAATTCAGTAATTATGTTACAGTTACTAATCCCAGTAACGCTCCGTTACTTTTACATTTAGGGGTCAGTGAGCTCACTGTCTTACTGGGATTAATGGAGGTCTGATATCAGTGTGGTCTCTGTGATCAGCTGACAGACGCTCCGGAGGAGGAGAAATGTGACTCGCGGTGATTCCAAAGTTGTGTTGTAGCTTAGCTGGCTTGCTAACATTAGCCACAGGTACGCCTACATTCAGGAGTCACCTGATGCTGCTTTAGTTCAGAGTTGGAGAGTGTGTGAATCGTGCAGCTGAGGCCGGGACTTCTTGTGTTTCCTGCCTGCTTGTTAAACCACAAACGCTTCATTTTTCTGTTTCGACATGTTAAATACAAAAGATGCAGTGTGTGTGTGGAGGATTTTGAGCTGTTTAAATTTAAAGGCAACTTTGATGGAGCGGAAGGCTGAGTAATGAAAATGAAGTAATTACAATTTTCAAGTAACTTGCCCAACACTGCATACTACACATTAATATTCCTTATTTTTTATTAATTTACAATATATAAATATAGCAATATAGTGGTGCATCTTTGGCCCAGATGCTGTTCTACTTCCTACTCACTCTGCGCTGTCTTAACAAGACAAAAGAAATCTCTTTGATTGCTTAGCAACTATCTTCATGTAAAACACTACAAAACATGGTAAACTGTTTTTTAAAAAGCCATTTCTATCTATAGCCTTCCTTAAGATGAGTCATCTGTTCTTTTATTCTTCTGTCAGACTGCTGTGGGCTGCTGTAAATCTTGGCCTCTGATTTAACAGTGTAACTTCTTCTCCTTGTTAACCAGCAGAGGCGATTGCGTCACCTGTTTTTAGCCTTACCACAATTTCTTTAAGTGCAATTTGTAAGCACCTGTCAGCTGAAGTGCATAGCTGAGTGGTTTTTTCTCCATTTTGTGCAACTGTGAAACTCCTTTTAACAGTGAAGTTTGCAAAGAGTTTCCACTGAGTGCTATTCTCTCCCTCAGTTATTAATCTGTGTAATTCATTTTTTAAAATAAATTTGCCACCTTGTACTTTTTTCCTCTTTGCAATACTTTTGTCTGCTTTTTGACTATGGTGCCATTATGTAACAGCAGCTTAAATATATGCACTGCAATAAATTCAAAGCAAAGGAAAACAGTTAGAGACGGCGAAATATTTTCTTCCATTAAAATATTTATGAAGCTATGATGTGACGTTAATGCCCAGTGCTGGATTAATTTAACAGCCTTCTCATTCTCAAGGTTGGTGCACTTAAATGCTACTTTCATTCCCTCCTTCTACTCAGCCCCTGTGCTGCATACTTACTCGGAGTCCTGATTAGAGATGGTGGAGTTGCGGTTCTTGCGGAACCCGGAGAAAATGGACAATACGCTGCGTCTTTTCTTCCTCCTCAGTGACTGGGCCTGATGGAGGGATGACAGCTGACTGAAGGGGAGAGGAAGAGGAGGACAGATAGGAGGAGAGATTATTGGTTAAGACAAAAGAGTCAAATGATGGACGGGAAGAGATAAATACACTAGGATGAGTGTATTGTGAGTGTTTGATTTTTTTGTGGTCAAAGTTGTACTGTTAATGCAATTAGCCTGTCGATGATCATTGGCTTCCTGATCCCAGTGTCAACAGCTGACTTCATTACATGTGTTACTAATGCTAATGAACCATTTGACAATAACAAGCTATCGATTTTTTTCTCTGCGTGGGCTTGTACAGATGGTTTGATATATTTGACAGAAGGCATTTTTGCTGCCTCGATGACTCTTTTTCATGCACTGCTGGTGGGCATTAATCACACATTGGTATGTGGCCTTACAACTGTTTGGGAACTACTATTTTCATATGGTTTGAGAGGCCATAGTGCTGTCTAGCTTCAAGGTGCAAATTTCTGAGACATGTAAAATGACCATAATAAAAGATTTTTAAGCTATGGTGTACCCAAGTTGCTGAAGTTGCTAACAAATGGGTCACAATGTATCAAAATCATCAGCACACAACCTTAAAGCCTTAACCTAAACTGTACTGCTCATTAAGTGTAAGCTAGTGCAGCAGTAGCCTGATGCTGAAGGAGCTTTGGTTGTCTATAATGGAACAAAACCTATGTTGTTGTTTTTTTCACACAATTACCTTTTTACTAATAACAATTATAGTTATGCTGTAAAATGTGTAGGTTTCAGTCAGAGTGTCAAAGTGCTGCTTTAAACCTGCATTAGTAGTTCAATATGTACTCTCCTTTCAGCTCTGTTTTTGGTGTCCACCAACTCCTGAGGGAGATATATGGCTTTTTGGCTCCACTATGTTCACTAGCTAACTAAAAGGTAGCGTACAGCAGGTTTTTACAGCCTTTTCAGGGGAAAAAAGGTGCTTGCTGCTGCCAAAATGACGCTGATGAGAGCTGTCAGCCAAAACAGTAAAGTAGCGAGCCATAAAACCAAAACAGTGAGCTGAAACACACTAAAACGCTCCGTGGAGCTGAGGGGAACTGCAGAGTCAGGTGGCTATTATCTATGGCTTCATCACTACAAACGACATCTTTCACACACACACACACACACACACAAGTAGTCATGTGATCCACTGTTAATTCAGAAATATTGATTATAGCCACTATAAAGTGACCCAAATGATTAAATCATCACTGGAGCAAACTATTAAATACACTGCTTTACTGGAATTTAATTGATTGTGTTTGTGGTGTACTTTCACATCATATGCCACTGACAACAATGTAGTCGGGTTAAATTAGTCATTTTAATAAAAAATAATAATTATACATTGAAAATTGTCTGATCACACAATTACAGATTCAATAATTGGAAAAGGAAAATTGACTTCACCTCCCTGATTTGCTGTAGCATATTCTTCTGTAGCTACTTGCAGCATGTCTCAAAATATCTCAAGTCTATGTGAAGCTCATGTTGTTTCTACAATATGTAATTGTTTTTGGCCACAGGTCTAATATAAAGGTATATGCAACAGTCAGTAGAGTCTGAGAGAAACAATTCTGCTTGACCACAGTTTAAAGAAAAATTAGCAGGAAAACAGGAGGCTAGACTCTATATCCTGGAGTATGTTCTAGTTATTGAATAAATAGAGCCACAAATGTGGCCTATATTCAGTGCAAATTGAACCTCTCCACTACATTATGGACAAGTCTCTGTGCCCGAGTGCTTCAGGAGAATGCTGTTCATTCATTATTGATGATATTATACTGTATGTAATGAGTAGAAAGGCATTATAGAGGAGGGGATTTAATAGATATGTTATTAATGCATGTAGTATGAATTGCAAGTCACATACAGGAGGAATACTTGTCTTATGAAGGCTAAGTGTGTACTCATGAATTAGATATTTTTGGTGCAGCAGGTTGATAAGTGTTTATTTTCTGTCCAGAGCAGACTTATCCAACAGTAACACTGTACATCTCAACCTGTGAAAATGATTTGATTCACATTTTCATATGCAGTCAACAACCTGATGCATCTAGATACATGTTAAGCAGCCAAAAGATTGGTGTAATTCAATTTTATCTGGATGAACTGTAACACGAATTATACTCTCCAATTCGATACAATTTGATGGAAGAGAGATAACATTTCCATTTTAATTATACCGAGCGCATCACATTCAGCAGTGTTCTCTTGAAATTATGAATTCAATCTCTCATAATTATGACTCAATATCTTCTAATTAGAACTGAAAATGTTGTAATTATGAGGAAACATTTTCAGAATTAAAAAATCTTTGTCATAATTATGACAAAACTATCACATAATTATGATTAAAAAGAGAAGAAAGAGAAGAAGCCATTATTTCATGCTTTGAGGCTTTGGTAGACACTGATGTGCATAAATGGCATTATCATTCATGTGTCAACACTGCTCAGGTTAATTAGTTCATTGTTAAGGTGAAGAGCCCATTATAATCTACTTAAACCTGCAGTGGGCAGTGCAACGGGCAGCATATTATCAGCTTTTAATTTGGTATGATGAACTCGTATCAAACAGTTGCCTATTTACACAACCGGCAGATACTGAACAACATAGCCACTATGTTCACCAGCTAATCGCTAACTTTATATTTCTGCTGTTAAAGGTACCATGTGGAGTTTTCTTGTAATGTAAACAATCAAAAGGTTCTGCTTGCATTCAGTGTTACTCACCAAAACGCATCGTCTGTATCTTTGAGGCATAAACATTTTGAATCCATGTCCTTCCCCGTAAAAACATTAGCAAGGCCCCATTTTCTTAAAAATGTAAAACCTGCATTGTTTACATCCACCTGTGTGCATGTGTGCGTGTGTTCTTGTGTGTGCGCCATAACAAAGAAAACAGGGACCCAAACATGAAAACATTGCTCTATAGCACTAATAGTGGTCAAAAACTACACAGGGTTCCTTTATTGCAGTGCAGGTAGCGTGCAGTTTTTTCACTCAAACCAGCTGTCTGCTGCAGTTGGAAACATCACTATTGAGAGCGCTTGAGTGTGAACCAAAACAGTAAAGTTGTGGGCTGTAAAACCAAAACAATGAGCTGAAAGGTGCTGAAAGGAGCTAAAAAGTTCAGTAGTACTGACACAATGTCTACACAGGCTGCGTAGCAAAAGCAGCACGTTAGGCAGAGTCGCAGCAGCTTCAGTCTTCTGCTCGCTGTAGCAATCACTATAGCTACTTGTGTAAAATGTCTTCCTAATAATCTTTGGGAGATAATTATCTCATACTAATGAGAACTGTCTTACATAATTACAAGATTAAGTTCTTGTGGGTCTCGTAGGATACACCCCTATTAGATGTTTAAGAATGAAATATCAGGTTACCAGATTTAAAGCGTAAGTCCCTTAATTGTTTTATTTTCACTCTTATGTGTGTGTTGTCTTCAGGGGCCTCTGTAGCAATCAGATATCTACAGCATTTTAATAATTGCACAAAAAGAAAACGGATTCTGTGAGCTACCTGTCAGGGAGAACTCTCTTGCTGTAGAAATCAGGCAGTCCATCCTCCAGCATGTTGACTCCTCCATTCTCTGAGCAATGCTACACACACACACACACACACACACACACACAACAGGAAACGGATACAATAACAAAACAACAATGATCAATCCGCCATGTCGACACAAAGCTGAAAGGCTGACAAAAGGTATTATCATTTCAAATGGCTGGCTGGCAAAACCAAATCCACTGCCAACAGAAGTCTACTTGTAAAACAACTCCTCATCATACTGCTCTAACTGAGTTTGTACCGATATAGAAAAAGCTTTTACAAAGTCTGAAAACAAAGAAGCTGCTAGGTTAGAAGCTGCCCCGCGGCCCCTGGGAGGTGGCTGTGCATGATTAACATTTGAGTCACAGAGACACATGCGACAGCTTCCTACTTTAAAAAGGAACTTATTTTTGGAAAGTGCCACTGGCATGGAAAACAAGATGAATAACAAAAGTTCACACAAAGCAGTCAGGAGATTAAAGAAGACCTTCAGAACTATATATATATATATATATATCACTTTCTCACCTCTATACCCTTCTGAGATTTTTTGTGGAAACACACTGACTGAACTTCATGTTGTATGAGATCAAAAATGGAGCAGTTAAACATACACAGTGGTGCCACAAACACAATAACTTTACTCCTCGGTTCCAGGAAAAGGGTCCAGATACCATTTGAAAGTGCTCGCCGTCTTAGAATCAGCTCAGCGTCAAATCTCATACATTAACTCGGAGGAAAGCTGATCCCTGCCCACTGAAGCCCAGAACAAGGTCAAAGGTCACTGCCGTGTCGTTTGCCATCTACTCACAGATTCTGGAGGAAGGTGCCCTGCTCTGTGTCTCCGCGGAGGGCGTGGCCTGACATGCGTCACGTGGCGTAAGGGGGAGCCGTTGGTGGGAAGGGTGGACAGACACTCCCATGATGCAGAGTGGGAAAGAGGGGCAGAGTGTGGTGGAGCGGAGGGGGTGGGAGAGGAACAGGGGTCGTCACCCAGACCTACAACGAGATGGGAAAGGATTGTGACAAAATGAAGATTTCCATGTCATATCACATTTTGAGTTATGCATGCTAACCTGTTTTAAAGTAAGTCTTATTTGATTACAAAGAATATACATTGCATATATTAATTAATCACTTTTATAAATCAAATTGGGAACCTACATTTGAAAAATAATAATAATAAAAAGAACAAATGCATGTACTGAGAGGATTGTAAATATGTTGTGCTATATGAGCACTTGGGAGCTCCCAGCTGTGAATCAAAGGAGAAAACTCACTCAGTCTGGTGGAGACGGGACGAATTCTTCTGGTTCTGGAGCTCCGCTTCTTAATAGCCATGGTGTCCTTTTGTCAAAGGAGTTAATTGTATGATGAGTGTACAGTGATTTTACATAGTATGTCTGAACACAAGCACTATGATTAAAGATGTGTTATGTTAGTATTTCAGCGTCAGTGAATCATTATCACCAGAAAGTTTGACCCATTAGTATAGTTTCTGTTAATAATCAACAGTGATTAAATGATGTGAATTTGGACCGATTTAACTGCTAATCTGTTGGATTGTTATACACCAAAAACTGGGACTGTTCTTCCTGAAAAAGTGGAGTAAAGGTTTCAGGCAGTGTTCTGGCACATGCAAAAAAAACATAAAAGGCTGAATGGCTTTCAAAATATGCATCCACTTCAGGACAGGAAAGGACAAAAAGCTACTAAAAAACTGCAGGGATTATGGGAAATGTGGTCCTGTCAGTCATAGAGCTGGTGTGGAGCAGAGGATGGCAATCTTTTTGACCATGGTCTATTTTTACAGCAGTTACAGTAAACCAAGGTGTCCATTTGCACACAATGATAATATATGATTGTAGGGATGCAATGATTGGTAGTTTTCCTTTTCGATTTATGTATTGATCTTTGTTTTGATTAATTGATTCTGTGTATAAATCTATAAAATGTCAAACAAAATAGTGAAAAATGCCCATCTCAAGTTCCTAGAGCCCAAGATGACTTCAAATATTTGCTTTGTCCCTCTAACAGCACAGAATCCAATGGTATTCAATTGATTGGATTTGCTACAGAGGAAAAGCAGCAAATTCTCTGATTTCAGAAGCTGGAACTTTTGCTTGAGAAATGACTCAAGTTATCAGTTCATTATAAAATTTGTTTTCATTCATTTTGTATGAACCAATTAATTGATTTATTAAGTATTGTATACTACACCTGTGCTAAATAATTATACACATGTGTATCTTTGGAATGAAAAACTCACTACTCACTTCCAAAGCATACACATACATGTATTATTATCAGCACTATGAGCATTATCAGACACTTACTATTCCCAGATTGATGCCCAGGTCTTCATCAGGGAATTCCAGAGACTCGACTATTCTGGACTGTCTGATCGTGCGTCTGCCCGTCCCAACGTCATCCCAGCGCTTCGCCTGAGACACCTGCCGCAGCTGATGCAACACACACACACACACACACACATACACACACGCATCAAACACATGCACGAGCATATACGCGCATTCACACACAGTGACGACACCTGAAACAACATCCTTCAACACAGTCTCAGAGGAGAAGAGTGTCTGCCTTTGTAAACAAGAAGCTCACAAACAAAGCAAAGGGTACTTTGCCGTTGTTTGCATGAACAGTATGAATAAAACACAAGTTCTTGATTATCAAAAGCAGAGTGAGGCATGATAGAGGACGAACTTGCGCTGCTGCAAAACAGAGGAAAATGAGATGGAGCTGTGGAGGCAGTGAATGGAATGCAAAACAGAGCAGGGCAGGTGCTGTTATTGCCAGAAATCTATTTCTGCCTCCTTTCCACTGGCTTCATTTTAAACAATTTGATTATATGGAGAAGAGGACCTGCAGAGTCTAATCACATCCTTAACAGACTCGAATCTTGCTGTTATGTTGTCTCTCAGCACAATATTCTACAAAAGCCTGTTCTATACTTAAACCTTCATCCTGATATGGTAATGACAAAAAGAACAGTGCCTCTTCACATAATTACACACACCAGAAATTCAAGATGCACAACCCTTTTTGACACCCAGAGAGATTTGTATCAAAAACTTTCAAGACATTAGATTTTAAAGAGAGAGTCCTCCAACATGTTAGAAGAAGATTCTCATAAATGATGTAGAATATTGAGTTGCTGCACTTGATCCCAGTGGCACCACTACTCTACTGATTTTTAACTCACTTAACTGAACCTTAAAGTAAATGTTAGAATTTTGTTGAGTGTTATTGAGATTGAAGTGCAATCTCAAGCCACTTCTGGGCTGACTGGAAATCACTGCTCTACACCGATGTGACTGGAAGCATGGATATCTTTATTTTGCAACATTTTATCAATATTATGTGTAACCTGAGATCAACTGTTGTTTGTACATTGATATCTATTTCGACTGGAGGACTACGTGCTTTGAAAATTCAATTTTTGAGTGTTCAGGTAACTTCAGGGCTCATCTTGCTATAGCAAAATACATAAAGATGTTTTTTTTGAAGCTGCAGTGGATAGAAGTAATAAAATGAATAGCTTTTTCTTGGTAGGCTGATTCAGAAAACCTGGTAGCTCATTTCCTCTGGTTCTTTTAAAAGAAAAATTTATCTTAAAGTGTAATATGTGGAAATGAATCCAACCAATGAGAAGTCTAAGACAGAGGGCATGGCTGCATCCAGTCGGTCACTTCTAACCTACTTTTGTGGGGAGGAGCTTGGATCAATTAAAGAGTGTCATTATTTGAGTTGGATTGAATTTCCACAGATTTAAACTTTGTCCTCCAGAAATTTCTTTTTGTCAACCTAAAGGCCCTGAAAACCTATTTTATCAATCGGCTTGAGTTGAATAAACACACAATGTTTTGCCACAGTTGGAACAAAAACACCAAAACAATAATACAACAATTTAAAGCTGAAGTCTGTAATGTTTAGTGATGAATATATTGTTATAATCGATCTTTATAGTGGAGTGTGGTGAAGAAATGTATGCACACCCCATTACACCCATATGCCAATGCCACATAATTTCATCATCCATAAGTAATACAGTATATTTGTGGTCAGTCTGTTGATTAATAACATTTCACAACACCACACTTGATGTTTCATCATCTTCACTGGAGAGTTCTGCTCTAAACTGGAAAAAAAAAAAATTTTCTACAGTTCTACAAAGAAGTCATGCAGTAAAGGGATATTACCAGTACCAGCGTTTTATGAGTGGTGTAGAGCTCTTGTAGAATCTGATCCACGATGGAGTTGGTTAGATAGGAGACAACAGACAACTTCACCTCCCTGACAGGAGGAGAAAGGGGGGAAAACAAAGGAGGGAATAACAAATAATGAGTCAGTATCTTAGCTGAGGTTCTTTTGCCTGACTTGACCCTTTTTACCAGCTCTCTTTCTTACTCCAGGGCTCTGTTGATATCCTCAGCTGCTCTCTCCATCAGGGCGTTGCGGATGGCCGAGCGAGGGATCGAAACTTGTTCGGAGATGGACGAGAGGGGCGGGCTGAGTCTCTCGGCGGCTGAGCTGGACATGGGGCACAACTCGCGGCACAGAGACACCATGGAGTCCACCACCACCTGGACACCGAGACATGCATCACTACACAACAGATCACACCTTACATACATTCTCAATATATTCACATTTATGTTTCCAGTGTGAATCCATTTATGTTTAATTATTCATTCTCTGCGTTTTCATCTGCTTGCTTAAATTTTCATCAACCACCTTCACTTTGACTTGTTGGCATCTTTTATTTATCTGCAACGCTGCAGTAACAATTGATATGATCTGTTCATAACTTCATTCAGATCTTTGTTGATCAGATGTTTTACAATTTCATTGATCTTTACCTATGTGAATTAGAAGTGTAGCCTTGTGCATACCAACAACATTGAAAACCACAAACTGATATGTAAATTAAAAAGTAAGTTTAAATTCAATAGAGGATATCGCATATTCCTCCTCAGGGTGTGCGGATTTTTTTCATCATTTGACTGCGTTGTGCTTCTGAATCCCAATGGGAACCAAACGGAACTAAAAAAATGTTAAACTGCTCTTTCCTTCTGAATTTAAATGCTACATTTCTTTTGAAGTCAGCATACCTGCGCCACACACACAGCCGCACGCTATTAATGGGCAATTTAAATGCAACTAGTCCAGAGCTCCACCACTGTTTAAAATATGGATGCATCAGGGAATGGCTGTTTGTGGCGATTCCAACTTGGCCTACCTGCAGTTCTTTGTCGGCAGCCTTCGCCAGTTCCCCGGCCAGAGTGTCTAGTCGCTGTTTGACGGGGCCGTCCACTGACAACACGTGGGCCAGCTCACACAGGGACGGATACAGCTAATACACACACAAACAGCAGGACAGGGGAGAAAGGAGGTTAAGTATCAAAAGTACTCATTAGGCAGAATGTCTCCTTTCTGAAAGTTATATCACTATATGCATTATAGTATTGGATTATTATTAATGCAGCATTTGATGTTGCAGCAGGTTGAGGTGGAGCTAATTTTGACTACATTATATACTGTTGATTTAACAAAATCATTTTATAAGCTAATCATATATTTTATGAAGCACTTTTTAATCATTTATTTTCATGTATACAGTATTTTCATTTATAAACCATTAAAAAGAACACATTTTGCATTGCCAGGTTGTGAAAAATCTCTCTGGCTGGCTCTCTAGCTCTTCTCCTCCCAGGCATGTAGCTCAGACCCATCCAATCAGAAGGCTTCCTTTTTTGCTGGATCATCCAGTGAATAGCAGTCAATGAATACTGTTTCAATTATCTGACTACATGACCAATAAAAATAAAGCAATTCTTGTTTCTTGCTTCTTCTTTACCATATGATGATGATGTTAGGTCAGATTTTTGGAGTGGCAGTGCATTTTGCAAATGCCAGATTGCGAGCAGCCCCTCCTCTTTCACTCAGTGTACCCTGCGCATTGCACAGAGGAACAGAAGTCTACTTTCCGCTATTTAGCTGCTTGCACCTTTGGTGACAAGGCATTAATACAGCCCGCCAGCACACACTTTTCCATCGCTGTGGAAGGTGCAGCACATGAAGTGTTTGTACAGCAGCTGAAGAGAAAGGTCACAGTGGACAGGGCCTTTCTATCACTCGTTGAGGTGGTCGACGCATGCCCCAGTGGCATATTTCCCAAAATGAATGAATGAATGAAAATGAATGAATGATCTCCTATGGGCCCTCGCCACCCTACCCATAACAAGCTGTACTGCTGAAAGACTCAGTTGGATAAAAACTGGCATCAGGGTATCAGTGTACCTCTATCCATACGCTTGATTAATGATGCTGTTGTGTCTGTCAGCTGTGTGTGTGTGTGTGTGTGTGTGTGTGTGTCTGTCGTGCCAGGCTATGCGATGCTGTTAATGTTCGTCTTGGTGCCTGTAACATTACCTCTGACGATGTATAAGGCTTGTATGATTAAACTGGGGTGCATTCAGACCAGTGTAGTTGTAATGGCCTATTTTGGTTAACATATGCGTTTCAGAACCTATTCAGTATGATTGGTCTTGCATGTCCTACGCCCACCTGATTTTCTCTGTGCCCACCCACACTGTGATTTCTGCCTACGCTACTGCCTCCTCCAGCAGAACACTTGCTTTGCATTATTTTCCACTTAAATATAATTGTTTATTTTGTATAAGCTTTTAGCTTCCTACTGCACAAGCATTTGTTGACTTAATTGTTTATTGTTAAAAGGATCCCCATTAATTTCCACTGATGCAGATTGGTAATGTTTTTTTGCACAAATTAATGTGCAAAAAATGAATTAAAAAACAAATGTAGAGGAGTATAAAGTAGTATAGCACAGTACTTGAGCATTAACTAAAAGGGTAACTAAAGTATTAAGTTACTTTCCATAATTGGTTAAAATATGTAAAGAAACAAAAAATAACTAATTCTTACTTTCTATAAACAGTTTAGATGTTGATGAACAAACACATGCAAAATGAAGTGGGAGTCCACTCACAGCTCTTGAGTTCCTGGCCTCTTTGAGGATTTGTCTTGCCGTCTGCACCTCCTCTCCTTCCTCACTGCCTTTGAGGACACACACCTGCTGCTGCACCCGCACACACAGACGCTCCATCACCTACGCACACAAACACACGCCGAAAAATGGATGTACACAATCAGATACAAACACAAGACAATAAGTCTACTATGAAACTAATAATTGACCTGTTTAGACTCATGTGCACAAATACAGACACACTTAAACAGACACACACCTGTTCAGCGGTGCTGGTGACGAGACCTTGATGCAGCCTGAGAGCCTGCTTCTGAGAGAAACGCTGAGTCTGGTTATTCCTAAGCAGGGCACGCTGGATCTGTCTCACACACACACACACACACACACAGAGACACACACACAGGAAAAACAAACAAGGGGGGAGAGGAGTGGAGATGACAGGTGTTTACAAAGCACAGTGTGCAGGAGACTGGAGACAAGTCCATTTGCATGGTAATAAGGTGACTGGAGAGAGAGTTTTGATCCCAGAAATAAACGGGATGCCTTTGATTTATTTTCTTGACTCAGCAGGTGGAAGCGTTCACTCCTTAATCATCTTATGTAAAGAAAGATGGAATCAAGTATTCCTCAAGGACAGGACTTAGGAGCTTCACAGACAAACAAAAACCATCAACCAAATAAAACTTCATACACTACATAGTCAATAAGAGCCATGAATGAATCATTAGGCTAGTAGCACTGTTTTTAATGTTGGAAAGAACCTGCAGTAAAAAATAATGCTGGACTGATGTTCAAATATATTGTTGATATTTTTTCTGGAGATGTTTTAGAAATGCTCCTTTAGCCTCCAAGCTTCTGGCGAGGCGAGATGTTGTGTGTGATTGACTGACAGCTTAGCCGGCAGGGAAACGGAGTTTGACATGCAATGTAAACAGTCTTGCGCTGTTAACTGCAGCTTACAAGCCAAGTAAGTGACAGACAGCAGCAGTGCTGAGGAAACGTGACCACACCTACGTGTATCTAAAATGAGACGAGTTGTAAAGCTGTTCAACAGTTGATGAGCTAATTAGCTATCTCTTCTGCCTAATGCTGTTAGCAAGTGTACTTTTCCCATGTGTTTATGGACTTTAACAAATCAATGTACAAGAAAAGATATAAACATCTAAAAAGGCAAAAAAAGCAGACACTACTGCTTTTTTTGCTGTTTAAACACAGTCTGTGTCTGTGTCACAGGTTGTCAGTGAATGTCACTGTTATGCCAATGAGAGAAGAGTAATAGTTACTGCTTAGTGCAAATGTGGCTGTCTGATTGGCTATATGCAAAGAAATCATCATCTACTTAGACACTTAACCACACACCATCTGATATATGCATAGATGCATATGCGCCAATATAAGAAGAAACAATAAAAAATGTGAATGTCTGCCTTTTGTGTACTGATTTTTCTTACAGGACATTTGAGGTAATTGAAAGAGCAGTACGTGCCTCCATTGAGCAAGGTCCTTAACCCCAAACTGGCATTGTGGAGCTATTCAGTGGCCAATTCAAATAAAAATTCCAATGAAATGTCTTTAACAAAGACTTAGACCCTTATTACACCAAGGAGCCACAATTAAACCAAGCCTTTTACACAAAAAGCAGTAGCAGATTACATTTTCTTGATTAAATGTATTAATTGCTTGGTCTAATAAATGTCAGAAAAAAGTGAAAAAAAACATCCATAACAGTATCCTAAAGTACAAGGTGATGCCTTCAAAATGTCTTGTTTAGTCTGACCAATGGTCCAAATCCCAAAGATACTCACATTACTATCATATAAGATAAAGAAAAGCAGTAAATGCTCACATTTGAATAGCTTGCTCTGGGTAATGTTTGGCATATTTACTTGAAAAATGACCTAAATCATTTTTCATGTTAATCAATTATTAGGTAACACTTTACTCCCCCTGAGACCCTCTATTTAGCATTTATAATTAGTATACAAACATTTAATAAATAGTTTATAACTCACTATACAATGACTCCCATGAAGACATATTTTGTATAGTTATAGTTGCTGGCATATACATTAATGAACACTGCTTACAAATACATCATAGTGTATCATAAATGTATCAAATGCTTGTATACTGCTTATAAATGCTAAATAGGGGGACTTCAAGTGTTACAGTATTTAAAAAAAAAATTAATTTCAGCCAATTTTCTAGTAGTTTCAGCTCTAATAGTGTTACGTGAATTGGTGGCCATTGTCTACAGTACTCTTACACTTATACAAAATTACAGTCACTGTCACTTTTAATTTAAAGTAGCTGCCTCTGATGCTTTAAACCAGGGGTCGGCAACCTTAGACACACGATACCTTGAAGGTATATTATGCAGGATTTTCCTAAAAAAACAATGTATAGACACTTCTGGGCGTCAACCTTTGGGCAGTGGGTGTGTAGCCCCCAGCCAATAACAGCACGCAAGGTGTGAGGTCGGGACTCGCAGCGAACATCTCTCTCTCTCTCTCTCTCTCTCTCTCTCTCTCTCGGATGTATAAAGAGCTGCAGGTCTGTGTGTCTGCTTGATTGAAGGCGGGGCTGAGCTACACACACACAGAGCAGAGACGCCACAGTGGACAGGATTAAGTTCTGCATTCACACAAAATCTGGCAATGCGGCACCTTCCCGCAGGGTTGTGCGGAGGTGTTGGCGTGTTTATTTGTGCTTTAGAACGTAACCGCCATGAAACAATCAGAACATAACATTTAATTTCTCAGATTTGTTCTCGCCAGCGCAGCTCGCTCTCTTCATTCACTGTTTAGCTCACTCAACCACCGCTGCGCTCTCTCTCTCTCTCTCGCTCTGCTCTCAGCTCACTCTGGTCGAGCCGGGGAGGAGGGGCCAACTTTGAATGCTGTGTTTACAAACATCACCTGACAAATCCTGAATAGTATACCTTTAACCAGTGCCACACTTGCAATAAGTGTGCAAGAGAGGAATTTTTTTGAAAATGTTGAAGTGCCCTCTCATCCGCATGCCAAATTACCTCTTTCACAGCCACTGGCAGTTGCATGGCCTGTTATTTACAGTAATTTGCATTCTGCAAAGACCCGCCCTACTCTGCCTCTGATTGGCTAGTACTCATTGGCTTCGTCGGTTAGGTTTAGGCATGGAGAGTGAGATGGTTAGGATAAAAATATTAGAGTCAGAGCGAATCAGAGGCATAGTAGGGGCGAGTCTTCACAGAATGCGGGCGGGAATAACACAGCTGGAGCAGGCTTGGTAGAGGAAGGCAGGTCCGCTAGCTAAGAAAGCTAAAGTAAAAGTTCAGGCATTCCAGCTCTCGTGGAGGGTGGAGTTTTGTGTTTCAGAAAGACCATGTTGTGTGTACTTTATGTCTTGAAAATGTTGTTTGCTGAATGTCGAGTGTTAAACTTTGAGACCAAACACGAGAAAACTTTCAAGGATGAGGCAGACAAGGCTGAATCTATCAAATGTGCCATGTCCAGGTATGGGAAGCAAGCATACCTCAGAGTCTTTGCCACTGCTAAAAATCATGCTACCGAAGCAAGCTATCACATTGCTCATTGCATCGCGAAACATGGAAAGCCTTCACTGACGGCAAATGTACTAAGGAGGCTTTCCTCTGTAGCTCAGAGGTTTTGTTTGATGGCTTACCAAACAAAGAGACAAAAAAAACAAAAATTAAAGACATTCCCATGTCAGCCAAAATTTTGGCATTGGGGAAGTCGGTCACCCCATCATGAAACTCCATTGCATAATAAACCAAGAAAACCTCTGTGCAAAGACATCAAATTCACATCTTAATGAGGTCATGGCTACAGTGGTGAAAGTTGTCAATTTCGTAGTTAAGTAATCTGCTCTGACGCGACGACAGTTCCAGTCCCTGCTCGAGGAAATGGACTGGTCATACAAAGATATCCCTCTCCACTTAGCGGTTGGATAGCTAAGCTGCGGAAATATTTTGGAGTGGTTTGTCAGCTGCTTTGATGCTATAAAGGCCTTCCTGGCTGAAAAAAAGCCAAGACTATACAGAACTTGAGGACAAGAAGTGGGTTGTGAAGCTTATGTTTCTCACGGATATTAATGGATACCTCAACAAACTCAATCTCCAACTGCAAGGTGCAGGGCAAACTGTTTTGGACATGTTCGACATATGGGCGGCTTTTTGAAAGCAACGCTGCTATCTCTACTTTCCGCTACTAAAGACGCTTAAGGGAGCTGTCCACGCAGCACAGCATCAGCACAGCTGAAATATGAAACTACATCAGCGGGCTTGAGTTGGAGTTCACAACACAATTTAGGGAATTTCATAAGTAGGAACCCATGTTCTCTTTCTTGATCAAACCTGATAGCTTTGATGGACATGAACTGGATGTATCTCTGATAGACAGCTGGATACACAGGACATGTTATTGCAGCCGATTGAGCTAAAGAGTTCAACACTGTGGGTGACAAAGTTTGCAGAGCTACGGAAACAGCTGGAAACCACAGCAGGGCATGATCACAGAACTTGCTGGATATCTCTACTGGAGAAGTTTAGCTGTCTCAGGAACATTGCATTGGCTTTGCTGACAGTCTTCGGATCAACATATCTCTGTGAGCAGATATTCTCGCACATGAAGAGTGTGCTCAGCCCCTCCTGCAATCGTTTGACAACTGAAGCTTGTGTGCAACTTGTACTAAGTATGGGCGAGGGATCACATTGATTGGTAGGCATCTGTTTGTTTGTAGCACACATGGCTTGCATAATGGAGCTCTTCGTCCCGGCCTCTTTTTTTTCCTCTCAGATGTGGATGTTTTTTTATAAGGATGGCTGCACTCTTGGATAGTGCTCATATTTCTGTTTGTCACACTTAATTCTCCCTTTTTGACATTTGCTGCCATTGCAACACTTTGTAAATGAGGGAACGCCACTGAAAGCAGTACACTGAAATGGGAACTGTGCATATAATTTGTAACCACAGGGGGTAAAAAAAAACTACAACTATTTGTTACGTTTATTGCTGATGAACAAGATTGGTGGAATGTTGGTAGTGTTAATGATTTCAACTCAGATGTGGATGTTTTCATAAGGATGGCAGCATTTTTGTATAGTGCTCATATATAATTACAATGTCCTGATTAGGTGAGAAAAAAGTTGATCAAAAATGTTGCCATGCCTATATGAATGGAATAAAATTATAGATCCGTTGGAGATTTAAATTTTGATGAGGTGTCATAAATAAACTTAATGTTAACCTTAATGTTGATTTGGCACACTAATTAAGAAGAACATTTTAAAATGGCACTTCATATCGAAAAGGTTGCCGACCCCCTTAAACTGAAAGAGACTGACTCTGGTATTAAATGACACAAACTGAAGCAGTATAACCAGTGTATTTAATTTGTAATCTTTTTTGCATAGTGCTGGTTAAATATTGAAACACAAATAGTCAAAAGGCGTTATAAAGACTGTAAACTGATGTAAACTTGTATGGCACACATCAGGTTGTAGGGTTTCCATGACAGCAATACAGTAATCTATAAAAAAATAATTTCTTATGCACAAGCAAATGAAAGTCATTCATCAAACCCAGGACTCACTCTGACCCTAATTGTCAGGTAATGCTGTTATTCACCACCTGCATCTTTATGAGGTGATGCAGCAAAGTGAAGGAACAGTCTGCCTCCTCTCACCTTGGTCAGGGCTTGGTCAATCTTCTCTGGGGCGCTGCGATACGCCTGAGTGACATCACTGAGGGGGAGGGGCATGTACTGCAGGGTAAAGTTGCTAAAAAGTGAAGGGGAGGAGGAGAAAAATGATATTACTTCTGCAATAATAACTGAGAAGAACTATGACATTAACAAGAACAAACAGGAAGCACCCACAGCACTTTTAACAGTTTCCCTAATATTCAAACACACCTGTATACACACATGAACACAAATTTCACACCCAAACATACTGAAAAAAATAACAGTTTGACTGGCACCCACGTCAGACGACTGATGAAATGCTGTGTAATAGTAAACATTGTACACTGAGGCTCAGAGATGGTTATCTGCCTTTCATATGGGTGTGTGCGACTAATCCGTTTCATGTGTGTACCCCTCTTCAAAAAGATTTTTTGGCGTGTGTTGTGTTGGTCTTACTGCTCCAGCGCTCTCGCCACATCTTGGAAGCCTGTTGCCGTGGTGTTGTTGCGGTCCCACGTCACACTCCTGAGAGGGATCAAACCAGCAGGAAATAGGGGAAGACAGGCACAGAGGGGGAGGAAGAAGATCAGTCGCTTTCTAAAGCTCCTGACACAGCCACAACCACATACACACACGCGGGGCATAGTAACACAGTTACAGTACTTATCTGACCATGCAGCTGCATAAACACATCACAGAAGGTTTGACAAGAAATTTGTCAGGACTTTTTTTTTTGCTACATGCATAGAATGAACCCGTATCACACCATTAGGAATGCATGAACAACTGCCATGCTGCTAATGAGCTTCTGTTATTTCACAGTGCAGATTCCCCACCTACACTCGACACTGTCTAATTCCTGTTTTTTATACATCATTTAAACATTTTTTTCAGACCCTCTTTCCTTTCATCCATCCTCCTCCTCCTCTTCCATCTTCATCTGTCCTTACCCAAATTCATCTCTGCCCCAGAAATTCAATCAGCAAAGCCCAAATCTCAATCCTTAGGTGGTCTCGCTCTCTAGTCCCTTCACAACTTCCTCCCTCTCTCGTCCATATCCAACCGTTCCCTCATCCTAAGACTTCCATCTCTCTTCTGTCCTCCTTTTCCCTCACGCTCTCCGCCCCCATCTCTTTCTATCTACTCCTTCCATTCCTCCACCCCCAACAAACCTCCAAAAACATCAATATTTCTTCACTCAGTCTCATCTTTTGCCTTACTTATATTATATCATGTATGCCTGAAGGCCATTTCTTTCTATCCCTCATCCCCCGTTTTCCCTCCCACCCACGGATTTGCCTCGCTCTCCCTCCGACTCCTCGCTATTCAGTCTTACCTTCTTATCTCCTGCATGGTTTCTCCCCCTTTTCTCCCCTCCACCCATCTTTGAAGCGCTGCATTGAACTCACTGCTGTGCCTCTCAGCAACCTCTCCTCTAACCATACCTAACATGTTAATTTTCTCTCTGACCCTATTCTTTCATCTGTCTCTAAAACCCTCTTTCGTTCCTGCCTTGCTCCTCCTCTCCTCCTCTGCAGACCCGGGTGCTCTGATCTGCAAGGAAATCCCTCCGTTCCTCCCTGTTAGGACTGATTTTAAAAACACACACACACGGTGCACACCTGAGTGTTGTATTGATCTGCAGGGCTTTGCTGAGCATCTTGGCCCCAGAATCCTCCAGGCCGTTGCCGCTCAGGTCCACCTTCCGTAGACAGGCATTGGAGCCCAGGGCGTTGACCAGAACTGTGCCACGCTGGCGAAGCCTCGAGTCAGCCAGGGAGAGGGACTGCAGGGCCTGGAGGATGCAGGGTGGGAGAGTGCAGAAGGATGGAGCGAGAGTTTAACAGTAAGAAACTTGATGGGTAAATAAATTTGAGAAGCAAAGTCTTTGTTAGACCATGAAGAAATTAAATCATTTATGTATCCTGGATAAATTATAAGTGTGGCTCATTCCTGGGAACCTAGGAATTTATCAGAGTATATTATGATTATAAAATATGTGATTATGCGGATTATGTGTGGGGTAAATACTCTGCAGTTAAATCATTTATTGTTTTGTTGTTGTTTTTTTTACTTACCCAGAGAGAACTAATGCATAATAATCAACTGCTTACTTGCACATCATCCCAATTTTTTTGTCCGCTTTCTTTTACCAGAAGCAATTTTTGAGCACTGCTTGTTGCAAGACGATTTCATCTACTGTAAACTGCGGTGAATGGTGTCTTCTTGTAGCAGGACATATTACAATATTTTATATTTTGGATAGATGGGTAAACCCTTCTGTGTTGGGTATATTTCAGTGAAAATCAAACAAAAAACAAAAAAAATCATTGAGCCTTCCACTCTTTACGTTAAGCTAAAGGTAACCATCTCCAGTTTTAACTTTCTCACTTTTGATGCCAGCAGCATCTGTGACTCAAATACAGAAGCCAGGCCACTGCCATTAATCCTTAGGTATTTCAGCTCTTTCTAACATTGTCACATCTGTATTTTTAGTTCTTCAAATCTTGTATGTGTGTAGAAGAAGAAGTGTACTTCTGTTTGCAAACACACTTACCTCAAATTGCCCCTTGAGGGATGAATAAAGTATTCTGAATTTAATTGAATTGAGTTCTAGGATGGGGCACTGCTCTGCAGGAGATGATTTTGATGTTTGTGTTGCTTACAGGCCAATCTCTGAAAAACTTATTACATGAAACTTTCAAATTTACACCCATCTGTGCCTATGTAAGTGCGCTTGCACTCATGCATTAGTCCGTACTCAGTACAAGAACATAGTTTTGAGCTATCACCATCAACAGTGGTAAATAATTGAGTAAGCTACTTGTCATGCTGGATTTGCAGAGCAGAGAGCTGAGGGAGCCCCAGGAGCCTCGCAAATAAACTGAGACCAAATGAATCATTCGCCGGGCCCACAGACATCATGACTCGTGTGCTTTGTTGCACCTTGTGTGTGCTGGAGGTGGGAGATTGAGCTTAAATGTACATGAATAAGGACACAAGAACTGTGACCAGTGTGCGCTTGTGCATGCATGGGAAATGTGTGTGGCATGTGAAGGGATGTGTAGGCGTGCATCTGCGCATAACACCACAGCGGATTTGTGTGTGTGTGTATGTGTGTGTGTGTGTGTGCGCATATGTGTATACAATACATTACATAATCCAACTCACACACTCTTCCTCTTGCACCAAATGAACTAGTTTCTGTAGAATTTCTTCCAACACCCTGAGGAGACAGAGAGAAGAGGGAAAACATCATCATCAGTATCATCTTCACAACCATCTGTATTGCTGGTTCCCCACATGGTCTGTACCTGCCCTTGATGTTGAAGTTCTTCCCCAGCATCAGGTGTTTGAGGGAGGGGTGCCTGGAGAAAGCTGGGATGACAGCCAGCAAGTCAGCATCCAAACCTGCAAACAACACAACACACATCACTAAAGTAGAAGTGCAACACCAGCAATACCACACTGTAAAAAGCCCTTTGTGATAACTTCCAAATAGATGTTTAATTACATCCTTGTAAGTACCGATCACACAAGAGAACAGACACAAATCTTTCATGCTGCTTTGACATTAATTAAAATAAAACATGAATATAAAACTACAAGACAAGATATTAACTGATATAATAAACCAGAATAAGCAATATTTTACTACAAAAGATTTACAATTTCTGAACTGTCATGCCAGTGACATCATTTCCTTTGCCATGTGCTAATATTTCTGGCTTTTAAAACTTTTGTGTCATGGTCTGTTTTGGAACATAACCACGCTGCCCACTGAAATTCCAAAATACTCCCAATTAACCCGCACTCCCACCCACTCATGTTTTCAAAAGCTCAAGGATGGAGGATGCTGCTAAGAGGAAACGGTTACCATGGCAAGATATTTTAGCAACAAAAAGTAGAATGCCTAATTCGGAGAGCATAAAATAACTGTGGTTAGGCTCATATGCTTCTAATATGATATGAGTTTATTTTTGTGTCAGTTACAGGACACTGTGACACGAGAGAAGAGGAAATGTGAGGGGGGAAAGGTGTGCAGGGGCTGCAGAGACTTGTGTAGGTGGAAGAACCTTTCAGTGTTTCTGTCATTACTACTGATCCTATTAAACTAATAGCTGGCCTAATGCCTGTTTAGGCAGTAAAGCTGTGGTGATACCATTTGCTATGCCTTTGTCGTCTTTGATGTTTTTGATGTCAGCATACTGGTAGAATAATACTGTATGCCAAGATATATATATTTGGCCTTTTCATTTGTAGTGCTTGAGAATGAATATTGATGGTTAAAAAGGCGCAGTCTACCCACACAGGTGTTTTCAGTCACTCTGACTAATTACACCTCTAGCAAAGTTGAATACGCGAGGAGCTATGCTTGGAATTACATGTCACCAAACTCGATCGATCAATTAGAATGATAACAGGTGCAGCAAAACAAACAGGAGCGTGAGGAAGATGTCAATCAAGTCCAGTTCGTACACACCCACAAAGCCCCCAGAAGAGGTCTAATCAGGCAACATAAGTGAGAACACCTGTGTGGGGAGTGTGGGTGTTTAGGGGCTTTAAGTATTGAGTCAGGTACAGTATGGTTTCATCTGTTGGATTAGTCACCCATGACTTTGAAGGATTTGAAGGAGGAATTTACTGTAAAATGAGACTAAGTTAACAAAGTAAAAATGTTTAATGGGAGTTTAAAAGCAAGATTACATGATGGTAAAAGAAAATCCCTGTTGTATGAGTGAACGCGCGTGTTGAAAACATTTTTGGCATCATTGGTTTTTGTTGCTGTGTTAGTAAAATTAGCCATGCTAGCCCAAGAAATGGCAATGTCGCTCTGATAAACTAAGTTGGTAAACATGGCCAACAGATGCAAATTAGCATTGTAATTGTGAGCATGTTAGCATGCCGATGTCAGCATTTAGCTCAAAACATTGCTGTGTCTGTGTGCAGCCTCACAGAGCTGCTAGCTGCTAGCGTAGCTGTAGACACCAAGTCTTGCCACTGTTGAAATATTTCAAAGAGTTAGAGGTTAAAGTTTTTAATTATTGGATCCAACGACTATATGTAACATGAAAAGTGTCGCTTGTAGTGACAATTTACATTGTCACCCAACTCTTACCTCAGTTCTTCAAAGCATTTAGCCTCTTATACGTCATTGTTTTGGTTTTACAGGCCTGAGGAAAGCTAGCAACTAGCGTAGCGGAAGAAAGTAGAACATTTATAGTAAGCTAAATCCCCAGATATTTTTCACAGCAGTTCAAATGAATTTTCGTGTTGCTCTGTGTCTGCTGGATGTTCAAATACACAGCTGTTGCTAACTGCTAACACGCTAGCCATATTATCTTTATAAGGTGATAATATGTCAGACTAGTGTTATTTAGCTTGTTCTAGAGTTCCTCTGCTATACCAAGTGGCTAACAATTGATCTATTTAAGTTTAAATGTTTTTAAAATACATCTAAATGTCTGAAAGACTCGCCGATGGCAGCAACCTTTAGGAAGTTTGGAAGATGCACTTCAACTTAAAAACTGCACATGCTGGTATCACCGCAATGATGGACACCATCAAATGGATTTAAAATATTGTACATGTATGTTAAATGTGAAATCTATCAAAATATCCCTTGTTAGGTCTGTGTGCAGGACGTGTTCAGGCGTGTCTCATACCATTATCAGAGATGTCTAAAGTCCCCACGCAGGAGACCCGAGGAAACAGCTCCTGAATCACCCCGGCACCTGCTGACCTCAACTAACGGAGGAAGACAGAGAGAAGTTGAACCTGATGGGATAGCCACAAGCATTAATCTATGAAGAGATGAGTGAATATACCCACAGCAGCACAGACTGACAGAGCATACCTCACAGCTGCTGATGTCCAGATGTAAATCAGTGATATGAGGGTTATTGGACAGACCTAGGAACAGAGCCCTGAAGGAAAATGCAGGCATGGAATGAGAAAAGAGACACAGAACAGGGGGATTCAAAAGCAAGAAGAGAGGCAAAAAAGGGGAGAGGAAGAGATTAATGGAAAAGCAGATGAATGAGCAGAGTGATAGGTAAAGCAGATAAGAAGAAATGGGGGAGAAACAGATGGCAATTAATTGACAAACTCAAAGCAAAATGACAGAGTGAAAAAAATAGAGCAAGAAAGATCAGTCTCATATAAATCCAATTGCTGCTTTTTCCTCCCTCTAACAACCTGAACGGATCATCCGACCCCTCCCTCCTGCACTACCCTGCCCCACGTACTCAGTCCTCTACACACCTAAAAGTTTTAGAACCATCTTAAAGGATTTAGACTAAAGTAGCTTAAAAAGAAGATTCATAGCTCAAGCAGAAACCTTCAATATTTGTTCAAAAAAAAAAAAAAAAAGTGTCCAATTGTTGCTGATGCACACACACACATACACTCAAGCCCAGCTGGATGCAGAAAGAAAACTGCATTTGCACATCAAGGCTCCGCTGGAGGTTGTTCTTGTGCAATGAATACACATTTAAGAGTTATGCACCATGAGGAGGTAATGAGGAGAAGTGCTAATTGGGGAGTCCGCTCGATCCATTTTGGCTGAGATCCATCATGCAGCACACAATCATCTCAATTGTTGGCAGTTTGCTTTGTTTACTCCGCTATTGATTATGTGGTGGGGTGTTTTTTTTATTTGTTTTTTTTTGGCTATGTGACGCTAACAGCAGGCTACACACCTAACAGAGAAACTGTAATATAGAAATTCTCTATTTGGAGACTTGTTTTTCACTTGGCTGCTCACTGAGCTGATTTAACTACAGATCTCCTGGAGCTGGTAAAGATACAGAGTCCTGCACAAAGACACATCAGCACAGTGGACGCTGGCCAATACGGGGGCTTCAGTCTGTGTCCTCTGATTGAAGGCCAGTCTGTTAATATAATAGAAAATGGCTGCACTGTCAAAGAAAAGTGTTTGAAACCTAATGAGAGTCTTGATGATAAGATCTCACCGATTGGATGCAAACTACGCCCCATATGGTATCAGCTATTTTAGTATTCAAGCTGAGACAATAAAAATAGACAAAACATCATCCTTGTATGCTGAGTGGTCCTGCTTGTGTTGATGGTGGATTATACCACTGACCTCTCAACACTGTAATAATTCATGTGGGTTCTTACATTTTAAGAAACTCCTCTTTAACTGTTTGCCAAATATTAGATATAAAAACTACAAAAAACCTTCTGGTGCACAATTTACCCAGTGCTTTAAGCTAAAGCACCTTACAGCATCATGAGTGGATACATTTTTAGCACAAGTGGCCCCAGTGGGAATTCATCCATCACCACTCTTAAGCCTAAAGTTTGACTAAACATTGTCAGCAGTGCAAACGGTTGTTGACACAGAGAGGCTGTACCAGTAAAAACTGGTGGTAACACTCAAAGAGGTGAGGAGTTAAAAATATTGAGCAGCATGGGTTGTCATGTAAGCCACTTATATCATGAACCTTTATCAGAGTTTTAGTTCACCATCCTTCTCTACATAAAACGAGTCACATTTATCTGAGCATACAGCGGCTGGACTGTAATCTGAGGGGAAACACTGGCTCGAACATTGAAAATAAGGAAACATGTCAAATACAGTACACCACCAAACTAACTCATTTATAGTATTTCCTTTCTTAAGTGGATTATTTTATGGATTCCATTTACTCCTACGGTGTGTGAAATTCATTATAAAAATGCTTGGGGACGTATTGTAACAATTCAATAAAAGATTTTTTGGAGCAATAAATTCACTCAGTATATAATTCCAAGGCCTGTGTTATATTCCTTTAATACTCCAATTAGGATTTTGGTTGTTTCTGGAAGGATTTACTGACTTTATTGTGACCTTAACATATTTTACATCTATATCTAATGCACTATAACATTTCAAAATATTCCTATAGTAACACATGGTATTTGTCATTCAGTACTGTAGTTATACATAACATATCATATAGTAACATATTTTCAACTATGTTGCTACTCAATAGTGAGTTTGTGGTATCTTTCTCGCATAACTGTAGTGTAATATTAGAGGAAAAGTTATATATGTATATTAGTGCATCCTCATGGTTTTTATTAGAATTTATTTTGCCAACTCAGTCTGTGCATCATGTCCAGAAACTCTCCCAGTGAAGAGATTTTGCTTGCAAGTTGGCTGTCACAAGTGGAGATGCACTAGTCCAGGCTAAACATTGTCAGTGGAACATTCATAGCACAGCCACATGAGGAATGGTAATGTATGTCGCTAACATATACGCAAGATTTGGTTATCACATGACTGAAAACAGCACAGAGGGGTTTTCATCCAATTGTACCAATTTATTGCTGTCAATCTAGAGGTCTCAATGACAATTAAAGGGGACATACCATGCACATTTCTAGGTGTATATTTATATTCTGGGGGTCTACTGGAATACCTTTGTATGATTTACAGTTAAAAAAAACTGCTTATTTATCTTAAACTGGCTCTTTATGCAGCCCCTCAGTTCAGCCTCTGTTTGAAACAGGCAGTTTTAGCTCCTGTCTCTTTAAGACAGGATGACCCACTCTGTTCTGATTGGCAAGCTTCTGGAAGCTGCCCCTCAGCAGACTGATGCTTAGTTAAGTTGATTATATTTGTACCATGCACTGAAATTGATTGTTTTTTTTTTACTTGTAAAAAAACAAACCTATTCTTTTCACAGGTCACCTCCTCTGTTAAAAATGGCTTACTGTATAGAAGGAAGGCTGTGTATATCTTAATGTGTTTATACTGTAGCTGGGTTAAAGAGATGCATTTTGTGAGTAGTGCAGCCAAATGCATCTGTTATCACCCTCCCAAGGTGATAACAGGGGGTTTTAATACAGTTTAGGTGCATTTACATATAATTATTATTCTTTTCTGCTGTATAAAATTACAAGTTGATCACCCTGGATACATATTAATGGCGCAAAAGGGGTCAAAATAAATGAGGTTAAGATGTAGAGCCAAGATGTATAGCTGCTCCCCTTTCAGCCCTTTGCGGTTCAGACAAATGATTTGCATCTCAGACACGGTCGAAGATCTTCAGGGTTTCAAAGGTCCCTATATATCCTTGTCTGTGACAGTGACTCACCTCAGTGAATCAGGAGGGACCTTCATAGAGGCCAGGCTGACATGGGTCAGGCTGAATGCCGAGCTGAAGAACTGGCGGAAAGTTGGCAGAGAATCTCTTGCTTTCCTGGGGAAGGAAAAGAACAAAGTTTTAGAAATGTGCAAGAATGGGAGGGAAGAGCGGGACAGTGAGCAATCAGGCAGTTAGACAGAAAATGAAAGGAGGTGAGAGAACAACAAGAACAGATACAAGACTGATTGAGACAAGAGAGGGGATGACAGAAGGATGTGATGCTGATAGAGTGTGACAGAAAGTTTGCAGCAGACAAGCAGAGAACTGACAGAGAGGAAAAGAAACAATGGGAGCAGGGACAGAGAAAAAGAAAGAAGGCTAAAGCAGACAGATGCTGGCTGTGACATTTAGGTCAGTATTACATCAACCAGACTCTGTGAAAAGGTGAAGTTGGCATTAATTACTGCCACCAGTTTAAAGGTATGACTGTCCAATTATCCAGCCATCTGTTTGGTATATACAGTATATTAGCCTGTCATCAGAGGAAGGACAGATAGCAGAGAGAGTATGTTGGTATGTATGTTCAACATCCCGCTGAGTCATTATATATGAGGGAACTATTCTCGGTATTCACAGGATTGATGTAGTGCACTGGTTCAGATCTGTGTTTAGAGCTTGTCAAAGCAGCCAATCTGCCATTTTAGCCTCCAATGCACAAATAATTCACCACAGGGGAGGATGAGGAGGGGGTCTGGAGACAGCAGGAGAAAGTGATGAGAGGAAGGGGTGGAGAGATAGAGAGAAGAAGGAGAAGAGAGAGAGGGAGGATGAATTCATCTTCCATGAAGATGAGGTTTGTTTTTTCGGGAAAAGATTATCTGCTACCTCTCTCTTTAGGCAGCTAATATGTTGTTTACTTGTGCAGCGAAGAAGCCTTTTTTTTTTTTTTTTTACTGCTCTATTTTTTTACCCTCATCCCGAGTGTTGTTTTCAATAATGAGGCACTTTATACACACACACACACACACACACACAGGGCTTGAAACTACTTTACAGATCAGCAGCCACATTAGTCAGCAGATTTCACACGGAGTTTCTTTAAAGTAAACCATTAAAGGACTAGTTTGATGGTTTCGCTTTCTCACTGAGAGTTAGATAAGATTGATGCCACTCCTTCATATCTCTATGATGAATATGAAGCTGCAGCCAGAAACAGAAATAGCCAGTTAGCTTAGCTTAGCTCAAAGACTGAAAACAGGGAAACAGCTAGCCTGGCTCCGCCTGAGAGTAACAAAATCTGCCTATCAGCATCTGTAAAGCTCACTAATTAACATGTTAAATCTTTGTTTAATCTGTACAACAACTGAAATCAGGGTGTACAGGGTTTGGTTGCAGTGACCAACCTTTGGACAGAGCAGGCTAGCTGTTTTCCCCCACTTCCAGCGTTTGAGCTAAGCTAAACTAACCCACTGCCCCCACTGTTTTTTTTTTGTTTGTTTGTTTGATTTTTGCGTTTATTGTATTAATTTATTGCATTTATTTGCATCAGAATCAATTAACTGGTTGAATAAATACTTTTCTTTTCGAAAATAAAACTGCACATAATTAAACATTAGCAACCTTTACTACTTTAAATCCTGCTATTCTGACTCCTCAACTGCTTTCAGCACTTCCACTTCAGCTGACTTCAATAGTTTCAAATATGGTTGCATGAAGCAGTGTCTTTCAAAATAAGAAGACACATCATTACACATTAGAGGAAAAAAACTGACCTGACTATCTCCATTAATGCAAATTCAGCCTAAAAAGACACATCACCTGCCTCTGTTACTGTCTGAACCTCCAGGACATCATAACTGAAAAGCTGCTCTAAGCCAATTTTGTCATGTGCCCAAATGTCTGGCACAGCTGTTGAATAGGTATGAGAGTGGTAATGTGACTGGCTCGGGAATATGATGACTAATTACTACACCTCTCCAATTTCTGTTCTACCTCACTGAATTCTTTTGTGTATATCACACTGCAAGTACAATCCTTGTGCACATGACCCAGCACTTTTTACTGATTACTAAAGTAGGTCACAACTTGATTTAGCACTTGCCAAATTGTATCTTTATCTTTGAAATTTTAACAAAATTATCTGTCGTAATTTTTTCGTATTTGCGTTCATTACAAGCCCTGCATGCGACATTCACCCTACATACTTAAAATCACGTTAGCTTGGTTGGAAGGGGAAAGGAATAAATGTTAGATAAGAGGCGAGAAAAAGGGGCATTAAATCGAGTTAGGAGGGGTAAAAACAAGGAAAAGGTCATAAGGAAGAGAGCGATGGTGGGAAGAAAAACAGAAAAAAAGAATTACCAAGATGAAGACGTTAAGATAGTAGTGAGGGAAAACCAGGCAGCTGCATTACAAGCCCCTGTCATTGCTATTGTGATAACCTCACAGTGTGTGGAACACCGGTTCTTCTTTGACCCATTTGTAATGATTAGCATACAGCCTGTCAAGACTCTGCGGATACAGAATGGCTTCTGTCGCATAAGCAGTTACAGTGTCACTGTCTCTCTCACAAAACACTCTCCAGAGCGCTGTATCAGCAACTTGTTACCACACGTGCATGTTTGTGTATCAGTATCTTCATACGCTGTTCATTGTTTCTCGAAAAGTGTCACATCTGGGCGCGTGTGTGTGTGTGTGTCAGTGCGGGGCTTGCGTGTGAAGGGTGAAGAAGGGGTCTGAAGCGGTCTGTTCCATATTCATGGGTGACAGCCGGGTGGTTCTTATCAGCTCGGTTCAGCTTTGTGGCTCTGTGTTGTCACCACAACACCACAGCACTCTGACCGGCAGCCCTGAGCCAACGTGCATTTAATACCAGCAGACCCAAGACTGGCAGGAGGTGGGTTGAACTATGAACAGCGGGGAGGAGGGGGGAGGAGGAGAGAAAAAGCGGTGGGGAAGGGGATGAAGGGTGAAGGATGTGGAGAGGGAGGAGGAGTGAAGAGGAGCAGAGTGTATGAATGAAGGAGGAAGGAAAGGAGGTAAAGAGGATGACGGAGTGAGGAAGCAGGAGTGGGAGGCATTAAGTAAAGGATAAGAGGGGAGAGAACAGCCACAGGAAGGGAAAGATAAAAACCAGACAGAAGAGATGGATGGAGTGTGGATGTGACCAATAAAAGGAGGGGGGGTACTGGAAATTTCAATCTTCCCATTAGAAATAAGGAAGAGTTATGTGTCCAAGAGCTCCAACAAGAGCGAGAATTCACATCATAAAAAGAAGAAAGGCATGGAAGAAAAGCGAAAAACAGAGCAAGAGGTGCAGCCAGACAGATACAAAAAAGTAGAAGATGGATTGAGAGATACAGTAGATACAAAGAAACAGACGGGGAGAGAGAAAATGAAGGCGTGGGAGCCTGGGGGATTTGGAACAATAATTCCCGTCTAAAATTAGTCTCATTTTTCACCAACTTCTTTCTCTGTAATTCTGTAATGTAATATGCTGAGCAGGGAAGCTCCCGGGCTCCTGGGGGACACGAAATGATGAGAGCCGGAGCTGCTTGTGCCTGCTTGCTAGGTAAACACAGACAAGCACACACACATACCCAAACACGCACGAATATATTGTAACACATAAAAAAAAGGACTTGCGGGGATGCATACAAGTGCTTGACAGACAGAAAACTTGTAAGCAAACAGACGTGCACATTAAAGAAAGATGGAAACACATTCAGCATACTGACGGGAGAGTCAAGCGTGCACGCTAATTCTGTCAGTGAGGTCCAGGGCTAAACACTAATCTATGGCAGAAAATAAATAATGATGCTCGCTCTGTTCCATGCCTCCTGACTGGAATTCCTCCAGAGCTGTTTGGCTGAGTCAGAAAAAAAACAAATGTGTTTGTGTGGTTTGGAGAAAAACAAACAAAAAAAAGGGATTTTTACTCAGCCAGCGCGGCAGAGGTGACCACCCACCTGTGAGAGAAGGAGTTCTTGGACAGGTTCAGGTAGGAGAGGTCGGCGCAGCAGCCCCGCAGCAAGGCCCCAAACAACTGGCAGAGAGACAGAGAGACAAATGGGTTGTGTTATGTTCACTACAGCGAATGTGATTGTGTTGTATAACAGTTATTTTGGCTCTTGAACGCTGCACAAATGGTTATAGCATGCAGCTGTCACAAAATGCAATCTGAAGTAACTAAAAAAAATCATGCTGCTTTATTTTTTTCTTGGCCAAAGCCTCTAAAATAAAAACATCCATTAGTGTATCATGCTAGCATTATGGCAATAAAAAACAGACTTTCATAGAAGCATGACTCTGCAGATTGGTGTGTGAAAAAATGGACCAGGACATAATGAGATGTTACTGCTGGTCGAACGAGGACAAAGCTGTCTTTGCAATCTGTTTTATGATTGATTTGATCCTTTTTTGGGGGCACATGGTTGGGGTCTGTGCAAGATAATACAACATCTGTCATTACGTTTACACAACCACACCCAAGTGTTTACACCATCTACTGTACAGTATGTGACTGCCAAGGAAAATTGAATCATCTGAAGTGAATGTCATACATTCTCTGCAGATGGAAACAAATACAGACACTATCTGTAACCATTACTCACTTCAGGTTTTCTGTGAATCCTGAGGAAGATGCTACATTATTGTGTGCCCCTGAGCAAGGCACTTACCCCTAAAATGTTTTGTGTATCCTGGGAGGTACAGAGACTTGGAAACGCTGTAGGGGAGACTCTTCATTGACACTGATAGGATTTGCCTTAAGTACTATAGTCATGTGCTTACACTGTGGTATCAGCTGTATAAATAGTCTCTGAATTCAACATGTCTGCTTGCAGAGAGTAGGTTACATATCCTGAAGTAAGTGTTGATATTCTTGCAGGTTTTATTCGAAAAATGTTGCTTTGTAAGACTAATAGTTTATGTTGATGTGAAAAAAAAAACGGTATTACATTTACATAGTTATGGCAATTTGAACTGAAATATCTGTATCCCTTAGGAACTACAGTAAATTTCATTTTCTTAAGAAACGTAGTTGCAGACTTCCCAGCAAGCAGTGATTGAGAGTTAAATCTCTGCAATCTCTGTAGTATGTATGTATATGATGGAAACTTGCTGTGTGACTCTCATAGTTACATAAATTTTTAACCAATGTTTAATTAAAGGTTTGAGATCAGTGTTATGTTTGAAAAAGAGTTTAAATATTTTTAAAAGTTGGAGCTGTATGGCCAACGTATCTGGTAGATATAAACTGTAAAGTGAAAAGTAATTGTCATACTTTGAGGAAAATCATGAACTTGGGTTATCTAGACCCTAATAGTTGGAAAAGAACAATGACCTATTTTTAAAAATTATTCATTATCATAAATATATGTTCTTGCCCATTTAGGGGCCCCTTTCTCCAGCAGCGTAATAATATATAGCAGACACCGTGTTTCAACCAGTCTTTATGTGTGTACTGAAAGTACTCATCTGCCAGAAAAAATCTATTATTTCCCGATAGCAGGACCAAATGGGCAATAAGGAGCGTAATTGTATTGCACTGAATCAAAGTCAAGCTGAACCCATACCAGAAAAAAAAATGAATTACTTACTGTTCTTCAATTTGCTGTATTGAATATTCATCAAATGTCAAGTTTCACATTCAAAATGGGAAAGAGCCACTAAAAACTTATGTCGAAAATAAAGTATGCTGTGTCACCCACAGTTTCCCTGCCTGGATCACCAATGTAAAATCTTACAGCAATAATTAATCTACCATCCATCAAGTGCATATCAAAACCAGCCTCTCATCTTGTGAAGATATAGCTCACTTTCAAACTGCAGGGCTCAGAAAAAGTACAAAAAATGAATGCACAGTAACTTGTGACCCACTTCATGTAGAAATAAAGATGATATATGTGTGTTTGTTAGACAGGAGGGAGCTCCAGGCAAATATGATCAGCATCAAAACCAAATTTCTTGTAACACACTAAGTGACATCTCATCACTTGCAAGAGGTTAAACTATCGCACAAATCCATTTTTCCCTGACAGTGCAATCCATCAAGTGGATTGACTAATCGACCCTCGTCGGTACGTAAACGCAGATTAAAACAGGAACTTATTAATATTTCAATCCAACAGGCCAACACTAAAAAGACAAATTCTTCCTCAGACAGTTCCCTTTCAAAAGGATAAATGACAATTAGCAAAACAGGACATGAAACAGCTATCACACTCTTTTACTCTCAAGGAGGAGTTTAAAGAGAAATAAGATAAAACAAAGTTTGAGAACTTGCAACTAAAGCAGAATAGATGCAATGACTTTCATTCAGGCACATAATTCAATGCAAAATTCATGGCCCACATCAACAGGGAGGGAGGAGGATTAGTTTCACAGGGTGGACTTTTCCTCCTTCAAACAGATACCTGCTAGACAAGCTCTCTGTTCATAGGTGTTTAAAACCATTTGAGTGAAGTGAGGTGCAGCAAGGACAAAAAGCAAACGCATCACAGTGAAGTACAAGGCATTGAGGTATGGAGGAACCGGGGGGGAACGAGTATTCATATCCTTTACTCAAGTAGTAATACAACAATATAAAAATACTCCATTTAAAGTAATGTGTGAGCAGTATTTTTGTTGTAGTTTTTCAAGGTGGAGCTGATATGAACTATTTTATAATGTACTGAGCAATTTAAAGTTACAAAATAAATTACAATTTTCATGAAATAAATTTGATACTACTTATGGTCTGCATTTTTTTCAGAAATAGCCTTTCAGTGTATTTATATTCTGCAATTACTTCTCAATATAGTAGTTTTCAACTATAGTAACTATAACTAACTATAGTAGTTAGTGGTAGAGACTGACATTCCCACTCTGGATTAAAGTTGCCTTCACACATAAGGGATTCATAAGAGACTATGCACGTATGTAATCCAGTGTTACATGAGGTGGCTTTCATTGTTTCATGGCCACTGAGGTTAATCAAAAATGCATCTACAAAAACCAAGTCATTTTCAGTATTTTGTTTTAAAAATGTTCACGAAATTAGTGTCTGCTGATTGCGGCACACATAAGGAAAAATTGATATTTGAAAATTCCTGAAACAAGGTGAAATATTCCAGATACATTGGCAGATTGTTTCACTTTTTATAGGGAAAAAAAAAACTTTTGGGACTCAATTCCAGACTAAAGGGACTTGATACAATGGAGTTTTTTTTTCCACAGAGCATCATGTTTTAGAAGCTTAACATATGTTTTGTATGAAAAATAATCAGTAAGATATGCAATGTAAGTAGTCACTGTAGCTGTAAAATAAATGCAGTGGATTAAAAAGCAACAATATTTCCCTCTAAAGCATAGTGGAATTCCAAGTATAAAGTAGCATAAAATGGACATACTTAAGTACAAGAAACTCATAACTTAGTACTTGAGTAAATGTACTTAGTTACTGTATATTCCACCACAGTATCAAATCAGTAATGGAATTCAAACAAGTAGTTGAAATTTTTTGGTCTAAGACATGCAGATCAGCAAATATGCTTGATTTCTAATTTGATGAGGCATGACGTTAGTATAAAGAGTGGAGAGTTCAAACACCACCCCCATGTCGACCCTGCTGAGGTGCCACAGTGCAAGAGCAGAGCTCTGTAGATCTGTAGCTGACACTGACCTCTGACCTCCCAGTGGTGGAAGGAAACAATGAAAAAAGTATATCTATATCTGTTCTATCCTTTGCTTTCCCTACTGTGCGTTTTCCCGTCAGCAGCAATACAGCACTGACAAAGCAGTGAAGACTGGACATAAACAATAAATGTGGCCTCCTGTTCAGCCAGCACTTTTTACAAACCTCTACATGTACTGGAGGATGACAGACACTAAAAACATCTTAAGTGCAGTTGTAACTTTTAGCATTTTCCCACTGAGTCTTGTGGAAAAATATCAGAGCTGCTATGCATAGGCGCCTGAGCAATGGAGCAAGTGAAGCAAATGTATCCCTATTATTCAGTTAGGGGGAGCAAAGTTATGGTTTTGCTACCCCACTTTTTGTGTGGGGTAGCAAAAAAAACAACTTATCATACAGTCCAAGCAATCAGGCAGTTATATTTAAGCAGGCTATATCAATGATCAAAAACAAGTAATAATAAAACATTTTTTTTTTTTTTTTTTTTTTTTTAAATCACACATTTTTGAACCACCCTTTGAGTTGGTTCGTCGCTGACCATTTGCTACAGCACAGGAGTCTGACTGTTTACAAAAGGTGAGAAACATGCCATTTAGCTTAACTGTGATTATTGACTGAAAATAGAACATAGGTCGGCTCTTTTAAGTGTAACATGGCTATTGGGCACGCATTGACCATGAGACTCATGCAATTGACACTTTTCACATGTCCATTTTCTCAGGCAACGAAAAACAAATTCATAACTGATAACATTGCGGCGCAAAACGAGGACACAGACAGACAAGACAGAGCAGCACAGCACAAATGCAGCACCGCGCAGCAGTGAGTTATTCAGACTTTGAAGATGGCCTTGTGAGTACTGAGAATAGCAACCCTCAGGTTTAACATTGTTTAAGCAGGTTTAATTATTCAAATCATATTGTGATGTGTTGTAAGTCTATTTCATTTATATAGATTGTTTGTCCTTGTTTGACCTTGAAGATGGCCTAGTAGCCTGCAACCTACTACCATTTTAGGCCACATAATGTCACATAACTACTCTAGACTAGGGCAGGTTTCTGTTTCCTGACTTAATCCAAGAGGTTACGTGGTGTAGAAATGCTGGAAATTTGTTTTAAATTACAATTTTTTTTTCCTGGGGGAGGACCCCCACACCCCTCCGCCAATTATGTATCTCTCCAAGTTTGCTCCCCCATTTTAAAACATAACCAGGCGCCCATGCTGCTATCTCAGCAGTCACCAGCAGGGGCAGACACATTCAAGCGTGGTCACTGAACTCTATCAGCTCTGTCATCCTTTCAGCTGTTAGTTAAGACACCGTTTTGTCACAGTGGCAGACATACTAAATTTAGATGCAGCAACAACACAACACAAAGTCATCCCTCTGAAGTAACAAAGATGCGAACAAAAGTATGCAACAAAGGCTCCTGCATGCTTTTCATACAATATCAATCGTATCAATATCAATCATTTGTATAATTCATAAGAGGGTATACGTTTCTATTGTAGTGCCTTCTACCATTAGAGCTTTTACCATCACTCAAGGCATTAAGAAAGACTGAGTCAACTGAGATAACATTGTTTTTATGTGGCAGGTGATTCGTATTCAGGACGCTATCCCTTTCTGTTTCTTGGCCTGAATCCCATTCTAGAGATGAGATCAGACAGTGATGGCTGGATAGTGACTGTAACAGAGATAGTGAGTACAAACCGAGTCCACGGTGCAGTCCGTCCCAGACAGGTCCAAATGGACCAGGCAGTTGGGCTGGGCGAGGAACAGGTACAGGTTCTGCACAGGAGGAAGGAGAGTGTCTGTTTATGTGGAAACAGACAAGTTCTAAAAATACATCTGTGTGTGTGTGTGTGTCTCTCTCTCACTGTGGCATCCTCTCCAGACAGGACCCCAGGGTTTTTGCTGAGGTCCAGATGCAGCAGAGAATTGGAGTAATCGTCACTTGAACACAACGCCTGGGATAGAGAAACCACACCTAGAAGGGGAAGAGGAGGGGGAGAAGGGCTTGGATAAACAAGTTATATGCATCCTTGAGTGTTTAATCATCCTATAATCATCCTATTTTTCTCCAATAGGCTAATTTCATGCTTTAGACGTGACTTATTTGCAACTAATGAATACAAAACTACATAATGGAAGAGGGTAAGACAGTTCTGTGACAAAAAAATAATTGACCAGAGACTGGTGAGCTCTTATGGCAGGCTAGTAGCAAAAGAGCTTTTGGATGTAGCCAGCCACCATTTTCCTTGTATCACCCTGAAAGCCAAAACAAAAGGAAATCATTCTTTTAAATCAGATCACTACACAATTACACCTACTGGCCCGATGGAACCCTTAATTGAAATCCTCACCCTGCCACACTGACACAAAGCACAGCACAGCACAGCACAGCACAGCACAGCACAGCACACTATGCCAAGTTGAGGATTAAATATAGAGACAATAACACAGGAGAAATATCTAGAAGCAGCAACAAATAAAAAGTCTGCAACCATCGATACTCTGCGTGCTATTCACTATATGATATATCATCGATTATAGCCAGCAGTTGCAGGAAGAGTATTTCTGTTCTCTAGCATTGGAAGAAGCCAGCTACTGCATGTGCTGCTCTGAAGCTGGCAAGGCGCTAAGCTCTTCATCCCTAATTTGTAGCGATTAGGAGGGAAATGAGGGGAAGAGGGGACAGGGCGTCTAATCCCCCCCTCAATCTATCTATCAACTGCTTAATTCTGCTGGAAGTAGAGACTTTTGGAAGCCATCCGGTTGGTGTGACACTGTCAAGTGTGTGTGGGAGCAAAGGTGTCAGAGCATGTGTGACATATGCATGTCTGATCACATCTACAAGACAACGTATAGGTTTGTGCGCGTGTGTCTACTGTGTGTGTACGCGTTTGTGTGAGCATGTGTGTAGGTGTTTCAGAGACAGCGGGGAGGGGGGAGAGGGAGAAAGATCCATAAATATTCAACAAAAAGTGCTCAGCCCCTGCAAAGTCATACCAACACCCACCATTCAAGGTCAGCACCATCACTGCATTCCCCCTGAATCACTGTGTCAACCCACTGCCTTTTAAAATTGCACCTACAGTAGTGTGGTTTTCCCATTTATAATGTACACTAACAGGGTATAGAGGTTGTTGTCTGTAGCATATATATATATATATATATATATATATATATATATAAATAATATAGCTGAGTGTAATATATATATTACACTCAGCTTTCAGCCTTGTAATTACATTGAACACTCCTTTATCCATACTGCCTTGCAAAGAAAGAGAGCAGTAATTGCAGAAGCAGAAACGCTGAGAAAAAACTGTTTAAAAACTGTTTAATACCTCCACACAGATATTAAGGTTTACAAAAATACTCTGCTTGGAACAATAATGTGTCTCTGATGTGGTTTTTCCGAAAAAAACAAACAAACATAATAATTACCACATTAAAATCCTTCTCCTTCATTAAAAATTCCAGAATCTATGAATATGGTAATATATTTAATTTCAAAAGTTTTCCTGCCGGACACAAGATGTCTCCTTGTTCACTGTAAAGTCCATTCTCAGTGTTTGTGCACTGGAGGCTTCAAGTTTCGACATCACACTTGTGTAAGTTGAATATTGGACCAGGATTGGCTTCAAAACTAATTGTGATGTTACAAATTATGCTCGTAGGCCCACCACTTAAAATCGGATTTTCAATGAACACAGAGAAACTTTCCTTGCCTGGTATCAGACAGAATTGTCAACTCATTACACTCCATTTCCATCTTCAGCCTGACATTGCCTCCATTCTAACAGATTCCCATGGGGGAGGGGGATTTGATTGTGGGTACTGTGAGTTTGGCAGCGCTTGGTTTTGGCTCATCCGTTTTCAACATGGCGGCTGGGTCACCAACTTTCTACTGTTACAGCTAAACAGTACACTAAAATATGTTTCTGAAAACATTTGAAGCGAGAAATAGGCAATGCAGTAACAGAATCTTGATTCATATTCGATCAGCACTGCCTAGTTTTACTCCTCCTTGGTTCTGGCACACAGCTTGACAATAGCATTAGTCCTACCCATGGCACCCCCCCCCCCCCCCCCCCCCCGATCACTTTTTCAACCGAGAAACCACTCTTTCATGTCATGATGCCACACCAACAGAACAAGTCAACTCGACTCGGTAGAGTGGGCGGATTCAAAGGTCTGGACCCAGGCAAAAACCTTCTCCCTTCAGCAGATGAATGTAAAAACAGCCTTCTTGTGTCAAACTCTGCACATAAATCATTCTGCACAGTGAAGCTCAATCATCCAACTATAGGAACAAGAAGAAAAACACATTTCTGAGTCGAGGGGGACTTTAAGGTGTAGCTGGCCAGCAAAAAGTAATTGAAAGGGTGTAATAATTTCATTTTATGCTGTTTTAGCACACAAAAGTAGAACCAACGTAATAGCTAAAAAGAATGAATATTGCACTCTGCCTTAGGAAAAATGCCATATCTACAAACAAAGGTCTTTCAAGCTTTTTGTTCATTTGAACTAAAGTTTAAGACCATAAATTCTGATTTTATTTATAGAAAAGTCCATAGTACTTGAGTACTAAATGAATCTCTATTTTGCTATTTGTCTGTCTGTCTACTATCAGTATTTCTATTGAAATTTTACAGTTTAATACACTTTAAAGGTAGCTTAACCTCACCTGCAAATCATATGAATTCTACTAGTCAAATGGCTACTCTGTTATGCTAGTTAGCTTAGCAGGAGTTTAGCTTTATTGTTTTTCCATCATTGGATTAACACACCCTTATTTAGATGTGAGGAAATGAAATGACCATGTCAGTTCATTGAAATGGATATTTTTCAGGGACTGAAGTCGTAGTTTTAGGTTTAGCTAAGGCTAGCCATGGCTATCTCATCAGCTAGCTTTCACTTGAGAGAGCTCTCTTGCTTTAGCTTTTGCAGTAAGTGTGACAGCAGCCCAGAGTGATAAACTGCAATTTGGCTTGGTGTTTAGTTACTTAGGAACTTTGGCTTTACCACATAGACAGTACAGGTGAAATGTTTAGCTTTGTTTTGTAGTTACCGCTAACATGTTTTCACAAAAATCTAAATTTGTATGACATAAAAATCTTTATATGGTTGATGCATTTAAAATATGTAGTTACAGTGTTTTGCCTTTGTCAGGCAGCACACTTCTCTTGCAACTCAGTAATAAATAAAATAATGATATCAGCTAAATCAGATAAACTCCTACCATAAATGCTATGAAAGATCAAAAATGCTATGAAATAAGCTATAATGACCAAATATGCTATCAAGATTAAGCTATAAATGTATGGATTTATGTCCGTATCAATATTATCCTTTTGAGGCTGCAGTAATACTAGTGGATGGTTGTATTCTCTGGGATAAAAGCAATAGAACTGGGGCACTGCACTAATGCCTACATAGGATTTTAGGGGAAAACAGATCAACTGCTTATGATTCTGACGTGATTATCATTTGGTAGATGGATCACACAGTACCGGCATGGGTCTGTTTATCTGTGTAAGTGCCAGCCCCAATAAATTTTCAATTGGGGCAGCAGGGCAGCCTTATGGTTAAAGAGACTGCTCTTTAAGCAGAGGAACTGGGGTTCAAAGCATCCACTCTGCTGAAATGTCCTTGACTATTTGTACCCAATCCAAAACTTAATTGGACATTCATTTACATTTAATATGTGTTTGTGTGCAGTGACAGCCACTAGGGGCTGCTGTGTGTCAGAGGAGTACTCCTACCCTTAGAGGACAGGGAGGTCTTGGAGAGATTGAGGAGGCGCAGGCCCTTGTTGAGGCGACATACTTGTTGAATCAGGTTGGACACTCCTGGTGTGAGGAGAGGAGACAAAGAGAGAGGAGAGATAACAGGAAGAAATTAAACAAGGAGAGGAGGAAGAAGAAACAAGGAGGGGAAGACAAAAATAGCTTCATTTAATTAAAAACACACACACACACACATGCACACACAAACACACACGCACACACAGGCCTACATCCATCCACTATTGAAGAGTTATGAGTAGGACAGTCACGTCAGCCCACACACAGCTTTGCCACTCAATATCAAGCTAAAATGCAACCTTTCTCCATACACCCCCTCCAAAACATACACATACAATATAATCATACCCACAACAAAAAAAATATACAAACATACTGTACTTTACAATCACAGTTTCTCCCACATGCCCAGTGCAGACACAAACCCATATGAATACCATATGCCAAGCCAGATTACATAACACACAGTTTCAACTCAGCAGTTTTATTAAACACATTGCCGCAATGCTAATATTACAAAAGGCTATGCTTTATTAAAAATCTGTTTCAGTGCAACTCTAAAACCTTTTTTCATGGTTACTGCATCTTCTTGGCTTTCTCGGTTTTTATTAATGTGCATGTACACACCTCATTTTGAAAGACATAAAAAAAACACAACAGGCACAGTAATGAAGGTCATTCTTTACTGTGATTATGGGTATTATTGGGATGGTAGTTAATGCTGCATCACTTTTGTGGTTGTAATCACAATAATGTAAGTCCACACACTATACACACATAAAATACACACATACACACACAAACAAACGGAGCATTGTTAGTATGAGTACAAAGAATTTATTGAGTTTATTGGGCAACGTGTCAAATGGAAGGACAGAATTAACTAATGAGTCATACTGGCATGCATGCAAAGCCTGACCCTGGCAAACACACACACACACATGTACACACACATTCTTCCTATCTTCATATCCATATATATATCCATATCTTTCACACAACAGGTTTGTATAGAGGTTGACATAACAACAGTGACCAATACAGACACAAAGTCATAACAGGAGAGGAGAATATGAGTTTCCCTATGTGTGGGTCTGTGTGTGTGTTTGCGTGTGTTTGTGTGTAGGAAAACAAAAGAAGTTCGCTTTGTGTGGCGAGTTGTGGGCGAGACAAAAAAAAAAAAAAAAAAGCATTTCTCTAAAGAGACGGACCACTCATAGATATAGCATGAAAGATTGATGATAAAAAAAAATAGAGAAACAAAATGAAACAGAAAATCAGAGTTCTGAGAGGACAGAGATTGATTTTGAATTCTTTGAGAGCAAACAAAAGCTGCAGTGAAGTAAAAGCAAAAGAACAATCAGAGGTGCCCTGAGAGAGACAGCAGTAGGAGGGAGAAAGAGTTCACCGAGTACAGGCTGGTACCTTGGTTGTCTAGCGTGTTGTGAGCCAGGTTGAGAGAGTGAATCACGGAGGCTGGGTTCTCTGACAGTGCTGATGCCATCTTCTGTGGAAAATCCCTTGAGAGAAAGAAGGTACAATGAAAATTTCCCTAATTTACCTGAATGCACCAAGTTCCATATTTACATCTCTTTGTGATAAGTGCCAAATATCCTACTAAAGTGGCAGTATTGTCCCTTTACAGAACTTCTAATTGATTTGTATTAATTAGATATTTGTGCTGTTAAAAGGTAACATGTAAAGGAGTTGAGTTACTTTTTAACAGTGCACAATAAAATGATCTACTGTATTATCAGGGGGAAAAAGAGAGATTTAAACTTACAGGCTATACTTTTTGGGTATAGCCACTGTAGCACAGTATCAAAACTGTCAGGTAATCAAAGTTGTCATCGAATGCTTAGTCAAAGCCTTTGGCTGTGTCTAAAATCACTCCCCATTTACTATAGAGTACTATATCTAGCCTCCGGCATTGTATTTGAGTGTGTGAATTCAGAGTGTGTTAATGTATGTATATGTACAGTATATATAGTGCCTTCAGAAATTTCACAATGGAACAAGAAACGTAGTGTCCTTGGCATGCACACTACTTTCTGCTAACAATTTCCCAATGCAATGTGCTGCATTTTATAGCTGCAAAAAAACGACCATTGTTCAACTCTACAGTGACTGTTATGACGCAAAATGATGAGGATTATTAAGTGTCAGAATTCTCAACTTGATGCTCACTATTGAGTAAACTATTGAGTATCCATTACATAGAAAGTCATGAAAGGGAGAAACTTCTGACGCAGCATTAGTCTTGTTTACAAGTACTTATCTGTTGATTAGATATTTCCTGACTTTATTAAGTTAGTTAATTTTGCAAATTGTGCTAGGCGCTAATCAGCTCACTGATTTAGGCAATGTTCTTGTACACTAATAGCTTTTAGACTCTCAAATCAAATAAAGTATAGTTTTGGTATTAGTAAATAAACTGAGACATCCTATTGCCACCAGTATCAAAAAATGTCTCAGTTCTATTGAGTGTGTACTATAAGCACCTTTTAGCTAACTGTTTTGGTTTTACGGCCAACAGCTTTACTGTTTTGGTTGGTTCTCACTATTCTGCACAAAATGGCCGACATACAAAGTCAGTGGCAAGCTGGTGAACACAGTGGAGCATAAAGCAGCTAAAGAGCCAGATATTTTTGTCAGGAGTTCGTGGAGACCAAAAAGTTAAAAGTAGTTTGAATACCAGACCTATATTTGCAACAAGATGGCTCCAAATTAATTCTGTTCTGTGTCTGTTAGATGTGTAAAGAGACAATTGTTTGCTGGCATGTTTGCCACAACAACTTTATAAAGGTGATTATGTCAGTATTGTGTTTATAGTTTGTTCCTCTGCCCCCTCCTCTTAAAATGTGTCAATATTTAATATCACATATCAGAAAGTATATTTGAGTGGGAGTCTTTTAAATCATTCAGTCATATACAATTTAAGTATCTTTACTCTCACTAACATACGGTTTTTCACCGTCAGCTTTTGGTGCAGCGCTTATGGAGAGCCTCCAATAAAAATTGCCCTCTCTATTGGAAGTAATTTAATACAGTAAAGTATAAAAACTTGGTAACGTCATCATTATGCTGCAGTGAATCATCATGCCCCAAGGCAGCCAATTCATCTCAATTAATACTAAATAAGGAATGCATAGAAGGTGACAAGTCTTGCCAGGTGAAGCCTAAAATTTTAATAATGTTTCAATGGAGAAACAATAAGCCTGTTAGAGGCAGAGGGGAGGGAGCTTTAGTGGTTAATGATGAAAGAGTAGAGGTTAAGAGAGGTGAGGGGGGGAGAAAAAAGGAGGAGAAACAGAATTGAAAAGGTCAAGACAGTAGAGAAGAGTGGGCGGGAGGGGGGGGGGGGGATTGAGAGGTGAGATGAGGTAGATAGAAGTGAGAGGAGAGGACACAAGCATAGGAGAATAGGAGAGGCGAGAGAAAAGGCTGGGGAGAGTAGAGAGAACAAAAGAGGAGAGGTAGAGGAGTGTTTGGGAGGTGAAGGTGTGAGGAGAAGAAAAGGAGAGGAAATTGAATGAAACAAAGAGAGGTGACAGGTGAGGTGGGAGATGATGTCAGGCAGGAGAAAACCTACGATTTGAGTCCTGCATTCTCCAAGGTGAGCTCCTCCAGACTGTTGGACTTGCTGACTGTGTGCAAAACCTGGTCCACCACCTCTGACCCCTGGAGACAAAACAAAACAACACAGAAGCTCGTGACCAAATGAAATTGACCATATGAGGATGAGCAAGTTTAATAGCCTCATAGACTTGATTAGATTTTAAAATCAAGTTTCAAAATAACAAAATAAACACAAACTTGCACTTAGCATTATTATGGTATTATAATTTTTTTAAAACCCTGAAAACCTATATTCTCAATCGTCTTCTGAAAATAAAAAGGTACTTAAAGGTGCCCTGTGAAGTTTTTGACCACTAGTAGCACTATGGAGCAATGTTTTTACCAGTTGCTCCCCATTTTGTTTGTATTGTGTACACATTGATCAGCAGTTGGTAACGTACAAAGACGCTTGGCAATACTCCAGCAAAGGCAGAGAAGAAGACGACTAATAGCAAGTAAACATGGATGAAAACAAAGCAGGACTAAATATATCTTTAAAACGTGTTTTAAAGTATTTGTTAGACCTTAAGGATACACTGAATGCAAACATAACATGACAGGGGCTTTATTGATAAAGGGAGATAATTTAATGCAGTTCAATCTCAGAGTGATGCCACTTAATCTATTTCTAATCATCAATAATTTTCCTATCATCGTAAATTGTTACTTAAAACTCTGCTGAGGGCAAACTTAACAGTGTCCTCTTTAAAATCCCATCTTAACTCATTTTTATAGACTTGCTTTCTTGATTTGATTTTTATTTAGTATATTGTCCCCAAGAGATTAAATTGATATTCCAGGGAGGTTTATTGTACACGATGCATTGGTCCAAATCAATGGCTCATTTAGGTTGAGTAAGTAAATGCTAACTGATGCCAGAACCATCATTTGATAAGAGATTTCTTTGAACATATTTGAACTGAAGTCGGGCAAATGAGCACATAAACAAGCGGTTTCAATATAATAAATGCCTTCTCATAACACACAGGCAACTTAAGAGATAAAAGATAAAGTGATGAGTAATCTACATCTGGCTGAAGGTTTATAAGTGAGGTAGATAAAAAAAAAAAAAGAAAAAGATAGTTACAATGCGCATGTCTTTGCAGTACAGCTTGGTGAACCAGGTGTTGTACGCAATGGATGCCACGATCACTGCCAAGTCCCTGGAATTGACACACACACACACACACACCAACAGATAAAATTCAAATCTTTAAATTAGCGAACTCCATCTGCTCAAAACCATTTGATGTCATTGATCCATAAATTCACATTATCGTGGGCCAAACTTTTTCTTTGCTCCCCGTTTTGTAGAGAGCAGTTTATCATTGTGTCACAGAGAGAACACTATCGGCAGGGCTGCTTTCTAAAAGATGACTGATACTGCAGCCCCATTGAGGAGGAGAAGCAGAGAATGAAAGAAGAAAAAAAAAAAGAAGAGAGAGAGATGTAAAGATCGATGGCTGGGTCAGTGGATTATTCAATAAAGCCACAGTTTGATCCCAGCTGCAGACCTCAAACACTGCTACTTCCACTGCTGTGCAAACAGACACAGCACCCCACGGACGATCCTGTGCGTGCGTGTGTGTTTGTGCAGGAGAAACAGAAAGAGAGGGGAGAGAGGGAGAGTTTTAGAAGTCTCCAAGGCCCAACTAAAGCTACACTGCTGCTACACCTGCTATATATCATCGGACAAATAAGCAGCAACGCAGTGAGAAAGAGAGAGAGAGAGAGAGAGAGAATAAGCCCAGACAGAGAGAAAGAAAGAAAGGAGGATAGAGAGACATAAGGAGAATACAAAGAGAAAAAGAGAGAGGAAGAAAGAGTGTAATTTAGCCAGGGAGGGCCCTGTTGCCAGTAACTGCAGTAGCCGAGACATTACAGTTTATCTCAGAGGAGTAAAATGGCTACAAGCTGTGTTCCTATTTCATTGCCATGCCAGCCATCAGAACAGTCAACCCTGACTAACACAGCTGAGCCTCTGTGTGTGTGTGTGTGTTGCACATGTCAAGATTCATCATCAACACTGACAGTTGATTCATGTTTGACAGCAGGACATGTAATCGACCTCTATGATGTCTCACTCAGTCATGCAGTGTGTTGGTGTTCATGAGTCGTCTTGTACATGTACAATTTTATGTACAAATGAGGACATGTTGGCACAGCAGGTCAATCTGTCGCTGTTTACAGTTGACTTTGCACAGATCATCTTAGGTGTAGGACTCAGATTTGATGTTAAGATTCAAATTTTGATTATGTTACAGTGAGGGTTAAGGTTAGAATTAAATTCAGTCAAGCTTTGGGTTAAGGTGAAGATTGAGGTGTAAGTGTTACAGAGTGATGTAATATACTGTAGATGGTCCTCACAAGTATAGTTACAAAATCATGTTAGCAGGTGTATGTGAGGCCAGCCATGAATTTCACTATAGACAGTATAGATTCTGCTTTTCAGTCTGCACAGACAGTGAGTTGCTCAACTGGTGCAACTTATTGACCATGCAGACTCAAATTTCTGTGAATCTTAATACAAACAAGACAAAACAATCTTAAAGGCCGGTTCAGAGTTTTTCATGTTGATCTTACAGGGGCACTGTACTGGTTTCACACAGGAGATTAGTTTACTCATCATGAGGAATACCACACAGACTGTGAAAACAGTCTGTTTTCACAAATCTGTCACTGTATAATGTGAGAAAATAACTGTCATCTTGGTTTTGACACTTTGACACTACTGATTTGCATTATGGGAATTGGAGGATCCAGTATTTAGGGGCTAATACTTCACTTACACCTGTCATTAAAATGCAAGGTGTAAACGCACTCAGAGCACACTGTAATTGGAATGCGATCGAATGGTGGTCAGGCTTGTATTTTGATCGGATCTCAGCCAGGTGTAAATGCAATCCATACAGCATGACCACATTCATTAGAACAAAATCAGCCCAGTAAGTTGAAAAGTCACACTTGAAGCTATAAGTAGTAGCAGTAGCTAGAAGTCTTGCTAAAAGTGCAATGATGTCCGTTCCTGGCATTGCTTCCTATGACTCAGGACGAGCCATGACTATCGACAAGTCCCCCAGCCCTGCCTAGTTATTTTGCATATTGAGATCCAATTGAGATAATGAACATGTATTTTAATACCAGGTAAATGCAAAGACCTATGGATCAGATGTCACTATCCAGATACAGATCACATGTTAATACCAGGTGTAAATGGGGCCTAAAAGGTCAGGACAACTCGACCACTGCTGCATCAGGTTTGAACATTCACAATTAAATATCTCATATTTAGCTCACAGGACCTGAGAGATCCTTTACTAGTGTGATTCAAATGTAAGAGATGGAGGACAACATCCACAGTCCTTGTCCTGTGCAAAAAAATGTATTGCAGAAGCTAAAAGGAAACATTAGCAGTATGAAGATGGTATTCTTCAAAGTAAATGTTTTTAGTACAAAATTCTTTCTTTGTGTTTCTCCAGACAGTGATTCCTTTACTCTTTCAGTGTAGGTGTTGTATTAAGATAAGACTTCTGTCTGGCTTCTGAACCTCTCCCTTAAGGCCTGCCAGCAGCTAATAAAAGGCTGCAACATCTATTACAGCCCACAGTATGCAAAACATAAGACTGGTGATCATTTTGATATTCTTAAATGCCTCCGGGAATCAGGCTAAGATAGAGTTTGTTCTGAGGTGGCACTGGAGAAAAGGTCATGAGGTCATTCAAATCAACGTCTCCCTGGCAGCATCAATGTGCTCAGAAAATTTCATGGCAGTAAGCCTATTAGATTAGATTGGGGGAGCATGAATGTGCCTCATAAATATCTTGGCAATCTACCCATTAGATTTTCATATTTCTTGAACACAAATCTCTAATTGTAGCTATACACACAAGGTCAGCAGGCTTCACAAACAACATTATCATTCATCCTGAGGGGACAATGAATATTTGTAGCATTTTTATCTATAATATTTTAGCCATAGAAAGGGGACATTTTGACTTGATTGGTGGCATTAGAGTAAAGATCAGAGGACACTAAAATCATTAGAAATCATCCGCTGAGGACCATAAAAACTAATTTCACAGCAATGTGGCTGACAGCTGGCCTAACCAGTTGGAAGATGGTTAGATTTTGAGGTGCACCAATGTGCTGTATTGTAATAAATACACTCTACCCCTGTACAGAACAAGACTCAGGTCCTTTAAGAGTGACAGGTGAAGCTGCATTCGTGCTTCAGTAACAGGAAAAACCAAATCAGACAGAAAGTTGATGAAAAGTTGGACACTATACTCAGGATAGTGTTTATTAGTGTGTGTGTGTGTGTGTATAGACACAGCAGAATGACTGTCAAGCCAACTGGTGCCCTAGAAGTTCTAGCGGCTGTGAGGCATAACAATGTCTTCCTCACACACACACACACACACACACACACACACACACAAAAAAACAAACAAACAGAAACGTATGCCAGCACAAAATCTCTTTAACTGAATTCACACAAACACAAACACAGTCCTCTCGGCAACATGGTGGTCAGACAGGACCAAAAGAGACAGGCAGAGAGTGTGTGTCTGTTTGGGTTTGTGTTTGTGAGTGCGCGCGTGTGTGTGTGAGTGAGTGAGTGAGAGAGCGATAGAGAAGAATGATGATTCAGAAAGAGACAGAGAGCTGAGGAAATGAAAGGGGAGAGAATACAGGAACTGGATAGAAGAGGATGAGACAGGGCCAGGGAAAAAGGTGTCCGCTTTCAGTCAGGAGGAATGAGCAGAGACAATGTTTGGACGGACAGCAGTCAGCAGAAAAAGCATCACCCTGTCGCTCGCGGTAACGGTAGACAGGCCCAATCAGGGGAGATGGAGGGAATGGAAATGTGGAAGGACAAGAAGGGGAGGAAGAGAGTAATGCACCACAAATATCCTCTGGCACATTATCATGGAAAGGCTGATTCTTAAATCCTTTTTTCAGTCATTTGCACCTTTTCTTTCCTTCATCTGCCTGGATTGATTTTGTTTTCTTGAATTGTTTTTTTTTTTGTGTGTGTGTGTGTGATTCCTTGTATACTTTTGTCAAATCTTCACTTCCTCTACCAATTTCCAATTCTTACAGCCTCTCTAGAAGAGCAAGGAAAGAGCGTTTAGCATTGGAGTGAGGGCTCAAGGGAACAATAAGTTGAAGGAAGATCTTGAAAAACAGCACGGGCAGGCAGCTTCCCCTTTGTAGCCGCTCGCTTTACCACACACTATATAAAAAATAAAAAAAAATCGGAGGAAAAACAACAGCGATGCAGTGATCTGGGCTTCTCTCGATATTAAATGCATTAATATATTCATGAGTTGCTGCGGCAATCATGCTTCTATGAATGGCTTTTTGATTTACCAGCATAGCAAGGCTTGCTCCTATGATGAGATATGCATTTTTAAGTGAGAAAGTATCCTCTCCAGTCGGGACATTCCTCAAACAAAAGACAAGCAAGCTAGGTTGAATTCTCCATTGGCATGTCAGCTGTCAAATCTTTTTATGATCGGCAGCACGCAGGTGACGTACAGTCTTCCTCAACACGTCTGGAAATGGAAACAAGGGACTTAAATAAAAATAAGATACCAGCAGGGAGGTAGAAGGGAAGACATACGGCATCTGCGACTGTTTCTGAGTATTCCATGTGTTCAGCCTCTCAAAAGCACATCATTCCCCTTGTCTATGATCTTCCAAAACCTGTAACAAAACTGAACAGAGGCAGAGACTAATACGCTCAATACTGTTAGACAAATAGCCACTCTAATGTCAGATAAGACGAGGACTGACAGCTGATGTGACACACATAGTGTCTTTGCAAAGCATCATGATGCAGAACAGAGAAGAAAAGTCAGGAAGTATCAGGACAATGATATGTATTTATTACTTTTTCTCTACTCCAGCACAATGTATTTGCAGTGACACAACAACTATGGAGGTTTTATGTGCTGAATTTTCAATTACAGTAACCTTGGATTTCAGTGATGATTGATTGGTGACACATGTGGTGGTGGCAAAGGTGGTAGCTGCAAGTGCGTTTTAATAATACAGGTCCCCAAGAGCCATTCAAAATTACACTGGCAATGATCACAGCAGCCGCAAGCACACTTTTGAGCATCTACTCCATCAGAAATGCAAGAAGAGAAATATCTGTTTATAGTGCACCCAAACAAACAGACTGCTTTAATAAAGAAGGCTAAAGAAGACAGTAAACAACTTCGTGCAACATGGTAATAGTGATCAAAGTACACTCGTCCAGTCTCGCCAAAAGTCTCTAGTGTGTAGGGTTGGATAGGGGTGGGGGATGGGGGGGGGGATCTTTTCACATAAGATTTTCAATTCTTATCTTTTGGCATTTCTAAATCATTAAGTCTTTCATCCAGACTGAACTATCTCAAAAACTATGGATTGCCATGACATTTTGGTACAAAAATTCATGGTCCCCAGAGGTGATCTCCTGACTTTTCCTCCCCCATCAGTTTTGGTGGTAGGTTGAGTGAAAATGATTGGATAGATTATAATGGCTTTCCATCTAGCGCCATCATCAAGTCAAATTTTTAACTTGTCAATACTTCCGTTTTCGACCAAGTACCTGCTAAACTAATGACATCAACCTCAGCGCTACTTTGTGCGTAGTGCTAATTAGTAGACAAACATACCTCCTAAAAATCAGCATGTTAGCATTGTCACTTTTGAGCATGTTAAGTGTGTATCAACTTGCCTGATTTCTTTTTGTTCCCTACATGTGTTCTGTTGATTGTAAACAGCCATAAATTAAGGCTGAAAGTCAGCATTTTAACCTTCATTTCAACTTTAATGTGCTGGAGTACTGTACGGCACTGTATACTACTACGTTTGGCATAAGTTCATTGTATATTTCCAATCAGTGCATGTTGAGCCTGGATGTGGTTAAGATGTTGGTAAACTATGTCACCTGCTGTCAAGATGGCTGAAATCCAGTAAGTTGAACTCTCTGTTGTCCTGACTGTGGTAGATGGTGTCAACATCCTGGAGCAGAGATGCAGAGCAAGAAAGAAAGAGAAAAAAAGAGAGAGAGAGAAATTAAAAATTTAAAAAAAACAGTAAGAGAGTGAGAGATATATGGGACAGCAACATTAAAGAGATAGCCTACTAGTTTTGTACAACTGCACAAAAGACAGGAGTTGGGTAAATCTAATAAAAACTCAACAAACAAGAGTGGTTTTGTAAAGCCTGTCCAGTCTGCCTACCCACTGCACTTCTTCTTTGCAGCCAATTCCATTGTAGTCACAAAGAGCTGCATAGGTCTCAGAAAAACCACCTGAAAGATAGAGAGGAGAAGACAACAAATCAATCCAAACCAGACCACAACAGATCAGAAATGGCAAGGATAGAATAAAGCAGTGTAGAGGACATATGAAGGAATGAAGAGGAGAAAGGGTGCACGCCAAAGATGAAAGAGGATGTCAAAAAGAGCGAGACAGATATAGTCAGCAGAGAGAGAGAGAGAGAGAGAGAGTGGGAGAGATTAGCTGCAAATATTGAGGTGAGATGAAAGTATTGCACCATGAACGAGCTCTTCTTGTAGATTAATAGGATTACTAGCAGAAAGGGAGTGCATCCAGCAACTTTGGTCTTCTGACCCACTTAAAGATTTGGTGTGAGTCAGTGAGCCACTGAATAGATGAACTCCGCAGTGTATGTGTGTAGGTCTGTATGCATGCGTGAGTGCGTGTGATGATACATAGAAAAAGTAGCCGACTCACCGCAGGTTTTCTGAGTCTCTAATGATGACTCTGAGTTTGGCGAAAACTTGTGACTTCCGTCGGCCAGGTCACCTTCTGCTCGACAAATAGGAGGACTGAAAGAGAGAGAGAGAGAGAGAAGAGGCTGAAACAGCAAAGAGTCCACAGACATGCAAGCAGCTCTGTGAGACTTGAGGCACTGCGGTGCTTTGAGCTAAATGCTAATGTCAGCATGCTAACATGCTAACAATAGCTGCTGTGTCCAAAATCCATACTACATACTAAGCAGGTTCCGAGTAGTGTGTTCACACTGGAAAAGTGACTAAATTAAGTATACTCAAAACAATTAGTCTGCATACTAAAACTTTTCTACTCACAGCTGCAAAACAAACTGAGATGCATCAGTGCATGTATTATGTATGTTGATTTTTTTTTTGTAAACTTACAGCAAAAACAGTATACTAGGACAATTAGTATATACTGTATTCAGTGCAGTATACGTAGTATGGACTTCAGACACACTGAATGGCAAAGCTATCAGGCTGATGTTTAGCAGGTATATTTACCACGATCACCATATTAGTTTAGTGTTTTAGCAAATATTCGCACACAGATTACAACTGTGGCTGAAGGGAAAGTCATTATTTAAGCAGGTTCAGTCAAAATCCAAAAATATTATGTATATAAATATATGTCCAAAATATTGGACAAATCAAAATTGTGACCAGAAGACGGCACTCGATGAAAAGTTAAGGGATCACCAAAGTGATTACAATTCATCCTTGGGGGGCGAGAATCTGTGTACCAAATTATATGGCAATTCATCCGATAGTTGTCTAGACATTTCACTCAAAACCACAAATTCAAACTCATTGTGGTGCTAGAGGTAAAGTCAGGAGATCACCAGGTTCATCAGGATTTACCCTCTGGGAACCATGAATGTCTGTACAAAATTGCATGACAATGCATCCAATAACTGTTGAGATATTTCAAACTGGACCAAAGTGGTGGACCAACCAACATTGCTATCCTCAGAGCCATGCCACTAGCATAACTAAAAATGTATCATCTTCATTATCTATATTTTCAAGAGATGCTAAACCTGGATTCTTGAGAATTGCTGTTGTGATTTGAAGGCCTGTAGTACAAAATATGAGTTGGGGAAAAGTGGATGGTAAGTATAATGCTTTCCCCTCCTTCAGCTGCTGCTGCTGAAGTGCCCTTAAGCAAGACACTGAACTCCTAGCTGCTTAAGTGGAGCAATTCGATGCCCAGGAGACATGTGCACTGGTACAAGGCTGCTCCCAGGTATAAATGAGGGCAACCCTCCCACTCCCAGCTGGCACGCATCCTCCAAGACATTGTTATAAATAAAAAACACATTCTCAGACAACCAGATAAATAAAGCAAGCGAAAGGTTATTTGACTTACAAAAATTCTGGTCCAAAATTAGCCTATGCCTACTAAACGAAAAACAGCTGCATAATATTTTTAAAATTATACCACTGTCTTACATGTCTTGGCAAGATGCTAATTTGCAGCAGACTTGTTTTCATTGATTGTAGCCGCTGTAGTGAGAATTAAGATGGAAAGTGCACATCTGCAATGTGAAAACTGCTTATGACATTGCTTTGGATGTGAATAAATAACACGTAAACTTTAAAATTGGATCCCTGGGATTCTGTTTGAAGCTACCATTGCTCCCTCCTGCAATTATATAAAAAAAGACAGTTATTCCTCAGCTTACTGGTTGCTCTCTTTTAAATTATTTTTCGGCAAAAAACAACCAGTGAGCAGAAAAGAGTAAGGACTGGGATCATAAAGTAAACACCGTGTTCGCACTTAATACTGTGCTGTACCTGCTTCAGCTTTTTGATAGGATTACACCGCTATGCTGTTGCATTCAACACACACCATCCTTAATCCCATTTGTCAACAAATCACACACACAACACCTAACCACATCCGTGACCTTAATCCCCACCTTATCTCCACAATCACCATCCGCTCACGGAGAGAGTGTGTGTATGTGCACGTTATCTTGATACTATCTGCATCGTGGACAGCGGCACCAATCAGTTACGAGGCAGCGCAATCAAACCCACAACAACTTCCCTCCCTCTGTCCTCCCCTCTCTCTTTATTCTCTTTAAATGCTCTCACTGGAAGCAATCATCTGCAGTGGCCCTAATGGAAAAGAGCCATTCTGAAGGATGATAGAGTGCGGAGATAGCCTTGCGCAGGTCAATAGTCGGAGCACAGTCAATCCCATTGCTCTTAGAAATTGTAGATGAGACCCAAGAGAGAGAGGAATACACTCTGCCTTGTTTGCCAGCTCACCCATACATTCAAATGGCCATGGGACAAACATTTTCGGCACTTGAAGTCAACTCTATCCAGGCTTTTCTTTAGTGTGTGTGTTCTCTGTACTTCCCTTTTTAGAAAGTGAAAAGGCCATACAGTGCCCACTTTAAGATTTTTAACTGTGTAAGAACAGCTTTTTGACTGGGATTCTATAGCTCCATCAGTGCCTGTGTATTTCTGCTACTCGCTGCTTTTACTTCATGAATAGCTTTTAAAAAAAAAAAGAAAATGTAAAAAAGAGCCATCACAATGCCTTCAGGTAACAGCCTACTCAGTGTCAGCTGGCTGATTTAATCCCAGTGATTGCTGGGTGTTAAAGTCTAACCGTGACACAGAAATGGGTTGGATGCAAACTACAGCCATACAAGAATGTATTTGGCTGCTGAAGAGGAAAGCTGCCCAGAAGTGAAGCTGCCAACTTTGCCAACGCACTGTCGAGTGCTGTTAACGTCGGCCAACTTGTCTTTGCTCCTCAGCACACACAATACAAAAACAGAAAGACTTGTTTTTCTGCTCGAGGCAAGGATGCTCAGTGAGGCTTACGCATAAATGGAGTTGTTGAAGACTCGAGAGAGGGCGTAGTTGATGTGGTTGACCATGTGATCCAACTGGTCCTGGGTCTGCAGTCTCAGTGAGTAGGTGGTCTTGTCTGTATCGATGACAACCTGTAGTGTGCGGACAAGGCAGGTTTTCATATTAATACTTTATATTGTTATGAATGTCCAAAAAGCAGGAAAAATTTGGACTTCAATGTTTTACCTGATATTCGGGATAAGTGTTCATTGCTCTGATTTCCAAGAAGTTGAACGTGACCTCCACCTGAAAACAGCAGAGAAACATCACTGTGGTCAGGTCTGAAGACTTCATTTTACATCATCTTCAAAGGATATATACATTCTTTTACAACTTTGGCCATCATTTCTATCATTCACATGAATACTGTACTCACCAAACTATTTGCTTAGATTTAGGAATGTGGCAACAGTACTTAAAAGAAGTCAGATGGGGCAAGAAACAGCAGTTTAGACAATCAGACAGACCAAACCAAACCCTCAGGTTAGCCAAACTTTAACTGTAATGACTGGCAGTAAAATGATTACCCAAACTGTTAGTAGAAAACACACAGTGTACAGACCAACTTTGTGGTTAACTTTGCTTTACTAAGCACAGTTTTCGTTCAGAGATATTTATTGCAACTTTGCACAACTGGTTATTTTAGAGATGGAAAATAATCAAAGCTAATACTAGCTATCTCAATTCTGCACATGCTTGTGGACATACTGTAGTGGGACTCACTCGACTTTGGCAGACATAGAGAAACTACTGCTTGGCCTGTAAGAGAGAGTAATTTCCAAACTTTCAGACCAACTTTCCACCAGCCATGCCATGATAGGCAAACATGACTCAACAAATGGATATGTTGCCTAACCCATTAGCACAGTTATCCCCTTTCCCCCCCTTAAGTAGCCTTAAGGTTGTTAAAATAATGTTATTCCATACTGTCTGACAGACATACATATATTTTGTATCATCTTGTTCTAGCTCATTATTTATAGCTACATGATATTAACACTGAGCTTTGCATAATTTTAGAGACATTTATCCAAAATTCTGCCTGACACAGTATATGCACTAGAATTTTAAATATAGTTTCTTGGGTTTGAGCAATGTTACACAGCATACACTTGTAATAACTGATTCACAAGTGAGTCAGTGGGGTTTCAGAGATTATTAAACTGGGATCCACATGTGTCGCACAAACCAAAGAAAATGAAGCCCTTAAAATGTTAGCTTGATTACAACCTGCCTGATTGTTTGGCCGCTTATCTCTGTTGGACTTTGTTGTAGTAATGTCACCACATTCCCAGATCTCAGCAGTTATTTTGGTGCATACACCGTTGTGGTGACTCAAAAATGATGGCAAAAACTACTTAAATAAGACCCAAGTTAAAATAAACTGTAATTATTAAAGGAATAGTTCAACATTTTAGGAAATACACATTTGACACACAGTACCTATCCTGGCTGGCTGTTTAATCCATTCAAAAACTCAAGTGTAAAAACAACCATAAACTAACCAGCTGCAGGCTGTAGCTTCATATTTAGATATGAGACTGGTATCGTAGTTTCATATAACTCTGAGCAAGAAAGCCAATTAGCATATTTCCCAAAATGTTGAACTATTGCTTTAAACCACTAGCTTCATGCCACCTGCCATCTCATCATCTTCAATGTAATCGTCATCATCACTGCTATCGTTTGAAAACATAATCACCACAGTCATCATCGTTATCTCTTCTCTCCTGCTCTCAAAGTCTGCTACTTTTTTTTGTCACATCTCTTGCGAATTACCATGAGATCAAGACTGGCAAGTGAAAGCCATAAAATTCCACTGAGAGCGGAGGAACATTTACCTTGGTGGGCACTTTGACAGCAAAGAGATACAGTCTCCATGTTGCCAGGACCTGAGGGGAGAACACATTCATTTTTCTGTCACAGAGCAGGAAATGCAAAATGCAAATCACAGCAAAAAAAAATAGCACAGCACAAACACCCCATAAAGAGAGCAAATCGTCTCTGCAGTTCATTGCAATGGCTCGTAAGTCATACTAAGCACTCCAGACATTAGCAAGCTAATGATGATAGTGCGTGTGAGTGTGTGTGTGTGTGTGTGTGTGGAAGAAATATTGTGGGGAGATTGCGAGTCACATGACAGTCCGATTTATCGCTTGTAAGTTGTGTTGATGGAGCTAAGCAGCACTTATTCAACAGATGCTTCATTGCATCAGGAGGAAACTAATGGTGAGACAAGGAGCTAGCAAAGTGGGAGAAAAAGGACAGAGAAGATGGGAAAAGTAAGCAAAAAGAGAGGTGTGCGTTTGCCAAAAGAAAGGCATTACCATTTAAAAGTGTCTGGTGTAAAGTAGAGATGGAAAACGTGAATATATTCACATCTGCCTATGTAATTAATCTCATTCATAATTCAAAAATCCATAATTAGCATACCCCATGCATGCACTGAGCATCTCTATCCCTCCCTGGCTCTCTCTCCAATTATTGGCCACACTTTCTCTTTGCTCTTTTTCAGCTGGGTTTCAAATTCCATTCCTGTCTTGTCCATAATTCCCTCCTTTGCATCCTGTCATTCCTCTGATTTCTCTCTTCATCTCCATGGAAATCTGTTTATTTCTTCTTCCTTAATCCCTAATCCCTCCATCTCCTGGTGTGCCACAGTGCCCTGTCTGGTTTGCACCCGCCTTAACACCTCACTCCACCCCTCCTGCCCTCACCCTTCCACCGCTCCCATCTCCCAACTCCCAACTCCCCTGTCTCCTTTCTCGATTCAGTTTTTCTATTCTTTTTCTGCTCTGTCGCTTTCAATTCCTCAAGGCCTCTCTGTGCTGAATGGCTAATGGCGCCCCGCTGAGTGGCGGTGAGAGGGAGAAAGAAAATGAAACACACAAAGAGAGAGACAGAGGAAGAGAGAGAGACAGAGCAGGCAATAGGAGGACGGAGACACCAGATTTCCCTCCTGATAATCAAGTCTTCAGATTAGCCTCCACTATACTACACCAACTCAAGGCGAAGCTGGCCTCACAGATCGGCCCTGCATCTTAACTATATAGACATCCATAACAGACTCCCACAGAGAAGAAACAGAGGAGAGGGAGAGGAATGAAAATGAGAGACTAAGAAGGGAGGAGACAGACAGATACCAAAGATACCCACCCACCAAACAAAAAAAAAACAAAAAAAAAACAAAAAAAAAAAACACTAAGCCAGTGGAGGGGCCTTTGCAGGAGATTCTTAGTCCAATCACAGCACCTTGACAAGTTTGAAATCTCTGTTATATAAATCCAGAAAGGAGCGGGGGAAGCGTGATGGGACCTTGAGGCACACAGAAAGAGGAAAAAGAGATATATATATATAGTGAGAAAATGAAAGACAGATACACCCTCTCCCTTCAAACGCCTTGCAACCTGACAGATGGTCTCATCATGTAAACAGAGGCATCAATAATGCAGGCCCTCTGACGGGTACCGATTTGATCCTCTGATGCTGAACAAGGCCCTTTGCGTAGGGTTTCTCCTCTCTTGATATATCATTACCAGCCTATTGAGGTATCATTAGAGACAATCAATACTCCAGACAGTTATTTTTTGCCTTCTTGGATGGGACATGTGCAGAGGTGAAGGAAAAATCTGAGGGATATTTATTCAATATATGAGGGATATCACATGAATAAGTCATCTGAAAGAGAGGTGAAACAAATAGGATTTTTCTCAAGTAACAAAAAATGGTTTCTTTCTGAAGCACACAGGTAAATTATCCAACTATTAATATTAATTAGCCCAAATAGCCAGAGCTAACTAAAGCCCCACTGGCCGACTTTAAACAGGCACCAGATTTTTTCCCCTTCATGTGGCTTTCCAGCTACATCCTCCTTCACAGATCAATTGAAAATCCTAAAAGCCGCTCGAAGATTCTTTTTTTTTTTTTTTTTCAACCCAGGAAATCCTCTGAGATGAGATGGTCGACTTTTTGACCCAGCCAACCACGGACACGGCAGGTGACAAATTTGAAAAAGTGATGAGGAAGTGGCAAGAGAGAAGGGCTGAAGATGATGGGGTGGTGGTTCAGAGGTGCCCTTGCTGCGATGGCACAGTGTCAGAAGCACTAGTTCAAAGAGGCAGCCAGCCGGCCCCTGAAGCAGACCGCGAGGGCAGGGTGGGAATGTGTGTACAGACAGAGAGTGTGTGTGTGTGTACAGTATGTGCGCGTACGGGCCGAAAACAACAACTGCATCTTTCTCCGGCTGTGTGGGTTTGCACGAACGCGCAGCGCAGAGGGCAGAGGGCGGGGGCTTATATTAATCATAAGCTGTCAGGCTCTGGGTCTTGCACTTCAAAGGAGATGGTGCAAATCAAAGTGTGTCTCTGGGTCGTGTGTGTGTGTGTGTGTATGAGAGAGAGAGTTGCAGTGATGCCTCAGAGGGAACAAGCCAAGGATCAGTGCCAGATTTGGCCGCCTGCGGTATTTCTGGCTCGGCCGCAAGGGCATTTTAAACACACACACGCGCGCACACACACACACAGCGCAAAATCAGAAACATTCCGATACAGACATTTGGATAAGTCCGGCATGCTAGTACAGCAACACACACTCCTTTTAGACTCTCATGCACGTATAATGATGCACAACAGCCTGCTAAGCTGGCTTTGGACTTGCCTGTTTCTGCTCCCTTTCTCTCTCTGTCTCTTACACACACACACACACACACACACACACAGAGTCAGTCACCATCACTCAAGTGAACTCGGCATCATAAGAACGCAACCCTGCCGTCAATCTGTCAGCTTACGTGCATGTGTGTGTGCGTAAGTGACAAGGGGGTTTGAAAGCACAGATGCCCCAGGTCCTGCTTTAAAAGTGGACTTTAGAGTGGTTGAGAGAGAGAGAGAGAGACAGAGAGAGAGAGAGACAGAAAGAGAGAGAGAGAGAGATGAAGCCAAATGGGAGGAAATAAATGCAAAGCTCAAAAACAAAACACATCTTGTTCCAGATTCTCCCATAAAAACTGAGTCCAATGCTTCTAAATCAAAGAGATGGCAAGCAAGAGCTCTGAAAGCCAGAGGACCTCTTAAAAAGAGAAAGAAGACAGGCAAAAAGAGACAGATAATGGGAAGGGGTTGCGGGGTTGTAGATGGGAAAAAGAGATGAGCGTACAAGATGAAGTAAAAGGAGCTGAAAAGTGGCAGGGACTGGGTGAATGGGATGAGAGGGAAAAGGGGAGAAGAAAATAAAAACTATGAGCAAATCTGAGGATATGGGATGGAGATAGAGACGAGCAGCGAGTGTGGGAGAGGCCAAATGGATGAGGGAAGAGGGGGGGAAGAGAGAGGAGGGGTGGGTACAGGAGGATCAGGACAATAAGAGCGAGGGAGCAAAAGGAGAGAAAGGAAATGAAGAGGATGGAAAGATAGAGGCAGAGATATACTTTGTGTGTATTGGCAGGGCTAAAAGGCAACACACGCATTCACCCTTTGTCTCCTCCTCATGGGGGATGAGAGAAGGTCAGCAGTCACACTTCATAGACTCTCTGCCACAGGCTACCAACATGTGTTATGATAATCAAAGAAAGCACAGCCCTAATTACAGCACTGAGCCCTCGCCACGCACCGTCAGATGGTAAATCCGGATACTTGCAGAGAAAATGACTCCATGCAGAGCGTCTCAAAAGGGAAAAGCCGTGAAAAGAAATCGTGGATAATGTGGATGCAGTGGTAATGTTCGCCATTACGCAAGCATATTACACCAAAAATCTGGGGTGTTGACAGAGCGGTGTAAGCACTGAGAGAATGTAAGATTCTGCCGCTAGCACTGGCTGTCTCTGCTTTACTGCTTTGTACTCGGCTTTCTTTCATAGTCCAACGCACAGTTGGATTCTCTCTGCAACAAAGTGTCATCTGAGCTGAAAGCAAGGCCCGGTCTCACCATTTAAACTGTACGAGTTCATTATGCAATTCGGTCTCTTGCTTTAGACTGTGTTTACCACCACTCACAACTTGTGCCTCAGTGATCATCAATTCACTGTCCTGCTGACTCAGTTGTCTAAATCATGAACCTTGCACAGTACAAAAATCTTGGGTTTGAATCTGGTCCTTGGGAGTCTGCACCATTCTCCTTCCCCAAATCCTCTCTGTATGGTGTCATTATATAATGATGATGAAGTCACATAATCCACAAAAAGAGCCTTTGGAAGTCTTCCTGGCTATGCTGGAGCAGTGCTGTTGCTTTGGATGCTATATTGCTCTCGGCACCTACAAGTTCAAGATGGTCAGTCACATTCTCTGGGAAATGTGGCTGACCATCAGTCACATCTAAATCTGTAAGAGATTTAGATCAAGCAAGATGAGGGAAAGTGGGCTGAATGAAGAAGTAAATTACAACACTTGTAATTGTCAAATGTAATGATCTCAGATTAAATGAAAGTGTCTGTGTAGGAGCACCAAGGGGTGGAGTGTGTGATGAAGTGTCAATGAAATCTGTCTCCATACAACTACCGACACAGATCTAAGTAGGTGTTTAAAAAAAATTCAAGGGGCTGTGTTGGTAGGAGCGTGTTGCTTCAGCTAATGATCCAGGAACACACACCGGTTTATAATACTATGAGACAAGGTTTGACAACTCTGGAAAGCTATCTCGTTAATCATATTTTGTAGCAGTAGTAGTAGAAGTGCATCATTCAAGTGACAAAGTAACCAGGAATGTGCACAATAGGCAGCTCCTTGCTGGATTTAGTTGCTTTGCGTTCCTTCTCATGTATTTAAATGGATTGGACAAAATATTAATACCTTTCAATATACCACCTACTATGATCTCAATTATAAACAAAATATAATTATCACATTCCTGAACAAAAACTCAAAAAGGAATAAGCTTTATAAAAGTTGAATTTAGGATAGCAGAGCTGTTGGATTGCAATAGATACTTTTTTGTGATCAAGTGTTCAATTTTCTAAAAAGGAGAGGAAGGAAATTACAGCCAATACACATAACATACAGAGGACATATACAGTATTTCTAAACATTTTACCCAGCTCTCCCTGCAAACCCTATTGGTGGCCTGCTAACAGTACACGTTTCCCAGGATATGAAAGCTGGAAATCATTTGGCTGTGTAGATGAACATGGTACTACAGTTCCTAACATATCTGACAGCGTGGAGGACACCTGACTCCAAAAAAACACCACAATGCTACACCCCTAAAACATGTGCATAACAGAACCTATGTGTCCATCAGGGCAGAGGTCACACAGTGGGGAGGGAATAATCTTCATTGTGGATCTGTTGATGATCAGGGTTCAACAGTTAGCCGTTAGTCGTTTAACCGCAGAGAATATTTTTGACCGGTTACACATGTAAGTCTATAGGTTAATGTGCATACACACTCTGCTAACAGCTATTACGAGTTCACACCATCAGATCTTGTTTTTGAATGGATAAAGTAGAGGTGTAAAACTCTTCTACACAAAGTGTTGCATTGCGAATTGTTTGTAGCATTAATGTTGCTAGGCTAGCGAGTGTCTTAAAGTCTGTTTATAGAGTGTGTTAGAGTCAGTCAGCACTAAAAATGTTTCGTTAGTCCGGTTTAACGTGCAGGAGTGTCTGAAGGCTCGTGTTTTTTTTCTGCCACAGAGGAAATAAATTCATGACAAGTGAAAACGAGTCCAAAGCGTCTTCCAACGTCTCTGCTGCAGAAACAGAATATGTCAAGCTGCTAAATACCACTGTGACAGATGATAAGAAGCTCAATAAGACGAACAGGCAGTCTTATAAATGCTAACTGCCGGAAAAAATATTTTTTGACCGCTTCCAAAAGCATGGCAGGAGAGTATGTGAGTATATAGTTATTTTTTCCAAAAACAGCTGATGGACAGCTCTAACAAACGAAAGCTACATCACAACTTTTCTTAAAAATTAAGTGGTTAGTTACCGGTTAATGGGTGTTGATCTGTCGAAAGCAAAATTAACCGAAACTGACATCCCTAGCATCATACTTTATATTTATTAATGGAAAAGCCACCATTTAACTGGAAAATCATCTGCCATACCCAGCTATAGTACAAGTAACTTCCTCTTGGTTTTCTATGCAGTTAAGTGAGGCTGAGCTGGAGGTCAACTGGAGGTTTACAGTAGTCCAACATTTCCCAGACGTTTTAGCTTGTGATCCCTTAAGGAAAACATGTCTATTCAAATCTTATATGTCTATAAATTGTGAACTGTTAGACAAATAGTATTTTTTTAATGAAGAAAATTAAGCTGTATATCAAATTGAAACTTCATGATATTTTGTTTTCTGTGTGTGTGTAGAAGAGCCAGTAAAAAATTATCCAGTAACTCAAGAGAATTTTTGAGATTTCATGTATGACTTCTTGTAGAGGTCCTTCTTTAGGAACCACTGTTACACATAGTTTCAATGACAATATGTATGCCTTAGGATTTACCACCACTGATTTAACTCAGAGTCTGAATAAATCAGTTAAGCACAAGTCGATCATGCAGTTTACACAGTGGACAGAGCACTGAGGAACAGAAGCAATTTCACAATCCCAAACAGCGATAAAATTCAATAACAGAGAGAGGATTGAACACGCTAATTTGTGCAAATGAGGTTAAGAAATTTCAAGCGGTAAAAGAAACACATTACCTTATTAACTAAAAAGAAAAGGAAAAAGTAAAACAACAAAATTAAAACAACAAGACAAGTGAATTAAGGAGAATGAGATTCATGAGGGTAAATCTGGGACGCAAGGAGGGAAGGAATCTCAAAGAAAAATACTGATGATGCAGTGAACTACAAAACACAGCGCAGATCTTGGAATGAATAAGCTCTACACTACTTTTATTTACTTTTTATTTATTTTGTCCAAAACTACTCAGCTGAGCTATATCCAATACATCCACATTTGACAACTGTAACAACTGTCAACTGTTCTTCAAGTCAATTTTATTTACAGCCCAAAATCACAAGCTTCTCTCAGTGAGTTTTACAGTCTTTCAGATCTTCAGTTCACATAAAATAAAACATTAAACAGGGAAGAGGTGGAATTACCAATAACAGAGTAGACAGAAGTAGCAGTATTACAATACTAGTATATAAAAAGTCAAGTTTGTACAGTAATATTAAGTCTATATTGAGGTTGAGGAGTTCCAGGAACTTATTTGTGGTATGTAAAATAAAGCAGCTTTAAAAGTGCTTGCTGAGCATACTACCACCACCACTTTCCTACATAAACAGTCCTGCTGTACACATCCCCCAGATCAACACACGCACCCAAATCTTTAAATGTGGCACCACGAGCTCGACCTCAAACTCCAGTCCAGCTGGAGTCTCATGAGAGGGACCTCCACGTAACTGCAGGACCTAAGTGGAAATAAGCGTCTGATGCATCCGAGTGTGCTCCGGACTGTCAAACAGTGGCAATCTCAGCCAGTAATAGGCCCATTATTAGGTAGGAGCGAGGGAACCACAGAGTTGACAGAGGATAAAACGGAGCGACCAATCAGGATAAATAAGTGGCGGAAGAGCCAAATCGGCAACTGGGCCATCACAACACATCAGAGATTTCCTTTCCCCCTCTCTTTCTCCCTCACTCCCTTCCCTTTCCTCTGTTGAGGCGCCCTCCCCTTCCATCACCCCCCCACCCACTCCTCCCCCTCTAACCTCCCCCCACTGTCTCTCCCACCCTCTCTGCCTTTGAAGATGCTTTGTTTTCTGAGTTGCCTCTAATCTTCAAATAGGGTGATCTAATAACGTCTGTAAGAGTGTGTATGCGAGCAAATTTTGATGCACCGAACCATGTGTGTCTGTGTAGATGCCCCCTGCACATGTCAAGCTGTATGCATGAGTGTGTGTGTGCATGTTGATGCTCCCCAACGCATCGCCCTGGGTGCTGTTTGGGTGTCATGCTGAGCCCTCCCTGTGTCTCTCTGAGATGGGTGGGGGAATCAACCCTGTGCGTGTGAGTGTGTGTGTCGCAGCGTGACGGCTGGTAGAGTCAACACACACAGACAGCTGGATACCAGCAGTCTCCAGAGGGGGAAACTGGGGCAAAAAGAAAGAGCAAGTAGAACAAAGACTTTTATAGATACAATATAAATTTGATGTATAACATATTAAAAACTCCACAAACTAAACAAACCACAGGAATCGAGATGAAAGCCACAATCCTGTACAATTCAACCTGCCAAATCTACTTCAGTCGTGAAGGGGAGATGCACATGAAAGGGAGGATAGAGGTAAAGGAAGGCCTCGCCTAAGCCTTGAGGCTTAGAGAAGTGATTTTTCGAGGCTAAATTCCAGCTCCGTCTTAGAAAGCAACCCTCAAATACTCCACCTTTTTCTAACTACGCACCCGTGCCATGTGTGACATTTTCAAGCGCGAGCGAGTATTTTGTGCTCAATACCCAGAGACTGAAACAAACAGTCTATTTACAAACTCCCTCATGTGTTCACCCTTCATACGTCCAACCGAATTTATCCATTAGAGTGAAAAGATTGCCTTTTAGAGGGCAGACCTTCACGACGAGCTAGAATGAATGCTTATATCCATCTCGCCCCCTCCCCTTCCCTCCCCTTCCTTCCTTGAAAGAATTTGGAGCAGTGGCAGCAGCAGCCAAGACCCATTTGGATAGTAAAAAACTCTCGTAAGGCGGAGACCTAATTGAATTGCCTCTGATGGAAAGAGGAGCTCAATACCCTTTTACAGGTTTGAGTAAAGATGGAGGGATGAAGAAAGGGCACACATGAGGGAGAGGTGGGAGAAAGTGAGAGGCGACTGATGTGGTGGTGGTGGTGGGGGGGGGAGAAGGGGGGGCGGGGTGATGATGGGGAAGAGGATGATCGAGATGGACAGATAAGGAGGGAGGGAGGGAGAGAGGAAACAAAGAGAGAGGATGACAAAAATAGAGGGGCGTGGTAATGATGGAGATATAAGGAGTGGGGGTGGGGGGAGGAAACACGCTAAATAATAGCAGAGACAGAAAACTGAGGGAAGTACTGATTAATAGTTTTGATTCGCTTATCAGCTTGTCCTTTTTGTCTTCTTCAGGGGAGGAAATGAGCTCGTTATCGCGCATAGCAACTGCGAGTGAGTAACTGATCACTCACTAATGTGGCTGACTAATTGACAATTTCTCAATAGCAGCGGTGGCCTTGGCTCGCAGGCTGCCCACACACCCTCTGGCATGCACTCACGCGCAAACACACACAGGCTTCTTCTTCTTCAAAAGAAAAAGAAAAACAATAAATGATGCCCCTGTATGTACAGTATACTATGTCAGGCTTACACACACACATACACACACACACCAATCTCTTGCCTGTGGCATTAAGGCCATCCTGCCACATCTAATAAACTCTGAGGACGGACTCAGTAGGCCATGGCATGGTGTCCACTTTGCTCTGCTTAGGCAGCATCTGCCTTAAGCCCGATTTTCAACGCGTCTGTTGTGTGTCTCAGGATGCGTAATCTGCGACTTCTTATAGCCCTTTCAGTTTGTCTCAATTAAGTTTCATTGATTTCCATTCTCTCTGTAAGAAGTCGTCCTGTTCTATATTCAACACCTCTCACGTTAAGACGCTTTCCAATTCAACAACGCATTGATGTGGTGCGACCGCAGAGTGATGAAGGACAGTTGGTGAGGAAGGAGTGAGGGTGATTTGGGGTCACTCACCAGAATCCTGTCTTCTGATTTGCCACTCCTGGTGTCCTGTTTGATGGCTCGCACAAACTTAATGGCCTGCTTGTCCAGCACCTTCCTGATGCTCTCTGGAGAGGGAGGAAGAGCGGAGGGAAAAAAAAAAAAAAGATAGATAAAAACAGGGAAGTTAATCAAGTTATGTAAACTCATAAAAGAATGAAAAGATGGCCTAAGATGCACTCTGAACCACCGTGAAGAGCTTTTATGGCAAAGATATACACATTTAAATATGCAGCTGGTTAACAAATTAAAGGAAACTCCTGAAAGAAACATTAGGGATGCACAATTTTCTCTCCAGATACTGAAAACTCAATGCAGAGTATAGATCTGATCTGTTCTGACTTTTTTTTCCCCCTCTATGTGTAATGTGTCTTTTAACTCTAAGTGGAAGCAATGAGTATATTTATTTAGTGGTTTAAGCTCACTGCAACAAATGAACGGAGCAGAAAAGAAATGAATGGGGTAGGGTTGGGCCGATCTGACAGCAATCACCACTGAGCCCTCTACCTTTAGCAAACATCACACCAACACCCCACAACCCAACCCCCACCAACACCCCCCACACACACACACACACACACACACACACACACTATCACACACACAGACACACCAATTTGGTATGGGCCAGCCTGGATCAAATCTGCATTCCACACAGTAAAAAGTGTAACGGACATATTGCGGACACATCCTGCAGATGGTAGATGTAGTGTGTTAAAGTCAGATACCAATCGTGATTAGGGCATTAGCCCGCTAGCAATATTAGCACCTAATTCAGTGTAGTAGCAACTAATGTTACTGTGTGTTGCTAGTATGTGTTCATGTTGTCAGCTAGTTTAAAGCTCAAACTAACTTGAGAAGTAAAAGGAGCTTTAGGATGAGTAAAGTGACAGAGAGGAGCTGGACTTTTATAGGAGGAACCTTTGTAGGAGTGACCACCCCCCCAATTCGGTACACATCGCCCTACCCTATAATGGGGCTCCTGCTAGAAATCATAGTACCTGCTAGAAAATATTGGTAAATAAGACTATATTGTGTACATGGTTGCTACGATGCCCAATGTGACTGAATTAAGTTGGAATCACTGAATTTTATAGAAATTTTATAGAAAAGAAACATTTTTTTAATGTGCTTCGGTCACATCTGGCCAAAGCCCGGACTGGTGCACCCCTAAGAAACTTAATAATTGCACATGGGTGGCACAAATCAGTTACATGAGAAAATTAGGGATGCACAGATCCTTTTTATATTCTCTCTCTATTCCGATTCTGATAGCTTAACTCAGGGTATCTTCTGACACAGAGTACCTATCCGAAACCACTTTTTATCCTAAATTTAAAATCTGTATACGACACCGTGTAGAAGCGGTTGGGATTATTTATGCAGTATGTAAGGTAACATGAGGCCAGGGATTTTTGTGCTGCTAAAAACGGAGTCAGCGAGCCTCTGTGACTGAATGAATGTAACGGATAGCGGAAGCAATTTTTATAATGACACTGACAAAGAAATTATATTTAATGTGCATCAGGAACGTACTGTAATGGCCAATACCCGATCCACTAAACAGGGTCAGTATCAGTGCTGATAACAATCCAGCATATCAGATTGCTGCATCCCTCGTCATCATCAAAACACCAAGAATGGTTAAGCTTGACAACTGATAAAACAATCTTCACTCCAGCTCCCCTTATGTGCTTGTCCTGGAGCTTTCAACTGAATTACACAGCCATCAGAGTATTAAGATTGCTCAAGGCCAAGCTGAACGTCTAAGCTAACATGGACAAAAAGTCCTAAAAGTCCTCATAATCATGAAAAGTTTGAGTGACAACTTAAAATACATCTGCTGATGGAGACTGTGTGAGATGGTTGAAAGCTCCAATACAAGCAAGTAAGAGGACCTTGAGTGGAGATTGTTTTGTCAACCAAGAACAGTGTTTGTCCCTAGAGTAAAGAGACTTCGAGAATCTAAAACCAAAGAGCACTGAAGCTCTTCTGGAGGCTTGCATGGCCAGACACCCTACTAAGACACTTTATGTTGGTTTATCTTTAAATTTGTCAGTTGTACTTTGTGCTACTAAAGTGATTTTCAACAGTAAAGTAAACTGGACATCTGAGCGTTTAGACTCAGATCTAGGACATCATCAGCAGGTGTTTGAAGTTGATCCTTTGAAAATGAATCAGTGACTCTGTTATCTGAAAGCTTTGGTTTGAGATCTTCCATCCAAATGAGTTCTGTTTGAATGGGATGATAACAGCTGTGAATCATAAACCATCTCACAGTAAAATCACCATGTTAATGCGGATGATGAGATCATAGTTTCTTGTCTCTCTTAGTGCCAGTTTAGGGATACACTGGTGGATTATTCCTTTAAAAAAGACACCCACACAGGGGTTAACAGTCACAGAGACAAGTAGACAGCTACAAAGACACAAGCATGAGGACAGGCAGAGAGACACACAGACACACACACAACTGACTAGCTGAAGAGGACTCATAACTGAGCTATTTTTAGCCTCAGAGAAAGATAGAAGCAGCGCGGCTCATCTCAATGGAACTGGCTACAAGATCCAGAGCTAGAATCTTTCAGGGGCCTCTACTCCAAAACGCCACATGACCCTGCTGAAGCTCACTGAACCGCACCGGAGGCCTCCTCCATTTACATCCCCTGCACAATCCACCGACATAATACAACCTGCGACTCACAATCGCAACCTCTATCTTCAGACTGCAAACATGCACATATGCCTGCAAGCTGAGAAATTCACAGCCCACATATCCAGCGAGGGCCACCCATACTAAATATGCACCCATGAAGCCCACCAGATGGAGATACAGCGAGTCATGCTGTGTCACGATGCTCCATTGTACTCTCTCACTATGCTGCACACTCATAATTCTCACTTTCCACATCCGGCAACAACCATGAAGTTGGCTCTCACACTCGAGTGAGCAGCAGCAGATGCGGGGAGGACGAGGCGGGGATGGAGGGAGAGAAAAAGGGGGGCGGGGGTGGCGGTACACTGGCAGATCGAAGCAAGGATCAGCCAAAGACAAACAGAGAGTCATTGACGTTAAGCTGGGTAAGACCCAATCACTTAAACCTTTTAACACACTCTGCAGCCCCCCCAAGGCCTACTGGTGTGACCTCGGCATCTGCTCCCAAAGGGGTGAAGAGGGGCCATTCCAAGAACCAGGATGGGTCAGTCCCCCCTTCCCCTTTAATACCCCTCTCATATCCCCACTGGCTTTTTGACAGTTTGATGGATCTGCTCACTCAGCCCCCACATCTCCCCCCCATTGGCTGAGATGTGGCAGGTGTGTTGATGGCTTAATGTTGCCTGGCTCTTATCATCAGGCCAGACAGACGGGGTTTGACCAGGTTTAGCTGGTAAACAGCGGGATTTAACTCGCCATGTCAGGATAATTAGCAGTGAGAGACACACCTTCTTTAACATCTTACCATCTAAACATGTTGGTGTAGAAATCCGTGTGTGTGTGTTGCACTGTCCAATCTCACTCAGCAGAGAGAGAGAGAGAGAGAGAGACTCAGGCTGTGTGCAGCTGAACGCACACTGCCTGCTGCACGCAAAGCGCTCCGAGACGCACAATAACTCCCACGCACACACGTGAGGAAAAGAAAAAGAGATGAAAACTCGTAATGAATGCGCATCAACGCCACGCACGCACGGTAACACTTCCATGTAACTCTGAAAGCACAACGGGGCCCCTGTGCGCGATAAATTTCACGGCAGATCTTTATGCCAAATCAATCCGAAAGTGAACACTCCCGCTCCGAGATCGATGGGATTACAATCCTCACAAGCTTCAACAGCCATTAACTCTGGTTTAGCCTTGGGAGACATTTCCTGCGCTTCCCCGCGGTGATAACTCCTTTTAAATCAAACACACTGGAAAGCGGAGATTTAAAGAGCAGTCGAGTAAAGAAGAAAAAAAAACTAATCCCATGCGTCCTAAAAACCTGTTCTCCTTCTCCTTTTCCCTTTGCAAGAGGTGTTATGAGAGGTTAAAACAGACAAACTCATATTTGAGCTCACCTGTGATTTCCCTGCTGACGTTGACGAAGCCCGCCGCTGTGGTCTCCTTTGAGGCCATGGTGCGCTGCGCTCCTCCCGCCGGCCCTCAGCTCTCCTTCCTCTGCTCCACAAAGCGTCCCCTCAGACTCAGACCGCCGCTGCGCACTCTTTCTTTGCCCTTTTTGCTCCCGCCGCCGCGTCTGCAGGTGCTCCGGGCGCAGCAACAGCCGGTCAGAGTGATGCAAAGCGATGCCGTGGTGCGCACTGGCAAAACCAGAGGAGTGCCTTCGACTACAGTAGGCTACTCTGGCACATGAATGAGAGAGAGAGAGAGAGAGAGAACAAGAGAGAGAGAGAGAGAGAGAGAGAGAGATGAGGGAGTGGGGGGTAGGAAGGTTTGTAGGTTCTGCCGCTGTATTTTCTTCATGTTCCAAACTCAATGCGTATCATCAAATCCACGACATTTTGCTTGGAATTAGTGCGCTCATGCAAGAGGGTTACATTAAAGGGGCCCCAGATTTTACTTGTCAGGGGCCCTATATGATTTCTAGACATTCAGTTGGCTCATCATGGAAACAAAACTGTATGCTTTGTTAAACAATGCAGTTGCAGCTTGTTTTAGGGCTGCAACTTTAATTTACATCACTAATTAATCTGGAAATTATTTTCTTGAATTAGTCATCTAAAAACATGTCAGAAAATAGTGAAAAATGCCCAGAACAATTTCCCAGAGCTCAGGTTGACATCTTCAAACCCTGCAGACCAAAACCTAAAGAGATTTTATTTACAATGACTGAATTTCCAACGATTCAAAACAGATCATGTTTGGTATTTTTGCTTAATTTACTTGATTACCTAAATTGTTGCTGATTAATTTTCTGTTGAGTGGGTGATTAATTGACTCATCCTGTGTGGATTTATTCCTCAGCGCCTCATGTTGTAAAGCTGAAGGGGATCACATTAGATTGATCAACAAACAAGACACTATCAGTTCTGTGAGGCTGCACAGCGGTGTTAGACGTTAACGTCAGCAATGACAATGTTAATCTTAGTTTAGTGTGTTAGCATGCTAACATTTGCTAGTTAGCACTTAACACAAAGTAGCCTACAGCTGAGGCCGATGGGAATTGGAGTCTTTGCAGGTATTTGGTCACAAACCAAAGTATTGGACAAATTAAAGTTTTGACTTGATGATGGCACAAGAGGAAAAGTTAAGGGATCACTAAAGTTATTACAGTTCATCCTGAGGGGAACATGAATGTATTCCATATTTCATGGCAGTTCCTCTAAGTCAAGACAGTCACTAAAAAACACAAATATCAACCTCATGGTGGCAGTAGAGGAAAAGTATGAGGATCACCAAAATCATTAAGATTCATCCTCTTGGAACCATGAATGTCTGTACAAAATGTTGTAGCAATTCTTCCTGTAGATTTTAAGATATTTCACAGGATAGGTGAAAATGTTGGCCTGCTGATGGTGCTAGATGGAATGTCAGGGAATCACCAAAGTCTTTAGGATTTGTCCTCTTGGCACCATCTATTTGTCTAATCTGTACCAGATTTCATAGCAACCCATCCAATAGTTGTGAAGACATGTCACTAACAAACAAAAATGTCAACCTCAAGGTTGCACTAGATGAAAGGCCAGATGTTCACCAAAGTCAGCAGGCTTCATTCTCTTGCGACCATGAATCGGTACAGACGATAAATGGCACCTAAAAATAAATAAGAACATTCTAAAACAATAATTTAACATCAAGGTTCTAAAATACCCCCAAAACATTGACACAGTTTCTGCAACAATTATTTTAATTCACAGACAAATTCTGTAGTTTTACATCAAACAGCGCAGAAGGTTCCAGGCAGAATGAGTAGCAAAAGCTCTTTTAGCTCCTTTTGTAATGGAGCTTGTTTAAGTCAGGTTAGCCTGATCAGCAAATGGAGGTCACACTACCTGACTTTATTATTTCCTTCTAAAGGCAGTGTTTGAATGATAATGATCTGGTCATTATGACCCTGCATCCCTCTGCCATATGTAGGGAAACTGGCTGAATGAGAGGAATCCAACATCACCTTCAGTATTTTTTAAAAAGATCCAGGATTACACAATTAGAAAGGCTTTCATGTGACAAAGCATTCTCCTTTATTCTGGTTTTCTTTGTGTCTGCCTTTCTTGACAGAGAATAACAAATAATGTTTTATGTATGTTTAAACTATAGCTCTTCACTGAAAAGTAATGGATTTATAATATCAGAGCAGAAAGTTGATTTGATGCTTTTGATAAATGTGTTTTTGTGGCAATATTTCTGTAACAATGTGAGGACATTTTGGGAACAGAGCAATATATCAAACAGTTTCATTTAGTGCCTTTCTCCTTGGTGTTGTGAGATCACCACTCATGGCTGTGATAGGATTCGGGATGGAGAATTGGGAGGCCAGGTTGAAGCTCAAACTGTAAGTAACTATGATATATGATTCACCCACTCATCTGAATGGCTGCTACTTGTCAATGTCATCGCTTAGTAACCCAATTCAGCTGTTTTTCATGGATGCGGCCCAAATTAGACCAGCGTTTTTAACCCTTTTAGTCTCATATATCACTTCTTAATATGACAAATGTGCTCACGAAGAATTAGATGAATAGGCTGCTTGTGTGTATGCAAAGGGTGCAGGTGTCTCATGGTGTCATTTCCAAAAAAATGGGCCCTTCAGGGACCCCCCGGAGCCATATAACAAAAGTGCGGTGTCTGCTATATGCATGCATGCTTCTGTATATGTTTGCGCATGTGTGTGAGAGACCTTTGTGTCTGCGTCTCACTGATACTTTACTCTGATGAAAGAAAACCCAGTGGGGGGCATTATGCCAGAGAGAGGAAGGGTGGGGGCGTTGAAGGAGAAAGGCGGAGGGCCAAGACAGCTAGAATAAGAGGTTTATAGTTTGACTGTAGCTGTCTCCAGGTTTCATGGGTTTAAAAACTTCAGCACTGTTCAAAGATGCACTTGAAAGGACGACCCATTATTTATTCATCAATGTGCGTCTCATAGATGGAAGTTGAGATACTCAATATGCCCTCAATTGCTTGTCTGTGTAGGTACTGTGTGTATGAATATGCTTATATAAAACAATGCTAGAATAAAAGGGTTTTACAGAGGCGCTGCTACTCAGGCAGCAACGTGTTTAGGGCAGACAAAGCTCGTGCAAAATCTGTTTGTGCTTCTATTCTCCTGCAGACCACAGTCATTTGGCAGACAGTAACTATACAAGACAACACATCTGTGCATAGAAGAAGCGAGACAATCCACACATCACTGAAACACTTAGTCCTCCCTCAGAGGGGCAGTGAGTGACGAAGAGGAGGGGGTAACCGTGTATAACACACTGCATGGCAACAACATCCAGTCCGTAACAGCCAGAGGATATAAAAGTGTTGGCACCCACTATCTCACTGTTCCTCCTGACATCAGTAATAACTCAAGATGATGCTTCAAAGCGGGCTTTCGATCCGTTCCCGACACTCACCGCAGGCTGGGTTCTCCTCTGTGTATAGAACGTGATAGAGTCACACGCAGCTTTCAGGCAGCAGAGCTGTGATACACTGCCCTCATCTGGTTAAACACAGCTAACATCACATGGACAGGAGTTTTATATTTCATGTGAGCAGAAGGAAGACTGATGTTGTATATTAGCATATCCTATACTGCAAGGTGGCATAGATCGCTCTGAATATTTCATACTTAAATAAATTACTATAAGCATAACACAGTGATGGAGAAAGTACTCAGATCCTGTACTTAAAGAGTAACGTAACACCAGACTCAGTGTTTCACTTCCTTCTCTGGTTGAAAGGTTCAAGTCTGTGTCACCACTGACCACACACAGCGTCATTAATGGGTGTGTTTGGTTGTGGGCAGAAATGTGATTTGTTGCGGTGTCCTGGAGTACACCTGTACATCACTACAGCAAGGTGAGGAGTTGAAACCATTGGAGGAGGCAAAAACTAGATTTTTAGAGGGGTTTTAAATTGCTCTCTAAGTAATACAACAAAGTAAAAATGCACCTTAAGTAAAAGTCTGATAGTATTATCAGCAAAATAGATATAAGTATCAAAAGTAAAAGTTCTGCAGAGAAATGACCTCTGTGACTGATACATTGTATAGATTAATGAATCATTGCATATATAGCATTTTACTGTTGTTAAGGGTTGCTAGTTTTAACTCCCTCCAAAATGTCACCAGATAAAACTGAGGGGTTGTGAGATGGTTAATGGGTTCTTTTATATAAAATCTCAATCTGAAATGTAACCAATAAATCTATCTGCCAAATAAATATAGTGGAGTAAAAAGTATAATATTGCCCTCTGAAAAGTACCTCAAAATTGTACTCATGCGTGGTACTGCTTAACCATCACAGAAGCATTTTCACAAATGGACTGTAGGTTTGGATTCCCATCTTCTTTCAGGGCCATCCCAGGGGCATAAATTCTAGCTGACCTTCACAGCAATGACTCTGCTTGAGAAAAGCGAATCCACAGCAGCCTGTTGCTAAATGAGCCTGCATACAGATTAAGAGGGAGTCTGAAACAGCTGGCAACATGGAGACAGCCTGACTGCCGGCATGTGTTGCACTCCACGACAGGCGACACACTTTGCTTTGTCAGGGTTCCTGCTGTTATTAGACTTATTTTGTCTGATTCCTCTCTTCATTGCATAGGCGCCTCAAGAAAAAAAAAAAATATAGATAGTAAGTCAGTGAGTTATTGGAGGCAACAAGGAAGATTTTCAGACTGGAGAGTGGATAACGGCATGAGTTCAACCCTGGCTTTCTATTTCATGGCTCCACTGATCTGTTAATGTCACAGACCAAAAAGCTGAACAGAGTATTGATTGGACATGATGCCTAAAGGGCTTCACTGTCCTTTTCCCAGACATCTTTTAGGTTGTTAGATTTCTCCTAACAGGGAAGACTGACTCCATGCCAGCGTGGGAGTGGGGACATGACCTAAACTTGAATAAATGTCATTCAGGACATTTACATCAAGCCATCTTTTACAGCAACCATTTTGGGCTTGGTGGTCCGGCTCTGCCGCTGAAATGCTCCAGAATCTGAGAAAGCTTGACACAGACAGTCTCAGAGCTCACAGAGCCTCAGGCAGAGCCTTAAACATTTGAATTAACATGAACCCGTAGAGAGAAACATCCTGAAATCACACAAATCTAAATGCAAATGCAGGAGAAGGCTGGAGAAATGGAGTGGATTGAGAATCAGGCGGTGGAAGTGGTGTAGCTGCAAGGATGAGTGCTGCATTGAAGTGTGCAGAAGGAATGAGTGCCAAATCTGATTATATGCACTGCCTAGTAGTTAGAGATGCAGTAGGTTGTGATAATATGATTGGACACTTTAGAACATTTAACTAGAAAACAACTTTTGTGGCCTTCAAAGTTCACTTTTGACCTTGGAAACTGTTAAAAAAATAGAAATAGAAAGAAAAAAAGTCAAAGTCCACTTACTTTTGACTTTTCAGCTACATCTCAGTCTTCAAGAGGAGATAAGAATTTTCTCATAAATGAATGTCCCTTAAAGACACACACAGTGTTGAAATGCACACTCAATTCAAAAATGTGTCTCTCAAACAGAAGAACACACAGATAATTCATTTACACACACAATAACAATCTGAAAATACAAATATGACAATGTTAGAAAGAACTGAAATATACAAGGATCGATGGCAGTGGTCAGTCCACAGCTTTTTTTTAATGTAAGAAGTGCATTCATCAGTCTATACACTGTGGCTGTTCATATATAAAAACTGCTTCTTGAATAAAACTTTAATCTAAAACATTTTTGATGGCAGTCTATAGATTTTGAGGCAAATATTGGCTGCTTTACCTTGAGAGTCAATAGTTGTAGGTCATCTGCATTTAGTAAGTGACAGGGAGCAGAGGCCAGACTGAAACCAATAACTGTTGCAGAGTCTCCATGCGGCATGTGTGAAAACAGCAGATTTACTTGTTCTGTGGATCTTTCTGAAGGGCTGGTCCAGCAAAACTACATATGCTTAGTCCTGTTTTTATAACCAGTGTCATCACTCACAGGATAATGTTTGTGTTCAGCCAAGCACAGATTTTGTCTCCATATTCATCAGAGACCACACAGTAAAACAGCAAAAATGTTTTTTTTGTGCCAAGACGTACAAAAATTTTTTTTTCCAACTACACCTCCACTAAGTACATTTTCTGATCATTTCTGTCCATCTGTGTTTATTTTGTGTGTCTGTGATCAACATATTTTGAACTAATGGCCGAATTGGTGTAAAATCTGTTGTGTTCGTTCGCACTCCCACCACCATCAGGCCACACTTTAGCTACGCTTATTTAACTCATGTCAGTGCAAAGTAACTCCTAACTTTAAGGCTATTAGGTCTTAGTGGAGGTCTGCACTCTGTCTAGGTTGTTGTCAAATATCTCTGATGAAAAATATCTCAAAATTAAATATTCTGAGAGACACATTTTCACTTTTGAAGTTTTCAAATCATGTGGATTTTTGCACCCAGTTTGAAGTTACAGCATAATAACAGATTCCTGGTCTTTGGCATAATGGAGGAAATTTTTGTCCTTGAAAAATATGGTTAAAAAAAAAAAGTGAGTAGAACAGAGTGGTTGGCATAAAAAAAAAATTAAAGAGTGTATAAAGCATAGGGTTTTTGGTGGAAGTGAAATTCACAATGGGAGCGGAGGTGCAATAACACCTGCATAGCTCGCATTAGTTGAGAGTAAGAGTGTAGAGTTACACAGTTAAGCACACTCAATTTAATTCAGCAGCATGCTTTTGAAATAGCTGAGTGGAAGAGTGGGCAAATGTTTATGCATTTAAGGACAGGACAGAACTCATAGGTGTGTTATCAGTGGTAGCAGTAGTCCTCATTAGAATCATTTCCACCCACCTTACCTCACAGTGTTAGTAGAAAAAAAAAAGTCTCTCTTTGTCTGCACATAGTCCTCATCTGTCAGTTCAGCTCTGTTGGATCACATAGAAGCTGTAACATTCACTAGTACTGGCAGGTTTGAACCCAAAAAGCACGACAAGGACACAGACAAAGTTGCAAGGAGAGTTCAGTTTACTAGTCAACAGGCAAGGTCAAAATCAGGAGATCAGTCACTCAGGCAAACTAATCCGACAAGGAGCAGGCAGTGAATCCAAGCTCCAGAAAGCGTGCAAGCAGGGTCAAAACAGGCAAGTCAGGAAAAAAAAACAGGAATGAAGAATACTGGGAAAGCTTGATGAAACACACAAGACCATCTGGTGGAGAACAAAGAGAAGTGGACTGGTTTTATGCTGAGGGACTAATGAGGGAATGAGCTGCAGCTGAGGAGGTGGGAGGGGAAAAAGCAGGTGAAGGGAATGAGGTGATTGCATGGCAAGAGGGAGTGGCAGGATGTAAAATGACAGGAAAGTTGGTGATATGGCATGAGAACAAAAAACAGATGAAAATAACTAAGAGTTAGTGGGATTCGTGACAGAAGCATTCAGATATTTGTGACTAGCAGCAGGTTGCAATATTAAAAAAAAAATAAAATAATTGAATCTGCATGATGGTCTGTGTGACATTAAAAAATAATATGTGTATTTTGTGCCCCTGAATGTAGGATTATGACAGACTGTGGCAGATGGGGTTGCTTAACAAGGACATACATTGCTCTAGTCCTTTTTTACTGGAAACAAACAGTCACATTAAATTACATTTCTTGTGAATAACAGCAATGCACAGTGTTCCTTGAAAACTGTTACAAAAACATGCCTGGCAGCGGGGAAAAGTATTTAGTGAAAAATTTAAATAGTAATCATTTAAATGGAAGTAATCAACATTTCAAAATGCAAAGCCTCAACAAAGCAGGTAAATACAGGTACGTCTCAAAGACTCAGTGATCAGAGCGCAGCCCAGTCAAGCATACCTGCAGGTCTCCATTCATTCACTCATTAATTTTCTTTACCCATCTGTTCCTTCTCTGGGGCAGAGGCGGCTGGAGCCTATCCCAGCATGCACTGGGTGGGAAGCATGAGTTGAAAAATGAGCAATGCTCAATGCAATATAATCTGGGTGAGTATGGGTATAGTTTTGTGGACTTGAACTCACAGAGTGCAGAGTGGAGCATAGTTAATGTTTGATTCTCCACGGATCTAGAATATGCATTCTGAACTTAAAAATGAACCAGCACAGCAATGAAAACTTAATTAGGCGTGTAAATGACAAACCAAAACAATTTACTCTAGAGCTGCAACGATTAGTCGATTAACCGATTAGTTGCCAACTATCAAATTAATTGCCAACTATTTTGATAATCGATTAATTGTTTTGAGTCATTTTTTAAGAAAAAATGTCCAAATTCTCCGATTCCAGCTTCTCAAATGTGAATTTTTTCTGCTTTCTTTAGTTCTCTATGACAGTAAACTGAATATTTTTGGGTTGTGGACTGTTTGTCGGGACAAAACAAAACATTTGACAATGTCATCTTGGGCTTTGAGAAACAGTGATTGACATGTTTCACCATTTTCTTTTATGGACCAAACAACTAATCGATTAATTGAGGAAATAATCAATAATGAAAATAATCGTTAGTTGCAGCCCTAATTTACTCTATACCTCTCAATAGAACAGCTCCAGTGTGTCTCTTGATGCCACAAGACTTAAGATCTCGACTGAAGGTCTCAGAGAAATGTTTACTTTTTAATCATTTTCTGCTTGAAGATGTTATAGCATTGTGAATTACTACATGTACCCTCTTATATAAGTAAGTAAATATCTCTCTATATGTTCTGTAGCCTTCATTCCTTTTTATATTGTGGTGATTGTCTAAGTCCATCTCCCTCAGCCATGAACAGACTCTGTTCATTCCACATTGTGATTCTCTATCAGCCACCTGGTTCTTATTCACAATTTTCAGAAGAATTTGGAGAATTTATCTCAGAGCTTGTTACTCATTCTGATGAGATTCTAATTCTGCTGATGTCGGACAATCTGAGTCTATTGAATCCTTTAAATCTAAACTTCAAACTCATCTTTTTGCCTTAACCTTCAATTATTTGGCTTTAATTGATTCCTTCATGAACTTGTACTGTACGGCGGGTCGGTTTCTGTCTCAATGAATTTACCAAGCGTTACTAATTAAAAACCTTGTCTGTCCTGCTAACAAGATTATTGATTTTTGCAACTGTTCTGATAACCATTGTATCTCTCTAACCTTCTGTTTGTTGTCCACAAGCACGAGCATCCGAACTGTGTGCCCTCTCTCTCTCTATTTTCTCCTCCTTGTTCCTCATCCTACAGGAGGTCAGCCTCACCACATGTCTCTCTCTCTCTCTCTCCTGTGTGCATGTGCAGTCTGTCCTCTTCCCAGGTCTCCATGGTGATGGAGGTCACATGGCTCAGGTCTTATTCCATTTGGTGGCACCTGGAAATTGCTCGGTGTCCTCTTGATCACATTTTTCATATATTATAAATTTATTAGAACTTTGTCATCCTGTTTGTCCATGCTGTATTTCTGTAGTTTGTGTACACAGAAATTGCATGTCTGTCCGTCCTGGGAGAGTAATCCCTCCTCTGTTGCTCTTTTTGAAGTTTCTTCCATTTTTGTCCCCATTAAGGGTTTTTTTTAGGGAGTTTTTTAGGGAGTAAAGCTCCCTGACGCAAATTTCTGATTTGTGGACTATTTATCGGACTATACAAATAAAATTGACTTGACTTGACAATACTACAGTGTCTGGAGCATACCACCTGAATGTATGTATAAAATGTATGAAATGTATAAAGTACCTAATATAAGGTTTTTAAATTATATTTTTTGTTGTTCTGCTAACTTTTTTTAATTAACCAGTTAATTTTCCTTCTGCTTTAACAGTCAGTCTCTGTTCTGTCCTGTATTTATTGTAATAGCTTTTAAAGACACACACATGAATTCATGGCTACTTAAAGCTTCTGTTACTGCACCGTGAATTGTGCTTCCTTTATTTTTTTGGTGTGGTAGACTGGTGTGTGTCTTATAATCACAGGGATAGTTGCCTACTTACACACCCAGTTGACACAGAACAACATTACTGCCCCAGTATTCACTGTCCTTTTAGTTCTATTTTTGCTTCCACCAGCTCCTGATGAAAATCTGGCTCTTTACTTGCTGGATACTTGACTGTGCTCATCAGCTCAACAGCTACTTAGTAATTTTGTCTGCTGTTTGGTGCTGGACATGTAGCATTCAGTCACTCATCAGTTGTTTGCGGTCCCATACAATAAATCTGCCATAAAACCAAAACAATGAGCCACAAGAGGCTAAAAAGCTCAGTAGAGCTGCAGAGTTGACACATTTTTTTCTGCTGGTTTGCCACTGGAGGAGACATCTTTCACATTGCATGTAGTCATTTGATTTATTTTTTATATACAAGAGCTTTAAACAGCACAATTTACTTGACTGTATTTTATAACCTACTGAGAGTTACAGAATAGTAGTAGAATGGGAAGTTTCCTTCATATAAGAAATGCAGTGTTTGTTCCTTTCTCGCAATCGGCAGGTTTAGAGTAGAGTTCTGTGTTACACACCCCCAGAAGAATTGCCCTAGATAACACCTTTCTTTAAAATTCACTCATCATCTCGAATAGAGAAGCTGCCTGAGTGAAGACCTGAAGCCTGGCTGTTTTGATAGTTTTGTAAGGAGACAGGCTACTGCAATAAACAGGGTTGATACTGCAGGCAGCGGTCAGAAGAATAACAATGTCCAAGTTCTCTTTAATATGAAACTCTGCGTACATGCAGTTCAAAAAGATAATAACATAAATGATATTATGTGCATAATATACACAATTAGTATACTACCCTTTCGTATGACATGTATATGTATAGTAAGATGATTTGGTATAACAGGATTCAAACATCACATGACTGTCTTAAAGAGGTACCACACCCTTAAACGTGTTTTTTGAGCTGTAAACTCAACTATATGACTGTACTGTGATAAAAACACATCAGTGCTGGTGTTTATATTGACATTGACACCAAATTTATAAAAATTGGCATTTCATGGGTTGAAAATCGCTCAACCTGTCATCTGCTGTTTAAAATCAGCCTTGAAAAGGCGGGGCCAATGCTGACATAGAGTCGGCCGTTTGGGAGTTCTCTACATGATGAAATGTATATAAATGGTAGAATTTTAACGCCCACCCCCCCCCCAGCCCCCACTCTTGAGTGTGACAGTCTGTGATACTGCGCCGCCTGCCCGTGCTCATTTCCAAATATATGCTGATCGAGACAGTTGTAGCTTGAGGAGCTAACAGCAGCTAACAGCAGCACTGACCTGCTGGAGGAAATCTCTCCGTCTGTGATTGTCTGCAGGAGGAAATGCTGCTGGCAGCCACAAAAACAGCAGAAATCCTCTTTGCATTTCATCCTGTAGCTCTTTACCTCTCCAGCTGTCTGTTTCAAGAACGGTGGAGCTCTGGTTACACCGCAACTTAATGTTTTAAAACAAGATTTTACCAGCTGATAACTGCAGGAACCAACAGTCGTCACACTGTTTGTTTTCCTCTTATTATTATTATTATTATTATTTTTAGTATCATCACTTTTCTCTGGCCAGGGGATGTCACTGAGCCACTCTTGCCCTCCTGCCTCACATATGCACCCCCCACTTTGTGTGATGGCATCTGGATCAATCAAGAAAAACGTGATACCATTGAACAACAAATTCAATGAGTCTTAGCAATTGGCATGCTGTGACAGTCTCATGTAAGCTACAATTGTTCAATGATGACAAAACATAGTTTTTCTTAGTTAAAATCACAAGGTGCTCAATTTTTTACTTCCCGACACCGTGGTAGAAAACCATTTATCTTGGGATATAGAAGGAAAACTCCAGCAATATGTTTCAGCTTTTGATGAAAGAATCCTTGTCTGAGAAAAACCCACTGAGCTACAAATCAGAGAGGAACAGAAGCTAGCAGCAGTGGCAAGAACAAAACAACATGCTTGTTACTCACAATGTCACATACATAGTTGGAACTTTGACTGTTTTGAGTACTTCAGATATTCACAAAGCTTTTTCTTTTCTCTTAGAACTTTCGTGTCACTGCGTTGTTCAAAAGATGTGTTGGCTACACAAACTTTATTTCCACAAATTATTTCTGGGCATCATTTCACAAGTTCAAAATCTTTATGACCTTTTATTTGATCTCATATAACAGAAATCTCCAAGTAGGAGTCAGAGCTGCAGGAGTTTTGTTGTAGTGACAGCGATCAAAGATTCTGTTGTTTTTTCTGATTATATTTGTGCTGCAGAGCCCCACAATGATCTGCCCTTCAGGCTACTCTGTTTCTCGGGGAGGGGTGAACACATGGTGGGTTTCTTCATGATGGTAGTCAAACTAGTCAAGCTGAAAGAGACAGGGCTAGAGTGTAACAGAGCTGTCATGCTACAAATACCATATATCTATTTCTCAGTGTTTTATCTTGTTTAACCTCACGTTTAGTCTGAAAATCTTTTCATGAATGCAAACCCCCCCCCCCACCCCACCCCCAAAAATTGTTGCATGTCTATCCGTCCTGGGAGTAAGTAATTGTAAGTGGAGCTCAAATTGAGATGGACATATTTTTCACCTTTGTAAGATTTAACCTTCCTATTATTTTTGGGGTCAATTTGGAATCATACAAGGTTTAATGTCTCTAAATAAATTGATATCTTTTTTTTTCTTCATATTTAATGAATTTTCCTAATTTATTGGGGGCAACTGGGTAAACATAAAAATTTGCATGATAATATGTTTTCAATGTCCTGTACACATTTTGTATGCATGTGTGTTATTTGGGTTCAGTTTGACCCCAGGTTGTTTTAGCTGTATAAAACATATAAGAAATATCAACATTTTAAACACATTTGGATGGTTTTGGATGATATTGAGGTCACTATAACATGCAATTTAATAATCTTCAAAAAACTTCCCTCTGCTTTGGGGCCCTAACCTAACATAACCATACCAGTAGTGCGAGAAGCACTGATAGTTCACACAACATGGGAGAGGGGAAAACATAATTTCCACAAGAACTTTGATATTTCCCATGCCATGGGGGCAGGGAAATATGATTCCCGCAAGGACATTGATAGTTCACACAAAGGGAGGAGCAAACATATAAAAGCTTTTACAGCAACCACTAAACCATTTCTCTTGATGCTCTGTGTGCTCTCTCTTTATGCCCTCTCTCAGCTGAAAATGACCTCTAAGCAAAGGTTTTCTGCCAATGAGGTATTGTCACAGCTATTTGTCAGTGTAAGTGACATAGAGGAGAATGTGCCTGAGACAGAGGAGAATGTTGAGGAGGACCCTGATTATGAGGCATCCTCCTCTAATGAGAATGAGACCCTTAGTGTTGACCCTCCTGTTGTCTCTCACCCACCAGCAGACACATTAGCTTCAAAGTTATTATGGTCCCTCTCCCCAGTTGAATGACAGGGTAGACTTAGTGCTGTTAATGTCATCAAAATGGTTCCAGGCCCCACCAGATACGCTGTCAGCCATGTCCGAGACATAAAATCAGCATTTGAGCTCTTTGTAACACCATCAGTCGAAATGGATATACTTGACATGACAAACTTAGAGAGGAGGCACTTGTATGGGGACAGTTGGAAAGACTTAGATGTGACCCACTTGCAAAAAAATAATGGATGTAGCCACTGTGACATCACCCATTGGTCTGTGGGCTCCCATTTTGAAGCCTTGAGTTTGCATTTTGACCATCGCCAGAAGTGACCGTATTTGGATGAGAGGGTGGTGCTAACCCTACCACTAGCCGCTAGCTTGGCTAGCACGGTGCATTTACAGTCTATGGTTAACTGTGATAATGCTAATTTTCGCTAAGGAAAAACAGGCTTAAAACCAATAAAACAAAATGTACTTACCAGAAAAACATCTGACTCCTTAGAGGGTCTTTTAGTACAACCAAACAACAAGAAAGTAACTTAAAAATTAACTTCCATGAACTGAAAACATAGTGACGGCTACAGCTACATCTATACTCTGTGAATCTGGGGTTATGCCATGGTTACGTTACTTAACCAACATTGTTGCCGTGGTAACAACTTGTCAATCACAATGTAGCCACGCCCTAAAGCATACGCTGCTTTATCGTCTATTTTACTCTAAATGGGACCATAATTGACAAAATGAACATCATGCTGTGTTGAAGAAGACTTGAAACTAGCGATTGAGACCATGAACTTATTAGGAAACTGTTTACTGAGGTAATAAATCAAGTGAGAAGTAGGGTCATTTTCTTATAGACTTCTATACAAGAAGACTTCTTTTGGGAGCCAGTGGAGTTGCCCTCTGCTAGCCATTAGAGAGAACGCAGGTTTAAGGCACTTCTGCATTGGCTTTACTTCTGGATGTCTGGTTGCATTTCGTGGGCGCTGTCCCTCTAGACAATACATACCAAGCAAACTAGCCAGTATCAAAATATGGGCAGCATGTGATGCACAGTCCAACATGCCTGGAATATGCAGGTGTACACTGGTAAATCCTCTGGGGAAACATGAGGGTGTATTAGACATGGCTGAAGGACTGAATGGGCATAACATTACATGTGATATTTTTTTCACATTGTACGCCCTGGGTGAGGAACTGCTGAAAATGAAGGTTACCATGTTGAGGACAGTGAGAAAAAAACAAGCTGGAGCTTCCCTCTGAGCTTCTTGCAATGAAGAACAGGGAGGTAACATCTTCCTTGTTTGCCTTCACTGACAGAGCCACTGTCATCTCCTATTGTCCCAAGAAAGGGAAAAATGTCCTGCTGATGAACACCATGCACAAAGATGCTGTACTGAGCACCAGAGAAGACAGAAAACCACAAATGGTCTTGGACTACAACAAGATAAAGGGAGGGGTTGATAACTTCTGCTGCCAATGCATGACTTCCCATGTTTTCATAAAGTACCTGACACATGAACTTGGGTAGCAATTTTAATTATAATCATTTTTTCTGGAGGTTTAAATTGCTGGGGTCAAACTGACCCGAAGGATAAAAGATTTGAAGATAACAAAAGGGTTAATACAAAATGTATAATTTATTGAGATTTATATGCAGTGCAGCCTTTGCCATTTATCTGAGAATAAATGGTCTGTGAAAGATTGGTAGTTTGATAAAAGGTATTTCACCAGTGTTTGAGGATTTCAAGTGTAAACAGTAGTACCACATACTGTGGCAGAGCTCATTTCATAACAGTACTTTTTGATTTTGCAACAGAAGTACAGGTTGAACGTGAAGTCACTAATCGATCACCGGCCTCAAATCAAATTACTTTTCAATAACCAGCGGGCAACAGACAAACAGATGAGGAATTGTTCTCTTAGGTTTTGTGCAAGTGACAAATATCCTTTCCCTTTATTTGAAGTCTTCGACCTTAGCAGAAATATAGGAGAGTGGGAGAGGAGATGTGAAAAATTAATTCATTGATGTTTTCACAATGACAACAAAAGACAAACTCAATAACCCCCTTTTCAAAGCATTTCAAAGTTTACAGTTCTCAAGGACTCACCTACAGTGAAACTATTTCCACATCCTGTTTTAGCAGAAAAAGGGAAATGATCCAGGTTATTATTTGAATCCTTGGAACTAATATGAAAATATATAAATAAACTAATTATCTCTTGCTGTTTTGTTTGTCTGCATGTGTTAGTTTGTGTGTGTGTGTGTGTGTGTGTGTGTGTGTGTGTATGTGAGATTTCCTACTTAATTCTAGTCATCATTAGACACGGTAGTGTATTAATTAATAGCAATAGTGAAAGGATGTCTGCCAAGTCAGGCAGTTGAAATCAGTGTCATAGAATGTGGAAGACATGTAATCTCAGTATTAGAAGAGAAAGAGCAAATGAAATCACTGCACTTCAGACATAGTGATGCACCAGAATTGTAAACCCTGCAGGCTGAAATGTTCATCACATGCTACAATGCATAGATAGTGTTGGAGGCAATGAACACCATGCTAATGATCTTGCTATTTTAAGAGTTACTGTACCTGTAATCATGCAAAAAAAAAAGTAATGGGGGTGTTGCTAGAGGAGAGGCTACAGAAACATTAAAAGGGAGTATTATATATGGGAGTATTAATGTGCTCAGCTAATTTCTTGGCAATCTGGCCCTTATCTTATGATACAATGCTCTCTGTGCAAAGGTGACACTGAAGATGATTGAAGGTGGTGCTAGAGTGTCCATGGAAATGATTCATCCTCTGGGGATCATGAAGTTATTTAATGGCAACTCAACATTAAGTTTAGAGTAGACAAGACCTGTCAATTCTATTTATATAACCTAATATCACAAAGACAACAAGAGACAACTAGAGTTAACAGACCAGTGTAATTTTTAAGATGTTACTAGACGGAAAGTCAAGCTGTCACCAAAAGGATTCATCTTCTGGGGACCAAAGCAAACCAGGTAACTGCTCCAGGAACCCAGACCTTCAGGCTCACTGTGGGTCAGCTTGGTTATTCTAGTTTATTGAACATTTGTTTGGGAATACACAGTGCTAAAGCACAGTATAAGAGCCTATAGGTGGATTCTGCTTGATATCTAATCCTGAGACCGGATCTTGAAGACAGTCCCTTTGTCAAAATCTATTCTTAAGACTTTTGTTATTTCACCAGAAACAGAAACATTAGGACTCATCCCCTGGGGACCATGAAAATGTACAGAAAATTCCAAGGACAGAGACATTAGTTTTTGAGATACCTTAAAAATGGACCACAGCATTGGTCATGTTACTCGATGAATTGTCCATGGGTCACCGGAATCAGTGGGGATCATCCTCTGGGGACCATAAATGTCCTAAAGACAAGGAGGCAGTAGCTGCTGCAGTGTTTAAACTCAGCAATGCTGCAGGATGCAGGCTGGACCTGGGTTTAGGTGTTTTGCATGAACGTTACTTTATGTCCAGGTCAACAAATAGTTCTCCAAAACGTCTTTTGTTTGAACAGTAACACAAATCACACTGAAGGGTTAGATAATAATTGGAAGAATGAAACCTTTTAAATAAATAGGGAATTAAATCTAAATGACTTTACATTTTTCTGGCAACCATAAGTGTTCCCATTTTACCATTCTTTAGAAGAGACACTTAAGCATGCACTTTAATGTCATTTATCAGAAGATTTATCGTGGCCCTAATTATGCACCACTTGCACCACGCACTAAACCACTTTTATTCATCCATGCCATCTCTTCATCTCAACTCTCTCAGTGCCCATTCAGGATTTCTTCTATTTCTGCCCTTTATTTTATTGACAGCTCTGTTTGCCCATCCTTCACAGTGGCTATAAAGCAGCTGTGGTCTATATTTTTCACCGTTGCATCAACAGAGGACTGATGCCAGCGATCAGAGAGAAAGGATTTGAGGCAGCTGGGTTATAAAACCTACTGAGTCTATAAGTCTGTAAAAAATATGAAATTGTTATCTTGAGACCAAATGCAGTATTTTCTTTCAGTCTTAATCTCACTCTTGTGCTGAAGTCTCTCATAGGAGTTTCTTTTGACCCTTTGCAGCTGCTGCTCAATGGGGAATTGAGACTAATACGGAAAATGGAAAAAGCAATTACTGTGGCTTGGAGTTGTAGAAAAGAGAGTAGAATACAAACAACTAATCGAATTAGATATAATATGCCAGTCCAAAGCTGCAGCCTTATTGGCCTTCTCACAGATTCACTGTTCTGAAATTAAAGGGTCCAAATTTTATTTCTGTTCATAGATACTGTGAATTAATTCCTTTATCTGTTGAAGGTGTTAGCAAAAATTTCAGTCCATGCAAAACGACAAATTTTCATAGTAATTTCCAGCAGCAAAGATATAGACTGAAAGTTTTTCTGTATCATGTTGCAAAATGCCTGAGGAGGTCTCACACAGCACTCTTTTGGCATGCTCCAGTTTATGCACCAAATCTTGTATCTGATTGTTTGAGACAGTGGCTAAAGCCAGAGGGCAGAGTGTGGTCAGCAGGGACAGGTTTGGAGAAGAACAGATTGATGGACATGGGATGATAGAGAATGATCACTGACTGGGAGGCTTCTGAGAAAAAAACAACTCAATGCTGAGTCACAAGTCAGTCAATGATTGGAAAAAGTATACATACTGTACTGTATGCTGGGGGGCTTCTCACTTTTCTTGTGCGAACAGCCTTTGAATCTTTCATTTGCCCTGAAGTCTTTGTTTGAGAAAAGTTAGTAATTTATTATTTATACAAGTAGGAGTAGTAGTAGTAAGTTTTAATGAGGAAATGATGCAGGGTTTTATGGGACAAAAAAAATGACATGCCAGACAAAATGCTTCTCTGAGTCAGTTCTACAAAAACACATATTGGAGTTTACAGTAGCAGCCCAGTTTGAAAAAAAAAAAAAATGGACCTTTCAACAAGTTTTGAAAGGTCAATGATCCAAATGTGAACAGATCTGAGGAATGAAATCTGCCATCACTCCCAAATTGATCTTTCTAATATGAGGACTAAAACTGGACGGCAATGATAGCAAAGTTTTAGATGTCATCTCATGCTGTTGAAAGTTTAATGACAGTAATGTCCCTTAAAAACTAGGACTATGATTATTATTAGATGAGAACAGCAGTCTCCAATTATATATGAATATACGTTATGTTTCAGAAGTCTTCTATAGAGATTGATGCATTACTTGTGGTTGTATTCTCACTGACCCCAGCTGTAAAATGTGGTTAAATACAACAGATTTTCATGTGCTCTATATCTGTGATTGTGATGATGCAGCACTGCCCCTATTCCAAATAAAAAACAATTTTTTTTGGATTTCTGTAATTGGAGTTTTATATCAGTTTGTTCATAAGAGGTGATTTAAACCTCTCTGGGGTCTAAACTGACTCCAAACCGTTATAACCATTATAAATATGCATTCCTGCCAATGCCCATTAAGCTTCTCAACACTAACTTGTAATGTAGATGTTGGCCACGAGGGTTGTGCAATATGTCACCATTGTCAGTAGGTGTGTATGTGTATATGTGTACAGGCAAACTGTTGTATATGTGTATGTGCGAACTGTGTGCTGTGTGCTGTTAATATGCTGACGTTTTTTCTTTTACTGTGCAGTATGTATGATTTTATCTTCTGTGGAACTGCAGGACGGAGTCCAGAACGGGGACATTAAAGTATATTTTATCTTATCTTATCAAACATACAGTAAGTAACATCACTATGTACATTTCTTTGACTGTGAAACACTATTTGTGGCAAAGGGAAAGACTCTAATATCTTTCTACATATTTGACAATTATTATTATTATTATTATTATTATTATTACAGAAACATCAGTGTGGTCTGTGAGATCCCAAATAATGAAGTAAAGACAATATCACCAAAAGACAAGGCTTGATAAAAATAGACAAATGCAAATTGTGGATACATCTTGTGACTCTCTTGTATATTAAAAACTATAATCAGTGTTTTTCTTTGTGTGATTAATTCCACAAATAGCATTGTTTTTCCAAACACAGGACAGAAGTGCTGTAGTCACTTTATAGGAGTTATGATCTCAGTAGAGAGTAGAGAATACTCACAATCATCACCAAATAAAGACATCTAAATTATGCTATTGTCATATTCCAGGTTTTTGAATCATGTTCACTGTTCATGGCTGTCTTTTTAGGCAGACAGGGTGCTCATCAGAGACTTTACAGAAAGCTAATAAAACTTGGATAATCTTATTGGAGCTGTCATACAGGCATCATTCACAAAAAAAAGTTCCACATTGCAAAAAGGGGATTACAACCCCTTCTTTACTTCCATGACATCTATCCCAATTTTTGGATTTCTGTGGTGACATAAAACCAGTTTTATGAACTTTTTTTTTTTCAGAGGGAGAAAAACCAGTCTGTACTAAGTTTAATGATGTCATTTTACACAGATACTGTAATGTACAGATATTTTTATCCATCATGGTGTAGAATCAGCTGACATAAAATTATTACTCTAATCAAGAAAAGATCCAACTAACACGATCATTCTCTGAAGCACCCTGCAGATATAATCCCTTCCTTCATATTTGATTTGATTAACGCAGTAAATCATTAGCAAACCATTCAACCATATTGACATTCTGTACATCAGTTTGACAGGGTGTTCTGGAGTCTTGATGTCTGGTGTGTTAATCTACGGGTTTGATTCCTGTTAAGTCTCTGTGGGATTTGACATGCAGGTCAGGCAGACTGGAGACTTTTAATTGACTACAGGTGTGTGAAAGTGACTGTACAAAACAGTTAGTCCTGCATAATGAACAGATGATCTGTGAAGGGTGTTCCCTCTGTGCATGCTGGGATCGGCATCAAACAGATGCTGAATGAATGGATATAAGCAGGGAGAGAAATTCTATGTCTTTAGAGGTATATGACTCCAGCAGGTGGCAGCAGATACAAACTGATGTACACGTACTGTACGTAGCTGGAGGAGCCTGTTTATGTCAGTGTGGTTGGACATGCTGTAAATTCAGTGGAAGTGTGGATGCTTTAATGAGATGCTTCACATTTACCAGAACATAGAAGATCAGAGTTGGTCCATTATTGTGATTGTCATGAATTTCAGAATTTCACACTGTGTCTCCACGTGGACTGAATAAAAATTTTGACATTCAGCCTCTCTTATAGTGTTAAATCGAGTCTGTTCTTTGTGTAGTATCAATGAAAAAATGCCTGCACACTTACTCCAAGCTACAAAAGTACAATCTGGACAACTACTCAGATGTCATGGTCAGAATGTTCTTTGTGTAGGCCTGTTTACTTAGGTTCCATTTTCAGTGCACATTGGACTTAATTTGATTTACATGTATGTTTGGATCTTGGATTTTGCATGTTGTAATTATTGAAAATATGTGGATGAATCTAGTGTATATGCTTGCAAAATTGAGGGCTCGCTTTGGGACTCTTACAGACCCACACCAGTGTTGAATCAGGTGTCTATATATCAGATTTATCCAGATACTGTAGTTGGTAGTTTGTTTTACTTATTATGTCATGCACACATACAGTATGTGTCCAGCCCACATGGACTTCCATGATGTCCAAAAAATGTTGCCATGTCGTGAGACAAGTAGAAGAATTTGTCAGTACAGAAGATGTACTTCTTACACAGAACTTTGTCTCTTGTCCCAAGCTCTACAAATAAAATCTGCCCCCCCCATCAAGTTCCATCAAGTTATAATCATCCAACCATAAGAACTCATCAGAAATGAAGGATATTTGACTTAAAAAAACAAACATTAAATCTGTCTGTTTCTACAACTAATGGTATTCATCTGAGTGTAACTCTGCACCCTTTAGTGGCATTCGACTCTACACTCTGGGTATCTTTCATGGGGAAATATGTAATTTGTAATTTAGATTTATTCAACATCCATTTATCTTTTCTCATACATACTGTAAGGCACCATTGCAAATATTACACTGTAACCTATTTTGAGAAATAAAAGAATAAATTAATAACACAAAATAATGATTTCATCTCAGTAATCCAGGGATATCCATACTTAATGTCCCAGTTAAAGATTTTTCTGGTGAGCTGCTGCTCAGGCAAGTCTGTTTCAAAGCTGGATCCTTCATATTTATGTCTGACATTTGGAGGTTTCCATCCCGGTTCACCACTGACAAAAAAGAAAACTGGTGTCAACTTATGAACAAATTAATGAAGTCTGTATCGATCATCTTTGTCAAACGCTGAGTACACCTGATGAAGATGTGATGTTGAAAAGTCGTGCCTGCAAGATAAATCTTTTTCAGAGCATCAGTTCAGTTTGTGGTCACCTTTTTTCTTAAAAAGCTTCATTAATTGACTCATTTTTTACTGTTATTGTTGTAATAAAGACGGTATAGCTCAGTCTGAACCTGTACTGTCAGATGGACAGATGAGGTCTTTTTGGCAAAGGCTCTGGTGCTGCACAGAAAAATTCTGTCAAATGACAAGGGGATTATTAATGGCCACACACAGTTTGATTGTCTGTTGGTATTTTGTGAGTCGGCAGTTGACCAAACACTGGCTGTGCCTTTTTCTGCAGCCCTCAGCTGTTAACATTTCTCCATGATCTATGTAGGACAATAAGAGGGAAAGCTGATGAGAACAAATCCCCTTGAACATTCCACTAAAGGCATAATATCCCCCTCAACTTATTATTCCACTCACTTCATTGAACAATTAACCAATCTGACACAATGGGCTAATGAACACACTTAACTCTCTCGCTCTGTCCCTGTGTCTGTGTGGCTGTAATTGGTTATCATGTTGTCTTTTTTTTCTTTTGTCTCTAATGATCAGCTGTGTAAATAGAGTCTGTCACCCCCCTACACACACACACACATATCCACAGACTACTCTCCGGAGTCTTCAGCCGCCACAACAACATTACCAAAGATATGATCACCCTGCTTGGAGCGGTCGACCAGCTCAGCTCCCAGGAAACCGCGCAAAGCAGATAAATAAAACGAAGGTCCAGACACTATCTCCTGCCCTCACCATTTAGAAATATTCCTTGTCCACGTATATCTCTATGTTCTCTGCAAATAATGCAGCAGCTGGACAGCTAAACAAATAATCTACTCTACAGGGACAAATACCGTCTCACTTATAGGCCAAGTTGCCGGGCTTCTGTGGGCTTCTTGTCACAGGATTACTGTAGGTCCTGGACCGGTTCAACTCGCCTGGTTTCCCTCAGGCAAAAATTTCTTCTCCTCAGCTCATTGCCTCCACAAAGAGGACTGCAGAGGGATCTTGATGGTTTCTGATAGGATGGCTAATGACAAAGGAACTACAGCGAGAAAAGACATCATTCACTGAAGGAACTGAAGAAGGAGCACTGCAGAAAAAAATGAGTTTCCTGCTTTCATTTTTAGGGAACAGTATGCATATTGTAATTTGGCTGGAACATAATTGTTTCATTTATCCACCAGTCCTTAAAATGCAGCAGCTGAATGGTGTTTCTGTAGTATGTAAATGGGGATAAGAGAGGGAGCATTGGGGCTGCATGCTTAGCAGTGTCTTTGAATGATTACAGTCTGGTATTAAGCAAATGCTCTATGCTTATGGAAGCATGATAAGGGATTATGTTGCCTCAAGTAACACCATGTCACCAAAAAGCAAGACAAGAAGCAATTCCAGTGAAGATTTCTGACTAATAATGCCCCCCCTCCCCTTTGAGCCCCAGTTTGCCAACAATGCAGAAAAGAGAATTGCGCGCTCCCAAGACGCGTCTCACACATGTTGAAATATCATTTCAGTGTCCGCCATCAACCAGCAGGCCACTTTAATTATCCAGCTTCTCCATCCATTCCCCCTTGCCTCTGAAGTGTAAATACCTCTTGTGTAATTTACCCTGAAGTTCCCATTCGCTAATTACCCCTCTAATCCTCCCCCACCTTGCCGAAACCAACTCCTGCTCCAGGTCTCCCCCTGTTACACTATGGATTCCCTGTTGGTTTGCTATGGGGAGATCGAACTCTAATTAAGATTGTTAATGAAGATTTAATTTTCCACTTCAAATGAGCCAGTGAACTCTTGAGAGCGTCCCGAGCGAAATGCATGAGCGAGAGAGCGCGAGGAAGGAGAAAGACAAGGGGAGGTGAGGAAGAGGAACGTGCGATGGTAAAACCACAGGGACAGGTGGAATTAAAAGCTATACTCGGGCGGTTGTTTAGATATTTTACCAGGGGGCAGGAAGTTGTCACGTCCAAAGTTACACTCGTCTGAGGTGTCAAAAATTCCCCTCATTCCCTCAGACTTTACCTGTGTTTAGAAGCTACCGTTAAAGCCTATACGTACTCGAAATGCAGAGATGCACAGGCACGAGCGCGCAGACACACACTGTGCACGCAGAGAAACACACACTGTGCTGAATAGCCAGAGGGATTCTGTGTGTGAATAAGGTTCAAACAGAATGAGGAATCTCCATGTACTTGAATTCATGCTTACACACACACACACAAACACACACACAAACTCGTGCATCCTGTGATGCAATCCTGCAGTACGCCAAGTGTGTTTGTAGCTCTCCAATACAGTGTTAGTCATTCCCAGGTGTACAGCTTTAACAGAGCCCATTTTATCTCCAGCTCCGCCATTATACCATGATCAATTATGCATGCTGTAATTATTGACAGTGCAATGACAACGCATCTCATCTAGAATGCTGCATTGCAGTGTTGATGCTTGAGGCAGACTGATAAACGTACATGTAGGAGTCGTAAATCGATACGAAAGTTGTGTTGGTTACAAGTTGATGTGTTTTATCAGTTTGGTGACGGAAGGTGGAGGGGTGGGGGGTTAAAGCCAGTCTGAGCTCTGTTTTGCCTCCAACCGACTTTCCATCTTCTTTTGATAATGTTGCTTCAGTGGAGGCCCATGAATCTCATAATTATGAGACTGCATAGACACAGATATGGCAAGGGCTTTTTCTTCGGCGCTCTGCAGAATCAGCTCTAACCCAATCACAAATACAGTTTTATGTAATGCAACAGACTTGCATATTAACTGCTAATATGGTTCTCTCTACCCTTCCCTTTCCCTCTGTTTCTCTCCCTCTCCTGACTTGAGGCGGGTATTATCATTGTAATCAAGCGGAGGCCCAGCTAACACGATCATTCCCTAAACCATCATGTAGAAATAATCCCCTCCTTCATATTTGATTATTGTAATAAATCTTTTTAACCAGCTATTCAGTCACACAGCAATGGCGCACATCTCCCCGATCCATCACTCAACCGGGATGAGCGCTGCAGAATACAGGAGCCCTGTAAGAATTGGTAAAGGGACCTCGTATTATTTGGTCACAGCTGTCAGGTCTGCTATATTTGCTGCTGCTCTGAAGTTCAAAATGTCCCTTTTTCTTTTTCTTTTTTTTTTTTCTTTTTGCCAGCGAACAAACAGAAAACTCTCCCCCTCTGTCTGAAAGCGTGATTGCTCTGCGTAACTCGCCGTCTGTCCTCTATTACTGACCTCACATTCCCCCATCAGGCTGGATCAGACCAGACATGGTGTTCCTTCATTCCGCAGTCGGAGCGTGCGCACACATACACACACATGCGCACACAAGCGCACACACACTGTCTGCGGTTTAGAAATTTCAAGGGGCCAATTTGACAAGGCACACCCACCTACTCACAAGATACAAGGTGCGCACACATTTGTATGCACCGCACAGCACATCTCTCAATCGCTCTCTCCCTCTGTCTCTTTCTCTAGCAGACACAAACACACACACACATATATACATATATATACACACAAACACACACACACACAAACAGAATGCAAACGCAAGCAGCAGAAGTCTGATTACCCAGAAATTTGGGAGACTGCACAAAGGAGCACAGAGCAGGTCTGACTCATCTCTTTGAAATAGTTCCTTTTTTATTCAAATTTACAAAAAGAAAAAGTACAACAGAAATAAATACACTTTGTTCAGCACGCAATTGTGGAATTGTATCAACATCGTGCAGGCAATGAAGTTGCTGGGGGGCACAGAACCGATTAGGCTACCTGTTAGGGGTGAAGAGGGCTCTTAAGGCCAGAGGTCATGACCTTCAGCTACATATCTTCATATGTCTAGTTGCTAAGATGACTGCTTTTATCCTTTGAGTGGGACTTCATTCTCTTCAGTATAAAGGTGTTTTTTGGAAGATGACTTGACAAATGGCCTGACGGGATTTTCTTCTGTCACTGTGGGTTGGTGCTAGCTAAAAGAGTGAAAAAGAGCAGTGGAGTGCTGCAGAGACTGCGGGCTTTTATTCTGTTTAGAACAACTGATTCAACTAATCACGTTTTTGATTTAACCAATTTGCCGGACTCAGGAGGTGGGATAATCAGCTCCGTCAAGTGGTTTAGGCGGCACAGCACTCCAGAACTCTGAAATAAGACAAATCAGGAGAATCATCACTTTGATTTTGACCAATCAGCCAGAGCAGAACTTTGAATTAGATCAATCAGCAAAGATGAAACACCTGCAACCAATCAAGTCTGTGGAATAAACCATATAATCAGAATGGCAAGAAAGGTCACTTTTTGGTATACCATGCTAATTGCTTTTGCAATTGCTGCCCTAGAAAAGGCAATACTGTTATGAAAATGAGGAGGGTTTTTTTGTGCTTTGAGAGAGAGAGACTCAAAAAGTTGGCACACTCCATATAAATGCTTAGGAAAACATTGCCCAGATGATGCATTGGCACAGCAACACATTAGTTCTCTTTAAAACAATAATTATTCTCATAGCAAAATGGTTCCAAGTTCTTTGGCAGTTATTTTAGGTGTACCAGTGAAAATGATCATTCAAGCCATACATTTATTTGGTCCATTCCAAACAGTTTGACATTTAAAACAAAACAAAATGAGGTTCAAAGGATAATTCTGGTTTATTACAACTTGGGTCTAATTTTTGTTTGACCATTATTTCTATCAGTTTTAATAACCTTGCACACACCAGACTAATTGCAAAGAACGGGGCACATGGCAACATTGCTACAACAAAGTCAGACTGGGCAAGAATAGTGAGATGTTCGACAACCCAACAGGTTGTTTTAGGTTTCGTTTAGCAAAATTATCTAAACCAGTTTTTGTGGAGGTAAACCAAAAGGGAACACACCCTAAAACTCCATTTACACTTGTCATTTCAAGTGTAACATCCAGAAGAGATTTAACATACTATCATTTACACTTGGTTTTGATTTGATACATGCAAATCAAGGTCGGCCCTACTGCAGCCCAGAGGGTGGTGATAATGCACCTGAAGCTGTTTGGTAACTGCCAAAATTGAAGAAGACTAACGTGTGTGGTTTAGCAGTTTAGCTACAACAAGAACAGCTTAGCTAGCTAGCTAACAACTATCCATAAAGTAACAAAAAAACACACAGGTGAATTGTATTTATGAGATTTATGAGATTTACCACAATTGAGATAAAGGTTTTATCATCTTCACTGTCTCATTCACGCCACTCCCTCACCCATACAAAGCAGTGCTCTCTAAGCCACACAGATTATTCAAAATTCAAAATGATCAGGAATCAAATAAACACTACAACCGGCCTGTTTGCCTTCTTTATGATCTTTTGTATTGAAAACACAAGAGAAGCTTGTTGCCCAGGAACACTGCGTACATGCCCAACTACAGCAAGTGTGGTAGATCAATTTGACCCAGGACGTTGGTCTGTAAACTTTGATGCATTTATACAGTTTTTGTACTTATTCTACAGTTTACCTCTGTTTTCTCTTCTAAACACATTTGGCTAACCTGGTGGTTTATTGAAAACCAGTAAGCTTGTGTCTCTTGCCCCATTGGACAACTTTTTGCCCAGTCCTAGATCTCAGCAATTAGCTGGCTGAGTACAATGATATTATTACTGAAACAATGTCAAAAACTATGAAAATAAGACCCAAGTTTTGATAAACCGGAATTACCCTTTAAGGTTGGCAAACAGTATTTTACTGTGAAGTGTCTAATAACCTTTTTCTTTGTTTGGATTACACTGATGTTACATAGCTGAAGGAAGGTTTATAGTTTAACGGTGTTGAGGTATTTTTGATCAGCCAAAATTAATTACAACTCAGGCCCCCCGAGGTTCTGCACCCCCCACTCTTCTCCAGTTATTGTGCAGTATTTGTACATTGGTCCTAGTACTATCCAGACTGCACAGTGGCACTGTATGGACAAGTCTGTGGCTCAGGTAAAGGGTATAGAGGTGTATATGGGTTTCGTTTCAGTCAGTGTGAAGCCTGACTTCCTGATTGGTTAACTAAGTGTTGACATTAGCAGACCTTGACAACAAGATTATGGTGGACCAAACTGGTGGACACTAGCAAAGCTGGCAGCTTGACTTATGTGGGTGGCTTTACAGTAAACCAGTGATAAACAGTGACATTTCTGCGATGGCACACCAAGGACATCCACATTCAGGCGAGGGTTTGTGGCAATATTCATCTCGAGACTCAAATAACATAGTCTTCTTTTCTAAGAAAACTCCTTATTATTCTACAAAAATTACTAAATTAGTTTCCTTCCATTTGGATACTTGTAGTGCTCAAAGTTAAGCAAAATGCAATATTAGTGCGGTCATTGAGTTGCCTTGCCTGAAATTCATGAAAGACGAAATTTTATAGACAGCCATCTTCTCATACTCATTAAAAATCTTACTCTTAAATGTAGCTTATTATATTTCAAGAGAGAAGTAAGTATCTATAAAACTATGTTCCATATCTCCCGGGCAGTGCAACACCAATGACAGAAATGTCCTCGAACCTAATTAAATATTCCATTTCATTGTATTACTTTTCTTTCGCAAAATAATAATCCAAATATTAGGGAAAATACTGAATTTTCATTGTATCCCTAATAATGGAGTTTCTCTTCACTTCACTGAGTTTTCATCAAATTGGTTCCTCGCTGGGACGGGCTAGCTCTGAGGCTTCTTGTCACTAATATTTTGCACAGCAAACTTCTCCCAGAGGCTACATGTATAATTGAATGCTTGGCCCGTCCATCTCAGACAGGAGCTACCACAAAACAAACCCAAACCTGTTCACTGGGTACACAGATGTTGAAGACATGGTGTCGTTTTCAGTCCAGCTCAGTTAATCCATTTCTAATCTACAGTACATACAGATAGTCCCAACAGTGCTCCTGACATATAAGTTCTGTTTTAGATTTTTTTTTATACTCATTTTTCATTTTATATACTCTCTTTTAGCAATAATATTCAGTGATATTTACATTTGAAATGCTTTTGCATTCAGTCAAACATTGTATCTTTTCGTTTAATTGACATCTTATAAAAACAACTGTAATCTTTGACATTATTCATGATCTATTATTGAACATTACACAGTATAAAAGTGCATTCCAGCTGAAAACTCCGGCTCATTTGCATCCTGACCTTTAGCAAGAACAAAACGCCTGTCGTGGGAGTCTCTGTTGTGTTGTTCCCATATAATTTCATTACTGATCTATGGAAATTTTCATTTGGCCAGTACAAGTGTTTAAAGTGGGGATTGATTGCCGTTTTAGTGTTTTGGGATGGTTTCAAAAATCATGCATACTTTGTCCTCAAACTTGTAACAGCTCAGTAATAGAGTCATCACTACTCCATACAGTAGATGGAATACTTGTGAATGGGTTTGCTTTTATAATTTACTGTTGTACAATCAAAGCCTTGTGGTGTAAATCAGTTCCTTTGTGTCTGTGTGTGTTTGTGTATCTTTGTAAACATACCAACACTCAACTACAAAAAGCTGGGGGATGAGAGGGGTGTGTGTGTGGTGGGGTTAGGGAGGGGATCACATCCCGAAATCATTTAAATTTTTCACAATGTCTGTTTTCCTTGTGGGCTGAGAGGAGGGAGAATCTTTTGCAGGATTTAAATGATTCATCATTTTCATTTGGAATAAAGTAGTGAGCTGAATAATTCACTTTTCTGCCACTGCAGATGGAATAAAAAGTAACAGTTTCTGTACAATCGTCTCACTTCCCCGGCCGTTTCTGTCTCTATACATCCTTCCCCTTTCCCCTTTGCTTTATATTCGAATATATATCTAATCCCCTGTGTGCTATCCCAGTTTTCTTAACTCCCCTGTTAAATGTTTACTCTTGCATGTCATCCTGAAAACTAATGTTGCAGTTTATGTATAATCAGTCATCAGTCCCATCTTTAAATTGTCTCTGGGTATGATGATTTTTCCTGCTCCTGCTCTGTCTTTGTTGAATATGCACACACACACACACACACACACACGCACACACACACACATTAAAGTTTCTATATGCACTTTTGCTCGCACATCCACACCCCCTCATTGACTTTTCTCACACACAAACACACGTGTAGACACAAAGAGCAAACTGACACACACAATGAGAGAAACGTCTTCCTTCCTGTTTTCGTGCTGTTTCTCATTTCATACGTGAGAGTTGAATTAAATCGAGTCTTGGATGTTTGGGTTGTTTTTCTTTGTCCAAAGCATTTAACAAATTGTTGCTGCCCGGAGCAGAAGCAGCCTCTGCATTGTCTCAGTATCTGTGCTCAACCATATCAGCATTTCAACACTTATTGCTTTAAATTACATCAATCACTCTCTCCCCTGCCCTCGCACTCTCCATCCTCCCTAGGCTCATTTTTCTCTGTCTCTTTTTATTACTTTGCCTCTTCATCTTTCTCCCCTTTAACTTCTCTTCACATTATTCTAGCTCTGGTTGCCTTTTCATCATCCTCCTATTCCCTCCCTTCCTCTCTTACCCCCTTTGCCCCTATTTGTTTCAGTTTTATCCTTTCTCAGTCTTTCCCCTCTTCTCCAGCCTTCTCCCCTCCCTCTTTTTTCTCTTTCTTCTCTGGCTCCTCTCTCTCCATTTTGGGACCCTCTTCAACTTTTTCCTTCTCTTCCCTCTCTTTCTCCCTTTCTTTGAAGAGTTGGGCTAATTTTTGGAACTGGGGCCCCCACTCCTCCAACCCTGCCCCCCAGTCTTCCTTCTCAGCATCCTTCTCTCCTTCACTCTCGAGCGAGCTGAGGGATCCAGCCCGGGACCCTGTGCCCTCCAGGCCGTACACCTGCACCGAGTCGTACGGTGGCTGTGAGGGATCAAAAGTGACCTGGGCAAGACGCAGGCGCAGGAATTCACCCACTCTCAGCGCCAAGGAGGGACCACCTGGCCCCGGTGCCCCTCTGGCAGCCTCCATTCCTGGAACCCAGCTGGCCCCAAAACCCATCACTCCGCCGTACGCTCCCTGAGGCTGACCTGGGAAGGGCAAAAGCTGAGGGGTCATATCCCTTCTTCCCAACACATACCCCCCCAAACCCACCCGATCACGCCAGTCCCCAATAAAGCCAGCTGCTTCTGGGTAGACAGATGGAGTCCCGGTCAGTGATATCCCTCCGCCCTCCCTGTCTGGCCTTGCCACCACAAAGTTGCTCCCCATCTCCAATCCTCCTCTCCCCAGGCTGCCAGGGTAGTCCCTCTGTCCAGATACCTCCCCCTGCAGCACAGTGGCATAGTTGCGTCCGCTGGCAGGTTGCAGTTGTCCATCTGTGGAGGTACCCCCATTTCCATTTCCACCACCACCTCCTCCTCCACCTCCTCCTCCGCTGGGGTCAGACTCAGCCTGGCCAGAGCTTGTGCGTTTTGGAGACAAGCCGGCACGGGAGGCCCTGCGTCCCGCCATGGGTAGCGTAGCTGAGTCGCACACCCAGCCTCCTGCGCCGTGACCCTGGCCTATCATGGAGCCGGATCGGGTCAGGACGAGGTTATGCTCCCTGGGTAATGTCTCCGACTGCACCTGGAGGGAACGTAGGCGAGCACGAGTGGTTTCAGTCCGGGGTTGGGGTAGGGTGTGGTACTGTTAGGTTTGGTCACAGTCAAGAAAATGTGATGAGAACAATTTGCCCAAGCAGGGAGGATAATTTAGTAAGAGGCATAATAAAGGCAGAAAGATAAGGGAGGGTGATGATATAGTGCCCGAATGGAGGAAAAGTAGGAGATGGCGATGATAAAAAATGATTGAGATGAAGGACAGGCAGAGACATCGAGCAAAGCAGAGTGGAAGAGAAGCAGAGTTGGAAATTAATTGAACACTAGAATGAGCTAACACTGCACTGTGAGAGGGAGATGGAGAGGGAAGTGATCGAGAGATAAAATATTTGAAAATTAAATAAAGGAAGGGCCAGAGAGCCTTGTTATGGCCTAATAAATAAAACAAAACATAGAAAAGATAATGAACAACAGGATATAAATGTGCTGATATGCCTGACTCATCAACTCCCCTCAGCATTGTCCTGGACATTTCTGCTACCCTACACAGATTAAAAATATTACAGTACAGAAATCACACAAATAGGATTCAACACAAATCTAAAAGTTATTTTATATTTGATTTACTTTAGTTACTCAGCCATTTGCTTATTTAATTGAATAACTGAGTCAGTCATACAACTTTAATGCATTCCTCAATGCCGCCATGTTTCATTAATCAAGTCATTTATTCATTTTTAATTCATTATTCAATGCAACATCTATCACTTTTTCTCTTTCCTTAAACATCCATCCATCTATATATTACACTATGTTCATTCATATTAAAGTTTCTCACCAAACGCTCAAATATGCATCATTTGCACCATGCAGATTGAAGGATGAAGATAACTACACGAAGCGTGTAAAACAGCTACAGACTACAATGTACGCAAATTAAACAATTTCAATATTTATTTTCCAAACTAGCATCTCCCATCATCTCTCTGAAGACGCAGTAGACCAAATCGTAAAGAGGAAATGCATAACTCTTTGAATTCAGAGATGCACAAAATTAACCTCCTCTTTTTTCCCCTAAAGCAAAATAGGTGCCTCCTATCAATGCCAGAATGCCACTGAATGCTCATCATGGAGGTCACTGTATTTTGTGTCAAAGTCAAATTTAGTTCAACTTTGGCCACAAAACCTGGCAGAAAATCAGGACAGTGTACAATGCTATGGCTTACACAGCAACTATACTCTCCATTTGCTCTGTGCAATGTCAAAATTGCACATTTGGTGTGAAAGCAGTGTCAGTGTAATGCTTACCCAGTCCACATCTTGACTGTGGATCACTTTGTCATCACTGCTCCCCTCTGTGCAGTTGCTTGCAGTTCCTGTCCCTCCTCCTCTGTCCTGGCTGTCACTGGTCCGCGGCGTTCCACCATCTGATGTGCTCACACCACTCTGGGGTGCAGTCCCATCACGGCTGCCTGTGCGACTGCCCGTTCGGCTTCCTGTGCTGAGGTCTGTGGGGGCTATGTATACGGCCCCGGACTCCATCCCTCCAACCATAGCCCCCTGGTTCTGGATGACCAGGGAGTGGTCTGGTTGGCCTCCAGGAAAGCGGTATCCCAGCTCTGCCAGCCCAGGTTCAAAGGTTCCGCCTGGAGTGCGGCGGAGAACAGGTAACGTGTGGCTGCTGTAGCAGAGGCGACCATAGAGGGGTCCTCCTGGTCCCGAGTAGCTGTGATCCACACCCGGATTCTGAGCCCAGCTATAGGTGCGAGCTTTTTCTTGGCTACGTTGGGTGTAACGTCTGTAGGACAAAAAAACAACAAATCCATTTAACTCTCCTACTTCAGGTTATTTTTCTGGTATTTTTCACTTTATTTGACAGCCAACAGTAGAGGGTGACAGGTAGTAAAGGTCTCTGGAGTATTTTTGAGACCATGGTTTACATCCATACAAGCTTCCCTGTGAGGCTTTACCAATGCAAAGCAGTGCTTTGAGCTAAATGCTAAAGTCAGCAAACTAACATAATGGCAACACTAACATGCTGATGTTTAATGTGTATAATGTTCATCATGTTCACAATTCCTGTCGAGTTAGCATGCTAATCTTTGCTAATTAGCACTAAATGAAAAGCTGAGGCTGATGGGAATGTCATTGGTCTTAGTGTTTGGTCACAAACCAAAGTACTGATCAAATAGAAACTGACCTTAGTATTCATTCTGTATATCCATAATTGTCTGAACAAAATGCCAATAGATTCGCTAGTTGTTGAGATATTTCAGTCTGGACCAAACTGGTGGACCATAATGACAGACTGACATTGCTATCCCAGTGGGCTGGCTAAAAAGAGAATGGTAAAAACTCATGAAAACCACAAACTAATGCTTCAAAGGTTACCAAAAACTATCCCCTCCATGACACAGTGTCAACAAAAATAAGACATTAAAAGCTTCACAGAGGTATTATTTATTGCAGGGATATTGCACTGGATTGCATTAGATTTATACATTTTTTCACATTGTCCTGTCCACCTCCATAAATTGCAGGAAGCAATTTTCGATAAACTAAAGGCATCCTTTGTACTTGTTTATGGCTTCTCCATATGACTTGCCTGAATTCATTGGAGCTAATTATTAGTCCAAAGGCAATAACAGTGTTTCACAGAAACATCAAAGTGGGTGCAAACAACTCATTGATGGAGCAGGACATAAATGAGCTTTAACAAAATGAGCACAACAAAGTGGTCTCCCAGGACTGCAAAGCTTGATAGCCTTCTGTCTCTCCGTTTTGATTGGTGACTGATTATGACCTGGGAGTTATGGCTCGATCTGTTCCTTAAGTGGATCAATTAAGTGTTGGATAGAGATGAAAGCCTTTACTCTGAAGGGGTAAATTTGTTTCCTTCCTGCCCTTCTTCTAGCATGTAATAAGAGGCCAGCCATGAGGTCTGATGTAATTAAACAACAAGCGTAATATGTCTCACCACATGTAAACAAACTCCTACACATTCCCACTGCCTACTTACACATTCCTACTGTCTAGCGTGCGATAGCCACGTGAGCGCGAGCTGTGCGGGGCACTCTGGAGTGCAGCGATGTCAAAGGCAGCTGTGTCGGCCTCACCACCTCCCTCGTCATCATACGTTATGATGTTCTCGCGTACGTCGTCCTCCTCCAGCGGTGACAGAGAGTCGCGCTTCTGACGACGCAACGACAGTGACAGGGCACTCACCGCTGCAGAGGAATGGCAGAGGGAATAAAGGATATTAAGGCATAGGAGAGAAATTGGAAAAAGAATGATGAACAAGGCGGTAGGGGGCAGAAGTCACGGGGGAAATAAAGGGAAGGAAGAGGAGGAAGAGGCAGAGAGGGAGCGAGGAGGTGAGTGGGCAAGGGAGAAAAAATTCAGGCAGACAAAGAGGGGAGACAAAACGAATACAGAAGAGGCCTTGGGTTAGAGGGCTGATATATCATATCAGCAGCCTGCATGCCTCCACTCTGTAATTGACTTTGAGCCCCAGCCAGGCAAATGGACGCTTTATTCTCCCATGACTCCATGACTCTTATTCAGTATTCCCAAAGCAGAGAGTTACATTTGACCCAGGGCTGTGGGCAAAGAACCAAGCGTTTCGACAGTTGTCCAACAAGGCTACCTGTGATAAAAACCCACCAGATGGATTTTGACTGCACTATTTGACAAGAATTTTAGTTATGTATGTAGAGGTCTTCACGGGCCCAAAAGTTTGAACCCCATCCGAAACTGAACCCTTAAAACCTTACCCAAATGTGATGTGCATAAATTATTTTAATAAAAAGACACTTAATCCAATAAGGACCCAAGTCAGTGCCTAGTGCCAAAATCTTTTAACCACTGGATCGTCAATTTCACTCAGAAGTAAAAAAAAAAAAACCAGGCTTCTCATTTCTAGCCAACAACTGTGGGTTCTGTCAGTTGAAATGATGACTGTTGGTAGGAGTTTTTATCAACTGTACCTAGCTAGTGTAAGCTAATGCTAAGGCTAAAAGTCAATGAGTTGGTTGAAAACTGTCTCCAGCTGATATTTAATGTTTCCATTTGATTCATTTTAAAACGAGAACCCCCGTAAAAGGGTTTTTAAAAAAGAGCAACATTAAACACTGATATATTAGCATCTTGATACACACAGGGTGGATGTTCCAGTTCTTCTAAAGAAACCTGTAACCCCAGAAAATAACGTAGTAGACATGCTTCTTGTCTTTGGAAATAATAAGTAAGGTCACTACTGTAGGTAGTAAGCTAGTTAGCCAGGTAACATTTGTAGTTTATGTTATACAGCAGATAAACAAACTGTTAAATCCATTCCTTAAAATTTTGCTCTTGTGTTTTTGGTTTTCTAAATCTGAAAAAAAGACACTACCCTCCAAACTCTTTGGATACCAAGTATCGCTCTTATTAGAAGCCCCACGCAAACAGCTTTGGCATGTTGAGAAATCCAAACCTTGACAGACCTGCCATGCCTGGTTATCGTTGCTAAACTATGATTGGATGATCACTGTTTGGGGGAGGAATTTAGTGGACTGTCAATTATACTGTATTCAATTTGAAAGACTTCTACTTATGTGTCAGTGTGTGTGCATATATCGTGCAAGAGGATGTGCTTGTGGCTATATGGATGTACCGTAGGTGGTTAAGCAGCTGCAGCAGGTAAATCTACAGCTTTAATATTGCTGGAGGTTGCATTATTTGATTTCCGTGGAACTAATCCAATGATCCCTGAAAAGGGTGGGAAAAATCTAATCTTTCATAACAGTTTGAGGGATCACCTTCATGCCATGACGTATATGTATTTCTCTCTTGATGGGAGCCTCTATCCATACAGCATGAGTGGTTACCAAATGGCATGATATCCACCTTATGTATGCCAAACCCTTTTTAATAGCCAGATGGGATCCTGATGGAGCTATTGTCAGAGCTTCTGTAAGAACATTTGGTATTTTGTGGAGGGCCCTGTTATACTGTTAGGGATTAGCATGGACCTCATAAAAACACATTTGTCCTGGAACAAAACACTAGCTCTATATTAAAGCTACAACCTTAAATACTTTAAAGCTGTGTGTATTTCCTGTTAGAGGCTCTGGCCTTGCCACTTAGAGAACTATATTCTAAACTCCACCAAAAGCCACTCTGCATGATCACCTTCACGCTATGTTGCGTTTCTTTCGTGATTGAACTCGTCTCTTCCGGAATGATAATGCCCCTATCAACAAGGCATGAGTAGTGATCCAACAGACTGAATAGAAATGACAATGATGCTGGCCATGAGCCAAAGCCTTCTCAGCACCTAGACATTATCCAATTGAGCATTTGAGAGTTTCTGTTGAGGTGGCAGTAACATTCTATTATGCCACTATCAAAAACCGGAGGGTCCAGATTATCACTCAGAATCGTAGTTTTAGCAGTGATTAGCGCTGACCCTGCCAAAGGAGATAACTGGACTGAAATTGTGAGGAAAAGTAAACCCCTGCTATTGAGCAGCTGTGACTAAGAGAAATATTTACGCTGCTGCTTTCATTATTTTCATATGCAGATTAAGCATCCAGGGATGTGGTGAAGGGTAAACAGCCCTAAACGCTATTTACTCATCTTTTTATTTGTAGATTAGCATTAAACTCCTTTACAGGCTGAACATTTTAATGGTATAACTTCACTGTATACATAATAGTAAGTGCTGTAGTAAAAAACAGATGTGCTAGTTATATAAGAAAGGGTCTTTCAAGGGACAAAAAATAATCTAATTATCTAATAAAAACATAAACATTACACCTTTTTAACAGTTTACTTATGATGATCACTGACTTTATCAGCCTGTATTATATACTGTATGTATCATCAAATCTTTACCCAGTAGTGTAGCAACACAAGCCAGGATGGCCAGCAGGGCGGCGGTACTGAGTCCAGGGGAAGGCAGTGTGGACTGCTGAGGGAGACACACCGCCTCTCTTTCCCAGTCCCACTCGCCCTCGGTCTGTTTGTCCTTCTCTTTCTCCCCGGCCCGTGCCCCTCCTCTCAGGCAGGGACAGACAGACACGGTGACCGTCCCGGTGCTGGTGAGGCCTGACGTCCCATCCCTCAGGACCAGCGGCACATAGAGCGTCAGGGTGGAGGATGGGGAGCGGGACAGCGGCTGCATCTGGGACAGCAGCACCAGGCTGGCTGTGGGACCTGGAGAGAGACAGAACAGAGAGGAAGATAATTCAGCTCTTATAAAACTGCCTGATGCACCTGTCCATTTCTTCTGTGCTTAATGGTAGCAGGAGGTTACAAATAGGAAATTATCCCCCAACATCGCTCATGTTTGAAAATTTGTGACTCCAATCAATTGATGATTGATTTATGCCACAAAGGACGGAGGCAGGCAAAGTATCTAAGTTTGGTGAGTAAAGCTTTCTTCATTATTCCTACTATTTTATTTCACACCTCCTGTCATTTGAGAGCTGTGTCTCACACCAGAATAACAATGATAATAATTTGGGTTAACAGGATGAATCTACTGTAGAGTGTATAAATTCATCTATACTGCAGCAAACACTTTCAAGATTTATGACTCGCAAGAGGATACAAGAGGTCTGGTTGACACTTCCAATACAGTCATGGTCAGAACAGCATGCTCACTACACACTATTTTTCTGCAATTGTCTGTTTCCATACATGGAACTCAGCAAACACCCACTTTAATAGCTGACATGTGAGCTAACATGAGATTTATGAGATGTTCATCAATAAAGAGATGGTCACATGCAATCATTTAGAAGGACAGAGAGCAGCAACAACAAACGAGCTAATGACTTCTCTTGGTCTGACTCCATTTACTAGTGGGCTATAGAGCTGTGGGGTGTCTGTGTGGGTTTTTTTCACTCAGGATCCTTTGAAATTAAATGTGCAAGGCCACAAAAGATAAGGCCACAGATAAGAGGGTAACATAGAAATAGTGTGGAAAAAATTTTAGCAGCATGAAAGGCACTGCAAAGTCAAATAAACATAATTCAATTACCAAAACAATCTTCTGTGATCCAAATCAAAGATCAAATCATTATCTTTTTCTAACAAAGCAAATACTGTAGCATGTCTTTGTCAGACAAGCTGTCCATATGAGATCTGAGCATGTTCTTCTCTTTCTCTAATCTACAGTTGGATGACACATCAAAGAGGCCTTTGATTCCACATGTCAGTGAGTTTATCCTCCTGTTCAACTGTCCAACTAGAACAGGTTCGCTTTTCATGATTTTGCCAAGTTTAGGAACAATTAACAGGCCGGTCACCAGTGTGGTGCCAATGATGGCCAAAGAGTATTCAGCTCATTAGCTGCTCGTGATTGGCCGTACAATCATGCTGTTGAATAATAATATTCATCATTAACAATAATATTGGACTCACATTAGATAAAAGAAAGTTTTTGGTTATCAAACAACCAAGGATGAACACAGCCAGGTGGCAGAATACACACATCATGACACCTATAAGAACACTCTCATCATTTAGAAAATGTAGAATTTGGTTAAAGCTGCAATAATCAATCATTTTTATACTAACAATAGGTTAAATGACTACATGCAATGTGAAAGATGTCGCTCACAGAGACTAACTCACATAGAATTATCACCTGACACTGCACTGCCTCTCAACTCTATGGAGCATTTTAGCATCTTTCAGCTCATTGTTTTGTTTTTCTGGCCTGCACCTTAGCTTGCACCTAATTTTTTCATTTTTTCAATACTAAATATTATTTAGTAAATGGGATACTATGACACGATACTGACATCTCTAGCTAATATGACACATGAGTTCAACTTGTAGAAGTAATAACATTTCAACAACTTGAGTTAACCAATGAGTTAGTTCTTCCAAGTGAACAGAAATGACCACATTATGTAAGAACCAGAAGGTGTAAACATACATTAAAAGTATCCTGTGGAGTTTCTGACCACAGGAGGCACAATTTCTACATTTGCATTAGCACCTTCAATGCAAATATGTACAACATGCAAGCTGTAAACTTCCCTCAGTTCCACAGGTGATGCATAACAGTAAAACTATATTTGTAGACCAAATATATTGTTTTTACATACAAAAATGTGAAAATAATAGAAATGATGATGACAACACTTTGGTTAGGTTTAGGGAAAGATCATGGTTTGGGTTCAAATGATCACTTTGTTAAGGTTAGAGAGATATATGGTGTAGGTTCTTCTTTAAAGTTAGGCAACCTTCATCGTCATGGCTACTATAATAATGGCGGGCGAAGGTTAGAGGATGATCGCACTTACAGTTTTTACGGTCAAAATTACAACGGCCTCTAGATGGCATCTGTCACTCAAACATAACTATTTGTCGATTGACATTATGACCCATTGTGTCGTTTTTCTTGGGAGAACAGTCTCCTATATTAGTTTGTACATGCACTCTACTGTGGTATATACTACATGAATAGGGACCAAAGAAAGAGGCACAGACAGAGAGTGTACTAGAAACAAATACTAAGTAGCTAAATTCAATTCAGTTGAAGTGAATTGAATGAAGCAGCTCTGATTTCTTCAAAAGCTTTTCATTGGGAACAGTAAGTGTATGTGGTTGCTGGGAGGAGAAGATGGATGCACAGGATATGGGAAGGCAAACAAGAGGGACGAACAAAAGAGAGAAGCATAACAAAGCAAAACAATGGGGCCACCAGAGTTGGGAGATGGATTGTAGAGGAGAGAGGCAGAGACAGAAAAACGGAAGAGGAGGAGTAAGAGGCTGAGGCGGAGAGAAGAAGAAAAGGCAAAGAATTTGAGAGGAGGGCAAAAAAAGAAAGAGAGAACTGGAGAGAAGATGGGAAGAGAAAGGCAGAAAGAAAATGTGGGATTAAGAGCTTTAAAAAAAAGTAGGAAAGAACAGTGTGTCTCTGCCAAGGGAACAAAAAAAAAGGAATTAAGAGAAATACAGAGAGAAGGAAAGATTGAGTGCCTACCACCACTGTCCCTGACGCTGAAGTTGAGGGCAGCGCTGGACTCCGGAGGGATGCTGAAATACACAGTGCTGTCATTCCCTCCCTCATCTCTATCAATCGCCCGCAACACTTGCACCACCTGAAACACAGAGATAGAGAGAGCAAAGGAGATTGTGTGTATATGTGTGTGTGTGTGTGTGTGTGTGTGTGTGTGGAGGAGGAAAGCAGTGAAAAGAGAAAAAGTAGGTAATGGGAGAAACACACAGAGAGAGGGCTTTTAGCAAGAAACAACCCATTAGCCGACGTCAGCAGGAATCAAAACAAGCCAAACAATTAGTATGGAGACACAAGCGAACTGTGTCTGATACTCGCACCAAATAAATAACTGTGTCTGACGTGAATCGCCTTTCACAACATACAGTGCAGTGTGGCTTTCAATTTGGTAATAGCATCCGCACAGTGGCAATCGCAACAAATTAATCTAAAAAAAATATATCTCTTGGAGCTTAAGCTGATGGGTAATTTCTTTTTAATGAAAAACTCCGGTCGTCATTATGCAAGACATCCTTTCAGAGATGCTTTCGAGTGCTAGTTAGGAGACTGAATGTAGGGATGAAGAGTGCCGCATGCTCTCTGAGTTAGTCAGTGTCTCTAGGACTTGAGAAGATTTGTTATGTACAGTCGCATTATGTTATCAGTTGCTGTGTGTGAATATTCAAACGCAAAGTGGCTAATGACTTGTCACATGCAGAGGTGCAATACACGCCCGAAAACACATTCGAGAATATCATAATCTTTCTTTCTTAAACTCTCTCCTGCTCGCTCACAATAACAGTATACACAAACACAAACACGAGCATCACAGGCAAAAACAAATCAACGTCGTTGCCATAGAATCACAGATTTAGTGGCGAAACAACAAAGACGCAAGCAGAGCAATGAAAACACCAGCAAAAACAACAGATGGGCCAAGACAGCAAATTGTGGCGACAAAGCCAGCATGGAATACTGAAGATGAAGAAGGGGGGGGGGGGGCAAAGAATGGTTTCTAGGGAGAGATTGAGGAGCACAGACATTATTTCTATAATTGAGATAGGATAAAGTAAGAACACTATGATGCAGAAAAACAGACAAGAACACGAATAAAGCGAGACGGATGGCGGGAAGAAGGAGACAGTCTGAGAGGAAGCTTGAGTTTAATCACAACATGAATAGCTGCTGTGTCTGATAAAGGGGCATGGAGGATTCACCTGCCTCCATGGTGAATGGGCATACTGTAGTTGTATGCCGTCAGATCTGAATAGAATAGCTCTTTTACTTGAATAAGCATAGCTCTATATAACACTGAGATTAAGATTAGGACCCTCTTTACTGTCATTCTTCAGCATTTACATACATTTAAACCACGTGCATCCTCTGCATTTGACCCCTCCTATACACTAGGAGCAGTGGGCAACCACAGCGCAGCCCCCGGGGACCAACTCCAGTTCTTTTTGCCAGTGCCAGTGGTCAGGGGCACTGACAGGAGTATTAACCCTAACATGTCTTTGATGTCTTTAAATAAATCCAACTCGTGACTACCGACAGCAAGAACGTCTTATGAAATTCTTTGTCTGACAAAATAGTGTCAGGTTGGCCATGTCGTATTTATATGTTTTGTGTATATGAACATATAGTACAATATGTGTGTGTTTTGTCTGACATAATAATGGCTACTTTAATCCTGATACATTATGAATCATTGTATATGCTTTGTTCATAGTAGTTTAGTACAATATACTATATGGTTTGCATATGGCAGATAAGCCATATGTTATTTCATCAACCTTTAACAAAAGTACAATGTATACAAAGTATAGGTAAGGTAATATAAAACTTACAAAATCAACATTGTATGTTGATATTTGAAGGAAATAAACTGTATATTATTGCAACATCAATACATACTGAAATGTGCTCAAAGCCGCAATATGTAGGACTGTCTTTTCTTTTGGGCCATCCAGGGGTGGTATCAAAAAAGATACTGTAGACAGCAATGCACCATGATCCCCCCATGGTCAGATGAATGGTCTGAGAGGAATGTATATACTGCAACCCGTTTGCACGGCAAGAACTTAAAAATCCATAACCTGAACCCCATAAAGAACCTTGTATTTTACAAACCAGAAGATGTTGGAGTCAATAAAAAAGGCAAAACTGGGACTGAATACTGTGAGTGAAGTAATCAGCTGTGGGACAGACAACCGTGGATATTGTTGATTTTCTGTTACGTTTATATTGAATCCAGGGTACTGCTGGTGCCAGCACAAGCAGTCAGTGGCCCAAAGCAGTATCCAGCACATTTCATAGTGTTTTAGTTGGCTGCACTGTATGCAGCGCAATCCTTTATTTTTCAATAACCTAGTTCCATCTTTTTTAATGTTTTCACTGCACTGTAGGACTGTGTGCTGTATCTCCATTTCAGTCAGCCAACTCACATAGAATGGATTATTATGTGATACAGACTCTGACCTTGTTGCACCCACAAGGGTACCACCAAGCTCAGCACAGCAGGAAGTGGGGAGTGACCATAATAACTCTCCTCCTAGGGGAAGGTAGACTCAGAGTCTACAGGTTGATGCTGGGGTAGAGGTTTGAACTGCTGTGTGAACACCAGAAGTGGCAGTGGTAGCAGCAAACGTCAGCATTATTTTCAGTTGAGCAGTGTGGCAGCAGGCATGCAGGAAGAGTCAGTAGAGCACTGACTGCTTAAGTACACCACCATGATTCAAAGGGTACGTTGGATATATGTTGTGGTTAGAGGAGTATGCTATGTCTATGAGTGTAGTGGCAGATTTGAGTTGACTGCCTGAACTAGCTAAAAGGCTTTGCTTCATTTCTGCTACACGCTGAGAAATATTGTGCTGGAGCTTTACACTTCTGACTCTAGCTTCCTTTGAAAGTCCTCTTTCCCCCCGTATGATATTGACTAATGGCTCGGACATCTTGGTTCATCCGACAAGCGTTTTCCAATGTTCCTCTTTGTTAAAGTACTGTCTGACACAAATGCAGAAGTAAAGCTGTTATGTTTGTTGGTTACTGTTGTCATTGTTGTGATGTGGTCTGCTTGACCAATTACAATCAGCAGTCCTGCCGCCAACCCCTGAAAGTACCTGGAACTTGCATTCAGTATCACATCCTAAGCAGTGCCAAAATTCAGTTCCAGGAACTCGTCTCCAAAGCAGGCAGTGAACAGTGGAGACAAACCCAGAAGCCATGACAAAATTTGATTATTTTTAGAAGTTTAGTTACATTTCTGCAGTGGAAAAGGACAAACAGACAATACATTTCATCTGGACTGTCTCATTTTTACACAACAAAAACCTATGTCAGCAGACTCATTTAAAAAAGATGGTACAATCCAAAAAAAAAAATACCCAGTGGGGCTTTAATTCTTAGTTTTGGAGCAGACATGGAAGTCAAAGATGACTAAAACACATACTGACCTGCCCGATTGTCGATGAGTCGCACATGGCTGTTGTGTATTGCCTGTCCAGCTCGGGTGCGTTGTCATTTAGGTCTAATGTCTCTATTGCAACCAGAACCCTGGATACCTGGCTGGGATTGTCTGAAAGAGCCAATCAGAGGCAGACAGTTTACAATACAGTGTTTGAACATGCACACCAACTGCTGAACATAGAAAATGATATGAATACAATTCCCACTGTGCACTCCATTAAATTCATTCAATTGTACTCATAGGCAAGATCAAGCATTTCAGTCTTTGTCCAGAAACTTCAACAGCACTCAGATCACATTAGCAAGCTAACAATTGGCTAAATATACAGAAATACATTCGGTTTAATTTGGCTTGTGTTACAGCTCACAGGCTCCCAGCTGGAGTACGACTGATGCTTCCATAGCAGTCACATTTTTCCACATCAAACTGTTCCATTCTTAGCCAAAGCATCTCACAGCGTCAACTGTGTGTGTGTGTCTGTCTGTGTGTGCGTGTTTCTAAGAAAGAGAAAGAGGGAGCAGAGGAGGGATGTAGAGAGCAGTCAATCTGCATGCAGTTACACAAGGGCGCAGTTTAAATGGATTGGCAGAGGGTCTCCCACAACCCATTCACTTGGATACACACACTCAAACATGAAGTTCTCTCAGCCACACTTGAAAGGCATGGAGTCATACTCTGAGCTGAACATTCACCGTTACATTTCAGGCCGCTCTTGTGTAGGCTCAGACACAATCCAGGCCTACCAACACACATCTTTGCTCATTTATCTATCCTACAACACAGCTCGGGCCACACTTTGAGACACACACATATACACGCTCAAACCTAGAGCAGTAACACTGTGTCATGGATGACAGCAACTGGTTCCCATCGCTGAAAAGCTGAAAATTAGCTCTTGCTGTAATGCCACTGGGTGAGCTGGCCTGCCTGTGGCCATGGCAGGGCTCCTGCTGTGCTTTATGTCAACACAGCCTCCAACAGTCTGTTTATTAGATAGAGCTCATTATTCAAGACAGGCACTCACTGTGCTGCCTCCACAGCCCGAGCAATACTGCTGCCACAAGGAGCCCTGAGTAGATATTAAGTAAAGATTAACTTCGTCCAGAGCAAGACTTGGCAGGAAAACAACTTCCCTTCCTTGCACACAGTGGCCACTGGACAGCATTCTCCAACAGTACTTTCACTTCTACACCAGACAGCTTGATTTTCATGGCTGAAAGGAAGACCCAAATAATGGCTTGTCATCTGCCAAAGAGCCTGCTGGAACATAGCCACGATTTAGCAAGAAGCTGGTGTAAATTTCAACAAGTCCTCCAAAAAAGATTGCTTGTCATTGCCTTCCAAAGCAACTCCTATGAGCATTTTCTGATCTGGCAAGGTGACATTGTCAGCCTTTTGAAACACATATTACCATTTCAAAAAAAAAAATTCTAATTCTAATCTGCCACAACAATTGTAAGGTTTTATTTGAATTTAGACACAAAACCTACTTGGTTATAGGGAAATATAGTGGTCACAGTCAAAAGAAAACAACACTGACTGTTGAAATGGGATTGTGCACAGCGGTCTTCTGTGTGAGTCTTTAAACAAACATCATTTTAAGCATTTAAACAAACAACCAAGAATTTCCTTTTATGTCAACCAATGATAATCCTAGCCGGAGCTTATTTAAATTACAGTTGATCTGGTGATATTCTGTATTATTCTTATTGTCACCAAATCCAATTGAAAGACCAAAACCACAACAACAACAATTAATTTATCCAACTAACAAGTATTTTATCCAAGTACTCCATCCAAGGCCTGATAGAGCTCCATTGTTGTCCAACAAGAATAAGAGTCTTTAGCCAATTAGCTAATATTTGCTAATTAGCACTAAACACAAAGTACAGCTGAGGCTGACAGGAATGTCATTTGGTCATAAACCAAAGTATTGGACATATTAAAAATGTGACCTGTTGGTGAGGCTCAAGATGAAAAGTTGAGGGGTCAGAATAGTGATTACAATTCATCCTGAGGGTATATGAATGTGTGTACCAAATTTCATGGCAGTCCATCCAATATTTGTTGAGACGTTTCACTCAAAACTACAACTCAAGCTCATGGTGGCACTAGAGAAAAAGTCAGTGGCTATTAGGAGACATCATCTATCACAGGATAAGTGAAAACTTTGACCTGCTGGTGGCACTTGGGGATCACTCCCAAGGATTCATCCCCTGGGTTACCATAAATGTCTGCACAAAATTTCATGACAACCCACCCAAGATGTTGGTATGTCAGTGTGGACCAAAGTGGTGGACAGACAGACTGACATTGCCATCCCTAGAACCATAGGGTTTTACCCCTCTGCATTGATCTACTTGACAGGGTCCACACCAAAATTTAATTCATTAAAATAAAGGGTATGCATTTTTTTTTTTATTTCAAAGGCCATTCTTGACCTTTTAAACAGCAGTTGATAAAACAATCTCACCTCGATCTTGATTGAACACCACTGAACAGTTGCTAAATGGACCTTGAGGTAAGATTGTTTTGTCGTGCATTTTTTCCACTTGTGGTGTCTTTCCTGATTGAAATAAACGTTTAACTTGTTACCTTAGTGTGTGCTTTACTGTAGGTGTCCTTACATGGAAACGGAAATGTTCACCATTCTCCTTTGCCATCACAGTGCATGGTGTAAAGCAATGCTTGTCTTCGATTTGCTGCTTTAATACTTTGTTTCCAGTTGAATCCTTATGGGAACTGATCTATCGCAGCATCAGATAACTCACACAATATAGATCAATTGATCCTTTGGAGCGCTGTTACAAACTCTTGTGCCACCAAATAGCATTCCTCTCATGGCTTGATGACTTGAGAGCTAAGCCGCTTAGTGAACTGCATCACACACTGGATACTGTGCTTTTCAGGTACCATACAATATACAGTTTTCACTCCCTTAAACCTCTTACAACCCTCATGCTCATCAGTGGGAACAGGTATCAGTAGTGGCAAAATGTTGGTTTCATTGAAGAGTCTTTGCTCTACATAAAAGAAAAAAAAACAATGAACAAGCTCTAATGATGTCTCAGTGTTAAGAGAGAGTGACCTCTAACCTCTCTGGGTGGCGATGACAGTAATGTTGTGCCAATGCTCGCGTTCCCGGTCCAGTTCCATGGCTGTGGTGATGAGGCCGGTGTCCGGGGTGATTCGAAACAAAGCCTCTGGGTCTGACTGAGGATCAATGGAGAACCTGGAGAAGAGTGAGTAGATTGGGAGATGAAAGATAGTTGTGTTGGAAGAAAGAGTAGGAGTGAAATGAGGAAGGGGCAGAGAGAAATATAGTAAGGAAGAGTGAAGAAAAAGAAAGGGAGGAATCAGGCAGAGATGACAGTGGGGTGCAGAGTGAAAGAAGAAGACAGGGCAAGTGTGTGAGGGAGCGATAAGGAAGTCGGCATTCAAATGGCCAAAGAATTAATATAGGGAGATTATCGCAGCTGATAGGAGCTCTTTTGAAGTGCTACCGATTATCTAAATATCTCTATGAATAGACCAACTATCATTCCTCCCCACACACTCACTCTTAGCACTTTTGCCGGTGCTAATTGGGACACGATTTATTTTCTGTGGCTGTTACAGACAAATTACTCACCTCCCCTCCTCAAACCATTCAAGACTAAACCTACTACGAACAGAAGTGAACGCATTGGACTTACTGTACTATGCAAGCTTCTGTGGCTACTGTCTGACTCAGGGGAACACTGAGTGGGCATTTGGTTGGCTTATATTTATTTGTTTAGCTCTAACTGTTTTATCTTGTTTCTTTTCGTTGAAGAGCTGAGTTTGAATTTCCATCCGAAAAACTAGATATCTCGTGCTTCAAAGTGCTTGTGTTGAGATTCAACAGTCAATATCTTTTTTTAAAAATCCTATCCTGAAAGATATTAACTAAGCCAAGAAAATATACTTCTCAGGACCATTAAATGGTTGATAGCTTATTTAGCGGTGAAACTTCTGCTGTAGATAAAAACAGTACTCGTATGGTTTCATAAATATTGAGTGCTTAAAGGAACATTTTGGGAAACATGCTTAGAGTTAGATGAAAAGATTAATGCCACACTCATGTCTGTGCAGTAAATATGAAGCTACAGCTAGCAGCTGGTTAGCCTATCTTAGTGCAAAAACTAGAAACAGGGGGAAAAAAGCTAGCCTGGCTCTGCCCAAAGATAAGAAAACCCACCTACCAGCACATATAAAGCTCACTAATTAACACGTTACATCTTGTTTGTTTAATTCGAACAAGGAGACCCAGGCTAGCTGGATAGCTAACCCTCGACAAGAAAGCAAATAATTCCCCAAAAGGTTGCACTATTCCTTTAATTCTAGAACATCAATAATCCTCCATAAAGAGCATAATAAGGGGCACAAAAAAGTAGACCAGCTTAAGCTTAAGAGCTCACCCACATTGTTTAATCTTTATGAGCTAAACCTGTATATAACTGTAGGCAATATGAGGACAGGGGCCTTGTACTTTACCTGATATTATTGGTTAGACCAGTATCAGGGTCTACAGCACTGACCCGGCCCACTGTGCAGGCCGGTGGGCAGTTCTCAGACACGTCCATGTGGTATCGGGCCCTGGAGAACCTCGGTGGCTCGTCTGCGTCCAGCACTGCTACTCTGATTGAAGCCCGGTCTTTAAAGGGGCCTCGACGCAAGAAGCGAGGGTCCACTATGGGGTTGAGAACCTCCACAGAGAAGGAGTATGAACTCCGGCTCTCATAGTCTACAGCCTGGAGAGAGGAGGAGTGAAATTGGACACATTACAAGTAGGTAAACATGCTTCACGTAGTATATAATCATTCAAGATTAAGGTATACACTTGTGTGAAATGAGTAATTGTAATACATTTTAATAGCAAGAAATTATGCAAATTTCACTCTTACAAAAATCAGATCAACTCATCTGCTGTGTGCTTTCATTAAATCCAATTTTCACACAAAACTTTGCAGAAATTACATATCAAAAGTAGAAAGATGGCAAATAATGAATTATTCCAACAGATAAGAGCTTGCAGAGGCTGGAGAACGGAGGCTGAGGATGATTTGGAAAAGAATACCATGGTTACCTTGCATGTTGTGATGTTTGGATTTTTGGAGCAACACTTTGAAGGTTGTTGTGGGTTGATACTTGGAGTGAGTTATGTGTGAAGTAGGAAAAAGATATTCATGAGGTGCTGATGTTACAGCATTGCCAATGACACTTTACTGATGCTCAAAGAGTTCAAAGGATTCTTGAGAACACTGAAGTAACGACATGTTTGAATGTTGGCTTGACAATGCTGATATTGGGATTTTCATGACAACATGTTAAGACTGGAGGATATATAATGTATGGGGGATATATACTGTACCTGTGGCGGTCACTGCATTGGAATTGAATGCTGGTGCCGCAATCGTAGGAGTTGTGTAAGATTAGCGCTGCTGTATACATGCAGCACAGATGGGTGTTAGCATGTATTTGGGGTACTTAGAGTCTACCTTGTATCTAGTTCCAGCATTGTTTAATGCTGCAGGCAAGACACGTATAAGTGTGTTGGTTGATACCTGGCAGGTAGTGTGTTTTGTTATAATGTCACAAACATGTTGGTAGGAGAGATTTCAGACGCTGTGAAACATTGTGGGAAAAACAAGTTGTTTTTGTGAGCGTGTATAGGATTTGGAGTTTCAGAAGTAATGCAGATTGTCTGCTTCGATGTTGACAGATAATTTCCATAAACAATACATTTTCCCACAGTAATATGGAAAACAAAAACACGCTTCATGAAAACATTTTTCTTATTTAGAACACCATCTCCATCACCATGGTGACTCTACTATCTCCACGGAGACCTGTCTAGGAGGAAAGTTAAAAATTCCTGTGTATCCTCGCATCTGCACAGGTAGGAGAGATTTCATTTGGGATAGGGGTAAGGCCCCAGTGATTGTTTGTTGCAGAGAAGTTATGAGGCCAATTTGTCTGAGGTGTCCGTGTGATTGCGTGGCACACTCCCACCGGCGAGCCGGCTCTGAAGCAATGAGATAACCTCTGATCGGGTTTGCTGAGATGGCTTTTAGCAAGCGCAGGGGCACACACAGGTAATCACATACATCCACTGTCTCACACACACACCCTAACGCTCACCTGCTGTTGATTAGATTTGGAGAAAGCAACATGTTTGGGTCTGGTTCAAAAATACCTGTTTGAAGTATTTTTTTGGGTGTGTGTGCAGTGGCTTGTGTGCAAGTACAAGTTTTTCTTTTGAGGGTGTGCGCCCTCAGATCCTCTGTTAGTACTCTATGTGTGTGTTCTTAAAGTAAGTGTGCTTATGAATCATCTCAGTGTGATTGGCACAGAGAAGCATGTTGGACAGAGGATAAATAGGCTCCCTGGCTATGCAGAATCTTCGCTGTCAGATTCAAGCAGAAAGAAAAAAATCATTCTTAGGATCCCAGGAGCAGTGGAAATATTGATAACCTCTCTCTCGCGCTATCTCCTTCAATTCAGATCTCTTTTTCTATTCCTCTTTCTCCTTTCTGCCATCTCGCTGAGCTTTAAACTGCTTTACAGAAAATCAGCAGTTTTAGAAAGAGGTGAAGATTGATTAAAAATTATGCAGAGAAAAGGGTAAATTGAAAGACATCGAAATGCAGGCAATTTGGGGAGAAAAAATAAATAAAGAAGAAGAATTGTCAGGGGAGATGGAGATCGTGAGAGTGTGTGTGTCTGGTAGATGGAGAGAAAAAGGTTCTCTAACTGGGTCCCCATTACTGGCAGAAAGAGACAATCTGTCTGAGGAGGAGAGGTGTCACTTACACTGTGAGCACACACTCATCACCCCCGCCCTCCCTCCATCCAGCACTCCATCACTCCGCTCCCCTTCCTTCGCTACCTCACACACTCCATCACCCACCCACCGACCCCCAGCCACCTTTTTTCCCCCTAGTGTGTGTGCGGCAGGGCGCAAGCTCTGGCAAACACACACACTCATCTTTCTCCCTCATCCGCCCTTAGAGGAAGCACTTATCACCTAGAGACCAAACTGTTTTTCTGTTTGTCTATGTTCTTCAGTTTTTTTCTGTCTCGTACACGCGTGTGAACGGCTGTGAAGAGTCCTCATAAATGTTTTCACTGTCTGACACTCAGACACTAAAACACAGGTGACCTTCTGGCTCATACTCACACTCTCTTCTTTATGAAGTCTTCTGCCTCTCTTTAACACACTAAAACAATCAACAGAAAATCAATCCTGATAATCGATTAGTTGTTAGTTGTAATTTATTTAGAAAAAGTGACAAAAATTCGCTTGTTTCAGCCTCTCAAATGCAGGAATTTGCTGATTGTCTGTTTTACATCATCACTATTGAATATCTTTGGTTTTTGGACCATTGGTCACACAAAACAAGCAGTCTGAATACGTAATCTTGGACATTATACAGACTAAACTATTCATTGACTACTCACAAAAATGATCGATATATTAACTAACACAGAAACTAATCTTTAGTTGCAGCCCTGGCACATGCATACACACACTCCCTTTATCTGTAGTTACTGTTGCCCTCCTCTTTAACACACACACACACGCCCACACGATCTACAAGTGTAACCTTCCCCTGTCCTGCGATGCGGTGCTCCCACAGTCCTTTTTGAAATTCAAATTTCTCTATACAATTTCCCTTTTAAATCCGCTTCACAGTTAGCAGAAATTAATTAGCTAACCTGCATGCTAGACTGGCGATATATAATACATCTTTCCTCAAAGAGGCCGACCCATAGACATACATGCTCGACTGAGAAAGTGTGCGTGAGTGTGAATGTGTGTGTGGATGCTTTACACGTACAATAGATGTACTGTACATTACTGCAGGGCAAGGCTTCAAATCCTCAGTATTAGAAGATTCTGTGAATGCAGGTGAATACATGCATTGTGTGTTCACAGTATGTGTCTGTCTGTGTGCACCACAGACTGTATAGTATACACAGACATGGCCAAAAATATTGGTACCCTTCCACCTTTTTTCTCTGTATTAAGTTGAAACTGACAGAAGTATGGTATCCATTATTCTTTATTATACATCATAACTGAAACTTTGCTTTTGATTTACGACTTAACATATTATTTAAAATAATAAAACAAATGGCATGGCCAAAAATATTGGTACTCTTAACTTAATATTTTGTAGTACAGCCTTTGGAGGCAATAACTGCAGTCAAGCACTTTCTGTACCTCTGAATAAGCTTTCTCCACTTCTCCACTGGTAGTTCGGCCCACTCTTCTTGAGCAAACTGCTCTAGTTCTGTCAGGTTTGAGGGGTGCCGTCTCCCTACTGCAAGTCTCAGCTCTTTCCACAGATGTTCAATGGGATTCAGATCAGGACTCGTAGCAGGCTACTTCACAACGGCCCAATGTTTTCTTCTCATCCACTTTTGGGTGCTTTTTGATGGATGTTTGGGGTCAGTATCCTGCTGGAAGACCCATGACCTGCAACTAAGACAGCTTTCTGACACTGGGCTGTGTGTTTCACTCCAAAATGCCTTGATAGTCTTCTGATTTCTTTGTGCCCTGCACAGATTCAAGGGTCTTCTACCATGGAGCCCATTTTCATTCAGACAGCGACGGTGCGACTTGAAACTATTGTACCTTGAACTTGAAGATCAGCTTGGATCTGTATTGAAGTTTTCCTTGGTTCTTTTCCTCGAGCATTCAAGCAATCCTTCTGTTCAATCTCAGGCCAATTTTCCTCTTGTGACCATGTCCAGAGATGTTGGCTACAGTTCTATGGGCCTTAAACTTCTTAATAATATTGGCAGCAGTGGTCACAGGAACATCAGGCTCTTTGGTGAGTAATTTTCTCCTTTTAAACTGGCTGCATGAGTGATTATAAGATTGAAAACACTTGTGATACTAATTGAAACACAATAGTCTGCTTAAAGTATCACTGCAAATCAATTATTTTTTACAGCTTTTAAAGGGTACCAATAATTTTGTCCAAGCTATTTTAGAATGTCTTTGTAGAATAAGCATAAATTCAGTTATTTTCACATTTTTTTGTTTTGTGCCACTGCAAACCAAACATAGACATGCATTTATAATAAAGATCTTTTAATTTCAACACTGAAGGACAAATGGTGCATTATTTTAATAAAAAGCAAGGATACTAATAATTTCGGCCACATCCGCATGGTCTTCAGTACTTGTGTGTGTGTGTGTGTGTGTAAGTGTGTGTTCAGCGCCCTGCCGTCCTTGGCAACTCGAGTTCTTTCTTGATTTTCGTGCATTCTAAATCAAGATCATACATCGCAATTGTCTGATGACAAACGCAGCTTTGGACATTTCTGCCAACAAGCACAACTGCGGACTTGAGAGAACAAAGACTCTTCTAAAGCTCCCTTTTGACTTTGTTCTTCCTCTGCTGCCTTCCCTTTCCTCTGTCACTTGTCTCTTGTCTTCTGTCTCTGTCTTATTTCACTCTCAGATGTCCCGTGTCTCCCTTTTTTTTATGAGCAAGACATTGCTCTCTTTCTCTCTCTCTCTTTCTCTCCATCTCTCCTTCTTTTTCCCTCTGAGGAGATTAACACAATCTCTCCTCCGCGTGAGAAAACAAACACAGATAATCCTGGGTGCGCTGCTGGCGTGTGACCGAGGATTAGCCAGCCGTTTTAAGTGAGAGCATATGGAAATAATAACGGCAAACTGACACATGCGCAAGCTAGATTGTCCCCCAGGTAAGAGGAAAGAAAGGCGCACAAATAGCAGGCTTACACAGCTCACAGCATCCCCCAAAAAATACCTCAAAAGGGAACCTCCAGAATCGGGACGATGGCGGGTTCGTATTAATGATGTTGTTACATGCCTAGTTGTGTCTAGTGATCTGACTTTGTTATATGCATGCTATTAAATGTGGCATACAAATGTAATGAGGTGCTGTGAAATGGAAGCGTTATCCCAGTTTTTGAGGATTTTTTTCTGCATCGGTGATTATTCGCTGGACCTTCGTTAAATCCTCTGTCTGATTTGTATTTGATTGCCTGATACATGCATGTAAAGTATCTGCTTCTATGAGCTCAATGTGATGACACGATTTTCCCTTTTTCTTCTAATTACCCCTCATTGTAGCAGGTGATTAGAGTCTGATGAGTTGATTAATTTCATGGAAACCTCAGCCAGCAGCCACCAGTTAGAGCTTTGAATGTTACCCCTCTGGCCATTAGGGTGCACTGCTGCAGAGCAACGGCAAGGAGTTATTGCACTGGAGAGTGTTATGCTAATTCTTCAATTACCTGCTACTTACACTGTGGCCTTGTTCACACACTGTATCAAAAATCTATTAGCAGCAATATGTACATTCATTAACAGCAATATGTAATAAGTAAATAAGTGGAGTGCAGCAGAGCTGAATGGCCACCGAGCACAGAAGAAAAAACAAAAGAGAACAGATTAGTGTCGAACAAAAGACTATAGAATAGAAACTAGAAAGATTGATTTCAAATGAATGAATAGCCCGGATGTGTATGTGTGCATGTACTGTATCTGCCTGCATGTGTGTGTGTGTGTGTGTGAATCTGAATTAGGTGAACCTGGGCTGAGTCAGAGCCACAGACAAACAACACACACTCTGACATGGCCTCCAGACACAAAACAGGGCGAGGACAAGACGAGGGAGCAAGGGAGGGAGCGAGCGAGGAGGGGTGGGGATGGTCTGCGTGTGTGTTTGCATTTACTTGCATTTTAGCTCGCGTGTCTTCACCCCACCCCCTCCCCTGCACATTTGGACGTGTGTGGGGAGATCAGACGGGGAGAGAGTAACGAAATGCAGAGAGACAGCGGCTGATGATGGGAACAGGGGGTAAGAGGGGGGGGGTAGAGGAAGGGAAAATGGGAGGAGAGAAATCTTTTTATTGCTGGGGGTCTCTGCGGGACTGACAGTAAATAAGCAGTGATAAGCAGCAGGCAGCTTCAGTCGGCACCCAGATTTGCAGGATGTTAATGACCCGCGTGTCCCCGGCTAACCCTCGCCTTTCCGTGGCTTTGCCGTGTCCTCTTCCTCCCGCTGCTCGTAGGCACGTCTGCCTCCTTTTCATCTGTCTGCCTTCCTCTCCTTCGCTTCCCAGCTCCATTTTGTCATCACGCATTCTCTCTCCGTCTCATTTTAACTATCTCCCAACTCCTTCCTCCAGCTCCCTCTCTTGGCTCTATTTCTCCCTAATCTGCTTTTTAACCCCCCTCCCCTCCCAGTATCTCACCCATCCACCTTCCATCCGACACATCATCCTGAGGTAAAGGCATCCCAATGACGCCTCTTCGCGGCTCGTCTCCCTCGTCCCCCCCCCCCCACGGTTTAAACACAAGGAGCCACAAGGTCAAGTGTGTTATATTGATGTGTGCCTGTGTATATATCTCTCTGTGGTTTATTGGTGCTTGTGTAGGTGTGCGTCTCCGCTCTGTGTATCTATGCCTGTGCGTGTGTGTGTGTGTGCATCTCAGATCAACGGTTAAAGAGATTCAGCCCACAGCAGCGAGATGACCAGCAAGGTCAAGGCCGACTCTGTGGCAACACAAATTGTTCCGCTCGGAAATCCTTCCTTCTCTGGGGGCACGCAGATCATCTCATTCCCCTGTTAAAATTCTTCACAGTTTGAAAGCCTTCTGACTCCGGAAGACGGACAATGGGGCATGTGAGTCATTATTAACACAACTTAAACATACACACACATGCATACACGCACAAACACACACACACACACACACACACACACACACACACACACAAATGCATGGCTGTTATTACATATTTTAGTTCTTTTTTTTGTGGGTTTGTTTTTTGTTTAATGATGTGGAAACTGAGGGGGAGCTTAGCGCTAATTTTACGCTTTGTTTATTTTAATTCCATTAGAGCCTATCTTGCATGTTTTTCATTAGTTGTGCGTGGATTCCCTGAAAAGCTAAATCCCTTTTAACCTCTTCAAGTCAGATTTTTTTTTTAAAATTCATGTAGACTTTACTGTGTAGCACACCCACCTGAATTTTCTTTTTCTTTTTTCTGCTCTTGTACACAAAATCCCAACACTGCTAGGGCTACAGCTGATGTAAATACTCATGAAATGGTGCCTAGCAGCATCTGTAAATATTCAATATTTGCTCCACTTTGCTTGGAAGCATTCAAAACAAATCCACACGTAACCTGTGCGCTTTTTAGTTTTATTTAATATTTCACCCATCATGTTCTAATCTATTTCTCTCCCTCTCTTGGCGCCTTTGTAGGGAGATTAAAGCAACACAAAACAACAAGAAGGAAGCCATGTTGAAATACTAATTGTACGTTTTGTTTGTGTCTCTGAGAACACGGTGGCTGAATCCACTGGGAAGAATATTGTGGGTGGGAGGTGTTTACTGTGTTTGTTTACATTTCATTTTTTCCCGCCCGTTTCGCCGGTCGCCCGGCACATGTTGAAGCGATCGATTCTGCTTTGTCACACGCAGCGGGTTTCTCTTTTTTTTTTCTTCTCTTCCCTCCCTCTTATCTCTTCTTCACTCGCCTTGTGGTTGCCATGCTGCCTCCCTCCCTCTCTCACTAAGTTTTTTTTAAAATTCATTTTACGCTTTTTATTTTTTTCATTCTATCTCCTGCTTGTCTTTCCAGATGGGTATTTCTACCACCCTGTGCATCTCTGTCTCTAGCTGTGCTAATTCCTCTCTGTGGCTGTCACTGATTTTGAAGCTCTTGCCGTCTCTGCAGCTCTCTCCCTCTCTCTTTGCATGTCTCTCTCTGGTTCCTTTTACTCTTACTCCCTTGTTATACTGCACTCACTCCTGTCACTGCCTCTCAGGACCTCATTTTAAGACTCCTCCCTCAGCTCTCCCATCTTCTCTCTCCTTCTTCATCCCTACTCTTTCCCCCCTCATTCCTGGGTCCTCGCCTTCGATTTTCTTTCTTCTTGCATCTCTTACCCTATCCAGTCCTCTCCCTCTACCTCTCTGCTTCTCTTCAAAGGAGCTCATACCAGGCTTGGAAATCCTGCTCTTCACACCACCTCCAGGTGCAGATTGTTTTTAACGAATCCTGCAGACCCAGGGGTAAGACATGAGACAGTGATAAATTCACACACACACACACTCCCTGCGTGCGCACATACCAGCATGCCCACATGACTGCAGGAACTCACAAATACTAAAACACACAAGACACACAAATCTAGACTTTTGAATACAAATAGAAATATTTTTTGACAGATTTTTCCAAGTTGCTTTCATTTTGTATAGACTGATTCAGAAACCTCGGGAACATTCTTCAGGTAATTTGATGGGTTTTTAAAGGGTGTAACGGGCACATGTGGTGGACTCATTTTCTCAGACTATTCACTTCGACCATGAACTACATCTTCAGCTCCTGCCTGGCCGGGGACCTTTGTTGCATAACATTCTCAGTCTCCCTCTCTGCTCTTATTTCCTGTCATCTCTCTATTGTTGCTGTCTAATAAAGACATAAAATGCCCAAAAAAATATACCAAATTTGGAGATCTGGAGTTTTCTGGGGACAGCAACAGGATACAGTATCAAGTATCATGCATTAAGCTCTAAACTAGCAGCCTTGTAAGAATGACCGTCTCCATCTACTCACTGAAAGGATAACATTTGGTTGATTAGTTAATTGATAGACAGCTTTGATCAATTAATCAAGAGATCAAGCAAAAACACTCAAAAATTGGCTGGTCCCAACATTGTAAATATCAGGATTTTCTGTATTTCTCTGTTTTACACCTTTTTGAATTGAATATCTTTAGGTTTCAGTTGTAAGTGAGACAAAACAAGCAATTTCAAGTCACTTTCAAGTCACTTTTGGATCTAGGAAATAGTGATTTCTCGCTATTTTCTCACATTTTATTAACTCAATTTTTAACTGATTAATCTGAAAGATAATCAACAGATAATGAAAATGGCACAGCAATAGTTTTTTTGGTATTTACAGCAGCAGGAAGGTGGGATTGAATGATATAACTTACATTGGCTATGTTCATGATAATGAAGGAACGTGTCACCCAGCGCAACAGTGTGACATACTGATGTGTTTTTATAGTTATTAGACAACAATATGTCACAGAGGAGTAAGATATATCAGGCTTTGCTTTAACACCCTGTGTAGTGCACATTACACAGGATACACAACAACAAGCACACACTCTGGATGAGTGACATCTCCGTAGATCAGAGACATGGCTGACAACATTCACGTATATTCTTATTGGAGTGTCTGAAGCACTTCTGAAGGGCTGATTTGAAATGAAAGCATCATATCTCAGACATGCCTCTCACACAGGGCCCTCCTCCCCATTAAGTCGACATTACATGCGAGTGCCGTGGCCCCATCCTTCTCCCAAGACAGACATGTAAACTATGTACTTTAACAAGCCATACTGGTAATGAGCGGGTGTCAGCGCTCATCACCCCCACCGTGCCCACACATCTTCATAAGAATGTGATTATTGGGGATGACAGGCAGCTTAGGGAATGACCGTTTGAAATTGAAATCATCTAGCATTACACTAAAGGGAAACTATTAGCCAGCTGAACTCCAGAATGGAAAGGCAGAGTCTCATTGATCTTTCTGTATATGTAAATGCTCCGCATGGAAACCTTTTGCTGAAAGGCAGCAGTCAAAACACCTCAACTATGGTCAAAACATTCTTTTGCAGCAAATTACACTCAACTCAGCCGTCGCAAACCTTTGCATTTCTGTAATGGTGCTTCATTATGTTTGCTGTAAACAGATGGAAATATTGATTAAAAAAATAAAAGGAGGCTGGTTCACAGTGAGTGAATAAACCAGGAAATCAATTTGTCAAAACACCAATCAAAACACTCACATCGGATGGGAGTCAAATAAGGAGAAAGGGTACAATGAATACGGATGCTCATTTAAACGCTGCTTAGAGATGAATCATATCAAATCTTATAAGGCTTATAGAGTGTCTTTGTGTTTCCAGGTAAATCCAGGTTAATGGGCTTAGGCAACATGTTGTTAGCTATGCTTTAAATCTCAGACAAAAAAACTCCTCTCTCAAAAACCTGCCCACATTACCTGTGTTATCGCCTCTCCTCCCCCTCATCATCTGTTCCTCTTCTCCTCTTCTCACCTCTCCTGCCCTTCTTCCCTTTACACTCCCAAACTCACACCCTTCTGTGTACGCGCTGTCTTCCCAACCCCTCCCTCATCTAGCTGTCTTCTCCTCCCTCTGCCACCATCTCTCCTGACCTCCAAACGACCCTCCCCTCCTCTTTGTCTCTTCTTCAATCCCTCCCTCCGTCCATCTCTCCCATCTCATCCTTCCCTTACCTTATTGAGTGTGATGACCGCCTCTTGGTTCACCCCAGTGATGTTGAACGTGTCCCCGGTTTCCCCCTCCAGGATGGTATAGTCCAGCTTGGCGTTCTCGCCAAGATCAGCATCAGTTGCCGAGATACGGCCTATCTCGGCGCCCGGGATGGCCAGCTCGGAAACAGAGAAGGACCACATACCTGGGAGAGACACATGACAGCAGATAGTCTTTCTGTCATTTCATTAGCACTGATATGCTTCATTTGTCATTTAAACATTTTGTTTTTCTTTTGAATTATTTTCAAATGGCTGTTCACCACCTGTACCAAGCCAATATTTACAATATTTCATTCAGATAAGGCGGCATTTAATTTAACAGACCTGAGAGGATTAGGGAGAGAGATAAAAGAAGAGAAAGGAAGGGTCTACGTTTGAGTGCTCTGCATTGAGGTATAATTAAAAGGGAAAATATGGCCAGAATGCCTGCTGTAAAGAACAACTACATTAAAAGATGCTATGATTAAAAAAAACAGGAGGAACAGATGTGATAAAGAAAAAGTAAAGATTACAGTTAAGCAAAGATACTGAACTTGCTGACATGAGCTAACTACTCATCACAAACATCTACTTCTTAGTCTCTGAGTTGTCCCATCCTGCCTCCTGCTAACAAGTCCAAGCATTCATCCAAGATTCATTCAAGATAATGGGCCCTTTCATGTTTAAACATGTTGGTTTTCCTTTAAGTGCTGTGCCCGTTAAAGCAGCATATTATGATTCCTTTTGCTGGCTTCGCTGTTTATAATATAGGGACACACAGTACATTTCTCTAATGACTCAACAGATGCACCTCTCTGATGATGGTGTACCAGAATCTGGTGGTACATCTGTGAACTCACATTACTACATAGAAAAGTACACGCACGTATGCACACATAAATTCAAATATCCTCCTACCACTTTATTTCAACCTAACACACACACACATACAGGGAGAGAGAGAGAAAGAGAGAGACACCGGCCACAAGCTGCTCTGACAAGAATAAGTATGGTAGGAGAGATAGAAATTGAGCGAGGGAAAAGGTAAGATATCACTATTTGGCTTGCACAAACAGAACAGGCTCATTCAAACAGAGCTGTTATCTGCTACAGCTAAAGCTAAAGGAATCAGATAGACCTGTAAATGTGAGGGAGAACAACAGCGTACAAACACATTGGGTTGACAGAATAAAAGATAGCCAGCACTTCAACAACACAGTATCTGGGCCAACACTCAGTCAGATGAATTCTGTAAATCTGACATCACAGCAAGACAAAATGTGAGGTTATTTCACTTTATAGATCAGGATTAGAGTTTAGACATCAAAGTGGCATCGGCAACCAAAGTTATCACTCAGTGTGTCTGATTGTTGTCTTTTTAAGTCTGTTGATGTCAAATCTGTAAGGTAGGCTTCCCTACCAGTAATTACTAATATTGCACTTTCAAGGTGGTTTCTTTTGCCAACAAATCCAACCTAGATGCAAAACAGGTTTGTCATTGCCTTCGAAAACGACCCATATGACAACTGATTCTGTGTTTTCTGATCTGCTTCTTCTATGCAACTAAAATCAAGGCTTCTAGAGATGCCCACACAGCCCATATGCCAAAGACCTACCATTTTGTGCCGTGTCGTTGTGCTTAGCGCGATTAAAATTGGGCCCTCTATGTTTCTCACCAGAACACTGATTTTTTCAAATATTTTTAATCATGCATTAAATACATCCATGTTTGCTAGTTTGCAGTCTTCTTCTTTCTTGCATTTGTTGGTGCATTACTCCATTTCTTAGTGGCCATTACCGCTATTGAAAGAGTACCCCACTAATTTAGCACCGCACTCCTATAACAGAGTTGGACTTACAATGGACAGTTTTAAAGAATTATCAGATTAGATGCAGATGCCGCCTACAATGCAACTCAACCACCAATAGTTAGAGATTCAGGTGTGTTATGCTACTAGTGGCTAATGTAGCCTCGAGCTGCTAGCCTTAGGCAGAGACAAGACCTCACTACTTTCCTCTACACCTGCAGATTTTTTTCATTTTCAAACCTTTTTGTTATTAATAAAAGGATAATATACAAACATTCAGGTAAACAATATCAGCACATACAAATCAAATTGAAATGACACAAATACATAAGATTTCTGTTTGTGAATTTCTGTTTGTGAATAAAAAAACTTTGCATATAGAATGATGAAATTAATCAGATGTTCAAGAGTGCCATCATCTGGATTATCATAGTAACAAATAATATTTTCAAGATTAAAAGAGTAGACAGACCTATACTATGTTTACAAAAGCTACAAGAAATATCAATGTCTGTAAATTTAGATATAGCACAATTAGCAGGGTATATTTGATGTAAAATTTTGAAATGTACTTCCTTAGCCTTGTTTGAAATACAGTACTTATGAGGTAAGAGCCAAGCAATTCTCCAGCTTATGTTCTCAATTTGAGTCCTCCAGAGTCTTCTAGGTACAGTTTTATTCTTTCTTTGAAAAGTTTGGCGAATATGCTTATTGTTACACTTTATATCTGTTAGTTCAATTCCATCCAACATCAGTAAAGGCTGTGTTATATTATTCTCACCATAACTTATAGCATGAGTTAAAGAAATAAACTCTCTGAAAGGAATTGGAAAACTGTGTACAGATATAAACCATTTATATGTCAGCATATTACCGAATTCATCAAAAAGATTGAGAATAGGATCTATATCTCTTTGGAACCATTTAGGAAAGAATAAGGATTTGTTTCTGATAAGTATGATTTAGTTGCTCCATTTTCAAACTTGTAGTCCAACCGACATTGACTCAAGTGACATCACATGAGACAATTTTTCAGATTTTACACAGCTCTGTCTGGAGCCACAAAAGGCTTTACACAACTTTTTTTTTTACATGCCACAGCAACAGCATTCCCTAAGACCTGACTTTGATGTGTAAAATAGTTGGAGTTCCCCTTTGAAGAGGACCTATTATGATCATTTCAAGCTCTATATTTACATTTTTGGACTCCACTAGAGTAGCTTTGCATGAGTCACAGTTCAAAAAACGTATTTATCTTAACTGGCCCTTTATGAAGTCCCTCGGTTCAGCCTCTGTCTCTAACAGGCTGTCTTAGCTCCTGACTCTTTAAGGCCCCCCTCCCGATGATCCCACTCTGTTCTGATTGGCCAGCTTTACTATCAGAGTTGTGTAACGATGCAAACCTAACGTTTCCTGCTTCACTGCATCAAATTAAAAGCTTTTAAATGACTAAATAACAGGAGGCTTTAATTGAGAATAATTTACATGAAGTGAAATGTGTTCCTCACTGAATTAGCAGAGCTTTGTTAGCAGTGCTGAAAACTGGTCAAAACAACAACATATGGAGATATTTGGAGCTCTTTGTTCAGCGTAGAAAGTAAAAAAACGGTGCTTTTTACTCACAGGGACTACGTCTACATACATTTACCTTGTCATTTGACATGTCAGCTACTTTTACCATCAACATCCAACACTATGACATTATATATATGTCTGAAAATAAGGAAAAGCATAATAGGTCCCCTTTAACTGTCAATCAGTGGAATAGTGTGAAACTGGCAGCGGGAATGTGTATGGCCTCGTATGGCCACTTCCGTGGGCTCTCGCTAATGTGTCTTTGACTTATTTGCTTCTCGTCCAGAGGTCCCAGTGGTTGATATTGTTGTCCGTACAGAAGACAGAAGCTGTTATACAGCTGCAGAAACTGCACATGGCATCACCCTCGCAATGAGGACAGCCATTTGTAAGATAAGCTATTTAGTGGTGTGTCAAACTCAATAGGATCAGTGGAAGGAAATGTTGCCTTCAATTACATATAAAAAATGTAACACTTTGCAGTAAAGATGAATTGAAATCACTAACCCCTTTAATTTATCCCAGCTGACAAACAGAAGTTATCGACTTCAGAATCAACATGTTGATTGCTGTGGTGATTCAGTCAGTATAATCGCATGGGCAACTCTCTGCTGAAAACACAGCCAAGATGGATTTGACTCAATTCCATCAAGATCAAAATGAAACCACAGTGAGTCAAATAGTTTTACATTTTCTAATAATCTGCCTTGTATAATAATGTTGTGTCCCAGCTATGATCTCTATGTTTACCTGACTGGTTTCTATTAATTGCTGTTTTATTGCCTGAGGGGAATTCTCCCTGAAAAGTACTCCACAAATCAAATGTATTATTAGTTTATTAGTGCTATCCTTCTTCGGCTGCCTCTGTAATAGCTATGAGATGTTTCCCAAGCGATTCTCAATGGATAGTACATAACAAATGACACAAATTCACCACTGACATTCAAACAGGATTTGTTTTCCATAGTTAAATATGCGTAAGTGGTTAGCAGCTAGCTAGCACCAAAGCACTTTCTCTGCACATATTACAAGCAGTAACTGTGACAGTAGCATTAAGCTCACTGCTGGCCTTACGGCACTTAAGGGCCATGAATTGGCCCCATTACCATATGCCTCTCTCCAGGCTGCTCTTTACCCACTTCTTTTTTTTTACTTTACTTCATTTACCTCCTGGTGAACAACTGCTTCCTCCTCCTCCTCTCCCTCTTCTGCAATTTACTCAAGGTGCATGCTCTCAAAGAGTGTTTCTCCCTGCTTAAAGGGGTAATGTACAGGGTGTAATGGCTGGTTTCAATGCACTTACCGTAACTTATAGACTAATAGCTACTTTTTGAAAAGGAAAAAACAATAGGAACACTTAAAAGTACTATAGGTCATGAACACAGCCTCTAAAAAGAACTTCACAGTTAGAAAAATCCCCACAGAGCTCATTATTCATCCCTTTTAACAGAATATTATGATGTGATTATTACTCCATATGAATACTAGTTTTTAGCCATGCTAGCGGCGTGGCTGTGTTGGTCCAACACTTTGGTCCTGACTAAAATATATCAACATCTAGGCCTACAAATGGATGGCAACCAATGTTTGTACAGATATTCATGGTTTCCAGATGATGTAGAGAGATGAACTGTAACAACTTTGGTGATCCTCTGACTTTTTATTTGGTGTTATGATGAAATTCGATTTTTAATTAGCTCAAAGCACCAATGTGCCCATGTACAGCCTCACAGGACTGTTAGCATGGCTGTAGACTCTTGTTTACACTTAAGTGTTTATTTCTCTTCCAATTCTGGAAATTGGCAATTTCCCGAAAAAATATTAGCTATATGTAAAATTTGGAAGATGGCTCCTGGTTCCTGTGTGTGACCACAAATACCAAATAGCATTCTGCAGCTTGATGCAACCAAAGAATAATTTCAGCCCAAAAAAGACACATTTTCAGGTATTTCTACTACTACTAAACTTGCTTAGAGGGCAACAACTTGTTGTGTGGAAAACAAATGAGGATGGTGAGGTGTTGGCAAGGTGTTTTTTTACCATTTATCATAAATCTTATACTTAAACAGGGTGAAATCTGAGATTCTGAACACTTAAAGCACAGATCCATGTTTCACCCACACAGGTGTTATCACTTATGTTGCTGATTAGACTGATTGCACTTATGATTAGACCTCTCCTCAAGACAGTGTAGGCATGTACAGATCGTGCTTGACTGACACCTCCCTCACTTTCTTGTTAACCTTTCTGCACCTGTTATGATGGGACAACTCACTGTGTGTTCAGACTGAACACAGTGTTCACAATACCAACTGTTCTTTAGCTGTAAGGCAAGGCAAGTTTATTTGTATAGCACATTTCAACAAGGCAATTCAGTGCTTTACATAAAACATTAGAAGCATTAAGACAAAGTGCAAAAGAAACATTATAAAAGGACATTTAATACAATTAAAAATAGTTATTAAAGAGGTAAGAGAGCAGAAAATAAAAAATAAGCTAAAGAAGACAGCTAAGGCAGATAAAATACAAGAATAAAAGTTACAGTGCAAGAAATGAATCAAAAGCCTCAAATTTAATTTAATAAAAGTCTTCAGCCTTGATGTAAAAGAACTGAGAGTTGCATCAGACCTGCAGTTTTCTGGGAGTGTGTTCTAGATACAGAGGGGGAAATAAGTATTTAACACGGCAACTTTTTTTTCATTACACATATTTCTAGTGCAGCTATTCATATCAAATTGAGTCCAGACATTGGTATTAACTCAATAAGGCAACACAGCTAACAAAATCATAACATTACAATCAATAAAAAATGATTAATTAATCCTGAACATGCAGTAAGAAAAAAGCACTGAACCAGGTAAATCCACTAATTACCTCTGCTAATTAGAGTCAGCTAGCTTAGTGCATGTGGCTATTAGCACTTCCACTGTTTTAAAAAGAGTTAGAGAGCCATCTGTGAATGTATCATTTGCTACCAAGCTTTGGTTAATACCTTGGTTAATACCAGTGTCTGGTCTTAATTGCATGTGAATAGCTGCACTGGCAATATGTTTCCTGAAAAAAATGTTGAAGTGTTGAATACTTATTTCCCCCACTGTATGTGGAGCTTAAAAACTGAACGCTGCTTCTTCATGTGTAGTTTTGACTCTGGGGACAGAAAGCAGACCTGTCCCAGACGACCTGAGAGCTCTGAATGGTTCACAATGTAGCAGCAGATCAGAAATGTATTTTGGCCCTAAACCATTCAGTGCCTTATAAACCAGCAGTAGTATTTTGAAATCAATCCTTTAACAGACAGGAAGCCAGTGTAAAGATGTGAGAACTGGAGTGATATGATCCACTTTGTTGGTCTTAGTGAGGACTTGAGCAGCAGCATTCTGAATCAACTGCAGCTGATTTTTTAGGGAGACCTGTAAAGACACCGTTACAGTAGTCAAGTCTACTCAAGTTATATGCATGGACAAGTTTTTCCAAATCCTGCTGAGACATAAGTCCTTTAATCCTTGATATATTCTTCAGGTGGTAGTAGGCTGACTTTGTAATTGTCTTAATGTGGCTGTTGAGTCCATGACTACACCAAGATTTCTGACTTGGTTTGTGGTTTTTAAAATTACTGATTGAAGCTGAGTGCTGACTTTTAATCGTTCTTCCTTGGCTCCAAAAACAATTTCTTCAGTTTTGTCTTTGTGTAATTGAAGAAAATTCTGGCACATCCAGTCGTTGATTTGTTCAATGCGCTTCCTGTAAACCAGCTAGCAATGGCCGGCCCGACTGTGTCCGTGTGTTTGCGTTCAGCTCAGCTTCTGACTGAACTCAGAACTCACCAGAAACTCCGGTTCTCTCTGTTATTTCCCTCCAGTCCGTCTCCTTTTCCCTCTCCTCTCTGTGCATTCATGAAGCAGATTCAGAGAGCTCCGGGATTCGCATAAATTCTTCACTCAAGTTGAAACATTTTCAGTTCATTGTCAATTCATGCTGCCCGGTAGAATTTGTGTCTACTCGCATCTTTCCATTGACCTTATATGCAATTGCTCCGCCTCTAAAATTCCCTTCACGTTCTGTCTGAACACAGTTACACCTTTATCATTCGTATTGGCGCATGGAGTTTAGTGATATCATGTAACTCCCAGCACAGCCCTATTAACCTGAGCGGAGGTGTAATTAGAGTGATTGAAAACATCCGTGTGGGTGTACAAGGCCTTTAAACTGGCGTGTAACTCTAATAATATTACAATAATATTGACCCCTTTGCTCACGCTGAGTGAAATATCAATTCTACGACACACAGTGATATTGCAGACAATAGTAGATAGATAGACAATAGACGTTTCACATAACTGGGCCCTGGCATGTTATTTTATAGAAGTTGTTCATTTAAGAAAGCATTGAGTGTCACACAACAATCTTTTAAGTGAATATATTCTGTTACTGACAGAGTATGCCAACGCCTACATAGCCCTGCAGGGGTTTACCATTGAAAGGGACAGCGTGTGCCAATGAGTCAGCGCTAAATGCCAGTTTATGTGGTGTGACTACCATGCCTACCATCTGGGACTGACACAGCACCAGACGGCTGAGACGAAGACAACTCGAACAAACAGGCCTATTGCTAACGAGACAGCAAATTAGGGAAGTTATTTACAAGTCAGAGACTGCGGTTTCTATTGATCTGTGCTATTGTACAGTGGAGTGGGGCAACGCACGCCTACATCGGCACACCAGTCCGTCACGGGGCACTCTCTCTCTCTCTCTCACACACACACTGACAAAGTGACGTGCTCCAGCCTCTTGTCACACACAGGGAGCGCTCGGGAAGAGAGTGTGACTAAGGGGGTGTGATGCTGGTAAAGTAGGCTACATCTAGTCATTATCAGCTTTCTGCTCACACAGGAGAGCAGCTGGAAACACGAGTCATACATCATTTCCACCTGTGATGGACTGGGGGAAAAGAGGTGGGGTGAGGGAGAAGAAAAGGATAGTGAAAAGGTGAGTGGCAGGAGAGAGTCCCAGCTCATTCTGCGCAGAAAGAAGCTCAAAAAGCAGCACAGGTTCCCTGATAAAATCACACATCAGATGAAAATAGAGAGTGGCTGGGATCTGTCCTCTGCCTTTGTTCGCACAGGTAAAGCCATTAGAGCGGGCTGTGAGGAAACAGCATGGGTGCGCCGGTTCAATGCTTCACGTCTCACTAATATAGGTGCTCTCCACTGAGCTAACTACAATTGTGCCAGGGAGAGAAGATCGAAAGCCCTTGTGTGCTGTATTTGGGCTCTACTTCACAGACAAGAAGACACTCTCCTTCTCTTTCTCACCTAGTTCATATCAGCCTGTTCCGATTCCCCATGACTGTTGTCAAACTATAAAGGACATCACAATCTACCGGGGACTGCCAGTGTTTGCTCTGATTGGATGAGCAGGGCCATGCTGGCAAGGGGATTAGGTGGAAATGAGTGAAATGATATGCGGTGAGTGTTAATTAGAGAGGATGCAGTTTAATACAGGTTTAAAAGAGCTTAAATTGACAAACTGCTGGATGGAGAGGGGAGGGGGAGTGAGAATGATCTAAAAGAAGAGGGGGCGACTGCTAAAGGATATGAAATGTATGAGAAATGTTGAAATGAAAGATGTAGCACAAGAGGGACAGAGAGAGGAAAGCAGAAGGTGAAGAGCAAGCGGGAACCGCTTTTTAAAGACAAGTGTGGACCAGGGCCTGTGCAGTAAAAGCACTCGGAGAGAAGAGGAGGGGAGGGGTGGGTAGAGTGGGAATAAAAAAAAAAGAAAAAAAAGAGTGTGTGACTCCGCCACATCTTATCTGAAGCAGAGGCGAAGTGTTTCTTGTGATGGCGGTGGCGGTAGAAGGCGTCGAGTTAGGCGAGTCATTAAAAAAATGTCTAGCTGGCTAAAGCGCACGCACTGGTTTTGAAAATAGCCTGAATAAAATCTGCATCCGTTTAGGGGGAATCCATCACACGGGCACTCATACTCAAGAGGGCTTAAGGGGAAAAGGCCAGAGAGATGGAGGTATAGGATCAAGGCAGGGGGGAGGAGCAGGAGAGGATGTGATTTACATCAGGAGTGATAGAGTCAGAGAGGGGGAATGATAGCTGAGGCAGGGATCAAGAGATGTAAACAGTGCCGAATTTGCTGTCGAGGCAGAATTTTTATTCTTCCCAAGCCACTACAGGGTTAAATTAGACAGAATGCAGTGTGAGTGGAAGTGAAAATTACTCCTTCTATCTCAGTGCTAATGGGGTTAATAATGAAACAGTGTAGATTTTTTCCTTTACAGGCTCCGGGGCAAGCGGTATAAAACACTGCATGTTGCTCTTTAACTTGCCTTGTGCAGGAAGGTAGGCCATTAGCCATTACTGAGCTCTGCTCTAATGCCATATGGAGTAGGAGGAAAAGGCAGGATGTGTGTGTGTGTGTGTGTGTGTGTCCCCATTAGTCCATTAAGATGTCAATGCCTGTGCTTGCATGCCAACGTGGGCGCACCCGGGTGCCAAAGTTCAAACAGCACTAAACAATGTCAACTCAATCACCCCACGTCAATCCTGAATAAACAGTGGTTCTGTCAGGGCAGGAAAGCAGAAATGTACTAGCAACTTAGTAAGGTTATGGAGAGAGGGAAAGCATCAGCTCCAGCCTCATGGGATAACAAGTGGCTAAAAAGCTTTACATTGGCTGACTGTGGCGCGCACTGACAAAATGATAAAATGACAAAGTGGCAGGCTGGATGGCTGGTTGGCTGAATGACTGACTGATGCGACTAAGAGAAGGGTGAGAACAGTTTTGGACTGGCTCAAACCAGTTAGACTATCCACTGACACTCGCCTCAACCTGCGAGACATTGTGAGAGAGGAGAGAAACAGAGAAATGTACTGTACGGCCAGAGCTCAAAGGGAAAGGGTGAAAAAAAAAAGGAGAGAAATACAACACAGGGCTGAGAGCCTGAGAAGCCAAGAAGAAAAAGACAGAAAGAGAGAGAGAGAGAGAGAGAGAGAGAGAAAGAGAGAGAGAGAAAGAGAGAGAGAGAGAGAGAGAGAGATGTGACTGAGAGCAATGTTTCCAGCAGTGATTTTACTGTCTATTGAAGCAGAAAGCGCTGAACTTTAGATGAAATATTAATACAGAGCAAGAGAAACAGAGGGATAGAGAAAATAAAAGGATAAAAAGCACGCTGGTATTAGCCACCTCCGTTTTAATTAGTTTCTCCTTTTCATTTCATTTCCTCCATCTCTTATTTTGGCTCTGAAGATGTAAAACTTAATTAAGGAATTACAATTATTGGAAATTATTGCCTATTACCTAATTGTTTAGGTTATCACCATAATCATTATTACTCTTTGCAACTACAACCGAGCGTTAGAGCCAGATGAAATTAGTCAAACCTTTTCAGGAATCAAACGCTCAATTTACCCCCAGATTGCGCTGGTGCGGAGCACAGCAAATCCAGAGGCCGGGTTTAATTAACACGAGGTGCTGTCCCAGCCTGGAGGCAGGCTGGAGAGTGGACGTGGATTTGCAGAGATGAGAAATGCTATCTCGTGAGACAAAAAAAAAACAAAAAAAAAAAAAAACATCAATTTGTGACAACACTGCAGGTTTCTTGAGGAGGGAGAAGCATGGGAGGAGAGAATTCAACAAGACTCAAAAATGAATATTTTTGCAAGCCTGTTTGTGCAAAGTAATTTACACTGATTGCATGCATTATGTACAGTAATGACAGTGAGTATAGAAAACCGCAATCAGATCTGTGACGCATCAGGAGAGGAGAGGAGAGAGGAGAGAGGAGAGAGGAGAGGAGGAGAGGAGAGGAGAGAGGAGGATAGGAGAGGAGAGAGGAGGAGAGGAGAGGAGAGAGGAGGAGGACAGGAGAACTAAAAAAAACCAAAGGTAATTTACACATGAGAGTGAAGTCAAAGTGATGTTTTTATTGCAATTATTGTCATTTTACACATTAAAACGACAGCTGATAATGGTGGCAGATGTTGATAACTCTATGAATATAAAATTACAGATTGTGAGCTGAATACATTTTTGCATTAGTATAGATAAACATATTTTAAGCAATTTATCTGTAACAGATTACTTTTGGAAACTGCCTGTCCCCTCTCTGCCGTTTAGCGTGTTTTATGCAAAGTAGTGTGCTCTGCATTCACACACAGTAGCAAAATGAGCCTGGTGAGAATTGAACCCATAATTGCAAGTGCAGCAGTTACAACGTGCGAAACCACAGAAGAGCCTTGGCACAATTCTGGAAAAACAATGACAGTGCAGGTGCAGTGCTTCGGCGGTGTTAGCGGAGAAGAACACTACTTCCAGAAAAAATACAGACAGACGTTTTCATTTGAAACCGACCGTGTGGAGGTTTCCTCTCCCTCTTCACTCGGTAAAACAATGAATAGTTTGGAGGTGTGACAACAGTTTGTTCACTCCTCTGAGCGACTTTATGAGGTTATGTTTAGGACAGGCCTTCTGTCTTCTTCCAGTTTCTACCGCTGATTTTTCTCGCCAATGCCCTTTCTTCTCCTCTTGCAGTTCTCATTCTAAAGCATGAAAGTTTTGCTCAGTCACATCAAACAACGAGCCACTCCTGCTATCCTATTTAAACAGCTGGAAGCCACAGAATCCCGCAAGGCCCTGCAGGGTCCCTCTTGCCATCATCTCCCTGCATCCTCCAAAGTTTACTTTGTACCCGTTCAGCTCACAGAATGATCACTTGTTTACCCAATATATTGAGGTATATTTATGATTTATAAGAATGCTGTAAACTTACCAAGCAGCATGCAGTTTGGCCTTGCCAGCGTTTATGTATAAGGGATGAGAGTGCAGGGCTGAGGCGATTCATTTTGCACCCCTGCGGCAGAGTAGTTTACCCACCGCTGTTTTTCTGACAGAGACCGTGTAGTGGATGGAGCTACTTAGCATATCTCGGGGGAGATAACACGCTGGCCCACTTCCAGCTGTGTTTTGAGGCGCCCAGAGAGAGCTGGGTCAAGAGTGCGGAGAGGGCGGGAGGGGATGGCAAAGACCTCGGGGAGCATGTTGAGTTGGCTGCTCAGGGATCCTGGGAGGGTTAGGTGGGGATTGTACAAGTTCAGCCAAGTAGACATCAGTGTAGTTTCTCAGTGGCAAGGGATAAGGGATTTAAGAGACTCTCAGAAAGTGTTCTTCCCTGTCCAGCTACTTTCCAAGGATTCATTTTGACGGGCTTGAGTTTGAAGCAGGATTTGCATTTGTGTATACCAATACAAGAGGCAGGCTAACTGAAAGAAGAAGAAAAAAAAAACACACACACCCAAACACACAGTGATGTGAGACAGCTAGCAACGGCCCGCCACACCCCGTTGAGGATGTGCCGCTCACAGTCCAGCGACTCCATTCATCAAGCTAGACAGAGAAAGAAAGCGCGTGAGAGGAGAGGAAGAAAAAGAGAAGTAAACAGAGGCTGAGAGGTGAAAGGTAACGTTGCAAGACAACAGCAGCAGGATTGAGTGCTCCAGCAACGACAGCAGGTAAAGGTAGGTAAGCACAAAACAGACAGGAAGCGAGGAAGGGCAGATAGAAGGAAAGGAAAGGAGAGAAAGGTTTAGATACTGCCGGGAAGGTTCCCATTAACATGGAAATCACTTCCTCTTCCCTGGCTCTCCATGGCTCGCTGATGGCTCGGCAAAAAAGAGAATGGCTTTAGTTCCTATTATTCTGCGTGAGGGGGCACACTGCCAGGTCAGATGAAAAAGTAACGCAAAAAAATAAAAAAAATTGTCAAGACAGTCTATTTGTGCCCTGTCTCCCTGCCTTTTCCTGTGTGTTCTCTGCGAGGACCCAGCCATTCCCTGAGAAAGTGTGATGGATTCACCTAATTTCCACCAGAGACCGAGCTTATACACTAGGAGAAGAAAAAGAAATAGGGACAGAAATGGCCCCATTTTGGGGCTTTAATAAACTTTTAAATTTCCCTGTTTTTCCTCTGCGATGGTGGGGAAAGTTGTGAGAATGGAAATTCTCTCTGAGTGTGGAGAATTTAAGACTCTCCTGGGCTTCCATAAGGCTGGATTTCCTGCATGTAGGTCTATTGGAAACCGTGTGTTGCATGGGGCGATTACCGCACGATGAATCTCTCCTCACAGGCTCTTTTGGCTGCACTGGATTGCGGAAGAAAAGCTCCATCGGGGAGTAGGGAGCGCTGCCCGCAGATTCCTCACAGGAGCCGCCAATTTGATGCGGCTCTAATGTCAGTGTAAAGCCTCGTTTGTTTGTGCATGTATACGTGCAGAGGAACAGGAGCGAGTGAGAGAGGGACGAGAACAAAAAGCCACTACCCACGAGACTGATTGACCCCGCTACTTCATCACGCGCGCACCCGCTGGACACACAATACACACGCACATAATGCAGTTAGTGGGCTGCAGCAGCATTCATACCCACGCAGGGTAGAGGCCTAGAGGAATCTATCCAAGCAGAGCTCAATGCGCCACCATTGACTCGAGGGCAAAGGCGCTGTGATGGCAGGCCTAATTGTGCGTTGTAATATGAGGGAGCCATTTCAGGAAAGGCTTTTCATACTTTGGCAGTATCTCAAACCCCTGAGCTGGCTGCATATACAGATTTTGCATATTGTATGTGAGACTGTATGTCCATGTGTTTGTGTACAAGTATATATTCTCCAAAGATGTCTTTTAACATACAGAATCATGCACAGTCCGCCTTAAACTTGTCCACAACAGACACGTGCAGAAATATGCATGCACATAAACAGATACAGGCACATCTGCATCATGGCCTCTAAACACAGCAACGAAAACCTGCTCCATTCCATTTCCCAGCGTCCCCTCAGCTCTGTGTGAGATGAAGTGATTTTCAGCAAGCCTGATTATCACTGTCGCCATAAAGCCATTAGCTTCACTCCTCTCTTTTCTTTCCGTTTCTTCCCCTCCATCTCCATCCCTCCATCCTGTCGTCTCCCTCCTCCCTCCTTCACGCTTTGGTGAACTTGCCCCAGGATTCGCTTTCATGCATTCTAAAGAGTGCCGGCTTTCACGTCTTTATCATGCCAGTCCAAACAATGGGAGACGTCAAAGCGTGGGTGGCAGTCATTGGACGGGATGACAAGACGTGGGCGGGCCGCGCCGGACCGGATTGGCCTACGTGCGTGTCCCTTAACTCTGATGAGCCCATTACTAGTCCAAAAATGCACATTAGTCATGCCATTTAACTAAATTCATTATCGATGCCCTATTGAAGAGGACACAAGCTATTTTTGATATGCATTAGATTTGATTGAATGTGATAGAACTGCTAAATAGGATATAACAGAAAATGATGCCAGCACTGGTGGCTGGTTGGTTTATATAAGTCAATTTAATTCCATATAACACTCTCTGTTGTGTGTTATGTAGTTATATAGAAAGAAGTACAGAAACACAAAAAGTAGCAACTTACAGTACTTCCCACATGTTCTATTAACATTATTTTACACATTAATATTGAATAACGCATTATTCAAAATTCAAGAGCAGTATTTGAAGAAACTTCAATGGCTAATATTGGAAATTATTGCTCAGCGGTGAACACAAATGTTCATTAACAATAGCTACAGTAGTTTATGGTGGGACCGTGAGAGAGGATGGTTTGACAAGTGGGATTTCTCAGCACAGATACTTTCTGCCACACTGACTAAAAATGATTGTGCGCTGAGGGTGTTTTAAAACAGTAACAGATGGGAGAGACTGTGATAAGGGACACAAGGGTACCGGGTGTGTGAAGAGCACACACTGAGAGAGTGGGAGTCAGGAATGGACTAGTATGTGTGTGCAAAGGGGAATATACTGTATGTGTGTCTCTGGGCCTGACAGGAGATGACAAAAGTCTGTCACCTCCTTGTCTCCCTGTCTCCTCACCTCTGCCTGGTCATGCAAGTGTGCGCCAACATGTGCAAGTGTATCAGAAGGAACAACATCAAAGTAGATTCCACCAGATGGAGAAGCAGCTTGTGCCACGTATAAAGAAAACACAGACAAGGTTAAGCCATAACGCCAAACTGTGCTTTTAGTTCACCCACTCATCCCTCTTTGTTGTCTGTACTCCTCTTTGCCTTTTTTTGCGACTCATTTTTACTAAAGGACATAATACCCTGATTATACCCCCTGACTCCCTTCATTTCACTCACTCCCCCGCTCCTTTTCTTGTACATTTGTCTCGTTGTCTCCTCCGTCTCTCTGTGGTTCCCTCTAGGCTCTCTGAGCCTCTTCTCACCCACTCACTCTTTGCTTTTCTCCTTTGTCTTACTCCTCTGACAACTTTATCGCACCTTTCTTAGCGGCTCCATCTTTGTCTTTTTCTCTTTCAGGAAAAAAACACACACTTAACGCAAGCACAAAACGACACACACACACACACACACACACACACACACACAGGAAGACGTATATTCACTTTTACACACCTCCTCTTTCTCTCTCCTCCCATTCATGCTCTCTCTCTGTAACAGCCTCACTCTCCAGGGAAATGAATTAGTAATATTTATGATGAAGCCTTCTCTGAACTACTCCCTCTATCTCTCCCCCCTCTCTCTGTCTCATCTCCCCGGCGCATAAAATGACACTGATCTTATCGGTGCTACCTATGTAGTCATCTGTCAGTCCATCTATCATTCCATCCATCAAACAGCTGGGAGAGTGATGGCTCCCTCAACGTTTTTATGCGGCACCGTTGGCAAGCCAAGGTTGTTTGGAAACCACATAAGAAAGGGGAGACAGCACCTGCGTCTCAGTCTGCGGACTTGTCACCGTGTGGAGTTGTAGCTATTCAAACAGTTCTTGCAGGCAGAGCTGAAGAACCAAAGTTTTTCAGGAGAACGGGTTATGAGTCCCCAGATGCGTCTGGGAGTTTCTGTCTGCGTATTTAAGTATAACAAAGTGCTGCTCCAACTGTCACAAGGCAATGAATTACACATTTGCCCTTTGACAGCCTACAAATTAATTTGAGCTCTATACAGGAGGTACAGCTGGTGTACAGATCTCAGGGATTGGGTCGGATCACATATCAAATGTTGACATTTCACCAAGGAGAAGCATACGAAGACTGACATTTCACTTTCTGATATTTCATATAGAATTATGTTGTTCTGAATCATCTCCGAGAAGTTTTTTAATTTAGAGGATTTGGATTAAAGCCAACATCATCTTGTACGTAAAGGGAAATAAGTGGAAGAAAGTGCGTTTTTAATTATTCTCTTTATACTTATAGCACACTGAATGTGAAAATACAGGATTCATCTTCCAGACTTCAGCACTACTAATTTTTTTTTTTTTATATTTATCTATTCAGTATTTTAGATTTAGCACAGCCTGTGCATGAAATGTTATTTTATGGTATAAAATAAATACAGCAGGTGCATCAATAAGGAATACAGCAATATTTCACACTTCTAAATTGGTTGATCTACTGAAGGGGGATGATGAGAATTAATTAAAGCAAAGTGGAAAGAGTATATCATGGTTTGTGAACAACCTGAGGACTTTGCTGAATATATTTTAAAACTGCACTGAGCTTCAAGGAACCTTCTTATATTGTATTTGAGAATGTGGTAAGATTGCAAGGTTTGGTGACCAATAATGAAGTCTTAAATTTGAAGCAATAGTAGGCCTATATGTAGTTCTTCTAAACAATCCCAACTCCAGGTTAAATTACTAAATTTTCCAGAGCACATGGTCTTCATAAACAGTTGGAGTTTGCTGTGTTCCCATTGGAGATGGATCTGTTGAAATGCAAGCTCAGCACAGTAGTTGTTTTAACTCCATCTGCTGATGAAGACTGTGCCACAAGGTTAAAAGCTCCAGAAAAAAGCTTGAGTTGGGATTGTTTTATCAATCTTAGATTCTGTCTGTAAATATTCACAAGGAAAATAGTGATACCTTCTACTTATACTCCACAATGCACAAAGACTGAGTTGGCTGACTTTATATAAAGATGGATGAAGAGAGGTGTAATGTCATCCATTGGTTTTCATTGGAGCTGGTTTGAAGCCCAGAGTTGCTGCATATGGTCGGTGCCATCTTTTCCGTCTGGAGCAAGGACCTTCCAAATAAGGAGTGCAGGATGTTGCCTTTCAAGCTAAACACGCCCCGCTACCTTGGACCGAAGCGAACACTAGCTTATTGGGAACACAGCGGTGCACACTAACGTTAGCTACTTTAGTTAAATTGTGATAACAGGAAAAGTATCGTAATCAAGTAACATTAAACTTACCGAAATATTGCAACAATAGTCCGACTCAGTGCAAGTCCTGGAGCCGGGGAGAGCAGCAGGTGAGCCAACTGTCATTCACAGCTGTCAATCAACACCCACACGGCAGACATCAAAGCTACAATAAGTCTTCAAATCTTATTGACGGAGCAATAATTTCCAAAATGATCACCAGCACACTTATTAGACCATAATGACTCACTGAAAAAAATATTGACATAGTATTTCTAGAGAGAAGTTGCAGCTTTTTAAATTTTTTGGAGCCAGCATCTAGCGGCCATAGTGCATTGCACTTTAAGGTACTTCCACATTGGCTTCAGCCTCAAGCCGTGGTAGTCGCCGCTTGTCACATACGAACAATTTAAATTCAGTTCTTCAGTTATTTGGAGAAAGCCTAGGAGATGAGGAGAAAAAAAGCCCTTTATCAGGATAATGTTTGATACTACTGTAATCAAATAACTAATGAAGTACACTGATCTTATTTCAGTGAATAATGAGTGCAGTTCATTAATGTGTATCATAAGAAAATCAAGTGATTGTCCTAAACTGTAAGAATACTGATCCTCATGCTCGGGTTGGAAATATGCCACATTGTTTTCTAATATGAGGCAATATTGGGAATCTTCTCATGTATCAGGAAGAAATGGGTCATGTTTATTTTTATGTTTTTAGATGTGAAAGGCATATGTTTGCACCTTTTTCTCTTTTAATGTTCACACTGTCTTGTATATTGTATCCTCAGGTGTCAATGTAGAAATTGCTGAAACTACAAGGAAATATTTGTATTTAATTTTGACACTGTATGTAGGAGATAAGATGATAAAATAAGGGAGATAAAGGGAGACTATAAGGCAAATGGGGATTCCATGCTTGCTATCCAATAAAATCCAACAGAAAAAATCAGATTGTGTGTGAAATTTCATCACGTGAATACTATTTTATTTTTTGATAATGTCAATAATCTCTGAGCATGGTAGTATTACAGACAAGTTACCTCCTAAAAAGGTTGCTATCCTCCTAAATAACCTATTTTTTAGAGCTGTTGTAATAAAAAAAAGGTTGTTCTTTGTATTAAATTAAGTAGTCACCTTATTTTTAGGTACACATCCAGCCGATGCTACGGGCCTCTATTTCAATTTATCCCAGAGAGAATTCAGCTGTGGAGTACACACAGCCATAAATTATTCAGCTACAGTAAACATGGAAAAACATGTCTGAATAAATGACTACATGGAAACAAGGGTATGAGATTTCAACAACACTATGACCCTACTACAAAGCTCTATGATGCTGTGGAAGTCCCATCATCTTAATTTCCCTATGGATTACCAGAGGAGTAAAAACAACCACTAAAGTCATTGCCTATGCCTATCCTGAAGCTTTGTAACAGGAAGTTGATCATTTCAGATGTGATTTGATACCCAACACGCTTGTTTACTCTCAGACAATTAGCCAACCATGTATTCCTCACCACACTGCCATAATTAAGAGCTTAATCAGGCAATCAGTTGATGTGGAATGAGAAGGTAATAGAAACTCCCCTTTAGCGTACTTTTTTACATCCATCTGCCTTGTTAACTACACATTTTAGGGGAGCTATGGGAAAGGTTTAACTGTTCACAATCTGACATGTTCACTTGAAAAACAGGACCACTGAGAAATATGTAGTCCGGTGAGTATTCATGCGAACACAACAGGAAAATATCAAGAGTCCAATGATGTTTCTGGGATAAAGACTTCAAATAATCTTTGCTGCTGAATCATTTTCAGCAAGATACTAAAAATGATTACTTTGTCGACTGTGTATCAAAATGTTCGTCACCTTAAAATGTTCAAAAAGCGCAAGCTTTAAAAAAGTTCACCTGATATGGATGAAAATAAAATTAAAGCTTTTCTTGCACTGAGTTATTTGAAACCCAAACTGAGAGAGTTAATACATCAAAAAAAAACATGTTGCTGTCCAAATACATTTGGAGTGTATGGCATTTCATAGTGAGACCCAAAGTGTGAAGAGAGCACTATGTTTGCCAATGAAGCGTCTGAAAATATCCCACATTTTCCACTTATCATTTAACCAAAAAACAACTACAATCTGTACGGTAGCCTACTTTCCCTCTGCTATACTGCCTCCTCCGGGCATAAGAAATCCCCTGACAACGTTCAAAGCCGTACACACAACAAAACCCACTTAGTTCCTGGAATCATGTTTTAGATAGGGAGAAATTCTAGGGCGCAATGAAAAGACAAGCCCAAAAAGCAGGACCTGTTTTTTCTTCTTGTTAAGGCTATAATGTACAGCCGATACCTGGTTCATATGCTCCAATGTAATCCTCTCCCTCTGGTAAATGCCACAAGGAATAAGCAGTGTTGACCTTGGGAGACACGGGGGGCCGGATTTGAGGGTGTCCTTTTAAAAGCCTGGGTGTGTAATTGAGTAGAGCGGCGGGGTGGCTGGCTTTGATGGTGTTCACGCAAGCACAAGTGAGTGAGAGTGTGTGCACACAACAGTGAGGGAACACACAGAAAAAAGGCAAGCAAAGGACCGGGGATACACACAGACAAACAAATGCGTGAATCTGTGGGCTGCTCACACTCACAAATACACACAAACTCCACATGTAGGCCAACATCAGTGTATTCAGCAAAGCACACACATGCGGGGAGTCATCAGCAAGACTCCTAAAGGGAACAGCCAGGAGGTCTGGTAGACTGACTGAGGTCTCAGAGCAGCTATTGGCACCTTGAGGCTCCTCATCACCCACACAGATTAGAATGAGCCCAGTTTTCCTCCAAGAAGCCCCTCCAGTCATCAGCACAGCCGGTCCAAAACACCAGCTTTGATGGGGGTTCAATACAAACAACAAACATCCCACCCCAGGACATCATTAGTTCAATTTTGGCATTAAAGCCAGTGGTCTGTTGGACTAGAAACCCTCTTCCAATGCCCTTCCAACGTCTTGCATCCACATGCACTCTCAATGCTGTGTCATGCCCGCTCTTGCAACTGTGAAACGGTAAGAAAATTCAATCTAACATTCTAGTTTTAGTTTACATACATCTCAATTGCATGTAGATGTTAACACGATGAATTAGGGCTCAACATTTAACTTGCATTTTGAAAGAGTGATTTCACAAGAGCAGTGATTTTAATTAAAACTTATGAAATTTATAGTGTCTTCACAAAATGTAGGAGGTGAAAGTTTTAGTCACAAACTGTTGATTTGCCAAGATATAATGACAGCTATCGCGGCAATTTTGCTCAGCTGATTAAACTAATTCTGAGTTATAACAACTAGAAAATTACACAAATAATTACATTTTTTTGGCTGTTGCCTGGTTATGCTCTCCGTATATTTGTGAAAATAGGCAGCAGGCTTTGTCTTTTAGCTATTAAAAAACACCCACAAAGTGGCAGGTGCTACACCAGATAAATAATCTAGGCAATCTTTTCTTTTCAGTTTTGGGCAGCTAGTTACCATGTAGCTCGGTAGTTCTCAAGTGTAACAGACAGCGGACAAAGTTGTCTGAATCTCATGTTAAACTTTTAAGTACATCATATCACCATTTTAAGCTGATCCCCTTCAAAACTCTGATTATGGACCTCTCTGGATTCAGTGAGGAGAATAAGTCTGTTCAGTCTGTTAAGCTAACATCGAGGTTAGCTTAAAGCAGCTAAAGTTTAGGGCTGTCAACAGTATCATTAAGTTGTATTCAGTCACAGGTGAATTTTTAAGTCAGTGAGATGGCGTATGAAGTCAGTGGAAAGACGCAAGTGGCCGTAACTGAAGCAAAGTGTTGAAAATGTTTGAACTTGAGTGAAAAATTCACGCTTATGTACAGTTAGTACAGTGGCTGTTTTGGGCAAACTTAGACTGACTGCGCAAATAGTCCAGCAGTCAAATTTGCTTGATTGACGCAAGGCTATTGTATTGTGTCATAAAACAACATACACATAAGACACTTTGTCCGACACTAGCTGTAATTGTCTTTATTAACTGAGAACTATGTAGCTGTTCAAAAAGCCCCTTTTTGTGATTTTTTTTAAATTATTGGGTAATATCAAGTATACCTCTAAGAGGGTAAACTAGCTGACTGCTTTGAACCATGGAAGAAACTCAACAACAAACATTATTTTTATCTGATTCTATTCATGGAAAAGACTGAATTAATTAGTGACTATGCTTGATACAAAATGATCTTGTTTAAAACTATGTATACCACAATTACAGGCTTGGAGTTAAAAAGTCACAATTTAAACTACAATCATAGTATTGATCAGAAAAATTACAATTAGATTAATTTCCTAAAATTGTTCAGTACAATTACGACTTATGGAGTGATATAACTCTCATTATTTAAATTTCAGCAATACTTTGATGAAAAAGTAAGTTATCGTTCCTATCAGCCCCTCTAAAAATCCAAATGAAGTGCAATTGTTCAAAAACTATATCTCAACTTCAACTCTCTTCACTTTAATTAGAATAAGGTCAGCAATTATCTTGGAAGAGACGGTGCTGGCTTAGATGACAAATGGCAGACCTTAAGTAAAACAAGACAAGAACAGTGGCCATCGAGGCCATTTGGTTCCCGTGATCATTCTCAGGAGGTCTAACTGGCTTGTCCTTTTGAAGGTAATTAAAGACACACCTACCAATTCTGGAGGTAGCCTATATCAAAAATGGAATTAATTAATATCGGCCTCTCAGACACATCAGTGTGCGCCGTTCAACAACAGAGGTGAAAAAACACAGATGCAAGAGCAGTGCCACACAGGGAGCTCTCTAACCAGTACATCAGCCTCTTTCTGGATAACTAGACGATTTACAGTGTCATGTCCAACTAGGACAATAATATCTAATAATCCAATGTGATTACAAAATCTGCATGGCGACAAGGGACCATTATGTAAAGGGTTCATTTGGTTTAAATTAGGTTTCTACTAATGCAACTGTAGACTAGGCCACAAGAGTAAGGCCTAATCTAATTTAATTTATCAATAATATAAATCACAAGGCTATACACAAGGTAGACATTTTCTATCTGTTCTTCACATTGAAATTACTTCATGATCACAAAACAGTGAAATTGCATTAAATGTTATCAAGGAGTAATTTAGGAAGCCAATTAGGGTGGCCTAAAGTGCTGTCGGATTATTTTTTATAATCTGAAAGTAGAGCTGCAATTGGAAATAGTAGCAGATCTATAATTGCACAGGCGAGTGAAATCCATGACTGAATGTTTGATGAGGCACTTTTGAGCCCTGCAGGAGTCTCCTCTGCCTGACTGCTGCTGTTAAAATCCTGACAGGACCTGCAGGTCAAAAAGGTCCGAGAACTCTTCTGCCTTCTGGTGCAAAACAAACACTGTGTTTATGCTGTTATGCAGCTTCATGTTTGTTTTCTCATAGCATTTTCCATATAATGAATACCAGAAAGTTAACAAAGTAATTAAAAGTAATTTCTGTTACTTTACAGTGACTGACGTCTCACTTAATACTGCTTTGTGCTAATGAGGTGAAGCCCAACCAATCTGCTTGCCCAAGCTAGGCAAAACAAACACTAATGAAGTATTTGCAAGCAGTGTTAGTGTTGCATGTGAGGTTGGGGGTGGGGTTGGGTGGGAGGTTGTTCAAACAATTTCTGTACATATGTGTACATACAGAAAAGTGCAGTATGTCCAACAAACAGTAATTTTCTTTTATGTTGTGCTGCCTGTCTATTCCTGGTAGTCATTCATTTTCTGTACATGGCTGCGCAAGCTGCTGAGTAACTCACTCTGGGTGAAGCGTGGGGGGTTGTCGTTGACGTCAGTGAGTCTGACAGTGACGGTGGTGGTCCCAGATAATCCTCCCAAGTGGCCTCCCATGTCCTTGGCCTGAAGCAACACCAGGTATTGGTCCTGGGTCTCCCTGTCCATGTCAGGCACTGCTGTACGCAGAATACCTGGCGAGCACACACACACAAAGATTAGCATCAGGGTGGCCATGAAACATTATAAAGCAGGAAAAAGTAAGGTTTTTACTTTGGTGGAATGGCACAAAATGACCATAATATATCTATGTGGGACAAAAGGTTTCTTTTTAATCAATATTTATGACTCAGTGATTACCCAGTACTGAACCTTCAGGCTTCCAAAATTCTGGTCTGTGCTCAGTTTTGGAACAAAATGTCCCTGCACATTGGGATCACAACAAGCTATACTCACATTTTTCAGCTGCTTAAATGTAGAAGAATGGTATCACAACATTTGGTGTATCCTGATAGCTTATCTTTTTAATTTGTAAAATTGTAAAATGTAGAATAACATCTCTTAATCTAGCTCTTTAACTCACCAACAATACAATGGACAGTTCATTTATTAACACCTTTTATAATTCAAGCCTTTATTAATGACTTACTAACATTTAGAGTATAACTGCAGACCTGATGGCTTATTGTAAAGTGATGAACCCATCTACCTTTTTCTTTATCTATGAGTCAGGGGCAACTGGTTTTGCTGTTTCTCTCTAATAAAACTGCAAATCCAGTTTGTAACTGCAGATATCATATGACATGGATTACTGAGAATCTCAATAGACACCATGACCTTCTATTAATAACGTATTAACATTAGATTACATCAGATCTGATTGCACATTATGAACTGACAAAGTCATGACTCTTTATAAAAGACTTCATCAAGACTGCAGTTATGCATGTTAGTAAGTCATTAATAAAGGCTCATGGGTTTCTTCCTGTCCAATATGCCACTTAGCCTGAAGTTATATATGTTAATAAGACATTATTTAATGGAGTTTGGTCCAGATGCTCTGCAGCTGTTTGCAGGAAGGTAACCAGTTAAACAGCTACTAAGACAGAAAGTTATGCTGCAGCCAGATGGATTTTTCACATTCTGGCAAGTCAAACATTGTTATGACTTGACTGATTTATAAAGCATCAATAAACCATTTAGAAGCCACTAAAAGCACAACTAATAAACCCTTCATAAAGTATGCCTCATTACAAAGTGGCGCCCATTTCTATTACATAATGTACTCATCCTTTCTGTAATAATAGGACTATATTTTTACTTATTTATTTAATTCATGTACATAAACAGGCTGTAAGCTGTGCCATCAAATGGTCAGTGTCGTCAGCAGCTCCTTGATCGTTATTTAAGGAAAAAAAAAACTCATCAAGCTTTTGTTGTGTAAAAACTCCATAGCTTCAGTTTTAGTAATTTCAATGTTTTCACTCTAATTGACAGATTAAGAGCCCTTGAGCTATTGAAGGCCTTTCAAAACCTATTGGACAATGTCAAAATGCATTGTCATCAGGCTGAAGACCTGTCTACTTTCCCTGACAGTTTGACAGCTTTTCTGACATTTTGGAGACTCTCACTTTCCATTTGACAGTAACAATATGTTACTTAATGTCCCGTTAAAGGTGCACAGAAACACACAAATACGCACATATAAACACAGATGTGTGAAGAAGCTCATATGGAAAAGATAAATCACCAAACGGCGACAGACAGACATGCTGACAGAGCGGAAAATCTCGTTCTGTATCTCACACTCTTTAATGGCACACCAAGGCGCCTCACTTACACACATTCAACATCGATCACCTCTTCTGTGTAAATGACCTCATTCTGCTACATATGACTAGGTGTCGCACATCAAGTGCTGGCCGCTCTCGCCGAACATCAGCCAAAACACCGGCCTGGATGACTTAGCAGCTCAAGGTGAATCAAATTCAACATGGGCTGTTTTGAATGCTAACTAACAAGCAAGAATATGTCTAGTTTTCTGAGCAGAATTCATAAGCAAACAAACTGAATACATGAGCAAGTGCACTCGCCTCGGAGTGTACATTTTGAAGACCTTTGGTGATGGAGCCGACGAGAAACAGGGTGATTGAAAAAGGGAGATAGAAAGCAGCGGGAGGAGAGTAGAAGAGAGCAGACACGTTCAGAATACTAAACCTTGTCTAATAGCACCGTGTCACGGCTAATACACGGTGGGTGGAATTAGGCTTATATTCCCCAATTACCATTTCAAAAAGTGCTGCAGCTCTCTTTGCTCGTTGATGCGGTCCTCACATGTCAATGCAATCAATTACTAAACATTGACATTCAATGAGCAAAACAGCAAGTATGGGCCACCTTTGACCCATGTGGGCAAAATAAGCACTCACATGCAGGCACAAAAAGCTAACTGCAGCAGCCTCATCGTGAGCTGAACACTAAGTGTTTCTATGCGCACGTCAATCAAAACAGCATCTAAAGCGACAGACAGGAATCCTTTTCTCAAGTGAACCGAGCTATGATTTCCCTCTAAGGTGCAATGCTAAAAAAGTAATCATAATAAAGTAGAAAATAAAGCGCCCTCCGCCAGTGTTCACCCTCCGCTCAACAAAAAAAACTTTTTGCCCTTAGGTGACATGCGTGACACTGAGGCATATCGAGAACACACACAGCAGACAGGTCCTTTGAGCCCTCTGTAATCTGTCCTGTGTAATAGTTCACAAACCTCTGCTGACATCTCTCTTTGAACACATGTCTTTTTGTTTTTGCTTCATCCAGAAATAATAACATTAGGCTGCTGCTGCGTTTTGTTCAGTGCACACAGGCCCTGGCAGCATGAATACATGTCTGCCATCTCGTACTGGGATGAATCAGGGAGTGGGGAACACTGGGAGAAGGGGAGATTTGAGTGTGTGTGTGTGTGTGTGTGCGTTCAAGTGTTTGAGAGGAAGGTGGTTGAGGGGGGCCAAGAGGGAAAAGGGAAGTGGGAAAGATGGATGACTAAGTGTGACAAGAGAGCGAGGGATACACAAGGGGGAAAAAGTGTTAGTTTGAACGCGTGTATAAGTGTGTGTGTGTGTGTGTGTGTGTGCGTGTGCATAAATGTGAGTGAGTGAAAGAAAGCAGGGAGAGCGGTTCTCTCCACCCCCCCAGATTCTCAGATTTTTAACTCTGCCTGTGTTTGCATGTTCATACACACCTGCATGTAGGTGTGAGTCCACCCTCGCATGCTCTGTGTGTGTGTGTGTGTGTGTGTGTGTGTGTGTGTGTGTCATTCATTACTAAATTCACTTGCTTGCTCATACAGTATGTGTGTTTACATTTCACATCTTGAGTATATTTGCTCTTCTGCGGCATGTGTGTATTTGCTTTTCAACATCTGCGCATCTTTTACACTTATCAGCCCATGTGTGTTGTGCGAGGCACAGATTCAGACGTGAACACACACACACACACACACACACACACACAGACATATAAACACACTCACCTGTCTGGGGATCGACTGAGAAGTACTGTTGGCCCTGTACCAGTGTGTACACTAGCTTGGCGCTGTTCCCATAAGTCGGGTCATCAGCATCTGTTGCTGTCACCTGGATTATAGACGTGCCTGCAAGAAAGAGACACAAAGAAGGAGGGAGGAAAGGAGGAAGGTGAAGAAGAGAAGAGAGGGATAGGGAGAAGGGAGAGAGTAATAAGATAGGAAAAGGAAAAGAAAAGAGAGATTCGAAGAAAAGAGAAAGAAAGGGAAAAAGCAAATAAGACAAAGTCAAAACAAGGCAGAGCTTGAGCTAAGTGGACAGAATACAGCAGCACTTTAAGCGCATAAGAAAGCTTTATATCAAGACAACCTCCTCTCTTCTCTCCTACTCCTTTTTCAATCTCTTTTAGACAGCAGTGTGACGAATACTGTATTTGCCCCCTACACACACACGCACGCACCCTCTCCCTCCTCTATCCTGCTGCTCACCTTCCTTCCTCTCTCCCCCTTGATTCCCTCTGTCTCACTTCATTTCTCCTCACCTCCGTCTCCAATTCCCTTTTTCTCCCTCTCTCAATCGGACCGTCTGCCTCCCTCTCACTCTCTTAAATCTTCTTTCTACGGATCATGGAGTGTCAATTTGGCACAGACATTTTTGAACTTGTGGGCAAAAGAAAATGGAAAAAATACGGTAAAAATATTTCTTATATAGTGTATTCATACTGTATATATACATATTTATATATACGTTCCGGGGGAGCCACTATTCCCTGTGGGACTCCAGACAAACAAGATAGGAGGAAGAAGGGGATTTGTGGGAGCAGCTGTGACTTTATTTCTGATCAAAGCCATGACAGTATCACTATGGGAAAGATAGGTTGAGTGTGTGTAAAGGGTGATGTGTGTAGGGAAGACAGAGAGGCGGGCATGGGATCATCTGGTTGTTGATCCATTACAGATAGTTGAGAATCAGAGGGGTTATTGACAGATGGCAGATGTAACATCTGTAGGGATTGCACCACAGAGAGTTCAAGAAGGAGAAAGAGCGTGTATGCATGTGAGAGAGAAATGTTATTCTACAGTCTATAGTGTGTTCAATCTGCAAAAAAAAAAGACTAAATTAAAGGATAATTCTGTTTTTTTTACAACTTATTTTGTAGCTTTACCCATCCTCTCTGTCGGCAATGATAACGTCATACTCACCAAGTAAGGTTTTAAACAAACCAGCAGCCAGATTATCTAAACCACTTTAATTGGAGGTAAAACCGAACATGACTGCACCCATAATGTTGATAAAAATCCCTAAAGAAAACTGTGTGCGAGCACAACTACAGTAATTACTGTAGATCAAAGCTGAAATGGGAAGACTTCTTTTTAGCAATGTGGTCGTGTTCCCAGGTCTCAGCAATGAGTGCAGTGTTACCAACACAAATGATGGTCAAACCTACAGAAATAAACCAGAATTATACTCTAAGTATACTCAGAAGAGTCTGCGTGCATACTAAGAAATGCTTGATTTTTGAGTGTTTTGTTTATGTACTCCGCTGCCCCACAATGCAATGCCCAAATGAAATGGAGGAGCTGCTTACAGCTGCAGAAGATTAAAGCAAATTGTAGATGGTTGTGAGACAACTCGAGGAAAACAACAAAATAAAAATCACATCTTTGGACAGGCACTTTGTGCAGTTAAATTAGTGATGGCATTCACACAGCAGTTTGACTGATGTCTGTCGGCACATGTAATGCATCATTTTGTGTTAAACTGCATTGATTTCTTGTATATTAATATACTTTGACTATTAGCATAGTATTGTATACAATTAGTATAGCATGGTGTATAGTGTAGTATGAGGCAGTGAGATGAAGTAAAAAAAAAAAGTGGAGAGTATCTCATTTTTTAACCTGTTTTCAGATGTTTGATCATTATTTTTAATCCATGCTCAACTTCAATTTCTTTTCTAGCCAGCTAGAGAAAAACACTTTTACAGCACTATCTGCACTTTCTGTTTTTATTTCAAAGCACTCGCTCACCATACCAGCCTCGCTCCCAGACTGACACAAACTACAAAGTGTCCCCTATTGAATCCCTTAATGTTTCGATTTTCACCATACATATTGTAGATAAGTGCGGGGGGGGGGGGGGGGGGGCATAAGTAGATAAGTAGACAGAAATGCTTCTTTTGACAGCAGTAAAAACTAATCAGACTTAGAGATCAAACAGTTTGGCTGTGAGGTTGATGCAAAAAGTGTAAAGGCGGAGGCAAAGCGATTGGTATGCAGCCTGCCAGCCGTGCTATACAGCCAGTCACACTCCACAAGGATCAAATATTCACACTGCCAAGCATCCATCTGGAACCATAAGACATCTGTCCTCTTGGGGAAAGGAGCAGGAATCATATCTCTCTCTCTCTATACAGTATATATATGTGTGTGTGTGTTTATGTGTATTGCTTTTTAATATTTATACTCAAGGTTAAACTTTAAATGTGAGTCATTCTCCCAGAATGCAGATACACATCTGGCAAAATGTTTATATGCAGTCGGGTGAAACCAACACAAAACAGTTTTAGACACAAATTTCAAGCAGGGAACTGGCTCAGTTCCAGCGCACCTTGCATCAGTGTCTCATCGCCGTAGATGAGACACCACACACACACACCCCCTCTCCTCCCCACCCCCACCCTCGCCCTTAAATGTCTCGTGTAACGAGTCTTTGATAGGATCCTCGCAGCAGCACTATCTCCTCAGTCACGCCTGCTGCAAAGCGCCTTGGTAAATATTGAATCGTCAAGTAAATATTGAATCCATGATTGACTGAACAACTCAATCTGAAGACTGAGCTGCTATGAAGAGCAGACGCTCATAAGGCGGCTGATAGGATTACTAAATAGTGCTCGTCTCCATCACCCCCTCTGGCCCGCAGGCTGCTGGCAGGGTCATTATTCTAATCTGAATTAAACAATGCAGTGCAAGAGGGACCTTGATGTTGGAAAAAACCTTTAAGAGGCAGATGGCGAGGACCTGAGCCCAAATTTCCAGAACTTTTCTAAACTAACCAGTTTAAGGGTGAATTATTTAAAATAATACCTTCTCTGGCCAAAGTTTTCCTGAAAGCAATTCTCCCTGCTTTTAAAAGCAAGAGTGCTCCCTCAAAGCAGAACCCATTTTCAAGGGGCAGAGCGGAGTTTAAATGGAGATTAGAGTACTTTTTGTACATACAAACTATTTCCTACAGGCACTCAGCAGCCATGCTCTGAATTGCTAATCTCAGACAGTTATTGTCACTCCCAACACCTCACTGCAATATGAGCGCAAAAATCACTCCCATCTCCACCCCCTTAACTCTTATTTCATTTCTATTCCGAGCACTTCTTTCGCATTGTACATCTTTCTGAGGTCACAGAAATATTATCAGGTCACCGTGGCTGTGGCAGGCTCTCTATCACAGCTTTTCGAGTGAAAATGATTTTTGTCAAAGGATCAGATGAGTTTATAATCCTTTACCATTTCTTATTAAATTTGGGAAAAGTGTCATTTCTCATATTTGTATGAAATTATACTCAAATATCACAAGAGTTTCACAGCTTTTGTCACTCTCTCCTTGTAGATTTAGTTGACAAACTGTACTGTGGTTTTTTTGGGGGGAGGTAAACATTATCTCATACATAGACAGTTGCCTTACATCATTGCCAACAGGAAACAAGACAGTGTTTGCACAGGAATTTCACCACTGTATGCCCAGATTTTGATTTTTATGGTCTACCAACTGAGGTATCCAGGATCAACTTTTGATGGATTTTAGGGTGTTGGATTCTTTTCTTTTCCACCATGAATGTCGTGGTGGTTGAATTTATTCATTTAGAAGAATCCACAATATCTGCTAGAGTAAAAGCATTTCACAGTGTACAGTATTGCTTCACAAACTGCACTAAGGGCTCTATTTTCCCGAAACTGGGTGCAAGCACAAAAGCACAGGTGGGTGTAACCGATTAATTCTTTCAATTTTGGTTCGCACAGGCACAAACACAACCCTCCGCAATGTGGGAAAGAGATTGGAGCAGGATGAATATATTATTAGTAAGTGGAATAGTTTATTTCGCAGGTGGAGTCAGGACGGGTTTTAGTTACGGTCAGTCACATCAGCTCCTCATCCCCTTTAAAAGCGGCAGACAGTTTCCTAATGAGCTGAGAGGAAAGTAGAAAAAAAAAACTGTTCTCCTGTGGAGCAAAGCAGCAACACAGTATACAGCACTTGAATACAGCAACCCTAATAGGCAGATTATGTCTTCTTTTAGTCTACTGCAATGAAATGTGGAACTGTTTGCATATATTTTTGTGCGCTCAAGTGATTAAAAGCATTGTATTCAGTTAGTCATATCTGTGTGCTGTACATTTATATGCGCACATTCAAGCCACAACTGCAAATGCTGTGATAAAAACAATAGTTTGCTTAAGTCATTTGCATAAGTGCAGAAACTGGGACCTCCTCATAATAACAATAGCCATATTATCATTATTATAATAGGCCACACTGTATGACCAGTGCATAATTACAAGCTGCATGTCTGTTAAATTAGAGACCGCAGATAGAATGTATGTACTGTATCGTTCCTGCTGCTGTATAATGGCTACAGGTATTTAATCAACAATAGGGAAGGGTCTCATACATCCCACGAGCAGTTGTGGTGACATTACTATTAAAAAAAAAAAAACCCTATTAATCTAACCCATTACAGATTCTGCCTGCGTCGCATTTAAATTGCATTTCCACTTGCATTTGATTTGGGGATTTTGGAGAGGTCTGTGTGTACACATCCGCCAACAAATTTTTTCTCTCTCTGGTCTGAGCGGGCGGAAACAGAGATGCAATTTCATGCCAAAAAGAGTAATAAAATTGAACATCACCGCCTGACCTGCTTGCTCCCCACAAAAAAGTGGAGACCAAGTGCATTTGAGTACAAAACGTCTACAGAAATCATATACTGTTCTATGTAAAATGCATAATTAGCACCTGATTTCATTTCCAGGACTCCCAAGATGCTTGTATTCTGACTTGTGCTACATGGGCGCACAGCTCTGATGGAACAATGCAGGTGGGAATATTTCACTTTCCTCCCTCTTTTCCTCCCTCTTTGCGCCTGCCAACCAGTTTGCCAGATGTCTACACATTGTGGCTCTTGACTTTGCAAATGTCTACAAACCTAAAGAGAAACCCAATATAGATCAAATAGGCCTCTTATTAACATATCATATGGACATGCATCACTGAACTGTTCATTCAATAGACCTAGAGCAGGTTAATCTCTGTTTTTACTTAATTGTATTTCAGCGTATGAAATGCTATAATTTGGAAATCACTCGAGGCATAAGATGTTGCTTGTTTTGAATACGATATTAGTTCGGCTCAAAAAAATGAAACTGTCAAGACTACAGCATAGAATTGAGCTGAATTGTACTGAAGTCAGTCTATTCAGTTTTACAGATGAATTTTTCACTTTGAATGTATAACTTAACCTTGATTACAAGCCACTGTGATGCTGATAAGAATGTACTACAATACTACGCAGTTAACTTTATCTGCTTCTGATAATGTGAGAACACAATGTATGACTTCTAATAGTGGTAGTTTTGAACTTGAAAGGGATCGTATGAAGAGGTCTTTTCACATGTATTTCTAAAATGCACTTTCTAAAGCGCAAATTAAATAATTTGGAATTTTTAATCATATTTTATGCCGGCTTGAAAGGAAGAGTAAGGCTGTTTTTTTGTGACAGATAATAGAACTCTGTGTTAAAACTCATGGAAATGTGGAACAGGTACATCATGTCGATTGCTGCTTTTGCTGTGGCCACAGTGCAGCGATGATACCAATAAAAAAACAACAGCTTTGGGGAACAGTATTCATCAAAATTCAGGATCCCTTTTTATCAGCAGCAGTAAGCTATGTAAAGTTGTTTTGATATTAGGATTCAGAATCCATATTTAGTTATAAATAAACTCTCCCCCACTCTAATGTTGCATTCTGAAAGCTATCCATATATTCAACCTACAGTATTGTATTAAACCTTCATAAATGTGGCAGGCAAAATCTATTTTAGAATTCATTTTGATGGAGGCTTAAAAGGCTGTGTATTAAATAGTAATACACTGTGAATGGAATACTAGCAGGCACTAATGTTATGGCACTGGTGTTGGTTTAATAGCTGCATAGCTGTAGCTGTCAAAACCACATACTGAAGACATCTATGGCTACATTAACATGCTCTTTCTATTTCAAATATTAGTTCATGTCCCACACTCATCTAAAGAGGTTTCAAATTCCTAATGCAGTGTCCATTATTTGTTTAATTTAGCTGCCAGTAATTGACATTTTGTGTTTTCCAATATACCACACATTTTTCTCAGTGTAAGGGAGTTTCTGTGCATATATATATATATATATATATATATATATATATATGTGTGTGTGTGTGTGAATACAGACTCTACTATACTAGACTGTTAAATAAAATACCTTCAGACAATTCAGTCCTCTGAGATAGAAATAATAAAATATACTGTCTAGCGGTGGTCAGAGGAAACATCGATCATTTTGGACCTTGACGGCAGTGAATGGCTGGTACTTTATTCTGATTAAACAGCAAACCAATCAATTGCTACAGCCTTAGCTTGTATACAAAATGTGACTTCAATCAATCAATCAAGGTTCAATCAAAGTTCTTATCCAAGCTATTAAGCTTGGATAAGAACTATTAAGCTATTAAGTTATTTTTTAATCATTATTTCTCTTATTGCTCTTATATAAGAGCAGAGAGAAGACATCAAAGATAGGAGAGAGAAATGTGTGTGACATGTGACAGGCCGGAGGATGTCGGCGCCACACAGTTTGTGCCTCAGCCATCTGAGCAACCAGGGAAACTCCCCAAATCCATGATTTTAATTATGTTGCCTCATGTTCAGCTTTGCACAAAGGTTACTTGGTCAAACGATTGCAATAAATACAATACATCCATGTCTGCTTATCTCTGGACTGAAGATTAAACTAAATCACGATTCTACTATAAAAGATGTTAACATTCACCACTGTCTGGATAGCAGATGGCACCGCGGTGGCAATTTGTTCATTGTATAACTGCAGGAAAGATGCAACAAATTGGGTTTCTGTGGACTACTGAGCATGTCAGATCACAGCAGAAAGTTCAGATGATGATATTATAGGACAATTTTGCAGGTACTAGTGCAACTAGTTTGTGGACAGGTATTTGTTTTTTCTTGACGGGCACAGAAATTATATAAAACTCTTCTATGGAATTGTTCAATATAAAATACATTATGAAATAAATAATCATGAAAACATGAGTATATTCATTTTCAAAACAACCTCAACTATTATAAACTTTGGTTTTATTATTCTAGAGTTTTAATAGAGTTCATTTTTGCTTCAAAATAAAAAAGATTATTTCATGTCACTTTTCATGACAGTGGAGTGAAATGTATGCAGAATATTGTGCCATACAATATTCCTGTAGCAGGGGGTGGGGGGTGGGGGTCTATGGTATGTACAGTGCCCTAGTTTCTGCTAACACTCCTTCAATTCAATGCTTCAGATATAATACAGTGGATGTGAAAATACAGTCATGAGACTATACAGCTGTGTCTGAAATCTCTGTAATGTTTTTTTTCCTGTAGAGGTAACACTGCATTAACCAGCTAGCTGCAGATGTAATAAAGTAGCACAGAAGTAATAGAAAACAGAAAACAACCCAGCTAGTTAGATGGCTAGTTATGTAGTACATGTAGCCTAGTTAAATAAAAGCCTAACTAAATAAAAGGAGAGGTTAGTTACTGAACTGTAAGTGTGCACTGTTTACAGCAGTAGTCTAGCTAGCTGGCTAACTCTTGATAACAGTTAATGAGACTGCTCAGAAGCTGAGGGCATACGTGATTGGCTAAAGGTGAGGGGGCGGGCACCGGGTGACAAATCCGCAGTCAGGAAATAAAAACAAACTTCATCGTTAGTGAAAGATGAACATTTCATAACAATAGTTTCCATAATAATGAACTGATTCTTAATAATTTATTAAATAATTTCACAACATATTGGTTCATTTATATACAGTATATTTACTCTATTTATTCTTATGATTATTTATTTTATGTTGTTTTATTCATTTATTTAAAATTGGACACTTTGGGACTCCATACTCTGCTCCTCATTGGCCCTGAATAAATTCTAAACCCATTGTCCCACTGCCCACCCAGCATCCAGTACCTATATTTGCCATCTCAGGCACAGTGGCGCTGTAGGGGCCTTCGTCAAAGACAGGTGGGTTGTCGTTGATGTCCTGCACCCGAATTATGAACTGTGACGAGGGCTCCAGGGCACGGTCCGTCTGCCTGTCGGTGGCTGTGGCAATGAGACGGTACTCATCCTTCTCCTCACGGTCCAGTGGCTTGGTGACATGGATGTTACCCGTCTTCTCGTCTATCACAAAGACCGAGCCCGCCCCCTCGCCTCGCAGGACATATTTAGTGCGTCCATCATTCCTGTCCATGTCAGTGTGGAGCTAGGTGAGAGAGGATGGAATGAGAGGTATAGAGAGGGGGAAAAAAAGAAGGGAAAGGCAGACAAAAGGTGAGAGGTAACGACAGACAGGAACATAAAGGGTGGGAAAGAAAGACAAAGAGTAAACACCAGTTAAAAATTAAGTTTGTTTTTTCGAGACAGGCAGTGAAGACAAAACAAGCAGATTATCCTCTGCATGCCTCCAGGATATAATGAATTTAAACAGAGGCAGACAAAAGAAATACGTACAATACCCCCCTCTCACCCACTGTCTCACACATACTTTCCTTTCCTTACTTTGTGGCTCATCTCCCTGTTCCTGCAGCATAGCAGTTATGAACCAGGATCTCCTTAATCTCAATGATATCCAGAACACATGCTCTTCTGCTCACTCTTAAAGCCTCTATTCACATCCAAGCAGCTGTGAACGGCGACAGTTTATTAGTCTGTGCACATGCAGTGCCCTGGCTATTTAATGAAAGCACCAAATCAAAGGAATAATGAACAGGAGGCCAATCAATTATTCCCTAACTAATAGGTGTGCATAAAGGAAGAGTGGAGGGGTGCATGGTAGTGGGACATGCTATATCGATCACAGCTCTGTGTTGAGTTTTATTGGATCAGCACCCGGCGGGATGGCAGAGAAGCGTAGCGACCAGCCTCCTCTCATGCAGGGAGAGGTAATATCAGGGAAGGCTCCACACTGTCCTCCATCCCCGACGAGAGAGACACGCCAGCGGGATGCACCCAGCACATCAAGATTCAATCTCATTACCCCGCACCTACGTGGATCGAATAGTAACTGTGACAAAAAAAAGTGTTAAATTAGCCTCCACTCGCAAGAAAGTGCGACATTGTGACTTTAGTTGGGGAGAAGAGCGGAGAGCCGGCTGGGGAGGGGATGAGGGTTTAGCTCAAGGAAGCATTGTTGCCTGGCAACAGCTAAGCACATTTGCTAAATGAAATGAGAATGGATACTGTGAATCGAAATGTTCATTTACTTTGAGGATTGCCATTTTTCAAGGGGGGAAATAGCGTGGATACGGCAGCTTCCTGGGGGGTAAACGATAAGTACGGATGTTGACAAGGTTGTTTATGGCTAAGAAAGCAATCATAAGTTCAGACTGTTTGAAAGTTGAAAGCTAAAACTGTGTGAACAATTTGGCACGAAGTCAAAAGTTACACAAGACTTCACCTTCAAAAGATCCCTCTATTTAAATGACAATGCAAATTGGAAAGTCTGAAAGCACTCAAGCCAGCAGAGAGGGAGCTGTGTGAAAGCAGAATGCACTTAGGAAACTAGAAATAGACCTAGTGCTGGTGTGAAGCTTTTCTCTGTACCCATGCACAGTATACTGTAATGTAACTGAGGGGGTTATCTTTAATCAGCTATGCCACAAACTAGCCTTAGCATGCTCATGCTAGCTCGGTTTCTGGAGTTTTAACCAGATTTTAACCAACTTTCAAAACTTTCTCAGTATAGGCTTATCATGGCAACAGCGTCATCTTAGAGGCGTAATGAAGCACAAAATGAAATTTACAAATTTACATGGACACAGCAAAAAAAAAGGGCTAATGTCTTCAATCTTGGGAACCAGCAGGTAAGCTTGAGTCATATTAAGTCATGTTATGTCACCTGCTACAAGTTTTTGTCATTGAAGTACATCTGTGTCGTTGGCATGTACTGTATGTATCAGCTAAATGTTTTATGGGCACTTTTATTTATTAGCTTTTTTGCACTTTTATGTATTTGCTTGTTTGCACGTTGCACAATTCACAACTAGCATGAGCTGTTTCTGATGTCCAACCTTTGCTTTATTGTACCACCAGACCTCCTGTGCAGGTGATTGTTGCAGCCCGGAGTCACACAAGTTCACTTACAAGTGTTTACATTTTGACCTACACTGAGTTTAGGCTGAGTTTTGTTCTCATCCTTCATCTGATGTGGAGGCCAACTGGGGCCAATTGGCCAAAACACCCGGCTGGTCAGAACCACCATGGGAGCCTGGTTCCTCACTCTTCTTAACGAAGAGCCATTAACAATCAAAGTCTTAACGGCCCTGCAGCTTAACGAGGGGACTTAACGAGCTTCTTAATGAAGCCCCGGCCATCATTACCACAGTGAGTGGTGGCAGCGCTGATTGAAAGCGCTGCTCAGAGTCATTCTGGAGCAGAAGAGCCCAGCCTAAGGAAACCAAATCCATTTAAGGCTGACCTCTCACCCTTATCTCTCCCTCCAAGATTAATAGAAAAGTGTAATAAGGAAAATGCACTTCACCAGATATAATGGCTATGGATATTTTATGGCCACAGAGGTGGCACAGCTTTGGAATATCTTTCAGCCTCCTGTCAGTGTGCAAAAATAACCAAATAATATTATAACACAACTGGCTATCACCATATTTCACATCCGCTTAACTTGAATAATATGACATCTCATAACTCCTGCATTTCATATCCCCCTGATATACCATCAAATATATCAGGAGCCAAACAATATGAAGCCACTGGCCACAAAAGCCAAATTTACTGATGTGTCACCTCTGCTTTGAGAGTGATTTCAGCCTGATAAGCTTCCATTTCCATTTTCCCTGGCGCCTGCTGTGTATGCAACACCCAGCCTTCCCAGACTCCTTAATCTCTTCAATTACTTATATTATCATAAGGTAATATGCTTATACTCATATACTCAATTTCATATTTTTGCAATAACCATAAATCATGAAGCGAGGAGGAAAAGTACTCTCTGCCAACCTCTAAATCACTTAAATAACTAATACCCTATATACACAATTTCACATTTCAGGCGCACAATAAATCATAAAAACACCAGGAAAATGTGTTTTTTTCCACAGCTGTGCATTAGCCTAATGAATGTGGATGTTTTCCTCCCACAAGTTCAGTGTGTGTGTGGTGGCTGTGCTTGTGTGAGTCTGAAATGGAGGTGAGGTTACAGCAGCAGGAAGAATCACAAACTGCGGAAAATCGGCTGGCAGCTCACATAAAATGCCAACAGGCGTATGGTGACAGTGCAGAGCACCGCTGAGCCCTGCGATTGGCAGCGAGGTTCAATTCCCCAAACACAACAGGGAGAGTTTGCAAGGGCATGCAGGCAGGTGTGAGAATATCCCCCTGATCTCCTCTGCAAGCCTGTGGAGGAGCGGAGTCTATTCATCTCTTGTGTGGCGACTTCAAAAGAACCAGAGGCCTATAGGACAACTGCAGGCCCTGCCGGACAGTCAAATTCCACAACAAGGCTGGGTGGAGGTATCAGGGCTGGGACCGAGCCAGTTCTTTCATATCAGCCAGGGAGTGTCAAGCAGGGCAGAGAGGAGAGGGTCAGCCAATCGATTTGGATCAAGCCCACCAATTCAGAAAGATGTCTGAAGAAAAAGCCCGATCAGGGAATACAGCAGTAAAATTAATTTGGGACACGGCCCATATGAGTTCAGAGGGCCTGTGTGAGATGAAACTGTGCCCTGTGGCCAGCTTACCTACCACCTCAAAGTAAAACTAAAGGGTATGTGTAAGTGTTTACGTGTGCGCTTTTTTGTGCACGTCTGTCTTTCACTATACATGACAATTTTAAGAACAGCCTTTCCAGGTGAGTGTGAGTGTGTGTGTGTGTGTGTGTGTGTGTGTGTGTGTGTGTGTGTGTGTGTGTGTGTGTGTGTGTGTATGTGCTGGCCACAGTAACTATAAAGAAAGAGGTTTAATGACTCTGAGTCTCCTTCTGCCCTGGCTGAACCTTCACTTGGCACAGTCATTGCACAGAGTGGACAAGGAGCCAAGGCGTGACTAAGAATATGTGTGTGTGTGTGTGTGTGTGTGTGTGTGTGTGTGTGTGTGTGTGTGTGTGTGTGGTGTGTATTTTGTGTGTCATTGAGTGCTGGCAGCGCCTGACATGGAGAGAGAAGAAACAGTTGAGAGCAGGCCAGGAAGTGTGTGGTGGTTAATAGAGCACAGCACAAAGCCGAGGCCAACATCTACACAGCGACTAATAATTAAAGTCAACAACTCTCTGGGCTGGCTGTGATCTGCTCTGCCATCATCACATGTCTTCGTTCTCTTTCGCATCTAGAGAGCAATGGATTCCCACCTGGGCCTCCAGACAGCGAGACATAACACACACATCTACACACGCATATATAAACACAAATAAGTATGTGGACATGTATGTTGTCTGTCAAATGCAAGGCTGGGATTTACTGCATCAGGGCAATTCCCATTTTACCAGGTAAGGGACTGTGTGAAAATTATTGGAGTGGGGAAGAAGGGGGCTGAACCTTATTGTCTAACTTAAAAAAAAAAAAGCAAAACCTTCCACAGCTTTTTTAATATTTGCCTTTGGACACTGTCTTTGACGTAAAAAAAAAAAAAAAAAAAAAAAAAAAAAATATATATATATATATATATATATATATATATATATATATATAATAATTTCTTTTTTTATTATAAATTATTCATAAATTTGGACCCATATATATATTTTTAAAAATATTAATTTAAACCCAAGTAAATATACATTCATTACTTAATTTATTATTGGAAATTTCACTACAACAACAAATTGTTCTTTAACCAAGAGCAACTAAATTAACAGTTATTACCACTGTTGCTAATAAGATAACCGGGCACAGGCTCCGGATCCATCAGTGCTAAGAGTCCTCAGCACCAGGATGATTTTGCCCCAGAGTCATTTAAACTAACCATAACAACCACAACCTTTTAGATCATTATTAAACAAATACATAATGTCCACATTGCAAAACCAGGCATTGTCGGAGCTTTAAACAAATCATTTTCACACAGTCCCTAATAAGTCGCAAATATAAAAGCAAATTGCAACTTGGGTGTTATTTTCATATTTATTTTTTAACTTTGACCAGACTAGCCTTATTAATGTGCACACACAGTTTACTGTGTAATGAGAGGTCATTAACAACACTTTCAGTTTCACCTCAAAATAAAGTGATTCAGATAATCTGGCTAAAATGTTTAAAATGCATCTGATCATGTATGCACTTGTGTTTCTTGCCCTGTCACATGATGTTTTAGCCATGTTGCCATGTTTTCAGAGCTCAGCAATTATTTAAATGAGTATAATATTAGTATAATAAGCAATAGAAATGATCGTCAACTCCATGAAAATAAAACCAAAGTTCTAATTATCCTTTCATTTTAAAAATCACCACAATTCCAATAAAGACAAATGGTCATTAGGTAAAAATACCCCCTGCTAGGCTAAAACAAACCATTATAACAATAACAACAGCAACCATAAAAAGAATGCAAATAGTGCTTCACACAGGTGCAACAAACACAGAAATGCAAATTTACAATCTCTCATTTGACTGCCCAGCTCTCCTCTGTAATCACGGCAGACACACATAACAAAAACACCTTCTAATTATGCAGAGCCACTCAAACATAACCCCCCACTCCCAACAGAAAGAGGAGCAGAAACAAGCCAGCCTCTGAGGAGCAGTTTTGACTTCAGAAGACAGACCCTTGTACTGTGACAAGTTTTAAATTCCGTCTGAACTTTCAATCAAACCCATTCTCGCAGCAAGTGTGTGTGGGGGGGGGGGGATCCCTTTTGCTCTGCGCTCACAGTGAAATGTCAGACGGTATTGAAAACTCCTCTCCTCTCGCTCTCTGTCTGTTTGTCTTACAGCGAGACACAGTTTAAATACGTCATGAGGAGCAGCAGTTAATTGTTTAGCATTGATCCACCATTGATTCAGCATTGAAGTTTGGTTAGCGTTGATTGCCTCTTTAATTCAGTTGCGGCGTGGACATGTTGCCCTGTTCTCATTTGATCTAATTCAGTCTGTCTCTGGAGGGCACACTGTGTGGCCTCCACTTCAACACCCCACACCACCCCCCACCCCCCACCCACACACACACACACACAAACACACAGAGAGACTGGAAAATCCTTCTCTCTCACACTCACACACACTTCCTAATAGAACATTCATTATTCATCATTATTAGACTTTTCCTTTAGCACCATAAGCTGTTCAATGCATCTCGCCACTGTTCCCTTCCTACGCAATACATTATTCAGGACAAAACTGTGCTTTTAGCCTCAGAGTATGCAAATCCCACTTTTGATTATCATAATCAGCTGATGTATGAGAGTGTGTGTGGCTGCTCGTCGGGTGATTTGTTTGTGTTTTATTGCTTCAGTGCTCCGCTCTGGTGGTGTGTACTTCACATCATATTTTTAGCCAAGGGAGACGGGCTTGGAAAAGGCCACTGGAGGCTTAACTCACTGCTGTACATTTAAAGGGCAAATCGCCCACATATATGCCACCGCGTGCCACTGCCAAGAGGAATGGCTTTTACTATCAGGAATCAAAAGTGTGTATGTGTGTGTGTGTGTGTGTGTGTGTGTAAAGGAAGAAGAGTGTGCAATACTGACAGGGAATTTCAAGCAATGTTTATTATCTTTTTCACTTGTTTTATTTCACACATCTTTTTCGGTTATTATTAGCACTGAGTTTTTGTGAAATAGGTGTAGGATTGATTTTTTGTATTTGTGGCAAAGATATACATGTTGTGTAGGACTAACATGTGTAAACAATGGTACACCAATACTAAAAGCTAACACATGGTCAATATGAGGATAAACGATATATATTTAATACCATATTACAATTTATTAAGACTTTTGCCATTTTTCATAATGTGTAAAAAACATTATACATACATACTGTATATGGTATTTTCACTATATTTATCATGTACATATAAAGGAAAAATAGGCAATGTATTGTACTTATATTTTGTAATATATTATTGTAAAAACATATATAATATACATTATTGTACTGTAGTGTATGTAGAGTCCCTGCATATCATCATAGGCTTTAAATATATAATAAGAGAACATACTTAATGCTTTATGAATACTGTGTATTTGTGTAATTGAATTATCTCACAGCATGTGTGCTTTTGGGTTGGCATGCCTCTCAGGATGCATTAAAAAATTAACCAGTGTGTCAGCGAGGTGAAGAGAGGATTTCCCTCCTCTCCTGCTCTTTTACTCCTATCCTCTTCCTCCTCCTCTTTCTTCACCTCTGTCACACCCTCCCATCAGCTGCCACCTATCACCCATGCACTCTGTTCTCCCCTGGCCTCCTGCTCATCTCATCCTGACCCTGCTCTCTTCTTCCGACCTGCCCTCACCGTGCACCTCCTCTCCACTGAGGCCGGGCCCCTCCCCTCTCTGCCGTGGCCTCTACTGCTCACACCAGCTGCTGTGCACAAATAACTGCCAAGTGTCTTCAAAGAAATGTATTAAAATATTGATGTTTTTATTGCAAAGCTAGAGAGATATAAAAAAACATAGCAGCCATAAATAATTCTCATTTAGGGTGCTCATTTAGCTTTTACGGGAATTTCAGGAAAATGTCCAGTAAAAAATTAAACATGAAATTCTTTCACCACTACCAGCATAGCTCTAGGAAGGCAATGTTGGTCAGTCAGTTAGTTGGTCGGTAAATACACCACTTTGGTCCGGAGTGACAGTACAATATCTCTACTATTGAATGGATTGCAATAAAGTCTGGTACAGACATTCAAGGTACCCAGAGGATGAATCTTTAAGACTTTGTTGATCCCCTGACTTTTGATCTAGCGCCACCATCAGGTCAAAATTTCAATGCATCTGATACTTTGACCAAACACCTTCAAAGCTAATAACAGTCCCGTCAACCAGCTGTTATTAGTGTTAGTGCTAGTTAGCAAACATTAGCATGCTAATACACTAAACTAAGATGGTGAGCATACATTCATCAGCATGTTAGCAATGCCAATGACAACTACTAACATACCAACCACTATAATTTTTAAATTTACTCTGCCACAACTGCAGTAAGGAATAGTAACAAACAAACCTCAAATTTTATCCATCTTACAATTTGGTTTTCTTTACAATTAGCATTACAACATCACAGCGCCACTAGTGTGGCTGTAGACTTGTTTGGTACAAGATGACACTTCAGTCAGACACTTATGCGAAGGAATTGACCATTTATACTGGTTCAACAATTAGCTTTGGCGGAAAAGACTGCTCATTGAGAGGCTCTCAAAGAATATGAGCAGCAGCAACGATCCTGCTAGGACAAGTAATCCTCTCTTGATAGCAACATAAAATAACATAAAATCTTTCGTTAAGTCAACATAGCAAAAACTTAGCACATAAGGAGGAGGTTGGTCAGGGGGGATCACAACGCAAACGGTGTTAGCATGGGCATGATCAGCACCTTGATGAATTGATTGTTACAAGTCACACAGCTGTGAATGAGCCAGTGATTGAGAAGCATAAATTAAGCTGTTGATGCCAATCAACTAATAAACACAACATAAATGCTCTACCTGAACTAATATGCTTCATTTGTTCATTTTATTCAGAATTTAACAAAACTAAGGTATTATGACTAATGTGTGGCATGCAGTGTGCCTTTGGGAGCATAGGCATGTTAGAAGTAAAAATGAATGTTCTGATTAAGATGAAAATTTGTTACCACATTTGCTTTGCTGCCTTTAGTGCTGGAATCTAGTCCAAGAACACTAAATCTCAAAGCTCAGAGGCTTACCAAGTAACCTAATTTATCACAGCATTAATGTTGACATGGGAATACTCTATAGCAGTTGGAGAAAATATCAGTATTTGTTATACTTTTTTAAATACTTGGGTATTAAAAAAGTGTTGATATTTTGTGTAGAATTGTTGGTGCCAGAGAGGTTCATATCAATATATTTACTGGCTGATTACATCAATAGATCACCCAGTTAATCCACTGATAATTAACAATTAAGCCAACAAAATCAGATGTGACCAGATTCGATGATTATGCCAATAATTTGTGACTGCCAGGAGGTAAGTTGTGTCACCTCCCACCCCTCCACAAAAAAACCCACTCTCTATTTCTGTCATGTGACTTCTCCTCTTCTCTTCTTTAGCCTTCTCTGCCCTCCTCTCTCGCCGTGCCCTCCACTCCCTGACTCATGGGCTCCTTCGGGGCCACAGGGGGAGAAGTGCAGTGCACGGTCCAGGCCAACGCATAAATATTAGCTCAAGGTCACGGGCACAGAGCTCACACTGGGTTATGCATAATCATGAAGTCAACTCCTGCACAGCCTCTTCACTTCACATATTCACTATGTCACATCACCGCACACTGGCTCAACACCTAAACGGACACTGTATTTCTCACCATTGAGGCAGTTGACCTTGAAAGGTTAACTTCAGGCAATAAACCGACTCCGACATCAATTTGTGTTGTGTTTTATGTCATCACATTACCTGAGGTTGTTATGGTTACACACATACTATCCAACATATCCAGGGTCATCTACAAGTGCATTTTTATAGTAAGTTGAAAATGGTGTAGATGTATTCAAAGAGGTTCATATACTCTCAGAGGTAAAATACTGCCATTCTCACATCCGGGAGAATGATGCTTTAAATTCAGAAGCTCGCTTTGCTGATTTGTTCGACATTATCCCGAGATGAAACATGGGCTATAAAGAGAGAAGAGAGATTGGAAGTAAAGAAGAGAAAGACAGGCTGTGTTTCCTTTGAATTCCATCTTTAATAGACTCCACATTTTCTCTTCTTTTCTTCCTCTTCTTCCCCTCGTAGTCTTGTTCCCTCAGTCATCCCGTCTTATTATTTTCTCTGTGATCCTGCACCCACTCAGCACAGAGACACATTTGAATGTGGCCTCCACAGGGGCTTGCAAACTGCTTTCTCCATTCTCTCACTCTCTCCCCTACTCTCTTGTATTTTCCTCTGTGTAAACCCCGCCTGTCCCTCCACTGATGCCCTGGATTCCTCTGGCTGCCTCTTTTCATAACCCTCTCCTCTCTCTGGTCCATCTTTCTCCAGCTTGCTTCAGGCCTTGACAGGCTGTGAGGTCAGCTTTAGAAACATGTGTGATCTTTCAGTCCTGCCCCTCCTCTTTTTTCCTTAATTCCCTCACACGTTCTTCCTCTCTGTCAGTTGTAAGCCATTAACTTTTCCTCACTTTCAAACCATTCACTTTTTTTTCCTACCCCTCCACTCTGTATAACCACATGCTATTAAAGTTGCCCTCACTGTACCGTACATCCACTTTCTTTTTTAACCTTTTTCTGTTTTCTCTCCGGTTTTACCCCTTTTCTTCCGCATCATCCCTTCTACGTCCTGCATGGTAATGGTGCTCTCCTCTGTCTTGTTATCTCCCCCTTTCCTCCCTCCCTCCAACACAGTAGTCATTCTCTAATTGCTGTCTCACCCCTGCTGTGCTCAGACCCGGAGGCTAAATGATTTCTGCAGGGAGAGTAAAAGTGGAAGTACAAGAAAACACAGAGTTGTTTGCAAGTAGTCTTTTTTAATAATTATTGATGAGTTCCTTGTCAGGAGGTGTGTGTTTACTGTTAGTGTTGACCCTTCTACTGACACCATCACACGCTCTTTTTATTTTTATTTTTTTGTCTGTGTGACTGCATGCCTCTCTCCTTTCTCCTTCCTTCAGTTTACCTGCCTCATAAAGGACCCTTTTATCTGAGTAGTATTATTTATGTCTTTGAAGCAGGACTTACAAGCTTTCTGTATTTTGTGATAGGTTTGTGTGCCAACACAATGTGGATTATTAGGAACTACAAGTGTTGGTGTGTTTTCCAGCGTGTGTGTCAGCCTCTGTTTCATATCACAGGAGAAAATTAAGCTTGTGCTTACAGCTGCAGCTAAAGAAATATTCAGATCCTCTAATTACATAAAAGTAGCAATATCACAGTGTAAAAATACTGTGTTACAAAGAAATGATTTTCTTAAAGCAGCTATAATCAATATTTTTAGATCAGCAATGGAGCACACGACTACTTGTGAAAGGTGTTGCTCGTAGTGACAAACCCACCGAGAATTATCACCCAACTCTGCAGTTCCTCTGAGCTCTACAGAGCATTATTGCCTTTCAGCTCATTGTTTTGGTTTTCTGGCCCACAACTTTACTGTTTTCATTCAGTCTCACCACTCTTATCAGAGCCCAGCTTTCAGCGATAAAGCTCTCATAAACTCACTGCACATGAGTGTCTGCTTGTGCAACACCAGATCGCAGACAGACAAAAGTTAGCGACTAGCTGGTGAACACTGCGGGGCATTTAGCAGCTAAAGGGTCATTCACAGCCCAAAACAGAGCTGAGAGGAGAGTAAATATTGGACTTACATTTGCCATGATGTCTCCAATTGAATGCTAACGATGCTCTGAATCTGCTGGATGTGTGAATAAGCCACTGTTTGCTAATGTGTTTGCTCAGTCAACAATTTGTGGAATGCGCCTATTCACTTATTTGCCAAATTTTAGATTAGTTAAAGATGCCTGTTACCTTGGGTCAGAGGTTGGGTAGATGTTTCCCCCTATTCCCAGTCTTTATGCAGCTAAGCTAACTGGCTGCTGGCTGTAGTTACATATTTAGTGTAATAATAATTAAGCGCATAATAAGTGTATTTCCCAAAGTGTCAAACTATTTCTTTAATGGTAGATAATACTGTATATCAGTGTTGTTTCCACTGCCCCCAAGTGGACAAAAATCTGTTCATATAATTTATATAATTATCAGTTATATTATCATACATATATCAATTAGTCGAATGACAGAAAATGGTTTTAGCAACATTTTTGCACCTTTTAAGTCAATTTCTAAGCAAAAATTCACTGGTTTGACATTCCCGTCTGGTTCCAAATATGAATATTTGCTGATTTTCTTCTTTTTCGTCTTCTGTGATATTATACTGACTATCTTCGGATTGTGGACTGTTGGTCAGACATATAAATAAAATAAGACATTTGAAGATATCACATTGACTCTGGGAATTTCTGATGGGCACTTTTTACTATTTTCTGACATTTCATAGAGGAAGAAGAGTAACTGTTAATTCAATTGAGAATTGAGATTGTTAACATGTATTTGGTAATGCAGCATTGTATAATTGCATCATAATTTATTTGTTAACCATGTTTTCTATGTAAAATCTGTAAAGTAACTACTAACTATAGCTGTGTAATAAATGTAGTGGAGTTAAACAAACAGTATATCCTTCTGACGTGCAGTGAAGTAGAAGCATTAAGTAGGACTAACTCGAGACTCTGGCAAAATACAATCAAATTTGTACTCGAGTAAATGTAACTTTCACCGCTGGCTTACAGCCAATGAGGGATGGTCTCTCCTCGAGCATCACAGAAAAACGTGCATGCACACACCACCGCTTAACTTTCTATGACAGACTCCTTCTCATCCTTGCATCACTCCGTCGAACTGCCTACGAGAGCTTGCGCAATATCATGTGAGCACACGTTGCACCCAGAGGCAACGCACAGAGGCGCAGAAGTTATCAATAACAGAACGGTCAATAACCGTGTTATTTATATATCTTTAGATGCCCTCAGGCTGGAAGAATCTTTTAACTGCAATTTGCAGTGCAATTTTCAGCACTGAATGTTAATGAATGATTCAACATAACAAGAAAGCTAAGAATGCACTTCTAGTTTGGTGTGTCAAAAACTGAAAGTATTTAATTACTGTTTAACATTGATATCTGCTTGTTTTATATTCATACTGTGCTGTAGTGTGAATGTCATGTGTGGCAAATACAGTCATGTTAATTGTGTAATACAGGCATATTTCACTTACTATGAATTATGTATGTCCGTGCTGATGTTAATGATATGCTAATGACAATGATAGCCTAGGTCCATTTCCTGATGCACTGGTGAATTACACATGCATATCCACCAACTAGCTAGGGAGCTCACACATTTAAGCTGTTATAAAGGTGAAACAGGGCAAGATGGAGATGCTGGAATTTCCTCACAGAGAGGAAGAAACTACTATATATGTCACGTTTTCTGCCCACACGAGGTGTTAGGGAGTTTGCATTTCAAGAGGAGAGTGAGGGGGGAAGAAAAGCTAATCAGAAAGGGGTGTTTTTTTCTTAATCCCAGCTCTGCTGAGGCGCCTTTTCTCCTCAAGAAAAGAAAAATCTGCCTCTGCAATCACTTGAAACCCCATTACAGACCATGTGACAGCATCAATTAAATTCACAATTATCATGGGGCAGACACTCTCCAGCGTGAGAAAATATAGTAACACGGCATCGTCTGTGAGTCTGTGCGTGTGTGTGTGTGTGCATGAGCATGCGTGAATAAGTGCGCGTATGTGTTTGTGTGTGTAGGTCTGTGCATGAGGGTACGTGTGTGTGTGTTGATAGAGAGCAGAAAACTGAGTCAGGCAATTCACTACTCAGAATATTTCTTGCCCTTTTTGGCAAGTCTTGTGAACCTGAACAATTCTCCCTAAAACAACATACTACAGAAAAGAAAAACTTAAATCTTTGACAGTTTAAAAACATTTCAAGGGCCACTCTAACAACAGTGAATGGACAGCTTTCAACTCAGATTTAATACCTAATGCTTTTTGATAGTGGAAAATTACACTGGGTGCTGTCACTGTGTCCACAAAGTTGGCCCCTAATTCATTATCAGTTTAGCAGCAGAGCCTTTGTCTCCCATTGACACCACAGATTAGAGTCTTGGCTCTTGTTTTCAGCTTTAGTAGAGATTTATCCTGACTGAACTGTCCCAGATCACAAAAAAACCCCAGCATGAATCAGTGTTAGAGGGCAGATTTTTAAAGAGGGCCCACAGTTAAATACAGAATCACACCTTCAGATGTACATGCACGCGGGTACGTTTTATGTGTCTGACTGTGTGCACGAGAACAGTATAGCCGACTGAAGGAGAAACACATTTTATGAGTCACAGGCAGCGGCGTTTGCAGCCGATTGAGCCTGTTTTTGGACTGCGTTGGATCTGGCAGGTGGAGCTGTTCTGGCCTGTACAGTCAGTTTCTTCACACTCTCCATCACAGCTCTCTCCATTAAAGCACAATCAGGTCCCTGATAGGGGAAAAAACAAGGCAGCCTGTCCGCATTGATCTCTCTACCTATAGCATCAGCCTACACCAGAGCAGAGCAGGAGATTAAAAATTCATAAGCGTATTAAGATCTATAAGAGCATTATTCATGTGTGTGCCGTCGCTGTCTAATACAGTAGGGTACTAATCATACGCATCTCTAGCCCAGCACACATACACACTCTCACAATAGCATTCTGGGTGTACTCCAAGTGTCAGCACTATCATATGGGCATGTGTGTGTGGCCTGGCGTTGTTCCCTCCTTGAGTGCCGTACAATGTGCTGGCATAAATACCTGCTTGACACAGCAGATTGGCACTAATGGCTTTACACGCAGTGCCATCTGTAAGCTGGACCGCTAGCTCTTGCATCTTGTCCATGGCCACTAACAGTGCTTCATAGCATTTGGTTTGGAGCATCATCAGTCAAGGCAAAAACAGCTAAATTAAATGTTAGCTAATCATCGGCTCACTCAGGGAGGCTGTCCGTGAAGGCTGCAGGGTCCTGCCCATCTGTGTACACCTGTATATTAAAATCTAAAAACACAAAGCAATTTGTGCCTTTTTGTCAATCAAGTGCAAGACACCTCCCACTGAGCTGAAGCTCTTAACCACAAGCCCAACCTCGAACACTCACACATACACACACCAACTTCTTACTTACTGTGGCTTCGAACAGCCTGCAGCAGTCACACAGGGATCATTACTATTCATTTGTTCAGCAAACTGGCCACACAGGCTTATAAATTAGCTCATCTACCGCAGCTGGGTACCAAGACAGTTGGTGCATGCTGAGGACTGAGAGAGCAGCCATTACAGTCCGTGGCTCCGAGACACCTTCTGTCCAGTCAACGTGACCTCCTCTACGCTAATCTGCTCACTCTTTCAAAAGAGGAGGGAGATGTCAGGCGCTGGGGGTGAGACATGCCCAGTCAATGATTGTAATAAATTACAGAGCAGAGCAATAGGACTACAGCCCTCTGTGTGTTGTGCTGAGGGAGAATGTGGTGATAAATCCTGTCAAACCAAGTGTAAATCAGTCCAAATGAAATAGCATTAGCAGGACCTTGCAGACCTCTGACCATGTGGGAGGAGAGCTGACAGGGCTGACCTACAGGGAAATGAGGGAACACTCAGACTACTCTTGCTTTCTGCCTTGGGGTGAGGATCAATGGTGGAAGGAAAAAGTAAAGCTATTAATTCTCCTGGATATGTCAATTCCCATTGGCGGGTGCAGATTGGTAGTGATCATGACTAGCCCCTTGGGCACACAAGATCTGGGGCCTTTGTTGCGCCTCAGTACACCATTGATTCATTGAAGTTTTTACGGCTACCTGGAAGGCACCACATCGCACTGAAGCAATGTAAATCAATTCCAATTGCAGGTTTATAACAATGCACAAAAAAACTCAGAGCGTGACTGTGGGGTTAAATTATGCTAAGCGTTTCTTTTTATAAGATATGTACCTGAGAGAAGGACCTGAGGTTAAATAAGCCATGTAAGAGACCGGTAACAGTGTCTTAAATATTCATAAAACATTCATAAAATAGTTCACAGCCCTTGTAAATGATGAATGAAGTTTTTCTTTTTACTTACCCTTCCGATGAGTACAGGTTCAGGCCCGGCGTATTCTTCAATCACAAAGAACTGGTTCCAGATCCAGCTCCTCCTGCTGCGGGAGCGCGACCCCTTCACTTCCATACGGCCACGCGACTCCTCTTCCACCTCTTCTTCAAACACAAGACCCTTCCCATTTTCTGGATCGACAGCTTGTATCCCGGCGTCTTTTGTATTGTGGCTCCATTCAGGAGCTGGTTGGAGCCTCAGGACATGACTGCTGTTGACAAGTTTGTTGTCTTCATCTGCAGGGTACTGAGCTGTACTGAGTTCTGTTAGAGCAGTATGAACTGACTCTGTTAATGGATCTTTATGGGATTCTGCTGCTCTGTTCCCCAGTCTTACTCCCAGGGGTTGCATTGTCAGCACAGACGGAGGAGAATCATTTGTTTCAGAGGGAACATACAGTGGAAGATGTTTTGTCAATGTAAATGGTGGTTCTGTTTGGCTGATCATTACTTCTTTCTCTGGGCTTAGACTGACCTCGCTGCGAGGTGTTGACAGTAAGCGGACATGGTGTTTGCTCTTGCTATCACCACTGTCTGAAGCCTGCATCGCCAAGTTATCCTGCCTACTTAAAGCTGGGTTGACATCACTTAGTGGATTAATACGAGTGTCAGCGCTCTGGTCTCGATTAAGATCTGGAGTAGTGGCTGGGCTTACATAAGGAAATGCAGTCTGATTATCAAATCCAGTGTGAGACTGAGTGACAGCCATATCTTGTCTCTGCACTTTCAGAGCCTCTAACTGTCCGTGATTAACGTCAATCAAATCTCTCTTCCTGCTCCGGCTGCCCTTGCTTGGAAAGCTCAGGCTGGGAACGCTCTGCATTTGGGAATTGACGATCCTGACGAGGTTCTCTTTCGACAGCAGTTTCAGAACCCCATAACTGCCAGTGAGGTTGAGTTTTCGGTTTGAGTCTATGCTGAATCCTTTTCCTGGCACACCTGTAGTGTGGACGCTCAAATCAGGTCTGCTCCTGGATCTCGGCCCTGATTTAAACCTGGTTTTATTGGAATGTAGATCTGGCTTGTGATGGATTGTGAATGTTTTCTCTGACCTCCCTGTTTTGGTAGCGGTCTCAGCATTCTTAGTATTGTTCTTAACTTTCTTCATATCCTGGCTTAACTCTTTGTTATTGGTTAATATGTGCGGAGTCATTTCTTTTTTATTGACAGAATCAACCTCACGCTTGGGCTTGAACACTTGCCTCTCCTTGTTGGCTACTGATGGAGCGGCGTGATTCTGCAATATTTTGGAGTAGGAAAATGGTCCAGTGTCACCCGCCTGCTCGTGACTAATCAGGTTTCTAAGAGTCACCACAGGCATTGCATTGGCATCCACGCTTGCATCCCATTGGTCTGCAGCTCTGCTCTCCCCTAGCTTCACTATGTGCGATCCACTCACTCCTCTCCTTCGTACAATCTTACTGGCCAAGGCACCTCCTGCCAGCCCCTCTGACAGGCACAGGGAAACCAATAGGAGCAGATTTCTTGTAATCATCTTGTCTTGTGGCGAGATGTCCTAATTTGAGCAAGGTTTGCTGTGAGGCAGGCCTTGTTTTCCGGTTGTCTTCATTCTCTCTTCTGTTTTCCCTCTCTCCGTGCCCCTCCTCTCACTCTTTCATTCTGTGCCCTTCACACTGAGCTGGAGGGCAGGTGTCAGTCACTCCTTCTCTCTTTTTTTTCACACCACCTAATATCTTCCTCTATCTCACCAAGCCTCTCTTTGCTGGTTTTTTCCCACTCCTCTTGAGAAGCGTCTCATTCAGTTTCCCATGGAGGGTTGAACACCCTGAGAGAAAAGATAAAGATAATTAAGTTAAAACTTTAATCATTGCGCTGTGTTAATTAAAAGTGGAGCGGCATAGACAGGTAGGAGAATTCACAGACAAGGAGGCAGGACAGACCTTTTAACAGAGCAGCAATCACATTTTCTCAATCACAGAGGGCTTTTAAGGCCTCAACACACATCCATTTGTACCTTCATAATGACCCAAGTGTTTTTTCTTACATCTATTAGATAGACAGGGACAAAGTTATCATCATACTATTCTACATAGAAATAGATAGGGTAATAATATTCGAAAATGCTCTGAGCACTATTAATGGGAACGACTGTCAAGGATTTCTGACTGCAGTGCAGAAAGGGAGCGGCCAAGATATGAAACTAGCTTCATATCACTTTGATGCGTGATTAATTAGCTGGATTAACAATGTGCTTTGATCAGTCAGTTAGAATGTCAATACAGATGCAAGCCATAGATGCAGATGCACTTTGTTGTACACAGCGCCTTGAGCAATCTGAAAAGGTTCCTCGGCTCTCACGCTTCTGATTCACGCTCTCAGTGTGTCTCTTATGCACTTGAGCCTTAATGGAAATCCTACGCCAAATCAAAATGTCAGATATCAATCACTGTGCTTGTTTTAAGATAAGAACAGGCGCACTTCAGTAGTATTTCAATAACATCAGCCCACGCATCTGACAAGTCAATAATGTGTCTGTTTGCCAGATTGTATTAACATAAAAAAACGTTTTATTATTATTATGTGTGCTGAGAAAGACAGGCATGTGCATGAAAAAAGAACAGTCAAAATCAAAGCAAAAGAGGCTGAGATATTCTGACTTTTAGTCCCTGGAATGGGTCAAGCTCCAAAAACACTAGTTTCTACATTTCCCATGATGCAACTCAAGATCAAAGGGTGTGGCTCAATGGCGGCTGGAAAGTCTGGCAAGTTTGGTGTGTTGTTCACATTTTTAATCTATGAATTTCTTTTAAACTTTTTAGACACTGGTCCCAGTACTTTCATAGTGAAGCTATTCCAAAACAATTCAGTGTTCAGTTGTCTCTTCACACATAACATAGCCAATAAACACTATGGAAAGAAAGCTCGCCTCAAGACTTTCCTGTATCCCTGTTGGTACCCAACCAAGTGAAAAATCAAGGCTGGTGGCAAACGTCAAACCAACCATCTAATCATATCCGAGAGCGGATATTGGTTTTGATCAGAGAGAAGACCTAATCAATGACCATATTGAAACGGTGCAGCTAGATATTCTTTTACCGAAGACCAAGCCTGTTTTTGTTGGAACTTGTTACAGGCCTCCTGATCAGAGAAACTTTTTTTTTTTAAGATTTGTTGGGGGATCATTTTTGCCTCCATTGGACAGTGGGCAGTGAAGTGTCAGACAGGAAACAAGGGGAGAGAGAGATGGGCATGACATGCAATGGCATGAAAGACAGATCTTTCAGGGTAAAAGGCTCTAATTAACTTCTGTCACCTGTTCTGTCTTCATCAACTGACTAATAAACCGACACACGTTTATTCTTCCACTCAAACTATTATTGACCTTGTTTTAGTGTCCAACAAGGCTAGGATTGCAAATAGTGGTGTTTTACATTATAGGTTGAGTGACCTTTCCTTTGTTTTCTGTACAAGGAAGATTAAGAAAAATGTGCTGAACTGCCATAATTCTATAACAATTGGGTCTCTGAAAAATTATAGCAAAGAAGCACCCATCCATTGTCTGAGTAAAATGAACTAGTCCTTTGTATTGCATTGTACTGACAGGGATAAAGCATTGTGTTCTTTTAAATGTATGTTTTTAGAAGCTATAGACAAACTGGCCCCATTAAGAGAGGTAATAATAAAAGACAGCACAGAATGAATGGTGATATTCTGGAGGCTATTAAGAAGAGAGATAAACAATATTTTAAATACAGGAAAAACAGGGATGATCAGAGTTGAGCAGAATACAAAAAGGATAGTACCAAAAAGGCTTATTTTAAGGAGAAGATTGTTGAACGTAGGAATGACACAGGTAAACTATGGAAATCTCTCAAGCAGCTTCTCTATAGTAAAAGGCTGAAAACAAAAAGCATCATCAGCTTAAACATTGAGAACAGGGTTACAACAGATAACAAGGAGGTGGCGGACAGTTTCAGTAATTATTTTACATCAGTTGCCACAGGTTAGTTGATAAGCTACTGGGCCAGACAGGACAATATGGGGAGAGACATGTCCATCAGTACTATTCTCAGCAAGGGGGTTCAAGCTGATAGCTTCTCCTTTACACAGGTGTCTGAGGCAGTTGTGCTTGAGATGCTCAAAAAGCTCAACTGCTCTAAGGCAACTGATTTTGATCCCCAGTATTTCTTAATTTTGCTAGAGTGATTCCTCTCTACAAGAAAGGGAGTAAACTTGATCATGGAGGTCTGTTTCTATCTTGTGTACTCTGTCTACGATTATTGAGAAGATCATTTTTAATCAAATTGACAACTTCCTGTCCTCACACAATTTACTGTATGATTTCCAGTCTGGCTTTCAAAAATCCCACTCCACCGACACCTGTTTATTGTATTTAACAGACTACATCAGGCGGGAGGTAGACAAAGGGAATTTTTGTGGTATGGCAATGTTAGATCTACAGAAGGCATTTAATATGGTTGTAATCATACTATTTTATTGTCCAAACTGAAAGCCATTGGTTTTAATAATGCAGCAGTTAGATGGGTTAGTTCTTATCTGAAAGATAGGAAGTAGGTGGTAGATGTTGGTGGGACAATGTCTCATCCTAGGTCTGTAGAGTGTGGGGTCCCACAAGGGAGTGTACTTGGACCACCCTTTTTCCTCTTATTTATAAATGACCTGAAGTCTGTCACTTCATGTGAACCCTTTTAATATGCAAATGACTAACTTTGTACCTAAAAACAGACTTCAGACTTCTAAAAACAAGATAGTTAGGGTTAGGGTTCTCATTTTGAGAGACTTGGGTGGTTGAAAGTACAGGAAAGAGTCTCTCAGATCGAGTTGTGCATGGTACTGTCCCTCAATACCTAAAAAATTATTTAATCCAGGTGAGGGATATTTATAGCTATTCCACTAGGGGCAGATCCACTGATTTTGTTCCTCCCAGGTTTAAGAGTATCCTAGGGAAGGAAACTTTTCTGTACATGGCAGTAAATCTGTGGAATAGATGTATTATATTATTGTTTTGATTAATGTCTTTTTGTCATTCTTGCCATGTTAGATCTGCTGTCTTGACCCCTCCCCTGCACACCAGCCATCCTCACCAGGGACCACAACGGAAATAAGCCTTAGGGCTTTATTGTGTTATCCTGACTTTTCCTTTTATGTAAACACTCAATGCCTTGGCAAGGCTGGTGTTTTTAAAATTAAATTGTCAAATAAAATCAATCAATCAGTCAATCAATAGCCTCTTTTACTAGACATGCCCATGCCTGGTAAATGCCCACATCTTTCAAACTCCACGTCCCAAATTTGTAACACAGGCATTCAGTTAAAAAGCCTAAAGCCTCAATCTGAGATAACCCTGATGACGTCATCAGGGTTATTTTCAGAACACATTATACAAGTGTTTTTACAGGTTGAATGGTATACTTATACTTAAACTGAACTTCATGTGTAATACCAGGGGAGTGCCCTTTTAAATTACATTTTTCTTTGGACAAGACTAGCAAACTAAAATGGTGTTTTATGTTTATATATTTTGTGAAACTTGTGTGTAATGGGTTAAGCAGTAACTGGTACTGCTTGTCCTGTGCAGTGTGGTGTGGTTTGTCTGTGTGTATGACACTTGCTGTGCTGTGGCACAGACAGACCCTGTCAGCACATTCACTGGGGCATGACTGAGGTTGGGATGTTCCTCCTGGGATACTTTCCACCCTCTTTCTTTCCCATCTTCTCCTCAATATCCTCAGCTTCCTCTCTCTTACTCTCTTTTTCTCTAAACAAACCCTTTTGATAAACAGAAAGAAAAAAGATTATCCACCCATCCCCCTTCTCCATTTCCCACCTCTCCCACTCACCACCTGTCTCTTTCTCGGCCTATCTATCTCCCTAAATCTCCCTCTATCCCCTCTCTTTAACTTGCTATTGTTTTAGTATCCTGTCCTCTCCACTGCTCGCTTCTATCCTCTTTTCCTCTCTCTCTCATCTGTGTCAATCACAAGCCTGTCACTGCGTCCCTCACCCTCTGTGCACTCTGAAGCTTCAATCAATCAGCCAATCTCCTTCCTCGGCCTTGCAACATTGGAAGTGACAGGTGTCTCGCTGGCTACCATCTTGACGACAGGCTACACCACCATAATTGTGCATATAAATCTAGTCATCAAATGATAAAATACAGTGAGCAGGATATATCAAGTAGTTACATGGGCTTAACTGCAAAATGCTGGAATGATTTTATCGAATAAGACATATATAAACGTCACAGCGGCCATTATGGAGGATGTGAGTCCGGATTTGGCCGCGTGTTATCTCAAATGTACAGCACGAGGAGCCGATCGGGGTGAATTCAATGACAGAGCTCCTTTCCCTCCCAGAGGAACTTATCAGCTGGGAGTTTGATGGCCAGGCAATCATTGCCACGGGCACCTTGTTAACAAGCCTGGGGCAGGTGGCGGGATGCAGGGCAGAATATCAACATGGCACTGTCGCCAGTTGAGCACAAATTTATAACGTTTCGTGTGTGAGGTTCTGACACTGAGGCTTCCTTTGAGGCACCAAATTAGGAATAAAAATGCTTTTATTTCGCGATTCTTTTATTTTTGACACCATTGTCAAGGCGCCAATTTTACTCTGAAGAGAGTAAAGGTTGTTAAAGTTCCAGTGTGTAGAATTTAGTGGCATCTAGCGGAAAAAGACTTGGAATATAATATTCATAAGTATGTTTTAATTAGTGTACAATCACCTGAAAATAAGAATCATGTTACCTTAGAATGAGCCCTTTATATCTACATATGGAGCAGGTCCTCTTCCATGGAGCTCGCCATGTTGCACCGCCATGTTTCTACAATAGCACAGAGCAGACAAACCAAACACTGGCTCTAGAGAGGGCCTTTCACATTTTTTGCAAGTTTCGCGGCCACCATAGGTTCTCCTACATGCTTGTAAGGAGGGCGGGGGGGGGGGTTCACCGCTAGAGGCTACTAAATCCTACATACTCGTTCTTTAAGGCATTTCTGGAATGTATTGATCCGTGTCACAGCCTTTTCACATTGTGCTGGGCACCTTTAAAGAGAGCTATTGTTATGTCATTACCTTGGGTGCATCAGCCTGTACAGCAGTAAGTGAAGATAATTGGGTGCTACGGTTTGAAGCACAAGGGAGCTCATATTTCCTCATTAGAGTTTTATATAATGTAATATGCTGAAATTGTTGTTTCCATCCTTGTGGAACCAGCAAGGATCAGGACAGGGATTTCACCCATAGCCATTACATACAGTATCATGATTTCAAGTAGAGTAAATAAAGATAATACTGCGCTACAGCTGGTCGCTCCAGGGAACTCTCACTTCCTAATTAGAGTTTCAGAAAATGTATAGTTGAGGTATATTCTCAAAGACTTTAAGACCACAAGATTGCAACTGTACTGTATTTCTTTGTAAGTTTAGTACACCTAGAGCAAGTTTCTCAGTGAACTGATTAATTGGGGCCATAAATATCTTAATTAATTTTCCCTTACTGGTCCCATCCCACTTAAAACTCAAATGATCTTTTGGTTCGTTAGTATTGGAGGCAGATCCTTTCCATCGATTGCGAGCTGTCACCAACTTAACGAGACTGGAAATTTTAATTACGATTCACCTCCTTGCTTGCTGTATGTTTTCTTTTCTCCCGGCAACCCTCGTGTCGAAAAGGCGACCACAGAGAAACGCGTCACCACTGCAGCACACCCACACGCACCCTCTCCACAACAATGAAAAAAAAACACACAACGTGCGACTTCAAGCCCTGTTGACAAAACATTCTCCAGAAAAAGCATTCCTTTATTTACTTACGCATACGCACAAAAAAAAAATGCCTGGACTCCCAAAGCCACATTCATCCACCCTCTGAAATGCACATTCATGAAGACGGACACAAAAACCTGCATACTCCAAACACCCCCGAACACACACACACACACACACATACACACACACACACACACACAAAGACATCCTCTTCATACTACTTATATCTGTACTGGTAAGAAAAATAAAGAAAGCTCTGGGGGGCTGTCTTTCTGGACACAGTGAAGTCAAAGAGAAGAAAGGGAGCGTTCTCTCACACCAAGAGTGAGGAGAAGAAGCTGCCACCCCAAAAGAATTATGCATGGAGTAACAAAGGCGAGCCACAGAAAAGAGACGGAGAAGGAGGAAAAGCAGGGAAGTTTGGTGGAATGGTTGTGGGTGTGTGTGAGAAGAGGATGGGAGGTGTGGAGGGGCAGAAGGAGGGTGGCTGGGCCCTCCTCGGAAGATCGACCGGGTGGTTTTTAAGTGCAAAGTGCCGTAAAGCAGCTCCGGCCTCGCCTTGAACCTTGGAAGATAAAAGCAGACCTGTCAGTGTTTGAGGAGGTAGAAGGCAGCAGTGGCTTTCGTCTTTTAATGTATGAATACCTGCTTCACCTGTGTCTCCATCCTTGTCGTCATCTCAGCCTTACTGATATACTGACAGCAGGTGCTAACCTCCCCCTTGGGAGAGTGTATACTGCCAGCCTACGGACATAAGATGATTCCCCAGCGGCTGGGGGTTTGTGGAGGATGAAGAGAGAAACAACAGCAGGTAAACAATGTAACCGGATTTACAGTAAAAAAAACAGTGGAATGAATTTTGCATGGTGTAAGAGCTGTGAAATTCAGTCCACTTATGGGTGGCTGTTTGCCTATCAGTGAGATTAAGTCTAAAAAGACAGCGACAGAAGGCTTTGGATTTGGCTTTCAGCTAGATCAATGGGGTTACATTAAATGGCAAGAGTCAGAGGCTTGAACATCCAGAAAGAACACTGCATGACAAAATGCAGTACGTTCACTGAAAACAGCAAACATGAGAGATGAGAGAACAAAGTCTCGCTAAGTGCCATTTTACATTAAGATAAAGGATTGGACTGCACCAGCGATCCGTAATTGATTTAAATGTATTTAAAGTCCTTCCTAAGTGAGTAACTCGCTAGTTTCAAACTGGTGATTTACTAAATCAGGTTGCACCGTTGAAGCGTGTTTAAAAACGTCTTAGCTTGTGAAGAGTTGGTAGCATTCATACAGTTTTGCATGAATGGGAAATATCCAGTTATGCTAACCCAGCTGATGCTATTTGGTCATTTAACTGTAATTTGAAGTGAATTGTGTTATTTTTGTAATAAATAATTTAAGATCTGCCCACTTTTCCTAATCATTAAACAGCTTTTTATCAAGTGTAAAGCCAGATGTGTCAATCATATTCAATATTATCTCTTTTACTCTTAACTCTAAAGCAGTCATATTAGCAAGCTGACGTTAGCGTTGTCAGCTGATTCAGTTAGCTATGCAACAGCTCCACATGGAAGTTATGTTAATATTTAATTGTATGTAATTGCATGGTGCAACCCGTTTTAATTTAAAGACGTGGAAACTCCACACCACTTAATTTATAACCAGGATAAGTTTGAAGCTGTTGCAGCCGGCTCCGTCTCTACCATGTACCGCAATGCAAGCTCCTCTCCTGCTGCTGCTGCTGCTTTATCTTAGGCTACAGTATATAAACTGTGAGAGAGATGCCATAAAGATCAAATAAATCTTGACAGGAGACAGTCCAGAGAATCACAATGCCAGGAGATGTGCCAGTAGGTCATGACAGGAGCAACATTTGTGGCCCATATTTTACTGCCTTGGCGAGGGTTCAAGTAGTTCTCAGTCTGATTTGACTGGTCGTAAGGTAAAGTGCTGGCTAACAGTGTGTGGATATACCAATAGTGACAGCAATGACCCACTGAAGGACTGTGATTTGCAACCAAATTCTGCTCATCATTCAGGCCTTTTAAAATGATAAATTATGCATAAATAACAAAGTTTATGCATTATTGGTAAGAAGCCAGAAATTCAAACCATGCCAAGCAGCAGTAATTAAAAAAAATAATCTGCAAAGCTACTTAATTTTACTCAAACTTTCCGGTCACCCGAATATATGAAATATGGATATTTGTCACCCCAATATTTGTAACTAAGCAGGCGGATCAGTAGAAAGACACAAAGGTCAAAAATACTTACTTGTCAACCAATATCAGTGAACACAACAGCTGTGCATGTGGTTCACAAGCGCTGGGCAAAGTTTTGGGTCTGTTCTGTATCCCCAGAGATCAAGCGCCATTTGCAGATCGATAGGAAAACACAGTGTACTTGAATCACAGCATCACTGATGCACATGTTAAATATAAACCACTGTGATTCCGCTGTCATCGATCAATACATCTGGACTGGTGTTCATTAATGTTTAACAGGCTTGAGGATGTCCTGGGTTTCTCTCGCTCAGTCGATTGCCTTTTGAAAACTGTATCTGTTGTTGCTTTGTCAAGTTATCATTGTGTTAATAAACTTGTGTGTAACACCATGACACACAGTGTTTCTGGTGCATAGTCTTTACTGCTTTGTGTGTGTGTTTTGTGTATGACTGTACACCCAACATTTATCAGATCTAACCCTAACCCCTAAGCCTTATTTCTCAGATTAGGCGTATAGCAAAGCAACGCCACAAATCCCACAAACTGTCTGTCTTGATCATTTAAATTAAAGAATGAATGCTAAATTAGGGGAAATTGGGATGAGTTGGTGGATGGTTATTTCTTCCACTGTGTGACATTAATTCCAGTTCAGTACAAATCCATGTTTAAAATGATCTTAATGACAGGAAATGGTTTGATCAGAAGGCAAACAATTAGAATCCGCATACACCACATAATGTATGATTTTATCTCTACAGTGTCAAAACTAACCAGAGTGGAATAGCCTTGGTCTAACTTGCTCACATCTGTTGTGACGTCCAAATCATAACTGTAATTGTCCCAGCAACCATACTGTGTGCCCCTGCCTTTAGTCATCCCCTCAACTTCATCTCAACTGCTACATTAGCTGGAGCAGCTGAGAGACAACACTAAAACTCAAAATGACAAATGCTGTTAAAGGTAAGAAGCTGCTTGGCTTCAACTATGGAAAAAGTCCTAAAGAAATTTCCAGAAAATATGTTTTTAAACTTACATTTGTCTATGGTTATATCTATTTTGGATACAGTATTTTACATGAAAGTGAAGATTTTTATCTCAAACATAGTCTAAGCTCTAAGTTATTAGAGCAGTCATTTTTATGACATATGAAGACCGATACTGAGGTAAAATCTTATATCTTTTAATAGAAAAACAAAAGATAATGTTCTACTCAGTGTGAATGATCCCAGTTCTGACATCATATACCCACCACAAATTATTATTTTGTCACTGAACTATAACAACATCTGAAATCTCTCCACCTTTAAGCCCCTCTACTGTTTCTCTGCTGAGAAGTTGAAGGAGCTGATCAGCTTCAATGATTGTCACGCACAAAGGTCAGGGGGTGGTTTTTTTTGTGTGTGTCAGGCAGCTCATCTGGTCGGAGCCAATGTCTTCCTAGGTAGGTGCTCAGCCTGCGTTTTCCGAATGGTGAGTCATCAGCTGCCAAAGCAGTTACCGAAATTACACCTGATTTCTATCAAGCCTGTCTCTCTTCCTCTTCCACCTGGCTGCATGTGTAACATCAAAAAGCTATCTGATCTTTTCAACACACTGGCTGACATTTTAGCAAAGTCCTTGGGAATTGCAGATGGACTTTGTCTCCCCAAAGCTGTGTGCGCGTGCGTGCGTGTGTGTGTATTAAAATGTGTGTATGTGTTTGAGAGAATGAAAAAAGGCATATTTTTTCAGGCAAGCTCTTAGCTTGTAAGAAAATTACCCATTAAAAGAGCCTTTTGGTGTGAGCTGAGAGTACGCTCGCCTATCATCTCTATGACCCACAACATATTATAGATCAGGTTAATAAAGTTAGTCCTTTATTGGAAAGAAATGTGCTTTACTGCACAGCACTTGAAGATGTTTTGTCTAAGGTTTCATTCATGACAACCCTTTCCTTTCTAACTCTATTGTTTGCCTTTCAAGGGCATTAATTTCAAGGGGCACTGAGGCTGAACAAGAGGTTGGTGGAGAGGACACGGCGAGGTGGGAGAGGGTCATTTCAGAGATGAATAAACACAACACACCCAAGGTTGTCGGTGATAATAAGTGATGCACTGACAGGGAGGAGATGGAACATTGTAGAAGAACACCAAGACTTTTGGCCAAGAAAAAGAGTGAATAATGACACTCAGTATTCTACCAATTCACTCTTCAATTTACATTACATCACAAGGATCCTTTTCATCTTTATCTCCCATCCAGGCATTTGGAAAGTGAAAAGAGCCTCATGGCTGTCTGATGGAATCAAAAATATGGAAGTGTATAGGGGACTATATTAAAATGATAATGTAAACTTGCAAATGAAAGCGTAATTCCACAATAGCATTACAATGTTCCACATTTGTATGTGTTATTTGAGTAAAAAAATGAAAATGAAAATGCAATCTGTCAGTCCTCTCATCAAGGTGGGTCTTCAGTTAGGACGTCAATCATTCTCTGTAGGCGGGACACCATAGGGGTGATTCTTATCAACAATTCTGGGAATTTTTAGTCCCCCCTCATAGTTTGTTTCAAGCATACCCCAACCTTTATGTACAGTGGTGATTGAGACACATGCTGAAGTAGGCATTGTCACAATGTTAACATGCTGATGTTAAGAAGGTATAATGTTTACCATGTTCCCCTTCTTAATTAAGCATGTTAGCATGCTGACATTTGCTTATTAGCACCAAACACAAAGTACAGCTGAGGCTGAAGAGAATGTCATTAATTTTGCAGGTATTTAGTCATAAACCAATTGGACAAATTGAAATTCCAAACTGTGTTGTTGGAGGAAACGTCAGGGGCTAATTGTATTGCAATCAATCCAATAGCTGTAAAGAACTTACCAAACTATAATACTCCACACCAAAACTGTCAACGTTCTGGTGGTGTTATAGTAAAAATTCTAGAGATCACCAAAGGGGCATTAGGATGAATTGTCTGAGAACCATGAATGTCTGTTCAAAATGTGTCAATGGATCTAGTAGCAATCTTTTAACTGGACAGATGAAGCATCAGGGGATCACCAAAGTAAATATGAATCTGTACCAAATTTCATGGTAATCCATCAAATAGTTATTGAGATATTTCAGTTTGGTGGTCAGTCAAGTGGTGGACTGACTGACTTGAAATGCCTTATCTGTGTTTGGAAAAGCATTACACCATCAGAATATATACCAGTGGTTTGTAACCCGGAGGTTGCGACCCCATAAGGGGTCACAGGATGAATCTAAGAGGTTGTTGTGTTTAGTATTATTAATCTCTTTTTCTCTCATCTTTATTTCTTCTAAATGGATAATTCGATACAGCATAGTTTTACCTCTCCGTGCCTCCAAAATTATTAAATCAAACAGTCTAAAAGGAAAAATCGCTCCGCTTGCTCGCATCTGTTCAACACTGACTCGTTATCTGTGTTTTGTCAGAACCATCTATCCTAAGGATGTTGTTGTGTCCTGCTGCCTTATCATAGACCGCTGTATTCACGCCTCTGCTGCGCTGGTTGAACGTAGTGTGAACACGCGGGCCTGGAAGCCCTGTACTGTCACAGTTTTTAATCCCCCTCGTTGAAGTCACTAAGTCCCAGCCTTATTAGCATATATCCCCCCCTCCCTCTTTGTATGACTTTCATGCTCCCTAGGTCTTCTCCTGCTTCATGCTTAGCATGATATATTTTTGTTATTCTAATGACGTCGCCTCAATCTCAAATTCATTTCGCTTTTGTCTCTCTCTATTTGGGTCAGTTTGACGTTTTGTTTATTTTCCAGCGGCTCAGGCAGACAGAGCAGATTGCGGCATGTGTAAGTCGCTATCTCTGGCAGTTTATAGCGCGGGGCCACCTTGGGTGAGGATCGGATAAAGGATGTGGAAATTAAAACTGAGTGCTTTGTGCGGCAAGATGTTGTGCGACATCCAGTAAAGCAGCAGTGCAGCAGTTGTTTACATCTGGGCAGTCATCAGCTGAAATGACAGTCTCCGTTACGTGGGCAAACAGTTCACTATCCTCCCTTTTTTTCACTTTCCAACAATATTTGTGGCAGCATTGTTTTTATTGGGACTTTCTTCTGTGCTAGTTCAAAGAAGTACCACGAGGCTGTGGGTGTATGTTGAGGGAAGATTTCCAAGCTGCATTTGCCCTTCTGAGTGGTGTGTTGCAGGGCGATGTAGGAGATCAAAGTTTGGCAATGTTATATTTTCAGGGCGATTTTTTTCTGCGGGGTGCATTCATGCTGTGTAATATTTGGGATGTTCTGGCGCCGCTCCAGCACTGGAACTATAAATTCTGTTTAAGACATAAGGGGCAGATCCACACACACACACACATGCACACACACACGCACAAACCACAAGACAGAAATATCCTCTAAAACACCTCACACCAATCCCAGCATCAAAAAGAAACAGACACGCACACACAAGGAGCAGCAAGTCTCTTGTCGCCTTCCAAGGTCACCTCTTCCTCAGCGTAAGTGCAGTAATGATCCCACCTCCAGCGTGTGAGGGCACAGAGTTGGGAGCCGAGGTCGCCCTCCAACCTGTCCCCCAGAAACCCCTTTTTTCCCCTGCTCTGTGGATGGAGATAGCGGCAGTCAGACAGCTAAACCGCAGGGGGAGAATCCCCTCCACCCTCCTCCGCCCTCTGCATTTGTCTCTAATATGGAGCGGGGATAGCAGGGGCCACTGCGTTCAGAAAAGCCCTGTGTTTCTCCCATAAAAACCACATCTATGGCCGTGGAGAAGCTTACACTGTAATCCTGCATGACGGATTGAGTCTGCCACTGCAGCACTCTGCCTCTCTTTTTCCCTCTCTTTCTTTCCCTCCTTTTTTCCTACAGAAACTTCTGGCAGCGTGCGCGTGTGGACACACACATTCGTCAAAGACAGCGTAATGTGTGCGCGGGCACGTGTGCGTCCACATAATGCGCACGTATGTCTAAGTGCGCTTTTTGCATTCATTCCATCACCTCTTTCTCCTTAAAAAAAAAACGTACGGCAGTCTATAGCTGCCTCTTTTGAAATTTTGCACTAACAGTCAAGAGAGTGAATAAATAGATGTCAGTGGCAGGGAATGGAAAATAGGTTTCCCTTTCTGCAAGTGAAAGAACAGAATGTAAAAGATACCGTCACACAGACTTGCACAGTTCAAGAGAATGAATCCCAATGGGAAGTCTCAGTGAAAGCGAGTACTGGAGAGGTATATAGATGACCTGGATTTTGTATCTGTGCTCCCATGGCATGGATTACTGCACACTGGTAGAAATGGCCTCTAATATAAAGGACATTTATACGCTCACGGATCACTACTATTAGGAGTCCTCTGAGCCTGATTTGCTCCTGTCCTTATCTATCCATCCTCCTGTCACTCCAACTCTTTGTCTTTTTCCTCCTTCCCGGCAAATTCACTCTGTAACGCTCTTTCTGTTTCATAATCTCCCCCTCTCTCTCTCTCTCTCTCTCTGGGTATTAGGCATTCAAAGATCTTTCTGTGGCATGTGGTAGAAGTTATCACCCCATCTCTCTCCCTCCCTCACTCTATCTCTCTAATCTTAATCTTCCAGCCCAGAGTGAAGTGAGAATTAGTTTCTCACTCTCCCTCATCAATCTCTTGCACTTCCCCTTCTACTTCCCTCTACCTCCTTCTTTCCCCTCATCTCTCTGGCTCTCTCTCTCTCTCTACCCCCTCGCTCTCCTCTGGATCATCCTCACCAGCTGCTTTCTTAATCCTCCTTCTTGCTCAGTTTGTCTCCCCTCTTCTCCCTCGTCTCTCCTCTCATTCTGCTTCATGTCATCAACAAACTGCAGAGGTCATTTCTGCTTTGCCCCCGTGTCTCTCTCTCTCGCCATCTCTCTCCATTTCCACCTCTCGCTCTTAGATTTTTTTTTTTTTCTCACTCTCTCTTCAAAAGGCTCTCGAGACTTCTGTATTCAACCCAGCCTGTTAACCCTGAGCTGTGTCCTTACCTGGCTTGCCTTCTGGGTGCAAAAGCAGATGTTACCACCCTCTATCCGACACACTGAAACTCATCAAGGAGTAAGGAAGTACAAAAACACTTGTAGTTAAGGTCTGATTTATGAAAGGCTAATTCAATTCAGCATGGACATCTAAAATTTCTGCTATTGAAAAGCGCACATTTATCACAAGTTCGATTTTGTCCCATTTTTCAAAAGCAGCTTTTCATTTTTAACCTTTTCCGGGTTTGCATTTTGATTAATTTTGCCGCCTGTACTGGATTGCACTCAGACTCGCCCTCTACCCTTCAGAGCCCTTATACCCTTATCACAACCATCAACAGCGGCAGCACTGTACACTGTTGGCAGGCTACAGCACCACAGAGCGGAATTAATAAACTGCAAAGTTAAAGGCCAGGCAGAGTGGAAACTGTCCCCTTCAGTGCATCACCTCCACACCAGGGCACCTTGCAAATCCAAAAGTATAGTTTTTTTTCACCACATCTTCCATGATTCAGTGTGGCAAATCTGACATCATGTTGTGATTAGAACCGCATTATGTACAATTTTGTGTTCTAATTTTCCACCATGCACAAGGCTCCGTGCATGGTGGCACTCGTTTTGTCAAATACGCACCTGATGTTATTTTCAACTTCAAACCCCCAGTGGAACATTATACTTAAAAGCACAGACTGAGCTCGGGAGAAGCATGGCAACAAATGTAATGCGTGAGCAACCACCAGTATAATTAGGTGCAGTTTTAAAAATCTAAATACATTGCTTTTTTTTTTCCAAGTTGTGCCAATAAAAGTCATTTGTGACTCTAAAAAAAAACTCCCCCACTTAATTAGCGAAACGCCTTGGCCACAAGTGCTACGGAGGGAAAATAACATCCCTGTGCACTAAATGCCTCTCATGTCGGATTGTCTCTACAGTGCTGCAGCAGCCTGACTTCCAGATCTGACTAATAACTACAGTGTAACATTCAACAAGGATAAAGGCCACATCGCCAAGCTACATGGCTGACTAACTCACTAAGTTTCAAAGTAACGCCACGCACTTTCACCTTGAATCCCACTTTGATTGGACTCATATACATAAGCCGGTGTGCCACACTCGAGTACACCCATTTACATTTTAGAGTCCCAGTGGATGGAGAGCGACAAATGAATATTAATTCCACTATTTCTCATTATCAGGGCGGCATAATCATGATGAATGTTATCCTGCGTGGAGTGAGCCCTCAGGATCCAAAAAACAAAATAGCAGGAAATACTGTACATAGCATTTGTCCAAGTAGATAATACAAAGCACAGCTGGAGGAAAAAAATAGCTTTCCAGTGCTGACCTTCACACTAAGAGTGCCAAAGAAAGAACATACATTACTGAACTATGAGTTGGAAAATTTTCAAACAGGTTCTGCAGCCAAGCTAGCAGCTCTGTGAGGCTGTACTTATAGACACAGTGATGCTTTGAGCAACATGCTAACATATGCAAAATGACAATGTTGATGTTTAGCAAAAATAATGTTAACCATGTTCATCATGATTCAAGATTCAATATTTAATTGTCATCTCGATATAGTTGAGATTGCTTTGGTGTGCTCGCATAAAACAACCAAAATTCCAGGACATCACATGACCACACTAACAATTACAACATCGACCAAAACTATTTTAGTTTAGCATGTAAGCATGCTAACTTTTACCATTTAGCACTAAACACAATGCACAGATGATGGGAAAGTCGTTGTTTTTACAGTTATTTTGTCTTGAACCAGCATTAAGCATTAACATTTTGACCTGATGATGGCGCTAGATGAAAAGTCAGGAGATCTCCAAACTGATTACAATTCATCCTGAGGGGAACATGAGTGTGTCTACCAAATTTCATGGAAAATCATTAATATCTGTCAAGACATCTCACTCAAAATCACCATTGGTGAACCAATGGTGGCACTAGAGGAAAAGTCAGGGGATCACCACAGACATTAGGAATTATCCTCAGACGATCATGAATGTCTGAACAAAATTTCATAGCAATCTACCCAATTGTTGTTTAAATATTTTAGTCTGGACCAAAGTGGTTGACTGACCGACTGACTGACAGATCAGCATTGCCATCGCTGCTAGCATGGCTAAAATACACAACATGTTCATAAAGGTTATAAATATAGCAAAACAGGCTACCTGTGCTAAACAAAATATATACAGTAAATAATCTTAGCAGCATATTCCAATCCCCTCACAGTAACAGCACATGTTCCTTTACTTCAGATAAATATTCCAAATCCTGTTTGTGTTATAAATTGTCAACAGAGACCTTAATACTTGATGCCAGAGCTAGCAACTAGCCAAATGTATCTCTCAGTTCCTGTGCATTCAATCTGTTCTGTAAAGAACATGGTTAATGTGCAATTGAAGAGAAACCTTGAGCAAAGACAAGGCACACGTGAGAGGGTGAGACATTCAGAATCAGATAAAGGCAACAAAAGGCATAAACGCAGAGAGCAAGGGATGGTAGTGGCTAAAAAAATTATAAGATTAGCGAGAGTGGGATAAACAGATAAGGAGAGCACACGTGATGAGAAGCAACAAAGTTAAAAAGATACGGGGATGAAGGGAGAGATTGACGTTTGGTAATCCCAGCTCCTCCTCCTCCTCTTTTCTTGATTCTTTGCCCTTTTCCGGGAAAAAAAAAAACGAGAACAGGGAGGAAATGAGATGAGTTAAGGAGAGAGAAAGATGGATGGGAGATAAGTATCACACTGAGCTAAAATTGATAAAGGCTGATTACGGTGTAGATGAATGCCAGGTCAGGTTGTTGCCTTAATCAGGAGTGGATTTGCTGGCTGCACGGTGTGTATTAATACAGTACAGCTTGAGGAGCTGGGTTAATTCAGTGCCAGATGAGTGTTTCAAGAGAGAGCTTGTGGATAGTTTATGCTGCTGAAATGAAAAGGGAGCAGGGTGCTAGACATTAGCATGCATGCAATAAAGCATGAGAAATCACATTAATCGCGGGGAATGCTAATGACAGTGATTGGCGTAATCACAGCAACACGGGCGGAAGGAGTGAGACAACAGGAGGTCAGCCATTTCTCTAGTTATTATTCTTTCATGTTATTCCACCCCTGCTGGTGTGGCTCCTCGCAAAATAACAGCAGTTTGTCTCACATCTTATTGCTGCTGATGGAAGTTACGCCACTAGTGTATTAATCCCGATGACTGGCAAATATTGTGTTCTATACTAACTTTAACAACTCTGTCATCAATTTTTGAAGTCAAAACTGACAGCATCATGACTCAACACCAAAAAAAACCCACGTCACTGCTGCTTCCCAGCTGGTACTATTTTTCAGTCCTCCCTTATTCATTTGAGTACTGGATTGCAAACAAGCTTTTCTGTGTGTGTATTGTTTGTGTAGGTGTGTAAGTGTGTAGGTGTGTAGGTGTGCGCGATTGCTAACAGCTACCGCAATAACAAATGGACTGCAGGTTGCGTTCCCGGCGGTATGGTGCAGCTATATCCACAATCAAGGCAATTAACCTGTATACGTCTGCAGGGATCTCCAGCTGTGGGGGAGACTGAGTTTAACACTGTAACCTACCAAAGTCTAGCTGGTAGAGGGCATCTGTTCGACAAATCAGCAGAACTACAGTATGTAATCACGTTTCACACCACGCTAATCACTTCAGCCTAATTTATCACTGCTATGAAAACAATCTTATGCGCTATTAAGGGAGAGCAGATGAGGAGGAGGTGGGGACGAAGGGAGGAGGAGGGAAAGCTGCGAAAGGGGAGAAAGCGAGAGAAGAAAAAGAGGGAAACGGGAGAAAGCAACATTGTGAATATGTCCAAAAGGGCTCTGATTTGTCTAAAGCACACTAATTCAATCTTGGAAATCCAGTGGAGTGACTGAGCCATCCCCCTTGCCCTCCTCCTTCCGTCTCTTCCTCCTCCCCACCCAGGCCTCATCTTCACCATTTGAGAGCAGAGCTCTCAAAGTCCCTAATCCGGCTCCTGATAGCAACACCCTGCAAGAAGGGAGACATCAACACCATACAGGGGTGGGGAGAGAGCAAGATGAGTGGCAGAAGATGGAAGGCTGCAAAACAGAGGGGAAGGCAGGCAGATAGAAAGAGGGGCGAGGGACAATAACAGGGGATTGTATGGCAATTGAACTCAGTCTGTTGGTCGCATCAAATTCCTCTTTAATTAAAAGTCTAAATCCTCCTCACTTTAAAGCCCCTACTTTGTAATTAACACTCTGATCTCGTCTACCCCCCACACCACCCCACCCCACCCCCCTTCCCCTCACTCGAAAAGAAAAACAATTAAAAACTTTTGCGATTTTTACTTCAAAACCCATTAATTAAAAATCGCCAATGAACAATGGTGCAATATTGAGGCAGACCCCCACTTTGCTCATTAGCCGCTGGTTAATTGATCCTAACGGCAATGTTTACCAAAGGGACGCTGAAGACGAAAACATTATCATTTTACCTCGTCTAATTGCAGTCTTTAAAGGAGGGGGGCCAAAAGGGAATTTCTGGATTTTTGATCATAGGGAAAGTGGATTTCAGAAACTCCTCTGTGGTTTTGTCTCCGAGGGTTTGCAATCGTTTTATAGCACTTATAAAAGGTTATAGGATATTCAATATTACATACCTAAACAATTTAGCTAGAGAATTAAACATGATGGGTAGAGCACCAGAAGTAGGAGATGCTGTAATTTCTGGTGGTCAGATATCAATGTGGAGGAGTCAGTCATACCCGCCCTCCACTTAGACCCCAGCACTGGCCAGACACACCTCATCCATCAAAACTCCATTACCCAAAATCCATCATAACAGCTCCCAACAGCAAGGAGCCAATGCTTTTATTTTTCAGGGGGCCATAAATACACTCACAACTTCCTCAGTATTAACTTTCTTTTGGCCCCCTTTCTCAAAACAATTTCGACTTTTATTTCCTCCTGACTTCGTCTCACCGCCGCTTTCACCTCGGGTCGGGGGACTGCTAATGAAAGGCTGTTCTCAGAGGAACATGGGTGAGACATATCATGTTGTCTCTCAGCCATCTCACTGTGAAGCCAGCTATAAAAAATTCAGGGCAGCTGCTGCTGTCACCACCGGAGAGCTTTCCTGCGCCACCTAAGGTGCAGCGCAATGCACCTGTCTGTCTTTTTGCTAGTCTTTTTTTTTTTTCTCCCATTCCTCAGTTCCAGACATTATCACTACCTTATCAATATTCAATCCCCTACCCCTGGCCTGGTCTCTCCTCCTCTCCAAGTTCGCTTCATCAGAGTCCTATTCTCCTTGCTCTCCTCTTTCTTTCAACCTCATTTCCATTTCCTTCTTTCCTTCTCTTCTCTTCCTGCTTTTTTTTTTTATGTCAGGCAGAGCGTGATTTGACCCTGATTAATGTATTCCTTCTCCCACGATGGAGCGGAAACAAGGTGCAGATGCAAAAATTGATTTTTCCTCAGTTATGGTTTTTTTCTGTCTTTTTAATGCCAAGAAAGAGAAAGGGCATCGGGAACGCATGCTGTGTTATTACCATGAGTGATGATGTCGTTAGCGTGATCCCTGGACCTGTCTCGTCGCATTGTTAGCATGTTTGCGGCTCGCCGTGACAATTTGATTAGCAGCTTTGGATGCGGAGTCATTGCGCTGTTAAATCAAGTCTGTCAGAAAGAGCAAGGCACAGATTGACTGCCATCTCATGTTGACTTACACATTCACATGCATAAAATAAATGCACACATCTACAGTACACATACACATACTGTATGATGATAGTCTGTCAGGAAAGCCATTTGTAAAGTTTTATAGTTTTGGCCTCTAAAATACCCCCTGTCTCATAAAAATGTATCCACACTGTCTTCTTTGATTTACCTGCTTTCTTTTAAAGGGTCACCTCACCCAATTTAAAAAACAGCATTTTACTTCCAAGTGGAATGTAGCAGCAGGCAGCTTTGGTTCTGTCTGCCAAGGTTTTGGGATATCTCTCTGCGAGATTTCTGCTGCCACCTCAGTACAATGGAAGTGAATGAAAATATGTTTGTGGTGCTCACAGCTTTGAAAGATGACATTTTAAAAATTCAACAGCAACATGTCTTTGCAGAAACATTGTCCTTGTTTGTCAAGTCAAGCCAATTTTATTTGTATTGCGCCAAATCACAACAAAAGCTATCTCAGGGCACTTTTCACCCAACATTCCCCTATGAGCAAGCACTTGGTGACAAAGAAAAACTCTCCTTTAACAGGAAGAAAGCTTGAGTTGAACCAGGCTCTAGGTGGGTGGCCGTCTGCCTTGACGAGTTGGGTTAAGAGAGAAAGGAGGAGGGGGGAGGGAGAGACACAGAGAAGCACAATAACAACAATAATAACAATAGAAATATGACTGAATAATAATAATAGCAGGCATGGACGTCAAGCAGGACCACAGGGTCTGCAAACATGACCCACAGAAGCTTGTGATCCATAACCAGGCAGTCCATGACCATTCGGGATGATCCACAGACCTCCCTATGAATAATTTTCTCTACAACTAGCCTACTTTCTACAGAAGAAATAGTCCTTTTGAAAACAGGTGACAGCGATGTTTGTGGATTATCCAGAAAACAGTATTGGTCACACGAGCATAGCTGTTAGCTCACCGGCTAAAGAAGCTCACCAGCTAGCCCTGCAAGTCGTCCCAATGTCACCAAACCTTTTTCATCACCTGTTTCACGAGGAAACACGAATGATTTTTGCAGTGTTCCATTCTGGTGTGGCTGGGCCTCAACTGGGTGACATGTCAGAGAGATATGTTGCTTTTTTTCATTGCTTTGAGCATCACAAATTAAATTCCATTCACCTCCATTGTATTTGGATGGAAGCTGACATCGGAATGGGTTTTGAAGTGGGGGGACCTCCAGCTTTGGATGATGTAATAGTCAGGATCGGACTGATGCTATTTCAGCCATAACTCTAATGTAGCCTATCTCACCTTGTAAATGGTCACATAGTTTAGTAATTAATGGTACACAACAGCGTTTGCACTGCAAGGTGTCTCAAGAATAAAACATGAGATGCTACTTTTGCTGAAAAGAAAGTTGGAAAAGAGGCTATGATGAGCCCTGGTAACTCGATGTCTTCTTCATAAAAAGCAGAATATCGAGTTATAACCGACTAGTCTGATGTGTGTAGAGGTGTGTGTGGTTATTCTGTAGCAGCCTGGTGTCATTTTCTGCCAATTTAATGAAGGTAAACACAGTGAACAGCTGTGCGTAATGGCACTGCGCTCTGGCGCGAAAACTTCTCAGACGCTGCGGATTTATCAACATATCAGTCCTGCTGCCTTCAAGTGCTGCAGGGATTTAATGAACTGAAGGAGAAGCTTCTCATACAGTATAAAGCAGCTGTGGTCAGCAGATACTGTAAGAATCACCCACATTCATTTATAGATCAATACAGATGCTTTAACCACATTAAATGTTATTTTCTGTGCCGATTTTGGTTGGAGAGTGTTTAATTGAAATAACTTATTTATATTTCAAGCATTAATCTGTTATTGCAGCACATTTACAGCAAGTATTTAATTTGTTCTTGTTGATAAAATCACCAAGTGGTAGCAGAGTGACTTTGCTCCAGAAACAGACACTGTTCTGAGACGTCTAAGACCCATTTTCTACAAAAACATCAACAACTCGCTTTGTGCTGCCTATTTGCGCATCTCCTCCCGGCAGTTCACCGTGCATGCACCACAATACCCCACAGACGGGCAAAGCAAATTTCAAGGTCAGGAAAATACCAAACTGTCCATGTGCTGCTTGCGCTGGTCGCTGCACTATTATGAAAAATAGGGCCCAATGTTGTATTTGGTGGTCAAATGATTTAAACTAGTCTGAATTGGCAGCCATAATACTCACAGTCCTGTGTTCTGATTATGATTGGATTTAAGGGTCCAACATCTTAGAGTAGGCTTAGACATTATTGCTGTGACCGTTATACCTTGCTTAAACAGTACCACTTTATTACCAGAACACCTGAAAGTGGGGGGACAACAAGACTTTTTGTCCCCCCACTTTCAGGTGTTACCCTATTCCAGCATCTCAAGAGACAAATATCTCAAAACCTGGATTAATTAAAATGATTTGCATAGCTAAGTGGGAAAAGGGGCCTTTTTTTATAATTTGAGTGAATTGACAAAATCCTTGCCATATTCCCCCTGTGTGCCTATATTTCTTTCTCCGTGCTTCTCTTTCCTCGCTGGCAGTGCCTTCTCTGCTTTATAACCCTCATTTCTCCCCTTCTTTCCCACTCAAACAGAATGTTGTCAATTATTTATTCATCTCTTCACTCAATAAAAATGTCCTAATTGTCCACACTTCTCTCTGTCGCCTCGTCACGCTCCTTCCGGAGCACTCTCTGGGCCATCGCCTTTCACACTTTCCACTTCACTTCATGTCCCCCTATTTTTCCCCCCCTCTCCATTTCTCTCTCTGTGCATTTACACTCCCTCCTTTGCTGTGTGTATGCCCCATGCTTCTATTTTCTTCTATTCTTTTTACAGCTTCTCTGCCGTCATCTTCCGTCCCCTCTACCTCGCCATCACTCCCACCCCCTGTCGATCCTTTTTTCCAACTCTCCCACCCACCTCCAGATAGTAATGCTGGCTGCCAGCAGCCTTTTTCATTCAATTAAGGCCTGAGTGTTGCTGTTATTGTTACCACTAATAATGAATCCCCTACGTCTAGCTTGCTGCCAGGCTGTCACAGGCACGATCATCAATAGGCGCCATCCCTCATCTCCATCTCCGGCAATCACCGGCCTTATTACTATCATCTGAGAGGAGAGGAGGGCACACACGCACCAAGACGCGCACACACACACATACGTACGTGTTTGTGTGTGTGTGTGTGTGTGTGTGTGTGTGTGTGTGTGTGTGTGTGTGTGTGTGTGTGTGTGTGCAGACAGAATGAGACAAGTAGGGGGTGGATGGATGGATGGAGAGCCTGAGGAGGAGAGAGTGAGAGAAATGGAATTGGAAGACAGTGGAGGGGAGTGACACGGGAGTAGATATGTGTGTGCCCAAGTATGTGTGTGTGTTGTGTGCGTATATATGTGTATGTGTGTGTGTGAGTACTGGGTGTTTGGCTGGTTGGTAGGTGGGTGTGTGAGTGAGTGAGTGAGTGTGGGTGACAAAAAGAGACAAAGCTAGAGGGAGTGATGAGATTATTATGCGTGTGAGTGTGATATGTGCATACACAGCGTCTGCACATGTGGGTGGGTGTGTGTACGTGTGTGTGCGTGTGCGTGTGCGTGTGCGTGTGCGTGTGCGTGTGTGTGTGTGTGTGTGTGTGTGGGGTGGGGGGGGTGGCAGGCAGGGAGAGATGTTGAGTGTGGACCAGGAGAGTGAAGGCCCCTTGAGGCTGTTGTTGCATTTTGAATCCAGGACACACTGACATGAATGTAATTGCTGGAAACTAGCTCGGTCTGTGGTTCCGTGGAAATGGAGACATAGTAGTCCTCTTACTCTCTGTCTCTCTTACTTTGTCTTTCTTTATCTCTCCATCCCGCCCCGCCTCCATCCGCTTTCTGGCTCCTTCTACTTGTCCCTCCTCCCATTGTGTCATCTTGTTGATTTTGCTCTATGTATTGCCGAACCTACTCATGTGTAAGACAAATTCCCATTGGAGCAATTACAGCACTTTTCACTTCTGTTCTCATTCGCGGCTCCGCCTCCTCTCCTTTTCCCTCTCTGTACTTTCTTTTCTATTTTGGTCCTTGTCACCTCAAATATTTGCATAGCCTCGCAATGACTAAATGTGAATTCTTAAACCTTTACTTTGACCTTGGCCCACTATGTATAGCAACTCTTACTGGTTAACCTCAGCTCATGTGATCTTGACCCTCCTCTTTATTATGCTCTAAAACTAGTTACTGACTGCAATGTATGGCCGTCTCCGACATCTCCATTGGGAGGACACATACCCTCCGAAAGCCACATGCTCTCATTGAGGTTCACAAAGTTTTGGAGTAAAAAATAAAAGAAGGGGGAAAAAAAATCCTGCGTTGAGATGCTTGCAGAATACTGAAAAGATCCTGACCTTAGCATGATAAGGTTGTATCTGCTTTTTTCTGTCAGATTCAATGTTATAGTAAAAAACTGTTGTAAAATGGCTTCTAAGTCAAGACTGCTGCACCAAATGTCAGCATGCTATATCATCTCGGACAAGTCCAGATTAAATCCAACATCTGCCGATTTTTATTACTTTCACATCTCTCTGCTGTCAGGTTCCTTTAAAATAATGTCCCTACAAGAGTGAAATATGCAAAAGAAAAAAAAGTTCAAACAGGATGAATTGCTGGTGCTTGTTTCTGTCTTATTCAGAAAAGAACTCGAGTAAGCACCCAGTTGCCTTCCTAACTGTGGGTAATAAGACAGGTCCATTGCTCATGCAGAAAGGTGTTGAGTTTTTTTCACTCCTCACCCATCAGTCATGATAAATAGTAATGAACCGAGTTGAACTGTGGTGGTCTCGCAGGCCCCAAACTCTACATATTCCCAGACCATCACAACAACTTCCTCTCACCGCAGGCGGTCGTACTGTAGCTGAACTTCATCAGCCTCTTTACCAGACCTTGGTTGAGAGAGCAAAGGTGCACGGGTTAATCCCCGCGCTAAACTGTGCACTGATTCTTCTACATTCAATTACCTCTGGTTAATACGCCTGTTCAACCTTCCCTGTCAGCGCTAGAAAGAAGCGATTTCCCTCTTAATTCTGTTTGAAGGAGTGTGTCTTCAAGGAGAGCCAGGTATAAAATGCTCAACATATTTTCTCGGTGTGGTGAAGCAATCGCAAATTATTTCGTTTTATAAATATGTTACGCACAGCAGATTCACGCTGATTGGTGTCAAGCTGGTTGATGGAGTGGGAGGGCAAGTTAATATGTGAAGCCACAAGGAGGCAAGCTGTGCAGTGCACAAGTTGCATAAAGAGCTGCAGTATGAGGGTGTCTGCCATTTGTACATCATGCTCTTGCGGGTGCGTGCGCACACACAAGCGGCTTAAATTGAACAGTGCACACATACATTTGCGCTCTAGTACAAATGACTCAGAGCGTATACTATGTCTTTTCACCCAAATATAATCACACACACGCACACACAACAGTATGTCTCCCTCGCCGCTGTGTGTTTGTGGGCTGTGTCTCTGGGAAAAGTGATAGGTCCCCGTCTCAGCTGGAATGAACCCAACGTTATAAATACACAGTGGGAAATATATCCCTGAAATAAAGCGCCAATACAGAAGCAAGTGAAACTCTGCCACACTTCCATTTATTGCTAAACTTCCTTTCACTGTTTATGATGTCAGGCGCACGAACTCCAAACCCTCTTTAAAGTCATTCAGTTTTTGGAAATAACTCAGAGCCTGCCTGGGAAGGATAACAGGGGCTGCCTGCTGTGTGACCGAATGACCTATCAATAGATTCTGGTTTTACATCACACAATCTAGAGTGATGACAACAGTTTCTGACCCTTTATTATTTATCTTGGCCAGCATTTGCTGAGCGTGCATGCTCTATTTTAGTGATACCCTGCTTCACATTCATACACTTCCATACATTCATGCCTCAGAGCTGCCCAGTACCACCACAGACACCCACTGTTGGCTACTCAGCAGCTTCACCGGAGCATTACTTATTCACTTTCCCCATTCTCGCTGCCTCACCAATAGGCTTTCATTCACTACAGATTTCTCTATTTCAAAAGCCATCTTGTTCACATTCAAAACTTGTGAGGCGGTTATACATCAAGCGGCGGCATTGGCTTATTGGGCCAATTGCGCATTGCGGCTTCACAGAGTCACAGTGCATCACAACGGCAGTTCCATTAATTGGAAAAGTGTCTTCCATTCGGGGGCATGATTAAAATGTGGTGTGCTGTGTTTTTGCGATAAAGACTCAGGGAGATGGGGAGATACGAGTAGAGCGTACTCAGAGGAAGGAGAAGAGAGGAGAGGCCCGGAGGCCCGGCATGCTGGGTCGCAATCCAGTGCCTGCGGGGGGTCACCGGCGGGAGGTGGAGCATTGGCTGGCTGTGTGAGAGAGGACTAAAAGCCTGTGTTTCCCTCTGCAGGCCTGTGAGAAACTGAAAACAAAAAGGGGCTTCACAACGCCACCAACGTGTGGTTTGTAAGAGTCCAAGAGGAGAGTCCTCGTGGCAAGAGGTGGTTATAGATTTAACCTATAGTTACAGGGATGGCATTTCTAACAGCAGAGGAGCAAGTGTTCTGACACAATAATACCTCGTTTCACAGCAGCGAGGATATAAAAAAAGAAAATCTCAGTTTCCCCCCTGAGATCCTTCACTGCCTCTCCTCCACACTGCTGCTCACCGACTGATGAATATTTATACTGTTCACACTTAAACACAGCCTGATCTCAGCTGTGCCATTTTACACTGCTGGTGATACTCTAACATGTGAATGTGAGAGTAAAGTTGAGGACATTGTGTCTTCAATAGGGAAACGTCTGTGAGTGTGTTTTAGTACTCTCCCTACTTCATGTCCCTGATTCCACGGTTTGATCGTGTGACAGGCCCTGAGGTGCATAGAGCCAGTGTGGAAACAGGCTTGGCTGACTGCTCTGGCTCCACTCCCTTTCCATACCTCCTGGGGGGCTTTGCTACCCCTCTCCCATGCCGCTCATTGCACCTCAAGGTGGGCTTTACCCCTGGATAGTTATCCTTCCATGCTCCACAGTTCTCAGCTCCCCCAAGGCCAGGCTGGCTGCATACAGGGGCCAAGCAGGCTGCTTTAGGGAGGGAAGCAGCAGAGCTGGGCTGGGGGTCCTCCTCTGGGGGGGGCTCAGTGGGAGCTGAATTGGAGCCAGGTGGTGTGGATAGATCACTAGTAACCACAGGGCTGGGAGAGAAACACAGGCTTCAGGCTGAGCACAGCCAGACTTCCCCGCATGCCCTCCCCATCTCCAGCTCCTCGCAATCAGCTGCACACCTCAGCAGCCATTGTCAAAATAAAAATGGGTTCCATTTTCACTGCAACTTTGTTCAGCAGCAGTGAGCTGAACAGAAGAGGTAGAGTAATTATAGGAGCCAGAATGAGCACTCTGATTGCAAAATAATGTTTCAGGAAAGTATTTTATAGCAATAAGAAACAGCATGAGAAAGAAAGGCGTACAGGGAACTTTCTTGGCAAAAGAGAAACAAATGTAGAGATTTTGTCTTTTTTTTTAACTATAAATGTTGTTCTGCGTAATTAACCAAAGCACATTTCTGGAACAATGTAACTGCCTTTTTGCTGTTTTCTATCTATTTTTACCCTTTTATCTGTACACTGGGGTGAACTCCATTACAACCTGTCTTTCTTCAGATAAAACAACACAGCCCCACCTGGTTTCAGACCACACAGCGGAAAAAGCTTTAAAAAATGTCATTGGCCGTCCATTCCTGTCTACAGGGACCAGAGGATCATGTGGTGGCAACAAATCGAAAAGCATCTTCACCTGGTGTGTTGACTTCAACTCCTGTGTCTGGAGACATGAGACATACGCAGTACCTCAATGCCGCTTTCCGCCAGCCATCGATCTGAGGCTCCGAGACTTGGCCAAAGAGCTATCAACCTTTTAAAGTGTCACTTTCAGAGGGAAATGGATTGCCGCGGAGAGAGGGGAAAGAGGAAACAGAGAGAAAGACAGCAAGGTGGAGGATACCATATCCGAGGACAAACGACCGGCGTAATCAAATCACTCCCATCAGAAGCTCATCATTCATGACTAAACAGCTCTCCGCAGTATATTAGTGTCTATGTGTGTATATACAGTATGTGTGTATATAATAAGATAGAAATCCCCTGTCCTGTTTGCTTAGTGTCATAAGTCATTGTGTGCATTTTAACTGTGACCTGCCAAGGGACTGCAATGTAAATTAGTTTTAAGCTAACACTGGTACATCAAATTACAATATTTATATTCAGAGAACTAGTTCAACACTGCTAAAAGCACTTATGTGCTTTGAACTTCATTCCAAGGCAAATTGAATTTTTTATCAATCTTGTGTCTGTGTGTCAAGTATGTAGCTGGATTCGGGACACATTTAGCCTCGGTTACTAAAAAGACTGGAGGCAAGAAAAAACTGCTAGCCAGGATCTGTCCAAAGTTTTTTTTTTTTTAAAAACTAGCAACACATCTAAAACTCAAAATTAAAACATTAAATCTTGTTAGTTTTATCCATATATAAAGTTTGCAGTTTCAGAGGGAGTTGCGTGTTGTAAGCTAGGCTACACACCAGCCTGGCTACAGGTCCATACTTGTATGGACCTGATACAGTGTTGCCAACAATTTTCAGTAGACATTAGCTATAGCATGCTCAAAAAGTGGAGAGATGACACTGTGCATTTGAATATACAGTATATGACATCATGATGCAACAATTTTCACATCCACAAAGTATTAAAAGTTTAAAGATAAAAAAAACCTTTTCACAAAATTACGTTAAACTAAGCCTAACTGACTCTAACTAGCTTTATCATCAGGTATTATTATTCAGGCTGCTATGATCTCATCAATATGCATCTAAATCTACCTATAAAACAGTGGAATAAAACTAACTTATAAATTCTTGTCAATAAGACAAAGTAAAGTAAAGTAGTCAGTGAAAAAAAATAAAACCAAGTTAAACAGTCAATGCATTTCATTTTGAACAAAGGAGAAGATATTCCCCAGGCAAACAATGGGGATTAGTGATTGGTCATTAGGAATGCTGGTACGCATTCACATCTCATTCATGTTCATCTGGGTTCGCTGATGTTAGGTAGAGTGAATGTGCAGCTGGGAGAGTAATATCCGCACAAAAGATTTGTCACTAAATGTGCCAAACCTAGCGAGAAAATAACTGAGTTGGCAACAATGAGCAGATATCGATCTTCTCAAGCAAGTAACTCCCGGAAAGAAAGAAAATAAGCATAATTAAGTTCTTTTAATATAGTACTTGGATCCCTTGGAAAAATTTAATTAAAGAAACAACTGTACATTATTTTCAGCTTAAGCCTATACTTACAAACTGAATGTGTGTTTAAAAAAAAGATTCATACTCTTTAGAATAATGATCTGTCCCAAGCATCACTTTGCAATACAAGCACATACACACGGTTACAAACATAAAAGCACATTAGTTTTAAAGGAAGCAGGTACTGAAACATCTTCTTTTTTTTTATCCACCCAGGACTCACATTCCTTGACTCTCCTTCCAGTTGATTAAATGCCTCAAGCAATCTTTAGGGTAAAAAGTTATTTTAGCCAGTGGTTATCTGAATGCAATTAAGCGAAAAATTGTTTTCATCTCAGCAGTTCGAGTGTTTGGGGGAAGCAAACACTTGAACCAGCTCAGCAGTGAAATAAACGCGCAGAATACCGTACTACCTGTGTTTTGCTATATTGTAGCTCACGGGAGGTATACGCACTTGTGCAGGCGCATGTGGGCGTCTGACAGCTGACATTAAAATGTTGTTTCCACCTCTGATTATCCACTAATAAGCTTTAGGGGACTTTTGCAGACATGAAAGCATATCCAACTACAGCCTTGAGCACATACTGTTTAAAGTACTGCTGAGCAAATGAAAGGAAAGGAGACCACTTTCTTTGTTTCCAAGCCTGCATGTGCACATGTACATCTGTGCATGCGTGTGGGTGTATAAAACATGCCCTTGCCTACATTATATAAGTTTGTTGGGAGCTTCTTCTTTGAACTATTAACCCTTTTGTTCAAAACTTGAATAATTCAAAAAGCCAGAGCTGGCTTCCTGCCTATATGATGCTTCATTAATACATATTTTTATGTACACAGTCTTTTGACAGTGTGGACCTAAGACCTGTCCTTCTGTTCCATTTTAATTTGGCTCTTTCTAGCACAGACTACAAGCTTCAGCACAGCAACAAAGTCCACGAAAGTCCAAGTTTATTCATAAGGAGAGAAAGGAGGTGGAGGACAAAGCAGCAGACACACTTCATCCTAGTGGAGAGGTCACATCTTAGCAAGCACCAGTCAAATTTTGCATTCAAAGAAGTTCAAAGAAGTTGAGAGGGTGTGTAATAGCAAACATTCACACATCGTGGATTTGGCAATTATTGTGATTATAGAAATGTTGGCATGGAGAAGAATACATTTTTACTTTGGAGTGGGAGAATGAAGGTTTCTCGGCTGGCTTGGCTAATGGAAGAGGATATTAGAGAAGGGCTGTGTGTTAAGGCAGCACTTTTGTCGGGCTCTTTCAAAACGCGGAGTTGTGGCATTGTGGTGAAGAGAAAAGGCCCTCTGGCCATGGGAACCAGTAAAGGACCTGACAAACACCCACACATTCACACACACACGCACCACAACAGCAGCATCAATCACGCCTCTCAAACGCAGGCTCGTACACACAATTCAGTCAAGGCCACAAGCAATGAGGACTGTACTGCATGAACACATACACGATATATCTCTAGAGGTAAGACAGAAATCCAAAGACCTGACAAGACAAGTCAAAGGGATCCAGCGCCTTGAGGCAGAAGAGAGGAGAGGATGAGGAGAGGGAGCAGAGGATGAAGTATGAAGGGAGGAGAAGAATTCTTGGGGATAGAGAGAGTGACACCGGACGAGATGAAAAGAGAAGGGGAGGCGGAAACTGGTGAAGTCGGGCGGAGGAAGTGGAGGCTGTGTGGGAGGAGAGATGCGAAACTACGTGAGAGGAGAGGTGGAGGTATGAGGAATGAACAAGTGTGGGAGGAGTGGGAAAGACACGAACACAAAGTGTGAAAAAAAAAAGAGAGAGAGAAAGAGCGTTTCATTTGGAGGTACTAAGTGAGTCCGTGGACAGGGCTTGGGGAGGAGAAAGAGAGATGTGTTCTGTATGCGCCCTGGATGAGAGCGAAAGAGACAAGGAGATAAACTGTCAAGAGAAGCCAGTGAATCCAGAGCGACAGAGAGGGAGTATGTATGCATTTAGATGTTAGTCTTGCATGTGCGGAAAGGCCCGAGCGGGGCAAAAATATCCGGCGAGAGATGTCTGAAAGAGGGGGAGAGAGAGGCAAAGAGGGACAAAGTGAGTGAGCGAGATGGTGGCGGTGATTCGTTGATGCTATCTGGGCACAGGGAGATGTGTGTGACACAATCTCAAATTGGAAATCGCTGTTTCAATCTCGCCTCACTCCGTGGCTACCCGCTCCACTGATAACAAGAGCAGCCTAATTCTATTAAAAATATCCTGTGAGTGCAGTGGTGGCTGAGACGAAGACAGTGAGAGAGAGAGGGGGGGGGGGGGAGTGACAGTAGGAGACAGAGGCCAAACGAGGGAGAGAGAAAGACTGACTGGCGAAACAAACCTGAAAGACAACTATGAGCCTTAAAGCCCCTGCACAGGGAGAAAGTTTCGCCCGTCTTCTACCGTATCTCCTTACCCCATCTGCCCATCATTTCTCCCAACCTCTCCATCTCAGCAAATCAGCCCCCTCCATCTATTTAACTACCCATCTGTCTATTTATCGCTTTATCCATCTGCCAGCTCTTATCACTCCCCACAGGTTACTGTTCTCATTTAGGACAGCTCTCTCTCACTCTTTTTTTTCATCATACCCTCCCCTCCATATCTCCGCTGCGCTCGTTCTTTTTTTGACTCTTCAAATCCATTTGCTCTATCCGTTCACATGCATCAAGCTAGCTAACCTTGCGATGGAAAGCCTGTCTGACAGCTGGTTGTTCTTTCATCTCGCTCTTGAAACTCCTTGCCCAACTGGAGTGCTCAGGAAAAGTACTTTGTTTTCCGGGTTTGACTACAGATAGAACTAAGTGGCCAGATAATCACCAATCAGCGAGCAGATCAATCTGAATTTACTGAGGGCTGCGGGGGAATAGGTCCCGGTTTCACTTGTCCTCAGCCAAAAAAAAAAAAAGACTTCAGAAAAGACTTTGCCTCCGAAATAGTTGGCCAGCTGAGACTGGAGATTGTCAGTAAGAGAAGGGATTTGATGAAGATGGGAGAAAAAGTAGACTCAGAAGAGCCGGCCAAAGAGCACTCCAGCACAGTATCGTTTTGCTTTGGTGTGCTCAAAACATCATCATTTTTGCTATCTTTTCTGAGGCTGTGGAGACAAAGTGAAAAAGAAAGCGAGAGAGAGAAAGAGGCCGCATGTAGGGAGCAGATGATATATGTGGGGTCGGTCCATTATAAAAAAGTAAACAGCTATGATTCCAGCAGCCAGGCAATAAAGTGTCAGGCTAATGAATTAATCAGACAGTCATTAGTTTCTATCTGCTGAGGTCCGAGCCGGCCACTTTTCCTCCCTCTCTCTCCCTCTACAGACAGAGAGAACAGAGCACGTACGAAGTGAATGCTCATTCAGCTGTGAAAGAGACTGCGTGAGTATGAGTGTGTGTGTGTGTGTGTGTTTTCACCCGTTGCCTGCATGCCTTTATTCTGAACTACGGATGCTAGCGTGCATGTGCGGATGCGTGCTTGCACCCATTACGCTTTGTAGCTTCTGCTGATGATCGCCTGTCATACCAATAAACTCAATCTGAAACCCTAAATGTGAAAAGAGGGGGAGACGGGGTGGTGTGGAGAGCACAAAGGCAAAGTCAGGCAAGACGGAGGGAGGAGGGGGGGGGGGGGGGGCAGACAGACAGAGAGAGAGAGAGAAAGAATTAGGTGGACAGTTGGGAGACGGTCAAAGCTGAGAGATAAGATACTTGGATTAGCGAAGAGAGAGAGCTAGAGATGAAGAGGTTGAGATACGGAGAAGGGCAGTTGTGTAATCTTGGGCTTTAAAATTAGTTGGCTACTGCTGTGGTCAGAGGAGGAGCTCTAAATTGAGATTATAATGGAGGGATTGTGAGAGAAATAGGTAGCGATACGGAGACACTAATAATGACAAAGATAAAGGGTTCCGCGAGCCGAGGATCAAGACAGTAGCTCTTTATAAATCTGCACGCCGGCTGATACTTAATCCCCCTTCAAATATCACTTCATTTAGTTCAAGCGGAACAAACCGCACACAAGATACAAACTCACAGAAATGCATAAATAAAAACTCAGTGTTTGTCTCAGATAAAAGTCCCTCTCTGTAGCTGCCGTGCAAAATCTCAGAGATGTAACCTGTAATATTTACCTCGGTAAACGACACACTCTACACAGACTGTTTCAATGATATATGCAAATTGAATAGAAATTAGGGGGAAAAAAAGGCTACAGATCCCAAAAACAGCTAAATAAACAAGACAGAATAATGAATTTAAATTGTTATGGGTCCACTGCCATGGAGATGATTATTTAAACAAGAGAGCAGCCACTTAACACTGAGCATTCTAGGTCTGACCAATAATGGTTGTTTTATCCAGAGCTCTTACAAACAATCAATAGACTAATAACCAAGGATATGGAGTTGGGTAAAACCAAACAAATGAGCTTACTGAGGTAATAGAGGCAGGACAGATGTCAGCCACCTTATAAGGGACTCATATCAAACTTTTAAATATGATCTTTAAAGGTGTTTTCACACCTGGTATTCAGATCAATTGGTCCAGACTTTCACACCTAACCTGTTCAGTCTAGTTAAACAAAAACTCTGCTGTCACTCACAATGTGGTGTGGACTGGACTGAGATTGCTTGAAAAGGCGGATCACAGTCTACTTCCAAGCACAGTTTGTTTCTGGTGTGAAAGTGGACCAACTACAGGATGTTTGTGTTAGAAGATGTATTATTTTAGGACAAACTACTATTAAGGGCGTTTTCAAACCAGCGTTGTTTAGTCAGTCACAAACAAATTCTAGAGCAGTTCGTTTACGGAACGTCATATAATCTAGATCTGACCCAACTACAAGGCGCACTTACAGTAGCAAGTCCTTAACAAAGAAACATGAACATTAAATCTTACTTCAATCAACAGTACCAAAAATACAACACATGAGGAGGAGGTTGGGGGTGGTGGAGGGAGCTGAAGCAGCAAACAGTGTGTCAGTAATAATGAGAAGGGTCAGGTTGTTATGGCACACTGTGCACCTGCGCGAATATGATTGGACGTTACTACTCATGCTTCTGTGAATGAGCCAATTATTGTGAAACAGCTGATGCCAAACAGGTAATAAGAGCATGACTTCAGTGCTTCATTTAAGTGCTGTTCAAAGCTCTTGGTTCGTTTGTAAAAAGCCAGTGTGAGAAGGAACTGAGCTCACTATCTAAACTAACATCTAAAAACCAAGCTTGAGCAAATGTTGACAATAACAAGGAGCCCTTAAACTTTGTGATCAATGGCTGGACCAGAATAGGAAGGATGATTGGCATTCGTCATAGATTTGATCTATCTGGTCATCTCCACACCTGTCCCCCTGTCACTGTGTTGCAAAGGAAAAAAAAAAAAAACTCATCAATACGCCTGATCAATGGCTTCAAAGATTTAGCCTTAGCTCTGCTTCCTTCTCAACAGGCTGTCATTCACCACTGGCTGCCCAGACACATCTTATTCCAGCAGGAGACAGCTATTCACTTTCTGGCTTTCAACTGTCTGTGGAAAGTAAAGCACTCCCTGTCGTCCATTCTGAAGGATTCTGACAAGAGGCAATGGTGTGTTTTCGGGGGGCTGAGTGCAGGAATCGGAGCTCTCGATCGAGAGGGAAGAAAAAGGCGGGGAGGTGGGGAGGCAGGGGGCGGAGGTGGTGCTGTAGAGGCCTGTCTGTGAAAACACCCGCTCGCAGCGACTACGCTCAGGAAATCATCAAACAGCAGTTGGTTAAGGGTCTCTCTTGTTCTACAGCAGTAAAGGGACCCTGGTGATGTGACACCAGGCAGAGCCGATGAATGTGACTTTTGGCTCGGGTTATAGATAGTCTCATTTTATTCGATACGGGCCGCCTTTCTTCCACTGGCAGCAAGCTGAATGGGGGCTTGGCATTTGAAAGGAAGCCGAGAGATTTGCTGGCGGATTAATCCTTTCATTAGGGAAAGTGAGAAGTTAATTGCGGCAACAGCTGCATCTCTCATGTTTACACGACTGACGGTTTAAACGCCATCCCTTTAAACGGAAAAAAGCAATTATCAATAAATGCAGGGCAATCTTGCCATGATGAATTGAGCTCAAATTAGGCTTTCTTCTTCTCCGGGCCACATATTCGGCGCAACCAGCCGTGTTGGCTGGCAAAGCGTGGTCTTTCCAGAGAGAATTGTCACACAACAAAGATAAAACACTTGACTTTCTGCGATGAAGAGTTCCCAGGGAGAGTGATCAAAGGTGAGCCGCAGTCGTGATTTCTAAATGATGAGGAGAGAGGGGCGATGAGGAGAGTGCGCGGGAAGGCAAGGGAGGAGGGTGAAAGGGGCTTTAACTGAGGGGGAAGAGGAGTCGGGTGTGTTGATACACTGTGGAACAACAACTTCAACAGAAGAGTAGCTTGCCAGAAAACTATAAGTCAATTGAGAAAGTGAGACAGGGTGGTTGTCTGCATTCTAAAGTTTTACTAAGAAAATGAGAAAGGATCCAGATAAAGAGGACAAAAAAAATTAGGAAATTCAAAGAGGAAGTTGGACAGGCACGGAAGTTGAGAGATGAAAGAGAGGACGGAAGGCAAAAGTAACACGATGACTGAAAACAAGGGCAGTGGGGAGTCCGCCAGCGAGAAGGGATGAAGGACAAATAATGCAGGGAGCACAGCGGTGGAGAGTGGAGAAAGAGGAACTGCGGCGCAGGGGAAGGCAGGGTAACATTCACCGTTAGAGCCGATCAATTTCCCGTCCCCTCAATAATAGATGTGACGAGCATGGTGGGCTGTTATCTGTCAGACTTGACCGACCGAAATACAATCCCCACTGGGAGCCCACACACACAAACACACACACACACCTATGCAAGCTCACCCGCAACCAAAAAATGTCAGGTTTCAACACACACATACACGAAGCATAACTCATGAGCTAACCTTGAAGCACATGGTGGCAAAAGAACCAGAGAAATGGAATTTCACACAAAAATGGAAATGGTTTGCCGAGTCCTTCGATGTCATCTCCGTGGTCACATCATGATGCACTGATGTGGCCGGTGTGCTCATTCATCAACTCAACTTTCTGCCGGTTTTAGACGCAACTGGCTTAAAGCGGCTCACGCCGCCGCTTCTTCTCTCACACCCTTGAGCTGCGTCCTTTTAATCTCTCACCTGCCATCTTTTAAGGGACCCAATGTCATGTCATGCACATTTCCGAGGCCACGGCGCACAGACACAGGTGCTTTTAACCCTGCGAGTGTACCAGTATCAACACACACATACACACACACACACACAGAATAGCATCAGGTTACCTAACAGCTAGCGGGAGCGTCAAGCAGACGGTGGAAGGCAGGCATGTGGAAGAAGCCTCAGCGTGACAGAGCACAAAAGGAACAGGCTCTCACTCAGCCCATTTCTGTCAGGACCCCCTCCGTCGCTTTACCCAGATGTGTCACACCAGAACACACACACACACACACACACACACCCTACACATTTGCCTTATCTCCAGCTGTTCCCACTGCAAGTATGTAAGCAGAGGGTGGGGGATGCACTTCAGGGTTGTGATTGTGTGTACGCGTGTGTGCACAACTACAGTACAGATCAGAGAAGTATTTGTTCATGTGCATACTTTTGTCTTTGCTGACACTCGCCATATTGCGTGTGTCACAGCCTATCTGCGTGGATGCATGCAAAGAGAGGGTGACAAAAGTAGAACAGTGGAATATGTTAGTGTGTATGTTGTTGGGACGAATCAACAATTCAGAACATGTCAGCCTGACGCACTCCAAACACATCAAATACAGTGAAGAAGTGAGGAGAGCAGAGCTGATACATGTAGTACACTGAATCCAATATTAGGAGTGCACCAGTCCAGTCATATTTGGCACAGATTATTAGGCATTCAGAGGCATTTCAACTGCCCGATCGAGAACGAACAAATTTCAATCTGGAAGGCGTTCAGACATAAATAGCCATAAAATTTATGAGCCAATTTGTGGGAGTCAGCTGAACATCAGTGGTGTACAGTAGTCATCGTCGCAGCCTGTGATCATAGATGACAAACACAACAGAAGGCAACAGCAGAGTCGATGCTACCACAATGAAAAAGCATCTCATGCACAACCGCTGGCAACAGGTGAACACCTCAGTCATCAAGCGCACATTAACATGTAATTACTATGTTTGGATACACCTATGACTTATTTACTGGATAAGGGATGTCAAGCAGCCATAGGAACAATCTGCTCCTACAGCGCTATGCTGGAATTTGCGATTGCTGCAGGCTTTTAAATGATGATGTGTCAGTCATGGTTTTAAACAGAGGGGAGGCACAGGAAAGCTGAGTTCTACTGCAAAAGGCACTACCATGCAAGTCTTTCAACAAAAAACAATAGTGGTATATATTTGAGGGGTTCAGTTTAGTGAATTGCAATTTCTAAAATATTTTCTCATATAATTTGCATTGTATGTACCATTGCAACTTCATTAAATACATTACTGACATCTAGTTGATGGTGATGCGTACTGTAGTCAACCCCTCTCCTGACAGATTGATTTGCCAGCGTGTATTATGTATTAATTCAGCTGATTGTGGCATTGACTAATAACACTTATATTCATGTGTTTTGTACAGAGACATTGGCTTCAACAGCCCTGCACACCCACACACAGGTGTTTTCACTTATTGTGGCTGATTATACCTTACAGAGGTATTGTAGACAGAGCTATGCTGGGGGATTGCTGAAGTCACCAAACTTAAAGGTGTACATTAGATAGGTTTCCATCCAAACGTAGCACAAATTTTTGGTCCGAATGCTAATTGGTCCAAACAAATCCAGCTGTCTTGCAAGGTAAGACGGCGATAGGTTAAAATTTGTGCTACATTTGGATGGAAACCTGTCTAACGTACACCTTTAAGAGTCTCTCTGTAGACGTTAATGTCACATGCCTCATGTACGTCATGATTTATTTGCTAGCTTTGTTTCCATTGCACTTCATCGCATTTTGGTTTTATCGACACACCAACACCAACGAAGTGTATAAACGTTTTTGTGATTTTTTTAAATAGTCTGCCTTTTTTTTCTCAGTTTTTTTTATCTGCCAATTTTAAATGCAAATAAAAGCAGGTGGACGGAAATGCACCTAATATCCTGTCCTAACAGGTGCAACAGTAACAACATAAGAATCAGAAAGATGTTAAATCAAGACAAGTCTTTAAGTCAACTTACAATAACATGCACAGCTGCGACAATCTCATCCTGATGACGTCCCTATTCTTAATCTCGCCTACCAAACTCTGATTGGTCGAGTGTTTCCCTAACCAGCGGAAACAGCTGTCAATGTGCTCAATACTTGACTGACAGTTGAATTGAGATGTGAGTGTTGATTCAGAGGTCTGGAAACCGGCTTGGGAGATGACTGTGTTCATCCTGTCCAGAAACTGAGATAATCGAGCTAATTAAGTGAAAACACCTATGTGGGTTAATGATCGGTGAGCAGGAGCTATAACGTGTTGTAGGTGTGCATAGATTTCATACTACAAGGCCTATTTGTTTCTGGGCATTTATAATTAATGGTTATATTTTCTGTACTACATGCCATGTTTTATGCCATGCATGTGAAAATCATTGACTCCTACACATTAAACCAAAATGTTATTTTTAGAGACTACCATGAAAGCATCATAGTTCAAACCCTGCCTACGTTATTTATGTATTTGTGTGACTATGTTCTCACCCTGCGATAGATGGCAACCTGCCCGAGATTTTTCCTGTCTTCTGCCCAATGCATGCTGGGATAGGCTCTGGCATACTTACCACCCTGGACAGGAATAAGTTAGCATGTTAAATGAATCGTTGCTGAAATACCTATTTGTTATTTGGTTTTGAAATGAGTTGTGCATCCCTAAAGAACGTGGTATTCTGTGATATGTGTTGCAATATTCAAGACATTGTATTTTACTGTTTTCCACACTACATGACTGGGAAACAATACTAAAAAAATATGTCACGTAAAAAGGCCAAAATCAATTATACATCTATTACTAGGAGCTCCTTTAAATTTTTAAGTCCTCTTTCATGTACCATTTTTACTTTTTCAGACCAACATTACTCAGGCTTTTATTAATAGTCTTGCAGTGTGCTTAAAAATAGCTGGAATCAGTGTACAGATACAATATGCTGGGGGGAAAGTATTATGATAATAAAAAAAGTATCAAGGCATTTCTAGGGCAGGACCAAGAGAGGAAAACTGCTTCCCAAGAATCGAGCTTGACTCCCATGTGAGCAGCTAACTTGGTGTGCAGCAGCCCTGCATGCACAAAAATAAAAACAGTCCACTTGAAGAGAGACGAATGACAAGACTGTAAAGTACAAACAACCTTTCTGCCTAACACCTTGTACAACGCAAGAAGGAACAGATTCTCCATCCAAAGCATGCTCTGTCAAGCTCAAAACATGATTCCAGCATCGTAGCGCTGTGAAGTCCCTGCCATGTAGGCCAAGCCAAAACAAATGTGATGTCAATGCAATAATAAACGAGCTTTGTGTTTGAGTGCGACCATGATAATTAGTCTCAAGACGGTATGTTAGTAGAGAGAAGGCTCATAAAATATAGAGGCCATTTGGCGTGCACTCAAGAACAAATCTGTATTCTAAGAGCGTGGGCTGTTACACTAATGTTCTACACAGTTTAAATCTGGCAGAGGCACAGTCAGAAAACTTTGTTTGGTGGAAAGATGCTGACGGTTCCAGGCAGCAGGCAAGAAAAAGATTACCGAGTCAGCGCACAAACGTAGATGCGAAACCCTCTCTCAGACACACATGCAGACATGCCACAGACTCCACACTAAAAATGCCTTTTTGTTGACTCGATTGCCCATGTGCCCGGGAGAGCGCGTGCATCGCCATTCAAGGTTCCTGACGAAATTGGGGTCGCCGCTGAACAGCGCGGCAACTCAAGGTCAGGGAGATGATAATGATGTTTATGAAGTCTAAATCCACAAAATAAGATTCCCTCTGTATCTCCCTCAAGTGTCTACCTGCCGAGCAAGTTTCTATTGTGGCCAAGAGTGAAAGGTCTGGTTCGCAATTTCTGCTAGAGGCCACGTCACATTGTGCGGCGGGGCTGGGGAAGCAGACTGAGGAAAACACACATAAAACCGAACAGTGCAGCGGCTCATATGTCATGTGTATGTATGTGCCATTTACAGGCAGGCAGGTACAAGTGGCACACTTCCACAGTTTCAAACACTGAATTATAAGATTATCATCCCAACCCTCTGACATCAGCGGGGGATGCTGTGACATTTTGACAACACTAATCACCTCATTCTGAACCTTTTCTGTTTGCTTAGGGAAGCGAAGAAATCTCCAGCGGCTGAGACCCGGGAAAAACGCTGCAGCAAAATAAAAGGCGTAGCAGAGATCTGTGCTGCCCCGTTGGGTGGTCCAAAAGCTCCTGGTGGGCTCGTTGGTTCAAGATGCTAGCTGCTTGCTCAAATTGTTACACGGTGTGTTTTCACAGTTTCAGTTCAAACAACACCCTCCCCTGCCATGACACCCCCTTCTGAGAAAAAGCAAATGCATCTCGGCCATCTCCTGAGGAACTGGCAAATAAAGCAGAAAAGAGTATTTCTTTGAACATTTAAGGCTGTTTTTCCCTGTCGTCTTCTCATTTCTATAGCATGAATTATGCATTTACAATGAGAGTTTTTGATTAAAACATCAAAAAACACAGCAGCGCAGTTTAAGCACGGATTTTTAGAAGGGAAACTTGCCAGGTTTAATTGAAGTATGCTTTAATAGCAATCAAACCGGCAAAAAATCCGTGACAATGAGACTCAGTTGGTGTCGCTGTAAGCACACACAGCTGGGCTGCTAGACTCATACACTGTGGCTGAAAACTACATTTAGCAGATCAATGTAGATAATGTAGATAGAGGCATAAAGAACACACATTCACCAGTGGATTATTCATAATGCTTCGGAAAAGCAACCATGTGCATCAGAGTATGACTAGGACTGACCGCCATTACCACAAAAGTGCTCTCACACGCACACAGTCATAGCCTCGACCCCAAAGTGCTGCTACACACCCAATTACAATTAAATTCTGTGCTCGGTGCTCTTCGGGGGCCAGGGTATCGATGATTCATTTTGCGTTTTATCAAAGAAACAGGAGTGCCATTAAAAAGAGATCAGTCAGCCACCAGGCATGAGGAGTCTGCTTCTAATTGGCCATTCATCAAAAAGCTTTCTCAAGTAGATTGCAGCACTGAAATATCACGCATGACAACTGAACCGCACCACATTAATTACACTACTGATGAACCTTCGTGCTCTGGAGCTCGCCTCCTTGTGATTGTAGAGAGGCTGGAAGACGCACAGATGCGCGCACACCTGGACACATGTACATATGCGCCGAAATGCACGGGAAGAGAGTCTGAACACTGGCAGAAATGGCAGCTGGCTCTCCAATACTTAACAGGGATACAGTGTGTCATTCCTAACCAAGCATCATGGTATTTATCAATGTAATTTGACACTAAGATAAGAATGAACAAAAGTTCCCTTTGCTTCTGTATTTTTAGCTTCAAAAAACCCTCCCTGGGGTGCTGCCACTTCATCAGCTCAATATTATCAGTCAACCTTTAAAAAGATGCTTTCAACCATTTCACTTCACAGCATGTCCAGCGTGTTTTCACAGAGACACAGCGCTGGTTTGAAAAGATATTGTCTCTCGGTTGTCTTTGTTCAACTTAGCAGCCATCAGGACACACACACAGATGAAGAATTTCGAGCTCTGTCTCTCTCCTCTCACCACGTGCAGGGAATTCTCCCTTTCATCCATTTCCTGATGCACTCTAACTAGACAGTTTTCGGTCATGTCCCAGAATTATGCGTGCTAGCTCTCTAGCTTCCCTCACACACACATACACACACACACGAACAGCTGCACATCCGCTGACAATTCATCCATCTCTGAATCTCTCATTTTCTGGTTTGAGCATTTTGGTGCTTTTTTTTTCCCCCTTCTGAGCTGCTGGATCAGCTGGAGCTGGGTTCATCACTAAGCAGTTGCCCAGAGGCCAAGAAACAGAGAGGCAACTGCTGTTAGTGTGGTTACTGTGCAACTACGGGGTTAAAACGGGCATAAAAAGAGCCACATGTAAGCTCGTTTGCATGTGCGCAAGCACACACATTTATCGGAGGTGTTTCCTTTAGGCACAAGACTGATGAGGAAGGAATCTTCAAAGTAACGGAGCGAAACCCAGATGGTGTTTGATGTGTGGATAATGATTTAGGTAAGGCTACGCAACACTTTCCCCATATCCAAGCTCAATAAAAGCCTGAAACAGTCGTGTAGACTTGAGCATTAAAACCAGAAATTCACTTCACTTTTGAGAGCTTTATGACGCATGGGAAACGTAGCTCTGAAAAGCAGATTGTTCCTAAACCAGCCTTTCTGTGTAACTGTACTTTTCATACATCAAGCAGCATGAACCACGTAGGCTCATGTCTAAAAGGAGCACCATGTGGGAATCAAACTTGTGCCCTTGCAGACTCCTGTCAGTCCCTGCACAGGAGCGGCGGGCTAGACACTGCAGCTATCAGTTCATCATTGTCATACAGTAATTCAGTATGTAATGTGCCTCTAAGTCCCCAAGAAGCAGAGGAACAGACACACTGTCTACACGGAGCATGCTAAGCCCAGTCAGTGTCCTGTAGGACCGGCTATTTAACACAGGAATAAGCCAATTATCTTCACGGAGTAGGCAAATTTACAATAGGATTTACTCAATTCCTACAGGACTCCTATGTCAGGGGTGGCAGCTTATACTGTAGGTTTATTTCTGTCATGGCCCCCCACATTCACAAACACGTCTGCAGCTGATGTGATACATGCAGCCGTGCAGATGCACATTAGCACAAGCCCAAGCAAACACCTACACAGTCCCTCCTACTTCAGGCACACGCAGCATTTTCCCAGAATTACTGACAGCCTTGATAAAGATGAGTCAAAACACAGAAGTGATGAATAAACCAAAAAAAAAATGAGCTACCTTCTGTGCGAGAAAACGAAGCAAATTTTTTCTGTTGAAAAGCATTATGTTGAGAAAAATAGTTCATTTCCACAGTATGATAAATTAAATTCCAAAACACTGGTTACAGTCGATGGCACCATTTGTGGCAAAGCTTATTAAAGTCTTTCTAAATTGTGTTAAACCACAGTGAAATTATTTACAGTAAGTAGCTACAGTTAGTACTTTCAATTTCATGTGTGCTTATGAAGTGAGAAATGAGGACAAGTCAATGAAAGCTGTAAAATTGAAAGGTGCAAGTCCATCACGTGTAGTATTTCCACCAGAACTAATCACTTCAGTATGCAGTCTAAATAGAGAAAACAGAATTTAACATTTAATATTATGATAAGAGATACCATGTGCTAAAGTGTTATAATTGTCGCTTCCTCCATTTCAGCGCAGCTCAGTGAGATTTGACCCTCCTTATGGATTCCACCCTCATTATCCTTGTACATGTAAGTAATGCTGTGTGACTGATATGCCTGTTCTTTGATCTGCTCATCACTGGTACACCTTAGTCCTCCCACCAACATGACTCATGATTTAAAGGAATGTTGTGAGCAAGCTAAGTTCCTGGGCAAATCTCCATACAAAAAATCACCAAAATTCAAGTTTCTTTTATAAGTTGAGCCTCACTTGTGTTATTTGGGAGAGATTGTAGCTGCTGTCCTAACGCAGAGGCAAGTAAATCAATATGTCAATCATGAGTGCTGTCAGGTTAACACCTATATTACATCTACTGAGAAGTAAAAGGTCAAATTATTGTATCACAAGCAGCTTTGACAAGCAAGCAGACCTTTTCTTGACGTAAATGAGTTTGAAGCAGCGTTGGGTTGTCTTATATTCGAGGACCAGACAATTACGTGTTCACAAGATCAGAGATCATTTTTGAATGAGAGTGTACCGCTGTAAGACCGGCTCCTAAAAGAGAGTTGCATTATGGGTTGTTTGGAGCCTTAATGTTGCTAGGCTAGCGAGTGTCTCCAAGTCTGAGTGTCTGTTTGAATTAGTCAACCGTGAAAGTGTTTTGTTAACTCAGTTTAACCTGCAGGAGTATCTGAAGGTGTGTTTCTCTGCTGCGGAGGAAATAAATTAATCACAAGTGAAAACAAGTCCAAAGGTGTCTTCCGACATCTTTACTTAAGGAACAGATTGTGAACCAATCTGTCAAGCAGCCAAGAATTACTGCTGTCACAGATGATGAGGAGCTCAAAAAGACAAAAAGACAGCCTGAAAAATGGTATATGCAGGAGAAAATCATTTCAATGCTTCCAACAGTCTGACAGCAGAGAGTGTGAGTATGTGACTGATAGACAAGTTACACAAATGTTGCGATTTGTCTTCTGCTTTAATAAAAGTATTTCATTTTTACAGAAGAAGAGGCTTCAAGGATAAGGACTCTCTTCTCCTTGGATAAATAGTATTTTAAGGGAAACTTTCCCGACAGGACAAGTGTGAAAGTGTATCTTCAAAAAGTCTTTTTCTGAAAACTCTCATTAAAAAAGCAATTAAAGTCTTTACTGATCACTCAACAGCAAAAGTAATACATTTCTTGTTACATTATTTTTGTCAGCCCAGCTTCTTCAAAGGTGCCTTTAATACACTCATTGACTGATTGACCACATGCACCACTTCAGAGCTGTACTGTCCTTAATTAAAGGTTAACCAATGTGATGTAGGTAAGAAGACACAACATGCACATAAGACAACTTTTGAATTACAGGGAGGCATATTTCTCTTCCTGTGGTGGAGACTAACTATCTCGCCGCACCTACAACCCCTACACAAGCTAACACATCCCACAGCAGTCAGTTCTCTGAGCAACCCTGCAAACAAATCAACCTTATAAAACATTCAAGTAATGTAGGGTCACTGGGATTTGTGAGTGTAATGTAATTACTGAATTTCACATTGTAATCCCTTACACTACTCGTTACGGGAAAAGGTAATTACATTACTGAAACAACACTGGTTTTAAGTTAATTCTTTGCTGCTAATTCCATTCAACTTCAGGGATCCCGAGAATGTAATTATTTACTTATTGTTCTCCTGCCTCCTACACTACATGCATTTAATGCTTGTGCACCTGACACGTGCAAACACTGAAATCTTTCCAATAGGATTTGAAAGAAATGCGAGGAAATGCCCGGAATCATTATCCAGCACTCGATTCCTGGCTGAAATTCAACTTTCCATCAGAAATAACTACAGAAACGATTCATTTTAGCTTGCTCCTCCAATACTTCAGCCAGTGGCAGCAAGTCCATAACCACAACACACACACACACACACACACACAACTAAAAGTCATATACCCTTTCTCACTCTGTCAATGTCTGACTCTCCTGGTCTCCCTCTCTCTCATTTCTACAGTGGGCTATATATGTAAATACACAAAAACACACACATATATACACACGCACACACACACACATTCAGCCCCGAGCAGCCTCCTGTCTTTCTGTATAATAGTGGAGGGAGCTGCTGTACTTTTTTCACTGGAGTCCTCCTTCATCCCACCCATCCAAACATCCATCCACCACCAAGCTGGGAGTTGCGTCCACCAATCTAACATCCAGCACTGAAATTCAGTCCACTCTTGCAGCAATACAGACCCCCTGCTGGCAGCAGATAGAGAATGCGCCTCAATACTATCAATTCTTGTCGAGAGGAGAAAATTGAGAAAAATCAGGATAAGGCGAGCGTGCGTGTGCATGCGCATGCTCGCTTTCTAGACGCTGGTTGAAGATAGTGATTATGTATGACTTTTCGCAGCGGGCAGACTACTGTGTGTGTCCTCTCATGAACACGCGCGTGCAAATACGCATCCCCACCTGCATGCATTTGCCACATGCACGAGAGTAAATAGCAATGTTAGTCTGAAAACAATCAGACCGTGACAGACTCTGCAGCACCATCCCACAGGCCTCCACAGAGGAAAAACACTGCACCGACAGACATATAGCCATTTCCTCTAAATGACCGCTCGCCTCCCCTCCCTTCCTCTCATCACCACCAGGGAGAGAATGGCTCCATGTCTCGACATAGCACTGCTCAGGATGGGGTCAGTGTGTCCTGCTCTAACCTCCATCGAGGGATGCTAGGGGACACGACGTTGCATCTGGGGGACGATGGGGTGAGGGGGGGGTGTGAAGGACGTTCGAGCTAAATCCCACACTTTCCTGGGAGATGCTTGTTAGGGAAATCTGGGCGAAACGCTTGGCGGATTCCCAGTCTTTAAAAGTCAGCATCAGCAATCATGTGTCTTCTCTTCCTTTGATGCACGATCACCATCAAAGGGCACTGAGGGAAGGTATAGTGCATCATCCTTTACATCTATCAGGAGTTTAAAGGGGGCATCACGTACGGATGAAAGATTGCTCGTCAGTCACTTGCCTTCAGTAAGTAATTGGAGATGATATAGTTGAGATTCGGTTCCTTGCAAAGTCACTGCAGAGTCACCAGCTTTTCACTCCCCCTTCAAAAGACTGACACTAGAGGAAAAGAGTACTCTGCCAATGGTTTTATACAGCTCATTACATTTTCCCCGTGCCTGGAAAGCAAGAAGAGGGGAGTACAAGCAGGATCTGAGGCAATGTTAGATCCTGGAAGCTCCTTGTTTCCTTTCCCGTTTGAATTCTGCCATTACATTATCTCTCTGTGCGAGGGCCCTAGGGAATGTTCACGTCTTGAGCACTAAGCATTTATTTCCTTGTTCTTCAAGAGGATCCCTGGGAGGCCATGTTGTCTGATTCCTTTCACTGAATTGTCAGCTAATGAATGGTACACGTCCGTCGACTGCCGCACACTTTCGGAGGAGAAAAGCCCCCATGGGTGCTCATCTTGGGGGTTCTCCCATTCTCATTAGGAGGGAATCAAAAGGAAATACAGGCTCACTGATCGTTTACCATGTTCCCTGTGAGGGTCTCCCATGGGGGAGGAAGGGTCTGAAGCCATTATTTCTCGCCACAGAAGGTTGATCAGCATGTTTAGAAGCTTCTCTAACATCTTCGAGGCCGCGTCGTTGATGGAGTTTGATGGAGGTTTTACAGAAAGACAGCCGGTGGAGTCTCTAGAACATTATTAGTAAGTAATCTGTCTTCCTGGCAAAACATTGCAGGCTACCCCAGGCAGGAGAAGAAACAATGTTATAAAATATTGGTGGGAAAAAATGGTCAAAGAAAATGTTCAGTCAAGACCTGAATTCAAACTCTGTTCCATCTCTTGTTTCTTTCTTGAACTCACATATATCTTTTTATACGTCCTTGGTGGGGGGGTTTTCTGTCTGCCGGTCCATCCTCCTTTCTCTCTAGCTATCCCAAAATCTATCCCGGACCCCTTCCTCAACTGCCAGCCATAATACAAAGTAATGTCCGCTAATGGGATTCAGTGTGTCCCTCTCTTGTCACAACAACAGCACCTCTCTTTCCAGCTTCTATTCCTCAGGCAGTTTTATCGCCAGCATAAGTCACCGACTCAGAGCGACTTGTCTGTTTTCAGGCGAGCCGGCCTCGCCCCTTCCTCCTACTCTCCATTCATTTTCCAGTCTTTTAATCTCTCCTCATGTTCTGTCCCACCCCTACCTCTGTCCACCTTTCATCTACTCCCTTTCCTCCATCTAACTACTTCTCCTCTCCTCCCTTGATGTCTCCAAACCTCCCCTCTCCCTCTCTTTCCCCTGCCCTCCTTTACAGCTTCCTATCATTCGTTGATCCCCATCTGGGTAAATGCAAGAGCTATCTGGTGTAAACAATTACTAACTGAATGCTGACACACAGATTGCGGCGCTGTCTCTCTTAACCACATTAAAAGAAGAGAGAGTGTGACCAATCACTAGTCTCCCTCGTCCTATTTTTTGCCCAAAAAAAAAAACCTTGTAATGCCACAGCTGAGCAGAAAAGTGCTCATGCAGTCAAAGATACTGATACACCGAGATAAACATATGAATAAATGTACATGCATCATAACACACACATAAATAAATATAGAGTCATGGCATTTACACACATTGAGCTGATTGTATCCATGTACCCTGGTGCAACAGTGATGTATAATACATGAGTTTTCCACATACATAAACATGTCCCACACTGATCAGAGCCATTACGGTCGCTAAAGGCCCATCATGTGCGCGCGTGTGTTTGTCAGTGTGTAATCATGTGGGTGTGTGTGTTTGTCAGTGTGTAATCATGTGGGTGTGTGTGTGTGTGTGTCTGTTTGTCAGTTTGTTATGTGGGAGCCATTCATGTCTCGCATTAGTTTTTATGTATATGCTCAACAAGGGGCCATAAGAGCACAGATTTCCCACTTGAGAATTGACCCAGCTGCAGATGACTGTATCAAAAGCTGGCTGTGCTGTCCACAACATCAAGAAATTATATCTAGATATGGCAGACCCACTTTTCTTGCTCTTACAAAAAAATATAGTACACGGCAGGCTGCAATAATCGATATAACCTGAGAAGGCAGGTCATAAATCTAAGCAAATGTATTTCCCAGAAGGGCAATGGATGCTTAAGGTCCCACACAAACACAAACATTATTACACTTGTGTACAGCGTAAAAAGGGGCATTTTGCACAGCGCATCACCGACACCGCTGGATATGAAGCCAAATACTTATTATCACCGACTTATAGGGTCGCGTAATAAATGGACGCAATTAAGCCGGGCTTTTGAAGCGACTCGGAGCCGATCAACCTCATTAGAGACGCGCTGAACCGAATAGAAATTGCGCATACGGGCGGCACGCAGGTAAAATATTTGCCCCGAGGTGTCGGTGCTCGGTATGTGTTAGTCTGTCAGTCGCTGCCCCCCGCCGTTCTCCGGTAACGGCCGCCTGCAGACAGACAGGGTAGCGCACACGCACGCCGTCTGTTAGGAAACAGCTCGCACGCGTAAAAATATTCCGCTGGTCCAATTTGCACAAAAAAAAAATGACAGCCCTTTTCTCAACCGGATGAAAACATGGACTACAATTCTGGTAGGATCGATTAATGGATCAATAAACGAATCAATCAGTGTACACATCGGTTATTATGGCGCTGAAATTCCCACACATAAAAAGATATATGAGTGTGCGCCAGCGGACAGGTCCTCAGTCTCTTTGACCAAGGGCTCCCAATTAGGACTCTATGTTCAATGGCATCTATTACAAAACTGTCTCCACTGTTAGAACCACAGTTCAAGTCATTTAACATCATGCTGTTGAGGGTATACTTTTAAAATGACGAAAATCCAGTTAAAACCCTCCAGGGTCTCGCAAATACGCACGGAACCTGTCCGCCGTGAGAAAAAAAGCACATGTATGTATTTCTCTGAAAGAATCAAGGGACACCATAAATTGGTAATTGAGTAATCAAAGTGCCACATACCGTGATTTCAGTTTAAAGAGGGATCTATGATGAATGTCAAGCGGTGATGCCAAAGAGCAGACAGTCAGAGGGAGAGAGAGGCAATTCCCAAATACCAAGCGAGGGGAAACTAGGTCTGCTCTTCAGTCAGCCTGACCGCCGGAAAAAAAAAATCATGCATGCTGACAATGACAATGACAGGATTATCTGCTTTTAGACAAACTGATTATTTACCTCTGAATGTCGATCTCAGTGTGATTGTCTCAAGTTTCTTCGTCCGTCGCCCGTTCTGCCCGTCAGCCGGTCACAAAACTGAGTCCAAGAAGGACAAACGCTGTTATCTCTCTCTCTCTCTCTCTCTCTCTCTCCCTCTCTGTCTCTCCCTCTCTCTCTCCCTCCCTCTCCCTCTCTCTCTCTTTAATAATACCGTGACTCTTGAAAATCCCTCAGCACGTTTCTACAACCTCTAATTTATCGGTTTTGTCTCTCTTTCTTCTCTTGATCTCTTCATCACCGCTCAATCGGAAGTGTTGGTATTATTCCAATCATAGCCTACTCACCACCACCTACTCCTCCTCCTCCACCACCACCACCACCACCACCACCATCACCATCATCATGATCATCATCAACACCATCATCACATCCAAATGTTAAAATGGTATTGTGCGTAATATCCCCTTGGTGAGACATTGTGTGTACAATGTAGGTTAAAACAGGTATCTGTATGTTTCTTTCTACAATAGTCCAGTATGAACAAACATTGTGACTGTAGTGTGTTTTCACAAAAAAAGTTCATAAATCATTTACTAATGTTTTATAGATCAGTTATAAGCCATTAATTTTGGATTAGCACTGCCAGGCTTATTGTAAAGTGAAAAACACATGAATATTTATTGATGGCTATTAATAAATGCTCATGTTAGGAGGATATCATAATAACACAACATACGCCTACCGCAAGTCACCACAGGAACACTCATAATACTAAGGACCTTTTTAATACCACTTTCTAATCAAGCACCCCTTATAAAAGCTTTATAAGTTGTACATTATGGCTGTATTAATGGTTAATAAATCATTTAAGGATGCTGTATTGATGCTGTTTTTAAGCCAATAATAAGTTTGTGGTTGCCATGCTTCTTAGAAATGGAGAGTATTTTAGTGGTTTTTAACTGAGTAAATAACCAATAAATGTGTTTCTTATTAATACTCATAACTGTCTACCCATCAACTGTCTGTATTATTAGAAATTCTTTAGAAAAGATTTACAGTATAAGTTGTAAGTAATACTTTACTAATGGAAATCATTTACTAATACTTTATAGGTCAGTTATAAGCCATTAATAAGAGCAACATTTGGGCTGCCAGGGTTAATAGAACCATAAATGCTATTAATAACCATTAATAAATGCTAATGGTTTGTCACTTTATAATAAACCTGACAACCCAAGAGTTGTTTTTATTACTGACTTTCAACTGATCTATGGCAGTTTAGTAATGGATTTATAAATTATTATTTAAGCCATTAGTTACAAATTATAACCCGTTTATAAACAGTGTCTTATCAGAAAGTGGCACCAAAAGTTCATTTTTAAAATTTCCTGTAGCAATTTGCAGTATTTGTCCGTTATCATACAGTGTACTCTTCCCATGGTTTGTGGAATCTACTATAGCCTGTTTTCATTATTCTATTCCTATAACATTTAACATGTGGACATACACCAGTTTTGTTGTTGTTATTGTATAGCAAATTTATAAAATGTCTCTTCTGAATCATTACGGATGTGTTTCAACAGGGGTGCCATCATCATTAACACCATCATTATCAACAGTAAGACATCGCCTGATTACAGGCCAATGATAACATTACGATATTCCTGTTAATCAGACCGCCTTCATCATCCCATCTCAAAAGGCCGTTACCTTCATCCTTATCACTTAAGAGCAAATTATACCTTGTCATCTTCACACACACACACACCCACATATGTGCACACCCACACACACGTGCACACGCACACGTTTCATTAGGCTTATATATCCTCTTCAGTCATTACACATGCTGTAAGTCTCCTATCTTCAGTCTACACTGTACTTGTAGATTGACTCCAGCCGAAGCCCTTTGAAGAACAGAGAGAGAGAGTGGGAAGAGGAAGATGTATGTGTGACCATTAGAATAGTAAAAGAGAGGGACTGCTCCTTCTCTATTATAGAAACACAGTAGAACAGGGCCAGCCACACGACAGAGCATGAAAGGACTGATTTATCCACCCGGGAGAGACTCTGAATGTGTGTGTGTGTGTGTGTGTGTGTGTGTGTGTGTGAGTGTGTGTGAGGAAGAGCGAGATAGAGGAAGAGCGAAAGAAAGAGAGGGAGTAGTGTGTGCTTGCCTGTTTTGCTCGCTTTATTATTGAACGAGGGAGCATATGTGTGTGTGCATTATTAAAGTGAACGCATACATCTGTGTGTTTGTGTGGTACAGCCGGCTTTGATTCCTCTCTCCCTCTGGCCAGGGTGAACGCCTGCCTGGATGTGGCGCACTTTGCTGCAGCCTGCAGAGTCAGTTTTGCCATACATGTGTTTGGCAGGCAAAGACAGTTGGCGAGGCAGCAGAACCAGGCTGGATGTACTGTACACACAACCAGAAAATATGCTTTTAGGCTTTTACGTACTGTGTAAAGAGACAACTTGTGCCACAACAAGCTAGGTTCAAATTCAGCTTGTGTGTCAGACCAATTCTTTTCTTAGCTGCGCAGTTTATGATCTAGTAAGCTATGTCTTATTCTACTTAAATGGGTCAGCTCACCCAGTTAACAAAAAATACATTTTTTCACTGACCCCTTGTGGTATCTAGCAATGTAGATAGTTTCAGATTTTAAGATATTTTTCTCCAAGATTTATGCCTCCACCCTGATACAATGTGCGTGAAAGGAATTTTGTTTGTGGTGTTCACAGCCATGAAAAATCACATGTTAAAAAAATCAACAGCAACATTTCCTTCCAGAAACACCACTAAAGGACAATAAACTCTAAAGTTCAGCAGCGTGGCTCCGGGGATGGCAATCAGTTCGTTTACATGCACTTATGTAAAAAGGTTACTCATAGAAACCAGGTTATGCAGATAATCAGGGAACATGTTTACATGCACGGCAGCAGCTGTAATAACCTGTAACTTGTGATCTGCTGCGTGTACACACAGTATTGCACGCAGTCAAATCAGTAACCAGATTTCCCCTACCGCCGACATTTTTCTTCTACAGGCCACTTTGTGTTTGTTTCAGTTTTAGCTGAACTTGGGAATTATTTCAAATACAAGGACGCATCACTCTATGTCATCTCTTTCATTCAGCCTCTCCGCACTGCACTTTCTCTGTCTGCAGTCTTTTTTTTATGTATGTGCGCACTTATAAAAAGACCAACAAGTCCTCCAAATATAAACCAAATACATCGATCGACCATGTGCACTCCAGAAGGACACATAGGAGCGTTTTCTAGGCAGTAATCAGCAGGGCAACATCATTTGTCTGTGCTTTCCAAAACCGTCGTGACTGACATTATGACCTACTGTGTCATTTTTCTTGGGAGGACAGTCTCAAAAAGACAATTACAAACCCGGTTATGCAAATAAAAGGCAGAGAAATCTGTCATCTAGGTTTCTCTAATCCCCTATCCCGAATATGGTAACTAGGTTTCTCGTTTACATTACAGTTAAGCCAGCTTTCTGGAGAAAGTTGATTGTAACCCAAGTAACTGAAGTGCATGTTAACAGGGACTGTAGGTCTGTCAGTTGGTTGGTCATTATGATGAATCCTAATGACTTTGGTAATCCACTGACTTTTCCCCTGGCCTTAACTGGTTTTGAGTGAAATATCTTTAAAACTACTGGATGGACTCTTCTTAAATTTGCTCCAGATACTCAAGATCCCTAGAAGATACATTCTAATGACTTAATGATCCTCTGACTTTTCATCTAGTGACACCATCAGGTCATAATTTCACTGACTGAATTCCTGCAAGTAATGACATTCCCATCAGCCTCAATTGTACTTTGTTAAATGCAAATTAGCTAATGTTAGCATGCCAACACACTAAACTAAGATGGCAAATGTAGTAAACACATCTACTAAACATCAGTGTGTTAGAATTGTCACCATGGCATTTTGCACAAAAGACCATGTTGGCTAAGTGCATCCTCACAGAGCTGCTAGCGTAGCTGTTTGGTCTTTTTTGGAACTACTTATTGCCGAAGAAATGTTCCTGAGAAAAAGGTCAACAGTTTAGTCTGTGGACTGACAGGGAAACTTGCCACCCAAAATTCATCACTACCTGTGTGGCAAAGCGACTTACTTTAGGAAAGCCTTAACAGCAAATGTAAAAGCTTTCATAAACAGGGAGTGGGATGAATCTTTTTTCTGGCATGTTAATCAGTGTTTGAGTAATCAAACTGATATTTAGTTAAATGACAGTATCAGAGATAATTATTTAGTGAGCTGCTGGTGTGAGGTTAAAATCTCAATTGCTCTGCTTTCTGTCAGTCTGCCCAGTTTAAAGCTAAGCCACTATTTAACCCCCCCAGGATTCTAAAACAACCGCAAAAAATTAAAGAAACCTCCATACATACTGTTGATTCATGTTCAAACACACGTGCACACTTGATTTATCCACTACCTTCTCAATCCCATGACTGCTTCTAGACACTTTATTTTTGTGCATGCCGGCGAGTGTGTACGCGTCGTGTGTACATGTGTGCAGGCTGACAGCATGTGTGTGTTTTGAAGGCCAATGTCATGTGCTGTAAAGAGGGGAGGAGGGGATGCTCCCTGCAGCAACTACGGAGCTTTGATCCCTGTATATCTTCCAGTCATCTATCAGTGTATGAGATCCACAGGGAACTGAGAGACAGACCATGCTGGCATATGCACAGCGTATACTGAAAGTCAGTGATGGTATGTGGGGTGACAGAAAAGCACCACAGCTATGGATGCATCAGATAGACAAGCAGGTGGGCAGATAGACAGAAAGTGTGCTCACTGCAAACGGAACGTGCAGCTTTGCCTCGCAGATAGACAGACACAAGGACAGGCAGAGTGACAGATAGCACGAGGATAACAGACGGCTGGACAGATGCATGATGGTATTCCAGATCTACGGTTAGACACTGGCCAGGTATAGCGTTTAATAGCACGGCACTCAGACAAACACGGACAGCTGCCACACGCTATAGCCCGAGTCGAGAGACTCACAGAGACGGACAGATGCCCTTCTCTCGGCTGGAAAGATGCTGCACCTCTGCACACGCACGCACGCACACACACACACTGCTGCACTTGCCCTCCTCCCTTCTCCACCTGTCTGCTCCTTGCTGTCAGGGAGCCAGACAGGAGGATGATGTTTGTTCCCTCAGGCACTGTCATCTTCTCTTTTTCTCCCCTCCTCGCTCAAGTCTCCTTTCCCTTCCTTTCCTTTTCATTTTTGTGTGGCATTTACCATTTAAAGTGCTGCTGCCCTCTCAATAATACCATGGACAGACAGCACAGTGAGTGGATGGTATATTTGTGTGTCTGCTGGTGGCAAGACTCCAGGCATGAACATGACAAGGGCTTTGCAGAGAGGGTGCATGAGCAATTGTCTGAATGCAAATGACATATGGATGCATTGTTATTAGGGGTCCAAGCAACAAGGTAGCTGGAACCCTATCGCTTTTGTTCTCATTATTCTTCTTATTATTTTTCTCTGTTAAAAGTGTTTGTGCAGCAAAAACCGTAAGACCTAGAAACACCAAACTGGGAGGTGGGTTGCAAATTCCACCCACTACTCAGGCACATAAAGGTGGCGCTGTAATAATCAAGTTTACTTTTTTGCAATTATGTCTAAAACAGCTTGGCCTAGAGTCAAAATTCTTTCGTCATTTTAATCTCTCAAGTCATCTACATCTGGTCTTCTGCTCTAAAAATGTCAAATTTTGCAACTTTTTGTCAATTTTCTCAAAATCCTATTTTTGACATCTCGCCAGAAACTGCTGGGCCAATCGTCCCAAAACTCAGTCAGGATCATCTACAGACTTCATAGTTCTTAAGTTGTTAAAGAAGTTTCGATACGTCAATCAATGTCAATTATACAAGCCAAACAATTTTTTATCAAAATGTTTAAGTACAGTAGACGTCTTGTATCTCACCAATGCATCATCTAATTGTCACCAAACTTAACATGTTAGGTCTTTACGACGCTCTGTGGATGATCCTACCAACAGACCACTAGGAGGCGCCACAAATGTGAAAACGTTATATCTCATATTTAGTCATGTTCAATTCATTGTATAAAGTTTGGTCATGATTGGTGACAAGGGGAGTGATTTATAGGCGTAAGCTCACGTTTTCATCAATATTGCAGTCAAAACTTTCAAAAAATCATTTAATTTGACCATAGGTCCTACAGAGCTGAATTTTTTTTTCAGCACTTCCACTTATGTGTGATAAAAGTTTAGCTCACTGCAACCTATGGTCAATTCAAAAGTCTCTCACTATATTTTTCAAAATATGCAGAATCAATGAACATCTGTATCTCCACAAATCTTCATTTAAATGCTACCAAAACTGACAGACATCCTTTAGATACTAGACACCACATGTTTCAGTTGGTGTTCAGGTCTATCAAACGGTGAGTCTACAGTGATATTCAGTGTCTATAATTTGTACTGTAAGAACAATATTTTCTAATTCATCTCATTTTTGTACAGATTTCAACAAAATCTTTGACAATTCACCTGAGAAAAACAGGTTGATGTATCCCCAATTCTGTATTTTAGAAATGTATCCCCCAACAGTTAAATTGTCGTGAATTTTTTAAGTTTAAACTGACAAAAATGCTCCTGTTTGGCTCGTGTCATTCTGTGCCCTCAAAATGTGAGAAGGTGCATGACAAACCATGTCCTCAATGGCTCACAGTGTAAATCACCTCACTTGAGGATACAAGGATTCTGGCTCCAAGTCCCAGGGTGATCAAGTCCTCCTTGTGAACACTGTCAATTTCATCTGGCCTATTCTTCAAGCTTTTCAAGCTATCTTCGTCTCTAAAACCGTGCATTGTGCTTGGACCCCATCAATTGCTGCTTACGGCTATATTTTAGCTTTTCTTTCAGCCTCCTTTTCTCTGTCACTCATCCAACTGGCACAGATCCTTTGAGCAAATAATTTCAGCCTTTGAGTGGCTGTTGATGATCAGTGAAAGAGAGAAAGGTATGAATTAAGGAAGAAAGAGGAAGGGGAGAGGGGGGCGTGGGTGAAGAAGCTGCTCTTCTATGCTAAATCTGGACATCATGCTTCACGTGGGCCCATGTGGAAAATACTCACTGAATAGCATTACAGTGGGTCTGATATAATGGGGTTTTAGCAGTCCAGCTGGTCACATTTGTATATCATAGGATTGTTGAGTCCAACTGGCAATGAAAGTGCTCTGCATGAAGCCAAACTATTCAAATACCTGAAAATACTTTCAAGCAGAGTGTTTTTATGTATAAAAACAGAAAATTGTAACAGCGTGAGCTGACATTATTTCTTACCAGCAACATTTTGTCATTTCAACAAGTGATAGCAAAGGTCAGCACTGGAATGAAATTAGAGGCCTTCTACCTGGATGCTTTGTAGTTTGCTCTTTACTTAAAAAGCGGAAGGGAAGATACACAATTCAATCCAAAACCTGCATTAAACAAAAACAACAGTGATACCTTTAGGTTGTTGCGGCTGTGTAAAATCAAAACAATGAGCTGAAAGAAGCTAAAATGCTCCAATGAGCAGAGGGGAACTGCAGAGTTGAGTAATTGTTGATAATTATGATCATTCTCAGAGCAAGCCCTTTCACATTACATGTAGTTATTTTTTCAATTGTAAGATGAATAAAATATTGATTGGTGCAGATTGGAGTTGTGAACACCAATTAGCTGCTACTAAAAACTAGTCTTTCTGCCTTCTCAGCCAACAAAAGGTGATCATAGATGTCAACTGAGTCTTTCAGTTTGTTATTTCTAATTTTAGCTACGTACAAGGTAAATAGATTCAATAAAGTATTTGAAGGGATTTGGATCCAATAAGCGGATTTGGTACTGGATTCATATTCGATAAAATACTATCAAACTCCAACCCTATCATCATACACTTTATGATCATGTTGGACAAAAATAAAAATAGTTTTTTTTTTTACATTTTGTCTTTCTTTGACTTGTTAATCAAAACAGTAGGTAGTGAAGTTTGGCTCCCTTTTTAGCAGCATCTGAATCACAGATATCAAACAAATGCCGAATGCAGTCAATGTGTTCAGGGTCATCTCCAAAATATCAGAAACCAACATTTCATGTATTTGCCATTGGCCTACAGTTTCAGGGGAAATTAACTTGAAAAACTGTATATATATCTTAAAGAAAAATGATATAATCCTGAAATCAGAATTACATAAAAATGTGTTTGATTGGTGGATTGGCACATGAATTTGTCCTTGCTGGTTCCCAAAAAGCAAATGTTTCACTAATCTAACTAAAATATTTTTAAATCCATAAAATTTGTATTTAGCTTTGTCAACCAAGAGATAATGTAGTCTCTGTCAACTCTGAACGCTGAATAATTTACTTCTTCATTTATCATTTAACCCTGGGATTAAAAAACATCCAAAATACAGATTTTGTACAGCTATATATATATATATATATATATATATATATATAGACTGTACAAAAGCTGATTCTGATGAGTTAATTCCAGACGTGTTTTGCATTTTCCAAACCAGTCTCACCCACACTACACCTACACAACACTTTTGAAGAAGAAATACTTTTAAAAATCATACCCCTACATATTAGAATATTAGCTGGGAAAATGCACTGTGCCAATTAAGCGAGACCTTGATGGAATTTATGCTACCTCACAACCCTTAGTTGAAGGCCCCGTGAACTTCAAGTACACAGCATATTTAGTCTAATATATAGTCTAGGAATGCTTGCTCAGGATTATTTTAGTGAACATCTGATTAGACAGAACTTAAATGACCCCTTTTTTGTCTGAGACTGCGCAGAAGTACTTTTCTCTTATGGTGATATCTCAGAAAGTCACGCAGGATATGGTAATGACACAAAAAAAAACACCAACAAATACAATAAGCAGTATATGCATATTAGACAATGTTTTAGAGGTGTGGGAAGATAAATGTGCCCATATTGTATTAAAGTGTGCACACATGTGTCTTTTGTTTATAACAATATGTGTGTAGTGGGAGGTTGTTGCTGCATAGTATATTATATTAGCCTTTATATTACTGCTATAACCTGTTTGCTCTACTTCATCCAAGAAAAGCACACAAAACACACATACACACCATGACACACTGGTGACACACAGATATGTAGAAAATCAGCAGTTCATCACATCTGATCATAATATTAACATTATGTTAAAGCAGGACAACAGTCACTTACTTGGTCAGTGAATTACCTAGATAATTACAGGATGAATATTAGCAGTGTCAGTGAGCATATTAAATTGCAGTGTGCATGCTGGAGAGCAAACAGGGCACATGCACCCAGATGCTAGCTGCCTACCAGCTGGATCTCAGATGCAAAATAACCCAACAAAAGCCAAACGGAGCCCACAAGCAGAAGATGTTGCTGTCATCAGCAACAGCTCCAACAGAGCAGAAAAATCAGGTAAAACACCCCGGCCCCTGGCCAAATCAGCCTAATTTAAGCCGCTACAGCAAGCATAACATTTTCCAACACCTTAATGGCTACAGAGAGAGCTCTCTTAACTCGCCTTGTGAGTTGATTCCGTGGCAGGTTAAATACCTCATTTCATCAATCATGCATGGAATAAATCTAATCCATCAAAATTCTTCTTTAAACTTAATCTCATGACTTGGATCTGGCAACAATTTATTGTGGACTAAAATTGAATAAAAAGTTCACATTCGCTCCAGGACTGGTGTATCAGAAACCCTGCTGGCCAAAATCATGTTGTTTTTTTCTGATTCTATTCATTTCTCATTATTGTTTCTGATCCATTTTACACTGAAGCAGTTCACAATCACATCAGTTCAGATAAACTATGTTTCAAGGTTGCTCAGTTTTCTACTGAACCAAACTGAGTTAATGATTTTTTTTTAATGGAGTGTTAAATAGTGTGAAACAACTGTTGGCTTAAGTATGCAGGTAGACAGATTGCCTTTAGGACATCACTTTGGGATGATGCTATAATACAGATGTAAAGATATCAGCCTGTTAAAACCTCTGGGAATGACAACTAACGATAATAAACAACTTTAACATTTATTCAAACCTGCAGCTTGTTCAGGAAGTACAAGTATACTTGTATACTCACTTTTCTTTACTCCAAGGTTTCCTAACAAATCAATTCATGTGTTGTTGCTTATAATCAGAAACTTATTTTGTTATTTTGTAAAGCAGCGGGTTTGACAGTGCTGCTGGAAAAAACCCTGACGTTCCAAACATCCCCATTACACAAGCCGACACTTGAGATGAAATGAGATGTTATTGCAGATAGTTGTGGTACATTCCAGAAACTGACCTTGTGTATTATCATCTCCGGATTCTTTGCAGCAGATTTACCAGAGATTGAAATTTTACGCTGTCAAATATCTGCTAACCTCAGGCATTCCTTTCACTTGCCGGCCATTGGGCTCCTTCGAAGGCCACCTGCCCTTCATCTTCCAGCAGTTCCAGGCCAGTGCCTGTGCAGGAGTCGTGCCAGTGGCTGTGGCTTCTGTTGTCTCTCTCCTGGCCAGCTCACAACCAGCTCCCATGGCGAGGAGAGCTTCACAGCCTGGCCTCCAGGACCACTGCCCAAACAACACAAGAGGTTCCCTGTCAAATGAGCCCCGAGCCCGTCGAGATGCAGCTGCAGATTTTGTGGCCTGGTGGAGCTGAAAGTGTGAAGATCGCAAACTCCGACCTTGTTTCACTTTACTTAAAGGTGCAACATTCAACATTAACAGTCACTACTGCCGTGGCATCTCACTTGAAATCCTGTACAATAATGCTGTTGTTTATGTACAGGATTTAAACTTTTTAAAACAAATTCTGCCAAGAAATGTAAAATACAGAGATCCCAACTTCCAAAAAATGATCAGTTATCTTCAGCCTAGCCAAGGCTTTAGAAAAAAACAAACACTAAATTCCCCAAAACCTAAACATAACCTTTAAGTGAAATTGCATTCAGTTCGAGTAGCGCAACACATAAATTAGTTGGAGGATTAGCCTGTAATTAATGTATCATCGAAGTGGCAGAGAGCCTCAAGTAACATCTATGATTTATTTTACAAATTTTCAGGTTTGCTTTATGGCACATAAGAGAAAGAGCCCAGAGGTCACTATTAATTATATAGAAGTTTAAAGTGCTACAGCAAACATGGTAGTGGCTGTTTAACTGATGACTTAAAAAAAAAAACAAATATGGAGAAGTATAAATGATACAAATATCTAATTATTGTTATTAGCTATAACTAGACAGGATGGTTTTCTTTTGTATATTTGACATTTCCTAAAATGTACATCTTCAAAACATATATTTATTTTTCTGTATGAGAGTACTTCACAAGGCTCTCAAAAAAAGACAAGAAAAAAACCTCCTGATGAATACATTATAACTAAGAAAAACAAGGAAAGTGAATACCTTTAGAGAAGCTCTTTCATCCACTATAAATAAATGAACAGGTTCTTCAAACTTTCAAACTGAATTTTGTAGTATTGCCTCACTATACATTGTTAATGTGTGAAATGTCTAGAAATGTATCCAGTGTCTGCAAATGTGTGATTTGAATATATGCGTGTGGGCGGGTGATGTCACCTTTCATCTTCAGGAGCACAGGCTCAATGTCAACCTGCCAGCTGATGGAAGGATTTTCTGCCTTTCTAGTCAATGTTCCCCAAGTAAAGATTGTGCATCAGCGTGTCCCTGAAGGTGAGCGACCACACCGGAATACCAAGACAACAAAGAGTACACACATCTGCATTAATATCATAAGATTCATAAGGGAGAGAGGGGGGGGGGAGAGAAAAAAAAGCAGGAATACATCTGCACAATCCATTGGGACAAGCCTGCAAGAAAAGCCTGCTCATGAACAACGAAAACAACAAGAGCCAAGTGAGTGATAATCACAGTAATGATGATAATCACCAGCCATCCAAGCAGAGAGAAAATAAAGTTTGAACAAATTATATGCTGGTTAATTTTTCCCCCCACCCAGCACACAGAGAAAATTGAGTTGGCAGTGGCTGAGCAGCTAACAATGATAAATTGTCCATACCTGCGATCATATTAACAATAATTATAGCATTAGTGTATTTCATACGCTGATGAAAGTGGCCTCCGTGAGCGGAATACAAAGTTGCCCCGCTCAAGGTGGAATGTGAAAGAGGAATCTTAGTCGTCCCCTCCATGTAAAGTCATTTTCCATCATGTTTCGCTTTCTCTTTCATCAGGGGCCGGTATTGTTTCGGCACTGCTCCGGCTGACAGAGTGTAATTTATAGGTGGAGCCAGACTTCCTGCCATCCACAATAAATTGGTCTCCATTTTCTGACATCTAGGCTTTTGGAAGTATGATTTCTTTGATCTTTTCAGCCATACCAGACGTTTTCTGGTATTCCATTTTACATCATCACCCTCTCTGCCTCCTTCTCTCTTTCTTCTTGTCCTGTCGATCTCTCTTTCTGTCATCAAACTATCTGCCTCCCCTATTTTTTTTTTTTGCAATCCTGTCACTTATCCTTTCTTTATCTCTTGTCTTTCTTATCTTCCAGTTTCATCTCCTTTTCCTTTTGCTTCTTGCTGTGCCTCTGTCATTACCTCTAACATACCATGTCACGCCTTGGGTGATGTTCTTTACTCAGTGTATACGATGAGTTTCAATGTGTGTTTTAATTTTTTTCTGCATTTGAATAAGAATATGAAGCCACATACATGTACATTCATGTACACGTGTTTACATCCTGACTTGTGTGTGTGTGTGTGTGTGCCCTTGATTTTCCATATATACGCAAAATGATTTCCTGTGTGACAGGATGTGTGTTTTACAGGAATTGTTCAGCATTTTGTAAAATATGCTTATTCACTTTTGAGAGTGAGATGAGATTGGTATATGTCCGTGTGCTGGAGCCAGGGGGTGAGAGTGGCCTAGGATTCAATAAAGAATGTAAGCAGGTGGGAAACAGCTAGCCAGGCTCTCCCTAAAATTCAAAAATACATGTTCCTGCATCTCTTAAGGTTGCTAATTAATATGTATCTCATTTTTTAAACCTGTACAAAAACAGAAATGGAAAATAAAATTGACAATTTGTGGTTTTAGGTGGAGTTGCTAACTTGTTTTGAACAAATCCCATGAAAAGACAAAAAACAATAATACGTTGATCGGTCTCTCAATACAGCTCATCATGAAGCTACAGACAGCAGCCAGTTAGCTTAGCTTAGCACAGAGACTCAAACAGGGGGAAACAGCTAGCCTCGCTCTGTCTAACAGTTACGAATTCTTCCTATCAACACCTCTAAAGATTGTTAATTAACACTTTGTATCTTGTTTCATCTGTACAAAAAGCTAACTAACCTTTACGAGTTGATGTGCCAGACTATTTCTTGGCTGGGACTGGTTACTTCCTGGAGTCTCCACTGGTTGCCAAGAAATAGTCTGGCACATAACCCCATGTAAAACAACATATTGTCACTATATTCATTAAATGGACTGCACTTATATAGCGCTTTCCTACCTTAACGGACAAATCGCATTACAATTTTTGACCCTCATTCACCTATTCAGACACATTCACGCTCACATACTGATGGCTCTGGCCTAACCATCAGGAGCAACTTGAGGTTTAGTGTCTTGTTCAAGGTCACTTCAACACATGGACAGGACTCACTCTGCCTCCTGAGCCATAGCCACCCATTAGGAAATGTAAATGTAGTGGCTATCTGATTGGTATTTAATTGTTTTTGAACAACAATGGAGCTCTACTCTGGCACAGAGGAACAAGCTTTATCAGGCTTGTTAGTAGGATCGGTGACTGGAGTTGTTGGAAGGCAATATTGGAAAGTAATGTAACAAGTAACTAATTGCTCAATAACAAATTGCTTCTGCTATCAAATGATAAGCAACATACTTATTTTTTAAATGAGTTATAACTAATAAGAAAATGATTACATTTTTAAATAAGATATACTGTGTGTAGTGTGTGATCATATTTGAAAATCTTATGCTGTGTCTTTAGACTTGAATTTATCACCAGTGTGTGTGTGTGTGTATGACATAAGTGCATTCAACAGCGTGCCAGAGTAACTCAACTGCACTGCCCGCTGGCACCTGATTCTCGGCTGACCAACCCCACTGTACACATAAACAGTCCCACACAAACGCAACTCTCACTCCTACTCCATCCACACACACATGCGGATAGATCCCATGAAACCCCCCCCCCCACACACACACACACAAATACACACACACACACATCCCTCCAACTCTCTCTCTCTCCAGCGCACCCTCCCTCTTCTTTTCATCTCCCTCGCTTTTCCTCCATCCACCAGATGGCTGACCCATCTGCTCCCCCTCTCCTTCCCTCACTCTCCACCTCCGTCTCCCTCTCTCCCCCACTGCTCTGTGCTTCATGTGGTTGAGATCCAAGTTGTGTATACACAGGACCCTCAGTTCCCTCTGACGCTGTGCGTTCATTGGGGTGACTCGCTCCCCTCTTACACTGATTGCGTGTGTTTGCACGCATCTGTTTGGTTGCCAGTTTCTGTGTGCGTATGCCCACGTTTTGAAGCCATTTCAGACAATGGTTCTTCTTGAAAACTCATGTGTTTCCTTCCGTGTGTGTGTGTGTGTTTGTATTTGTGTACACATCTGTTTAGGTAGCCAAATTTGTCTGCGTGTGTGTGCAGCACATCCACCATCTGTTAGTGTATTTATGCATTTGGGGGGTGTTTGTCTGATTACAGACTAAAATGTGTTTTCACTTGAGAGTGAAGTGTACATGTAATATTTGTTTTTGTCTCAGCATTGATTATCCTGATTTATCTGCTTGCCCAAAGCATCAAGGAAAACTAAGGTTTATTGCAACTTGGGTTATGTTTTCGAAGTTTTGGCCATCATGATAACGCTCTATTTAACAAGCTGAGATTTGTTAACAAGGGAACATCATAAAATGAAAAGTCAAATGAGGCAAGAAACACAGGCAGTCAGAAAATCATCAAGGTTTCAAACAAGCCAACAGTTAAGCCAAATTTTCGAAGAGGTAATACAGATAGTGAGAGCACACAAAAGTTTGGTAATAATCCCTTATTGCACAGGCAAACTGTGTGCCTCTAGCTTAGCTGGACCATGAAATCAGTCTGTAAACTGTGATGCGGGTTTACAACAGTTTGAGTAATAATTTTACTGTTTGCCTTTGTTTTCTCTTCCAACAAAGTTTGGCTAACCTCACACCAGTTTGTCCCTCGCATGTGTTACAGTTTGCTAACAAAGCTTAAGTGTCCAGTTTTCTGAAAAATAAAGCCAGAAGGCCATTTTACAACAATGATCAGACTCTAGCCATCTGGATGAGATACTATTCTGTTTAACTTGTTTCCCAAGTTTTAAGTCATTTTCCCTAATACAAAAGAAATTGATAGCTGGAAATGATATGGCATATATGTGAACATGAAAATAATTTAAAATTTCTATTATTAGTTATATTTGTCTGCATTGATGTTACTCTCTATTATATTTATATTTTCATGCAAAATAACGCATTTTGAAGATATGTAATTTCCACCTACCTGGATAGGAAATACAGTTGCAACATGGGAAACAGGTTAAAAATCTTTTCTATCTTGCAGTGTTGCAAGAGTCTTTCAGGATTCTGGAAATCCCTTCAGATATACCCTACCAACTGCAGTAAGTGTTGTTAAATGACCTTACGGGTTTTTCAAAAATTGCAGGTATTTATTTTCAGAAAAACTGATGCTTATTCTATGACGCTGTGTAATGATAATACATGAGAGGCACAAACTGGGGCTAGGCTATCCTATGGGAGTTCATTTAAAGCGGTTAATTCAGTATTTGTATATTGAGAATTGATAAACACACATAACTTGTATGTGAAAAGGATCTCTGGTAGTGATGAATCCACACAGAATTATCACAACCCTGCAGTTCCTTTCAGCTCTGTGGAGCATTTCAGCATCTTTAATCTAATTGTTTTGGTTTAACTGCCTGCAGCTTTACTGATTTGATCCACTCTCACCGTTCTCATCTGCATTGTTTCTAGCAGAAGCAGGCAGCTGTTTTCACTGAAAAAGTTCTATAATCCGACTATACGCTACCTGCCAGCACCAATCGGCACACAGACAAAGTTAGCAGCTAGCTGGTGAACATACTGTAGACCAAGCAGTTAAAGATGAAAAAAGGGCCAGATAAAGAGCCGGATATTAGAGCTAAAATAGAGCCAAAATAGAGCTAAAAGGAGAGTGAATATTGGACATCAGGTGGCCAGAAACATGACTGAATGCTAATGTTGCTGCTAGACAAGTAAATATGCTATGCTGTTCGCTAACATGTTTGTCATCTTACTTTAATGTCATATGTAAGTGTTGTGTTTACAGCTTGTTCATGTCAATGAATGCATGTTTAAAACCTTTATTGTATTGGGTCCCCATGACGTGATTACTAGTCTTTCTGGGGTCTGTTCGTATACACAAATATATACAGGACAGGATCTATAAAACTAAAAAACTAAAGTTGCAAGAGGAATATAAGTTTAAATAGATGTTAGATGTTTATATTACACCATATGAATTTATATATATATGACTTGCAGTTTGAATCTTTATGGATTAGAAATGTATTTCATGTTGGTTGGGAAATGGTTCCAGTCTGAGGATGTTCTGTATAGAACAGTACTTTTCAAATAATTTGTTTTTCTTCTTGGAAGACATAATTGACCCTTCTTAGTATTCCTAGTAAAATGCTTTACTAGGAATGATGATGATTGGATGATCACTTGTATGATTGTGTGACTGCTTATTTCTTGCCAGTCTGACTAGTTTTTGGAACGTCAGCAACTAACTTAGCAACATAGTGTTATCATAACCAATAGAAATTATGGCCGGACCTAGATAACTACAACCCAAGTTGTAATAAACCATGAATTTCCTTTAATGTTTCCCCCATTTGAGAATGGAATGAAGAGCACTGTAGTGCTGCCCTGAAGGCTCAGTGGTAGCTCTGCTTCTGTGCGTCTCAGTCACCATGACCTTGCCTTTACAGATAGCTAATGGCATGCCAAGAGACATTTGACTGACAGGTGGGCGAGCACGCGGCACCCTTATACAAACAGAGATTGACACACAGACATGCAGACACACATTTACTAAGCCCACATGTGGATGGATAGACACAAACACATGTAAGCACAAACACACGAGCCATGAGACAAATTCAGGCACAGAGGGAGATAAACGCCATAAGCCTGAGGAGGGGAGTGATTGCTTCACACACATGTGGCAAGAGTCAACTAGGAGAATAACAGCGAGGGGGAAAAAAATGGCAAAGCAGACAGTCTGACAGGCATGCTGGACAATCATACAGATGCACAGATGGGAAAACTGACAGAATGACAGATAGACAGACAGACTGATATTTTGCTATGCAAGCCCCCGCTGTTTTACCCTGATATGAATATCTATGCACAAGCACGGAAACAGAGTGGAAATGAAAAACAAACTGAATTTTGACATTTTCAAAAAAAAAAACCCACATACACCTGCATAACCTCAACTTGCACAAAACCTATGCATTTCAGATGTGCAGACAGTGATATTTGGTTTAGAGACAGAAGAGCTATGTCACAAATGTGATCACAGTCTTTTGAAGGAGACGAGTGGGAATAGAGAGTGCAGTGACGGGACTTTTTCTCAGATGTTCTGCTGGTTCAAATAAAAGGACAGAAAGCAAAGTACATGCGCAGGATGAGAATCATCCACTTTCAACATCTGTGGACGCGTGTGGATGGTAGACACACACTAGTTCTGCGCTTGTTTATATGTGCATGTGTGTCTCAGTTGGTATTAGGGACACACCTGGCAGAAGCAGCATGTGCCTGGAGACCTCAGGTGTGGCGAGACAATGCGGAGGATGGAGGGAGGGAGAGAAACAAGAAGGTCACAGGGGCTGCTACGGGCACCGGGTCAACTGTATTCAAGTGGAACACCATCAGAAACCCGCATCCCCCGACGGACAAGATGAAACCACACGGAAAATAGGGAATGGCCTTGATGCCGTCCACTTGCACGCACACAGCATGCACAGATGCTACCCTGCACATGCACACACTCACACACCATCCACCACATATAAACAAATTAGAGAGACCACCACAGGGCGAACATGTTAACAAGCATCATAATGCTCTACAGTGTACCTCGCAGTTGCCACCAACTCCTCTCCATTGTTCTGTCTTGTGCCTGGGGTCTTGGCAGCAGACGGTAGAGGAAAGAGGAAGAGGAGCAGTTGGGTTATGCGCGCCGGTCAGACCTCCTGCCCTCTCCTCTCATCTGCTGCTTTAACCCTTCACTAATCCCACGCAGTGCGTTTTTAACCCCTCGTCATCTACGCCTGGCAAGCGCCGTAGCATCTCACTCCTGAAATTCCCTGCAGAGGCCATCAGAACCAATTAGGCGAGATGAAAGCCTACGCCAAAGCAGAGCCGCCACATCAGAGGCAGAGAAGAGAAATTACCAAGAATCAGGTGAGAAGGGAAACAAGCAAACAAACAAATTTAATTTAAGGCTGCAAATCATTGTGATATGATTTGCAGATTGAGAGGAGGGACAGACAATGAGAAGTGGAGTTAGTTAGAATCTCAAGGGTGTTTTTTGTTTTCTCTGTTTTTTCCTCTTAGTTCAACAGAGAGCTTACATTTATTTACAGGAATAAGATAGGGGACAATAACAAGCAGAAGGTTAAGATAAAGAATGAGAGCATAAAAGGGTTTATATCTGTTTTGACAGTGGATAATGGGTACAGTCTTGAAAAATATGTATATTTATGAAAGGAAAAAGTATACAAAAAGAAGTGTTGCCACACTCAGAGGTGAGAAAAACACTTTAATGTTTTATGTTCTGGGGCAGCAGTGGCACAGCTTACTGTGTAGGAGACACTGTATAAATACACCTGAACAGTTTTACAAGGTTGTGTTGAGGAACAACAATGTGCGGCAGCAGCGAGACACAGTAGTAAATATCCACAACAAGCATCGGTACTGGAAGACCCTCCCAAAGCAATAAGAAACCCCACTACTGAATAGTTAGATGAAGGGTATTGTAGTAACAAGCACTATAGGGATTACAGGCAAAGGCAAAGCAAAGACTAGGCTTACTCTGATATGTTTTAACAAGAGAAAAAAGGGAAGAAAATAGCAGAGCTGGCTTGGCAGAAACAGACAAGATATGGATGAAACAGAGCAGACACAGCAAGAATTTTAACATCTGGCAAAGACTACAGTAGTGTCCAAAGGAAAAAGCCACAATTAGATACTCTTAAATACATTTTATACTAATAACAAGCAATGTACAGTGATATTTTCTAATTAAGTGTTGCCAGAGCGAGAGTTTTTCCTTTCAAGAAACATCAGAGATGTGCTCCGTACTCAAACCATAACATTGCTCAGCATCTTTGCTGAGGTGCAGTCTAGTCTATTGAGGCCATTGTAGGCGGAGTAATTGGTATCTCTGCTTCTTCTATGATGGGTTTCTACCTGTATAATAGTTATGTACATGTCAGTGTAAAATGGTGAGTCAAGACAGAAAGCTCATACTGGCTGGAAATGTTTTCTCTATATTTTGTAGGTTTGGCCACTTATCCACAAAAACAAGAAAAATACAGCAGTAGAACAAATAAACAAACCCGGAAATCAAAGGACATTGCAAACAGGCCTTTTTTCAGAGCAGACATTTTGACTTGTCATAGCACTGCTTGAACCTATCACATTAATGATGGCTCTGTTACGCTTGTGTCCCAGTAAGCCACTGGCAGGGAGTCACTGGTTGGCCCTAGAACTGGCACACCAGAATGCAATTCAGCTACCATTAATGTTACTAGTTAAACATGCGCTTTCGCTGCTGTGACATGTCAAAATATCTGCCCTGAAAAAAAAGGTTTCCAGACCCTTCTCACAGTGGACATTGTCAAACACAGGCATGACTAATAACATAATTGACAGAAACATACTATTCCAGTTCCAGCACTCTACTCTTGTGCATGCTGGCTTTCTGGCATGGCATACTGGCACATTTGCATGGGCCAGAGCCATTAATTATGTTAGTTACACCTGTGCTTTTCCAATGCTGACAAGTCTAGAAAGGTCTGGTTGTTTTTTTTTCCCCCTACACCTGTCATCTAAAAAATGTATTTATGCGTCATGTATATGCAACAGCAAATATGTTTTGAGAGAAAGGTAATGCCATTATATTAGGCTTTTTATTAACATAATATGGAAACATTTTAAATTAACATCTGAAAAGCAGAATGTCACAATCTTATCTGCCCTTATCCAAAGTGCTTTTGTAGCCTTAAGGTAACCACACGCAGGACACAAGATGTGAACCTCAGTTTCTGGTGTCAATAACGTGTGTTTCCATCTGCCTGTTTTTGTTCACATTTTCAATTTGCGCATAAAAAAAACTGTGTGGAAATGCCGAAAATTTGGTGTATTGATAAAACCAAATGCAACAAAATGTAATGGAAAGAGACTTAGAAAATAAATCATGACAAACATAACTTACGTGACTTTAATGTCAAATGAAGCTTCTGCTCCATTGAAAAGATTTTTTAAAAAAGGTAAAAAGAGACTGTAATGCTCCTCAAATTAATACATGAAACAATCATAAATGCCATATTTCCATCATGTTTTCTAAATTGTTTTTCACCGTTTTTAATCATGTCATCTTGTTGCCCCTGACTGGAAAATTAGAGCAACCAGCTGTTTTACTTTAAATATTCGCATAATGGCAGTGGATGGAAATGCTCATTAATTTGAATTTAGCCCATCTTCTGGAAATTCAATTAAAATATGCATTCCATTTGGATGGAAACCTAGCTTCTGCTTTGTATGTCCATCATCTATGCAGACCACCTCCCTGCAAATTTTGTACTGCACAAGAAGATGACACTGGAAAACATGTTGCCAATTAACATAATACAGCAGAGTTAGTTTTGTGGTGGATTTTTCCTTGAATGGTATTTTGAGTCGTGAGTTGTCTCCCAATTCCATAATACACACTAATTCTAGCACAGTTTTGAGTTTGTTGTTTGCTTTCACACTGAAAAACTGAATTATTTATACTGAAATTTATCAGTATGCATATTAAATTTGCTTCATTGTTGAGCGTGCTGTTGATGGACACTATCACCGCACAATAAATTGCACAAAGGAAATAGAGGAGCTGCTCACAGCTGGAAATAATTTAAACAAATTGCAGATGGTGTCAAGACAGCTCCAGGAGAATCTCAGTAAATAAACAATACGTTATTAAAACTTTGGAGGAAAAAAAACATTTTGCTTTCTTTGTTGAGTTCCGTTGGCAATAAATTTCTGACGTCACAATTTGACAAACATCTGTTGGTGCATATCATTTAAATTTCTTATATACTAACAGTAGGGTTGTTAACCATGAGTCATAGAGAGCCATCTGTATGCAAGTTTCCATTCAGGACAAGGACCCACTAATTAGCACTCCTTCAGGTAGAGGGGAAGAGCTCATCACTGAGGACTCCTGCTGAGGTGATCTGTTGGAATGAAAACCTGCAGACTGTTTGCTCTCTATGGCATATGGCTGGCCACCCCTGCTACAGTACATTTCACTGTATGGTATCAAGATGTAGTGGGCTTCATGTCAAAGTCACCTTTGTGGAGATTGGCACCCTAAGAAGAGAGCTACATGAGCTATGGTGACAAAATAATTCCACTACCAAAAAGGACATTACTTGTGACTTACACATAAACTATTTCCCCTGAGTTAGGAAGGATACAATATAAACACAGTTACACCAGCTATGTTGTATGCATGTGAAGTGTGGAGGGTTTGAAAAAAAATAGATATATTGGAAAAACTACACCTCAAATTTCTTAAAGGTCCAGTGTGTAGAATTTAGTGGCATCTCGCGGAACAGACTTTGAAGAAATGGAATATAATATTCATTAATTAGTGTATAATCACCTGAAAATAAGAATTGTTGTGTTTTCGTTACCTTAGAATGAGCCCTTTATATCTACATAGGGAGCAGGTCCTCTTCCACAGAGCCCGCTATGTTGCACTTCCATGTTTCTACAGTAGCCCAGAACAGACAAACCAAACACTGGCTCTAGAAGGGGCCTTTCACATTTTTCACGGCTACCGTAGGTTTTCCTACGTGCTTGGAAGGGGAGGGAGGATTCAGTTGGTTGCAATCTGCAACCTCACCACTAGATGTCACTAAATCCTACACACTGCACCTTTAAACCGCCCATATATTAATTTTCTTATTACAATCAGATAAGCCAAAAGTAATTTGCAAATTAGGTGCCTTTTGTTTAAGTAGCATTTTTTGTACTTTAGCCATGCTGTGTGCTATCGTTTTGTTATTATTGTATGTTCTGTTTGTGCTCCATACCATGTGATCATGGTCTTGAGTAAAAAATAATGAATGAAAATAAAAATAAAAATAGAGACTACACTACACAGCATATGAATGTGTAACCGTGCTTACATTTGCTTCTGAGGGAGGCCTTTTAACAGAGGTGTCATACTGTGGAAACCACAGCTGCAGTTAATAAAATGAATCATAAGTACGTTTGATTGCATTTTTTTCAGTAGAATCTCAGTGCTTGCTTACTGGCTCACCTATATCAGACTTACCCATTAGTAGCATCATTATTTTATAAGATACAGTCTTCCTTAAACAACACCCTTGAACTGCTATCAAAATATTAAAAGCTGTTATACTGCAGAAATGAATGAGTGAATGTTGAATTAAGTCTTTAATTTAGGGCTTAAAAACACACCATGAAATGTTACTCTTGTTAGGCAACAAGTCTGTCATTAGTAAGAGGACAGTACATGGGATTGTGTCTTATCTGCAGCTTTGTTGCAGATAAGATCTATCCAATAGAGCCATTTTGGCTAATCTAAGATGTTGCATTATTCCTCATGGGATAGCCGGTTCTCTCATCATTTGTTCATCTGCCTAACTTTCAGCCAGCAGTGTAGGGTCCATTCTCTTTATAACTGAGGATTAAGTCTTGCAATAAAAGTCTTGATTTCATGAGAAATCCCTCTAGTTATAAGTAGAAAGCTTTCCTGTTACAACAAGATACTGACAATTATTTTTTCTCACTGTGGCAGCTCTGCATTGTTGTACCTTTGACATTAAATTTAAAAAAAGATCGAAAGGAAGTGCAGAGAGGGGGAAATGCAGTGACGTCAGTTCCAATGCTCACTGTTTTTTTACAGTGCATTCTGGGGGTTTACTTTGTTGGACATCAAGTGCACTGGAGCAATTTTGGTATTTGAAAATAGCTGACTCGCTGGGCAGTTCACCTACTGAACTCAACTTTCACACCACTTTGCCACTTGTATGTTTGGTAGTTTCACTGAAACAGTTTCTTCAGTAGCTGTTCCCATGAAAATTGTTCACAGTGAAGTGTTTGGATTATCCAGAGTAACGTATTTTTATTTAGCTCTGTTTTTTTGGGGTGGCAGCAGACGTTTCAGTACTACTACTGTATGAACATTAGCGCTGTCATTTTTATATTCAAAATTCAAACTACTGTTCAAATGTAGAGGAATAAAGGGAAAGGGAATATTTGATCTGTAATTATGTGTCTGAATTTAAAATTCATAGTTACCAATTATTTCAACTCCCCAACCCCTAGCTTTTTGGAACTTTAAAGGAAAAATTCTACAAATTGGGAAATACCCTTACTCACCTTCTTGACAAGAGTTAGATGAGAAGGTGAATCACACTCTTGTATCTGTAAATATAAAGCTACAATGAAAAAAGTAGTAATGCCTGCACACATACTCCAGGCCACAAAATTGTATCAGATAGTAAAACATCCTACTTGGATCTTTGCCAGGTCAAAATGTTTGTAAAAATGGATACCACACCTATATATACAGTATACAACCATGAACACCAATAGGCTGACAAGCTCTGTGATGACCAGTGTGGTTAACCATCCAACCCATAATATAAAGTTACAGCCATCAGGCGGTAGCTTAGTTTAGCATAAAGACTGGAAACAGGTTTAAAAAATCAGCTTACTAGTACCTATAAAACCCACTAATTGCTGAATCTAATTTGTTTAATCCATACAAAAAAGTGTAAAAACAACAATTTGTGACTTTACAGGGTTATGTGCTGGACTTTTTTTTGGCTTTCTTGTCTTCCTGCTAGTTGCCTGGCAATCTCATAGACTCAAGAAATTGTTGCACTTTGATTTCGGCAAACAAACAATCAAGATATAACTTTTTTTTAATCGTTGGACAAAACCAGGATAGCTGTCTCCCCCAGTTGCCAGTCTTTACATTAGCTAAGCTAACCGACTGCTGGCTCCAGCTACATATTTACCATAAAGACAAGAGAGTGGTATCAATCTTCTCAGCTAACACACTGTAAGAAAGCAAATAAGCATATTTTCCACAATGTCAAAGTTATCTGCATTGTCCAAAGAGGGTTGAATCAAGGGCAACTGGACTTGGTTGTAGATACTTGAAGACGTTTCGCCTCTCATCCAAGAGGCTTCTTCAGTTCTAACTGACTGGTGGGGACTCCCAGGTATTTAATCTCTGTGGGGTCATTATCAAGGTCATTGACACCACTTGGTTCGTTAGTTCTCCTGGCTGTTTTAACGACAGTCGTTAGAGTCGTTGGAGTCACCTGAGGCCAAGTGTAAATGGTTGTTAAGTCTCCTGGGAAGGGATGAAAGGACAGCATTGTAGGTGGGGGATAAGTAGTGTTGTAGACCTCCTCCTCTGTTGAGGGATGGTTTCTCTACTTTGATGTAGATGGCCTCCTTCACTCCTCTTTCAAACCATCTGTCCTCCCTATCCAAAACATGTACATTGGTATCCTCAAAAGAGTGTTCCTTATCTTTCAGGTGTAGATAAACTGCTCAGTCTTGACCTGCGGAGTTGGCCCTCCTGTGTTGAGCCATGCATTTGTTTAATGGTTGTTTAGTTTCCCCAATATACAAGTCTGTGCATTCCTCACCCCATTGGACTGCATACACTAGATTGCTTTTCTTGTGTTTGGGTGTGCAGTCTTTTGGGTGGACCAGTTACTGTCTTAATGTGTTGCTGGGTTTGAAAAACACAGGGATGCAGTGTTTATTGAAAATCCTCCTGAGTTTCTCAGATACTTCAGGCACGTATGGAATGACAATGTTGTTGCATTTATTCTTCTTTTCTTCACCACCCACAGTGTTGGTGTTCCTCCTGGATCTTGTGGCTGTTTTCACAAAGGTTCATCTGGGATATCCGCAAGCTTTAAGTGCATCCTTCAGGTGTTTGTGCTCCTTCTCCTGGGCCTGGGCACTTGTTGGCACATTATCAGCTCAGTGGTGCAGGGTCCTGATAACTCCTAGCTTATGCTCCAGTGGGTGGTGAGAGTCAAAGAATAAGTATTGGTCTGTGTGTATGGGTTTCCTGTATACTCCAGTGTGGAGGCTCCTGTCCTCTTCGATGTTTACAGCGCAGTCCAAATAGGCCAAGCTGTTGTTCCTGACATACTCTCATGTTAACTTGATGTTACTGTCCACTGAGTTAATGTGTTCTGGTCTGGGCTGAGGTTGGTTCTTTTGTTATGGATGTGTTGTTTCCTTACAGTTTCCACCGCCTCCATAGTTGGGATACATGTAAACAATGAGGTCACATCATAGGACACCATGGTTTCATCTGGGTCCGGTTTCAATCCTCAAACCTTGTTCACAGAGTCCATGGAGTTTTGAATATAGTGAGGAGTGTTACCAACCAAGGGGGCTAGGATGGTAGATATATGTTTGGCATCGATTAAACCCTCCTTGGATAACCATGACCTGGATGACTGAGATTCTTCAGAGACATATTATCTGCATTGCTTGATAGAATCTGTCTCAGAGACTATTGGATGGAATGCCATGAAATTTGGTACAGACATCAATGGTTCCCAGAGGATGATCCCTGTTGTCTTTGGTGATCCCATGACTTTTGAAAATGAGCATTTAGCTAAAAAAACCCTGTGTCTAATGAAAGCCTCACATAGCCTAACCTTTAGACTTGTTTGGTAAACTGACCATTTAAATGCCAGATCACATCCTGCTGCCCTACCAACATCTGCTCTTCATTTTCTTTCTCAAAGTGCAAGATCATATGGCTTGGTTGTGAAAAGACTATATTTTTGTCAAAGGAGAGGAGGAGAGCTAAACAGTCCCCTAACAACATTATGTTCTGTACTGGATAACATTATATTTCACATGAATGTACAACCAGATGGGTAAGCGTCGAGGGTGAGGGGGGAGGGAAGAAATGTGACACAGCATTAGACTGAGCCTGTCCTATTTGCATTTCGGCAAAATGCAGTGGTAGCAGCCAGAGTAAGTTGGAGTGGAGGCCAACCAGAGTCAGCTGCAGTGCAGGTAATTCTGATCGTGTGAAAAATGCACCATTAGGGATGAATAATAGAAGCTAGTTCAGGTAGCGTGCATTGCTGGCACTTGCTGGGTAGTGCCAAGATCAAAGGGGACTTCTGTACCTGAGATCTGAAATAGGCCAGTTCAGTATGAGAACCAGTGTGAAAACAGATTGAATAAAAATTCACTTCCACCTTATTATATACTCCCACACAGCTACCCACACACGCCTTTCTAAACACAGACTCCCCCACAACAGGTACCCGACAACTGTTTGCTCTATCTTCTTGCATCTACAATGTTTACACCTGAAGAGTCCTAGTTAAATAAAGCATACATCAGTTCGCAAATCTCCCTGTGGCCTATATGATAATATCAAGAGGTCACAGGGCTGAGCAGCAGGTGCCATGCTGTCATTGTGCCCACAGAGAAAGAACGGAGGCTGCTGTCACCGCTGAGTGCTGCTGCATGAGCAGGCTGCAGAGAAAGGCCTTGGAGAGGCACCGGGGAGAGAGTGCACCATTCAACTGAATCATCAGGGCCATCAATGTAATGAGAGCAGATCGGTCCTGAGCAAAGAAAGGCAAAGAGGGGGGGAGGGAAAATGGGAGAGAGGGGGGCGGTGAGATGGAGGGAAGGGGGGATAATGGGGAAAGTAGAGAGAGGGAGGAGAGGGTGGATGGTGGAAAGCAGTGGGGCAGAGAAAAAGAGCAAATAGGAGAGAGGCAGATACAGAATATAGCATGAGAGGATAAGGAAAACTTGCTGATAGTGGGATAGACGGCAAACGGACTGATGGCTATGGCAGAAAAAAAGGGGAATGGTGGGAAATGCTTGAGGAGAGACAGTGGCTCAGCAAATAGACATTTATTTTTCCACTGCAGCGCTTACATGAAAACATCAGACACTGAATAACACAAAGGAAGCCAACTGCTGGGCACTCAAGACATTGGCACTCAAACTGTCAGAGAAAAACCATGACACAAAGGGGCAGCAAGAAGAAAGGTTGACAAGATGCAGGAGGATACACAAAGAGAGGCAGTTAGCAAAAGAAAGAACAATAGTATTGATCAGTCAGGACGTCTCTGTTAGAATGTTGTTCATACCAGGGTCCTGATATTTAATTAAACTGCCATTTCCATGATTTAGTCCATTAGCTTCTCATTCTCATAACGCCATCAATTCTGTCATTTCCACAGCAGTGACAACCTGGGCTATTGTTTGCGATCAGAGAAGCTGAACTTCCAAGAGGTCATTACTCATTTCTGGCATTCGTCTCGGCTCCGGAAGAGAAAGTCATAAATTATTTCTCTCACACATAATCCCAGTGCCAAAGCTGTGTGTCAATCACTTTTGGAGTCACTCCTGGCCCCCTCACGTCAGTTCCGTCACGTCCGGCCCAGCGGATCATCTATCAGTGGGCGATCGTCCGTTTGGACGGGTACCCTCTGTTATTACCCTCACGTCCTGGGTCCCCTGCTGAATTACAATTGCAGAGTCAGTGAAGAGCCAGGAAGCTGAAAGGGCTGAGCCTGGGTAACAAGCTCTGGGGTGGGTAATTAATGCCTCCATTTCCCTGTTGGTTCTGTCGGGGGTGGTGAGAGCATTGGTCAGAGCAGGATCAGGCCGGAGGGAAGTGGGCAAGAGGCTGAGGGCACTTCAGGGGGGATTAAGTAAAAATGTGGAACAGAGAAAGGGATGGACAGATGGAGAGGTGAAATGGAGGGAAAAAAGGAAAGGGGGATGCAGGCTTCAAGCCTGGCAGAGTTGTTCCTCTTGAGATGGGTCTTCTGCTAGGGCCGGCTACTCTGTCAAAAAGACTGAGTGGCACTTCAAACCAATAAAAAAATACACTGTACTTCTGTACTCTTCTATCAGAATTGTAAAGCAGAAACATCCAAACGGATCATCATCAGAGGGAAAATAACATTGAATCCAATGTGGATCCTGTACTTGTCAATGATCTATAAAAATGACAACCTCCACATCCCACAATTCAAAATTTCAACAAGTAAAGATTATAGTAGCAAAGTATAACATATCAACCACTGTGCAAGGTCAGTCAAGAGAAAAACACAAAAACACCCCGTAATGGTGCGTCACCTAAACAAATGTAACTGCTCACATAACCAGAACTGAACCGCCACTAAAATAGCAAGAAGTCTGAAAAAAAGCCCATTGATACTGTGCAACAACAGAATCCGCAATTCACTTTTCTCTGCCCTGAGGGACTTAGTCACCACGTATTAAAGGACGCAGTGCAATATAAAAAAAATGTGTCCAGGAGCCACATGGGAGTAAGTGGAGTGACCGTGGCGGCCACCATCGCTCTTACTGCCATGTCTTTAGCTTTAGTCTCCCTGACCCTGTCTGTGTTTGCCTGGGAGGCAAGGCCTGGCGCTGTTGACGATAAAACAAACAGACAGGCCCCATTTATACAGTCAGGTGTCATGACAAGGGATAAACAGCCGACCGCTTCAGGCCTCTTGAGGCACAGTCCGCACTAATAGTGGGGGCTATCATCATCCTCATCCTCACCATCACCCTCATGATGATCATCAAGAGCAGCAATAGCGGTGTTGGCAGAAGCTCCTAAGTGCCTGCTGGGAAACGGACGAGTACTGACTCAGATTGGACAGAACTCAAGGGCTGCACTGTTTACTTTGCCGGGCTGTATTCATTCGTGTCACTGAATTAATCGAGTCAAAAAAAAAAGCAATTGCCAAAAACATTGCTGGAGAAGAGGAGGGGGAGGGGGGGGGGGTGACAAAGAAAAAAAGAACAGTCTCGAGTAGAGCGAGGCGGCTGTGGCAAGCATGCGGCGGGAATGACAAGAGTGTGGCTGTCATCGCAAGGGATGAAAAACAGCACCTCTCAAACGAGGCGAGGCAGCGGCTGCCTCTTGCGCCAGCAAGGAAGGGGATGCACAGGGACCACAAACGTAATTATCTTCATGCCAGCTTTGTTGTTTGTCAGAACTGGCACCGATTTAAGGACTTGGGTTTACTGATTATATGACACCTGGAGAGCCTTCGGGGTGGACAAGAGGCAGCCAGCCGGGAGTCATTATCCAAGCCAAATAGACTTCTCGTTTGTTTTTCCATCGAGGTAAAGCATCAACAGAAATAAACAATGGCTGCTAGATAGTATACCAAAGGCGTGCACCCTTGCTGTGGGTGATTTTCCGTTTGAAGATCCAATTACAAAGTCCAGGCATCAAATCATAGGAAACAACGCCTCAAATGTGAGGTGTGTGTGACTCCAAAAGAGCTGTTGGGGCACCCTTAGGACTAGGTTCTGATATGATCTTATGTCCGGGAGTTAAATCACATATGACCACCTGACAGATGGCATAATGTGGGCACAGGGGTTATTTTCTGACAGCGTGAAAATCATCGTGCTGGCACCTTTCAGTATCGCCAGCTGGTCTTTTTCATAGCATTCCATCTAATTTCGGTGGAGAAAAAAAAAAGAAAGCTATTTTCTTCATTTTGTCATGCCTCCCCAGAGTGTCACCATCTTGCCCTGAGTGTAAAGCTTGGTGAAAATATTCTGAAAGGTGGTACTGGTAATAGCAGCTATTCTGGAAATACCTGTTGATGACCTGCATTCTTCGTGCCAGACACGGACGACCGTCTACATTTCCAACACACTGCTTACGGTCTGCTGGTCCGATGCCAAGGTCATAAACACAGACAGGGTGGGTGATTCTAAACACGGTGAAAATGGTGTTTCCGCCATACGTGACCAGACAGGCCAAAAGAGCAGACAGGAAAATCCACTCCACCTGCAACAGTTTTATAAACATACAACTATAAACTAAATAATACCCCTCATACAGAGTGTCATCTGGGGTCAAAAGTTATTACAATACATCAAGAGGGGGACCTGAATATCTGCATCAAATTTCATTCCAAAGCCACAAATATAAATGTGCAGGAGGCACTAGAGGAAAAAACAAGTTTTTAGGATTCTTCCTCTGAGGAACATCAATATCTGTGCAAATTTTCATGGCAATCCATTCAATAGCTGTTGAGATATTACAATCTGGACAAAGGTGGTGCGCCGACTGACAGACTCCGCTGCAATCAATAGAGCTATGCAGCCAGCATGAGCAAAAACTGAAGTACTAAAAAGAGAGCTTAAAAGAAAAGTTCATAAACTTTCTCACCTTCGCACCACTTGCCAATTTACTAATGGCTTTAGAAAGTTCCAAAAATTGTTGGACACAGCCCACCTTTTCCGAATTCGGAAATATGTAAATGAGGAACTTCACTAAAGCATACTGGTGCCTTTAAAGCTGCTGTATGTAAGAATTTGCCATCTGTCAAATTCATACTCCACACTCCAAACCAATTGGGGGCAGCATATCACCAGAAAGTTGGGTTGTCCATTACGTGACACGACATTAGCGCCAAATCAGTAGTGCATTATCAGTGCTCTGTTAGCTAGCAAACTAAGTAACCAGGGGTATATTCCAGGGAGCTGGTTTAGTGAAAACTGAGTTTGTTAACCCTGAGAGGAGAGAAACTCTGGGTTTTCAGTTCCAGAAAGAGAGATAACTTAAACTTTGTCACTGCGATAACTGACTGTGAACCTAATCTGGCTCGCTGGCAGGTTTTCTTCAACAAACCCTGTGTTTCTCTCTGTCTCCTCCCTCTTACAGAGCCAGACACACCATTTCATTTCCTCATTGATTCAGTCCGTATCAAAGCACATTAATTAGCGGAGGTTTACTGTATGTCAGAATCAAAATCCCGGTTGGATATTAGCTTGTTACTCAAGGACTATCTAAAGTTACCACTTTTATGCACATTAGTCATTTCTTTGAACAGCAGTTTTTGGTCTCACATTCAAATATTACACAGCATGAATAATAAATAAAACCTCTGCATGTCCTTCTGTTATAACACTGACTGAAATCTTTATTGCACATAATGTGTAATCTCAGTTTACATTTAAACAATCGTATGAAGCTTAAGACACGTAGGATAATTATTGCTACCACTCATGCTGTGATTGGTCACACTGATGGAACATAATTCCTATTATTGTGGAGATTATGTGTTAATATTTCTGAGTGAGCAGGATTGTGGTGCAGCTTTTTTTTTTTTAGGCGTGCATAGTCTTACTGTGTTTTTACAGTGTGTCAGTGGTAATGTTTAAATTTATTACTTTTGTTGAAGTAGCTGAAATAGTCACTGAATGCTGTTGAGCCAAGATCCAAAAATATGTCTAAAATCTTAAAATCTACTGTATTTTAACCTTGATGCCTTTTCAAGTGCAAATCACCACATTATTAATGGATCAGATTGTGAGCTTACAATCATGTTTCTATGTCTTTGATCTTTTTCTTTTCTTTTTTTTTTAAAAATCTTTATATTTTTTTGATCCTCGGTTGCTGCCTCCTGTGTTTTGTCTCCCGTCAGATTAAAGCTGAACAAATATATTTAAAATGTAATGACTACAGCCTGATAAACAGTCAGCTTCCACTTTATCATCAAGGAAATGTAATTCTGGTAAATGATGAATTAATGGATGACACTGAATGAAACTTTGTATTAACTTATTAACACTTGTCCCGCTCTGACTCAGGCTCTTTTTCTTTTTTTACAAGATAAATGTGCATTGTCCGCATACACACACATTAATATCTCTACTGATTAAAATGGAGGCTCTGCCTTTTACTTACCTGTTACCATGGTGAATCGTAATATGGGAGCTCCATTGATGATGGCTTTTTTTCATTCACCACGCACAAGCTTAACTCAGAACATAGAGTTGACCGAAATGACTCTGATCAGCTGAGAGTTTCCATCTCAGGGTTCATCAACTCGAAGGTCAGAGTTAGACTCAAGAGTTTGTTAAAGCTGTTTACTGGCATAGACCCTAGGAAGAAGCTGGAAGAAGTAGTGCTGCCCTTTTCATCCCCTTATGTTGGACTGAAGGCAGACTGGACGCTACAGTGACTCACTATCACCTGTTGAGGTACAAAGTGGTATTACGAGACAGGACAGGGGGTTAGCTGGCTAGCATGCTAACTTCAGTAGATATCTCTGCAACACAAATACAAAGACATCTTTGACATAACATCAAAACAGTTATTTCTTCACATTCTGTTGATAATTTTAGTTAATTTTTGGATGTTTTAAACTAAAATTCTTACATATAGGCCCTTTAAACAAAAAGCAAAGAACAAAAATAAGCAGTCTTGTTACTCGGTGAAACCAAGTCTCCAGACTTGCAGCAAACAAAGGAAATGGTAGTCTGGTCCTAGGAGGGTAGCTTAAAAAAAGTGTCAATTAAGATATACCATGCCAACCCATTTTCCAAACCATACACACTTTCAAATGATCAAACAAACATCTATCTCTTTCTATATACACAATAATTGTGTAGTTTAATGTGTTACAAATGGTACACTGGGAAAAAACTCGATTTTAAGTTTCCTGGTTAAATCTGCTATGCTTTTGCTTGAGTAATATCTCAAATCAGAAAAAAAAAAGGATAGCCTGCCTACATTATACTAACATGACAATGCAGCATGTTTGGATATTTAATGGTGCTGGACGACCTCACCTTTATCCACTATTCTGAGGATATAATTTAGAGTAATTTTCAGTCAGTTTGTGGAAAAGAAAAAAAAAAAATCACCCCTTTAACCCCTTAACGCAGCCCTAGAGGAGGGTTAAAATGTAGTATTAATGCTTTTATCCACATTTGCTTCATTTTATCTTATCTCCATGCACACCTGCATAGTCACTGCGTCAGTATCCGCCTCTTTTGATGGTGCAATTCCCATCACTTCTTTTACCTAGAGCAGCATCACAGACGAGACCTCAGACGAGCTCATTTACATTTATCGAATTCCCATTTCTATTCCATCTGCTAACTGGTCACCTGTGAAACTAGTTTTTAACCATGGTTTGAAAGCACAGTGACTTCAGATTTCTACCTCATTCCCTTTATTAGTGTTTATTCCCAACCATAAAAACCGCTGGAGAGGCACACACTGCCAGCGCAGGTCGTTACATTGTAAAACACCAGGATGGCACACAACATTGCGCATTGAGAAACTAAGTGAGTCGGGAAGGAATTAAAGAATACATTCCCTCTTCCAATTAAAAGACGTATTTTTTTTTAACGTGAGCGGAGGAAGGGAACATTATCAATGAGAAGAAAACACACTGTTACAACTCAGGAGGCACAATTACTGAGGCTGGTGGTATGCAATTAAATTGTGCTATTTAGACAGTGCTACTCCCCGCTAATAAACGCAGAACATATAGCAGAGACAAAACAGGCTTTGGATTTACCTCAGAATCCCAACAGCTGGGGGAACAGATGACTGAAATGTAAACACAAACAGGGGAAAATGACTACATCAAAAGGAAGATGATGAGATGAGACTATACATTTACATAAAGAGTAAATTCTGAGAAATAATACAACTTGCCATCCTGTGACCTAAAGGTAAACTCAGCACTTGTTAATAACAAAATAACAAAACAACTCTCTTGAAAAAAAGAACATCACAGGTTTATTGAGAAAGAAGATGTAGTTTCCCAGGGTATGATCCAAATGAAATGTATGTAGGGCAAGCACCGCACTACTCCCACACTGTAATAATGCATGTTTGAATCATCGGCCCCCCCCCCTCTCTGCATCCCCTCAATTCAGACTCTGCAGGGTGAGTGGAGCTCATTGGCATTGTTAAAAATGTACAACATAAAGCTTTAAGCTACTAACAAGTCAAAACGGGTCACAAAAGTGATACGAGTGGAGATCAATTGGTAAATGAGTCCTTTTTTTATTATTATTATTAGTGTGTCAATCTTTGTGATATTTCAGAACATTGGATGCTGGAATAAACTATTCTCCTAACTCCCCCCCTTCTCCCTCCCCACTTCCTTGTCCCCTCTGTGCTTTAAATTTTAATGACTATGCCAGATCCTTGTACTGCTGGTGCAGCATGAGCACATCTTCCTGGGAGACCCTGGTCCAGCCCTTGCTGTGGACATGGTACAGGTTGACCTGCCCTCCGCTGTAGGCGTCGCGGTATGTGGCCTGGTAGATGGCGCGGCGGCCTAGCTCGCAGGCCTCCTCCACCGTCAGGTCTTGCCGCAGGCCACTGTCCATCACACCGTAGGCGTACATGGAGCCTGAGCCCACAGCGAACAGGTCGCCACACACCCGGTTCCCCTCTGAGTCGACATAGTACAGCCCTGCGGAAAAAAGGACAAGAGGCAGGTCAAGAGGAGGAAAAGGTGTAAAGCATCCTCCATTCTCCTGACTCAGGTGTGGAGCTTTGTCGAGAAAACTGAGACTGGTGTACATCTAACACCGCTGCTCTTGCACAAACAAACACACACAAACTTGTAAGCGCACACACACCATGTCCTCCAGAGAGACAATATGAACAGCTGCAACCTCTCCAAGTGAAGTAAGGCTGGCAGATATGAACAGCTGCAACCTCTTCAAGTAAAACGAAGCCGGCCACGGAACCTGCTGACAAGGCACGGGCCACATCGCTGTCTGCCCAGGGGCCCCTTCTCCGGGCCTTATTGATCCCTGCAAACACGCCAAAAATTAACTATCGACCCGCAACCCGAGCTGCACAGGTAACTGCACCTCACACCTCAAGGGGGAGGACAAAAACAACAGCGCACTCACATCCTGTGGACATCAGGCGAGTATAGTTCATTTCATATCCTTCCACCCATGTACACACAAACACACACACTTCTTATACGCGGACATTTTCTTCACCTCCCCATGTACGCACATTTGAATGACACGTGGACGCGGGAGCTCACCCCACACCAAACGAACATGTAATCCCATGCACATTGCAGACCCACAATGCTCTGATGGACCTGTGAGGGACAGTTTGCTCCACACCACGCTTCGTGGACACATGCGAGACATTTTGTTCCGCACCATGACACACTCGCTAGGCCTGATCCCAGAGTGACGTGGGACGGGTGACTAGCACCAGCCTGCGAGCTCGCCCACAGCCAGCTTTGCAGATGGTAAAAAGACAGCCTGTGAAAAGGCATGTTTTTTCACAGCGCTTCACAAAGCAAAACCTGTGAAAATGATACACAGAGAAACACAGGAACACATGCATATAAAATTGTCTAATATCCACTGCTATTGCTCATCTCCCACATTAAAAGACACTTCAAAATGCCCTCAGATTGCACATTCTCGCTTGCAGTTCCTCAGCTAAACTAGTGACAGTCTATTAGTGATAGAGAGCCACTTGCTTTTCTGAAAAAAAAGAGCTTACCATTGCTTTCAACTGGCAAATTGCAGCTTCCTCAGCCTGTCGTTAGCTTGCCATGATAATCATCCAGTGCCTGCCTGTGCATGGGGGTAATTTGCCATTCGGAGACCTGCCTGTTCCTCTTGAAAACTGTAAGGGACTCGTTAAAAACATAATAGGCAGGCAGAGAGAGTTGTAAAAGGCAGCCTCTTGTGTTGAGTAGCACAGTTGACGGAGGTGGATGAGGACTCTTTAGGAGGTCCAAGTATAGAAGCAGAGCGGCACCAAAAAACACTTCCCACATCCATTCCTTTCCAAACACACCTGGGGTCTTTGTAGAGCCTAACACGATATTGCCTCACGGTCTTTACACCTCAAACAGTGACGCAGAAAAATATGAAGGCGTCGATGAGTGCTCAAAAAACAAAAAAAAAAAAGAAAAAAAAAGAAGGGGGGTGAAATTCATGGGGCCCACATTAAAGCGTAACGCTGTTTGGATGGTGGAGCATTGCAGCATTTGCGGCCAAGAGAGGCTCCTTCCACTCCATCACTCAGCTGACAGGTGCTTAAGGAGACTTTTTTTTTTCTTTAAACAGCAGCCTGTGCAGCTGGCTAGACTGACAGCTTTCAGAGTTAGGTAAGGAGCACAGTGCGATGGATGGGTGGCTAGCATCAAACTGGTCAGTGTCTGTCCGTCATCTGTCCTTCGCACTAGAATCCACCACTGGATCAGGAGTAAAAAGAGAGCAGCAGTTGAACAGGGGGGGGGGGGGGGACTATTACATCACTCTCTTGGGAAACAGCCTGCCACATGGGTCTTCTGAGATAAGGTTCCATATCACACACACCATTCTACTTTTCATGAGGCTACATCCCATTTAATCACATGTCATCTTATTATAGACCCTTCATGTCCTTGCAGGGAGCAGTACAGGATGGTATGCAAAGTATAATCGCCTTTCTTTGTCGGAAGCAAACAAACCAGTTCCCATCTACCAAACATTAACTACACCCTGATTACTAGTGTCATAACATTTAGGTTTATTACATCAACCCATGTTTGTCAAGCTCCTCTAAATAGCTTTTATTCGATTTATTTTCCATGTAGCTTAAGACACTCCATCAGGGAAATAAGTGCTCTTGACATGATTGTAGCCAGCTAATGAGCTTCCCGCCTAATCGTGATTGATTTAATTTACATGACATTTACCTCTCCATTCAATCACTGGCATTGTGGGGGCCAAGGCAAGCTCCCAAACCTATTGAACTTATACAGGGATCATTATTTCCCCAATTGATTGCCCGGGATTTAACACATGTCATTTACGTTTGTTGGCATAGCGGCAAGCCGTCATTGTTCACACAGACCTCTCTGCTTTCCAGACAAAGCCAGCATCGATCTCAGCGGGTGTATGGGCATTATGCATGCGACCCAATTGTCCAGTGCTGGAACCCAACGTCCGTCATCCTGCCGTGCTCTTGCTGGCCCGCAGTCCCAGCTTCATTGATTTCCCATTACTGTGTCACTGTGGCGGCCTCTTTAAGCACACCTTGTGTGATGTACGGCCTCACACTGTGTGGCATCCAAAAGCCACAGCTTTCAGTAAAAAGGGAAGCAGAGCATAATAGAGGCTGCAGTGCCATCTAGTGGGTAGCACTCAAGCAACTACAAATGTGTTGCTACTGCGATGCAACAGCAATAAACCACACACATTGACAGTTCTGTGCACAAAAGATCATTACATTTTATGCTTGTCTGATATCAAGAAAGAAAACCCGCTAACCCTAAACTGCAACAGAAGACCTTCATTTCAGATTTATGTTGAACAGCTATCCACTCGTGTTCAATCTCAGTTTGGGAAATAATGAATGCTGTCAAATGACTTGTTCTGGACGAAAGCATGTGGCAGATATGTGATCATTAGAACACCGCTAAACAAAACTGACATGTGATAGGCTCTAACTCAAAATTAACACGCCAAAATATGACACAAATACAGAGTGGAAATCACCTGCCAAGAGTGGAAAATGAATGTGTGCCGTCTATGTTTGAGGGTGTCACTCAGACTTGAGTGTTGGGTTTTAGCCTGCTTGGAGTAAAATATATATCTGAAAGCTGGTAATAAGTGAGAAAGATACTAAAATTACTTATACATACATACAAAAATATGATGAAAAGTGTAACATAAAAACAACTCCAACTATGGAAAATCCCAAATTGCTTGACATCAGAGTAAAACAGCAGAAATAGACTTTTTTTTTTTAATCTATACCTGATAGTTTTCAGAATCTTTAACCTTTACAAGCAATAATAAATTAAGTATGTTACAAAAAACCCTGGATAGATATTAAAGAAGACCTATTATTCTCATTTCCAGCTCTAAATGTTTATTCTGGGACTCCACTAGAGTAGCTTTGCATGATTCACAGCTCAAAAAAAAAACCCTTTTTTATCTTATACTGGCCCTTTATGAAGCCCCTCAGTTCAGCCTCTGTCTCTAACAGGCAGTTTTAGCTCCTGTCTCTTTAAGGCCCCCCTCCCAATGAGCCCACTCTGTTCTGATTGGCCAGCTTTCTGGGAAGCCTGCCAAGGGGCAGCATGTATCAGAGTCGTGTTAAGTTACTGCAGATGAAAACCCAATATTTCCTGCCTTGACCTGCCTCTTGACTTTTCAGTCAAAAAACAGATGCATGGAGTGCTGCTCGGGTGTAGAAAGGTATCCCTCTAAATTTAAAAAGCCTTTAATACTTCATGGCTAGTTAGTCATAGTTAAAAACATGCCTACGCCTTTCAGCCATTAAGGCCTTCATCAGGGCAAGTACCAATGGGAGACTTTTATTGTGAAGAATTTACAGGAAGAGAAACGTGTTCCTCACTGAATTACCAGAGCTTCCTTTGCGGCACTAAAAACTGGTTGACAAGCAGAAAAGAGCCACAGTGATGATGATGTTTGATGAAGAGCTGAGACGACCAGCACACCTCCAACAGGTAAACTACTTATTTTACTTTGCCTTGCTGTGTAATGGAAAAACACTGCCAGCTTGACTCAACTCATGGCTTGTCATGACTTCTCCCAAAACAATGAAAAATGTCATAATGTTAGCCGAGTCGAGCAGTGATCTTGCGCGCTGTGTGTAGAGCAGATGACCATATAAAGAAATTTCATCACAAGTCGACATCAGCTCGGGCTGAAAGTAGAAAAAAAAAAACACTGGAAACCGAACGTTCAGAGCAGTCTGAAGCCGGTGCATTTTGCTCACAGGGATAACTTCTACATATGTTTACCTCATTATTTGACACGTCGGCCACGTTTAAAATGAACATCCAACATTATATGCATGACTGAAAATAAGGAAAAGCAAGTCCCCTAACGTTCTTAGTACTATTACTACTATATATTCATTTTGGAAAAATGTTGCAACCTGAAATTTACTGGGCATATAGTTAAATAAATTGTATTCTTAAAGGTCTGTGTGAACTGTATTCGTAAATGAGATAGTTTAGAACTGAAGTGAGCCATCTATGAGCAACTTTGTCACCAACTGTAATTTTTACCAGTAGAAATCTCATTTTGGATTAATACATAAAGTAAAGGGATGCACCAGCCCAATCTTTGCCGATATTCATCTCATTAAGCGGGTCGGGTATGAGCCAACTGTCACTGATCTATGTTAAATACAGTTTTATGTTCTGCCCTGTTCATTTGCAGTGGTAAGCTAATGTCCATAAAGTTAATGCTGATACTTCGCCACTTCCTGATGTGCTTCAAAATAAATGAATTCTAATGTGAAGGCAATGTTGTGTTGATGATGACTTTTACAGTACAGCCAACATTACCAGAAATCTACTCTGTGTTTTTACTTTCTTTAACAGTGTATTGAGACATTTTTTGCACTTTCTGTTGGGAGGTTGTTTTGAAACTTTGCATGGGTGGAATAAATTACATGGTTAGCAAAGCTTGATAAAAGGAGGTCGGCTGATTTATGACTTATTAGCAACTGGAGTTAAAGCTACAGTGTTTAGCAGGTCATTTTTGGTCAGGGGGAAACACACACACAGGTTTGGTGAAGAGATGTAAAGCATATCGTTACGCTGAGGGAAATTTTTTCAATGCAGCACTGGTCTGATCATTTATCTCGGCAGCTCAGTGCTGTTTGTCAGGTTGCATCTGTCCACAGCACCGGTAATCCTTCAGCACAAACTGTGTGTGTTACATGTTAAACAAGAACATGGCGGTGTGTCTGTTGTTGTAAGATCGATGCACTGTAATGTCACAATTTCATAAACCCCCTAAATGGTATAGATGACATTTTCACAAGCCTAAAAAGCAACAGTCAGATCTGTGCATTTTTAATATTGTATATACTGACATAGGCCTGATGTGCATGTCATATAGAGCTGTACTTACCTGGGCCTCTTTTGTCCCAGCCACACACCATGGTTCCCATGCTGAGTCCCATGCCCTTGTACTGGTACACCATGTTAGCAAGCAGTTTGGAGGCTGCTGCCACCGAGATGCGCTCCTTGTTGCGAAGCTCGTAGATGCGGCACTGGCGGGCCAGCAGGCGCTCCCAGAAGCTGCAGTCTGCAGCTCCTCCAGCCATGGTGCCCAGCAGGTAGGGGTTGATCTCAATCACCTTCTTCACCGTCTGTGAGGCAATGTAGGAGCCCGCTGTGGCCCGAGAGTCCACCGCAACAATAACACCATGCTGGAACTGAGAGAGGCAGCAGCAGGAGAGGAACACTTTAGTGGAGCACATTACAGCAGGAGGGGAACACAATCCAACTGATGGATCAAGTCATCAAAATTTTGAAATAATACCCCCAAAATACATTTTATTATATCACAAACCCATTTAAAACATATGAATTACATTTTTATACACTGTGTCTGAGAAAACACAAACAGTGCAGCGTAACCTATATTGGTCCCTGTTTTTTGCCCACCTGAGAATCATTGCTTTTTACAGAATAGAGCAACTTAATATAAATGTAAGCATATAGAGTTTAATTATCTGGCTTCCCCCCATTTCTGCAAGGCAGGAGAGTGCTGCTGCTGCTGCTGCTCTACAACTGTCAGAGAGGTGCAATGTATGTTTCAGCTCTGCCAGAAAGCTGCTGGATAAGAGGTTAGACTATTGCTCTTCCCTCCAAAATCCTCTATCAGTGAACTGACAGTTGCCACAGCTGTATAGTGCTCAAGTGAAGACAACAGATTTGAACAGATGGAGGGAGATGTGTAACAGAGGTTTTCATCAATCATGTACCTCCTACTCAGGAATTAAGGGATAAGGTTGGTGTTATTCATATTTTTCTGCTAGTTTGACAAGCTGAGAGGAAAAAGCTACACTGGCTGTTTACTTTGTAATGAAAAAAACTCATGTTTTTAATCGTTTTTGGACAACACTGGAGTTCTGTGACACAGAGGCAAAAACTGTATCAGGCTGTGGCTACACAGGCCTTCTTGTTAGTAGCATGAATTATTGCTTACAGTCTTTTTATGGCACTTGTTGAGAATATTTTGAAAAGATCCACTTATCCTTTAAGTGGACTGTAAACTCAGCTGAGCTTATTTTAATTAGATTTTATACATTGGCCTCAATCTTACACATGGAACCAGTGTGCCTTCAACTTTTTGAGAATCCAATTTCCTCATTTCTTGATCATTCACTACTGCATTAGGAGTTCTTACTTTATTCTTCCACAGAAGCACTTCCACAATTGTGCTTTCTTGTGTTTAATGACATAAATATGATGTGTTGTGGTTGTGGTTTATCAGGCAGGTATCAGGTAGGTAATCTCACAGATGCCAACTGCTTTTAAAAAGAATAATATTTACAGAATATACAGTATAAAGGGATAATTGAATGATCAAAAAATGCATATGAGAGAAAAAAAATGTAATTAAAAAAATAAACAGGTTGTCTCTTTTCGTGGCTCCTGCCTACCTTAGATGCTGCAAAAACCAGCAAGGACTCAGTGAACACATGAACTAACATTTTTAAATTTAAGCCTCTATGGCATGAATATTTTGCTGTGATTGAAAGAATATTGCCGCAGATACCACATCTTTTTAGCAAAATAAATAAGGATGCACTTTATACCTCACAAAATGTATTTAATGTCTTCTAAGCCTCCTTGAATGCAATGCAATGCAATCTAATTTATATAATACATTAAGCACACTTACATTAAGATTGGAAAATATTTTAGACATTTGTTTATTCCGTTATTATCCATCCACAAAGCAGCTGTGAAATGACTGCATCTCCATTTTAAGTGAACAAGCTGAGGAAGCATTACGTAGTTTAAGTACAAATCTGGGTCACCTTTAATATTTGTATCAAGGAACGATAAAAGTGTACACATAACCCAACGAAATGTGACGTTTATCTAATCAAACCAGACAAAGGCCATGTGTGGATGCTGCACAGGTGTTATTTACTGATTTGGCAGATGGCTTCCCATTCAAGCACTGACTCAAGTACAAAGCTTCAAGGCTAAAGAGCTAACGTTAGAGACATTGACATGTGACACAAATGAGATAAGAACCGACTTGTCAAGACCAAGGCATAAATCACCAGCATACAATTGGTTGCTTTTGAAGGCAGCACTGCCAAACACAAACCATCACAAATGTCTGAAGTTAAGTTAGGAGTACATATGCGATGAGAACGCGGTTTGTAGCCATGCTAGCATGCTAACGGTGAAAATGCAGAGTTAAGTCACTTCTAACGCATGTTTACGGTCTGAATTATTTATCAAACATCCACTTCAACATCAACTTAATTCGCTAAAGTTGTATTAGGTCAGCCAGCTACAACTGGCCACTCGTTAACTTACTTTGAATGCTAATGTGGTGGTTCCGTGCAGGAACTCTATTTTCCTCTCGACGCCATCATCTTCCCCGGCACACAGCGGGTTTTTAATGGAAAAACTGAGGCTGTCTCTCGGCGTAGACTCAAAGCCCAGACCGCTCAGTCCGGGTCCACAACCAAAACCAGAAGGCTGGCAATTATCAAATGAAAAATCCGCACAATCACTGTTCAACACACTAGCAAGAGCCATCTTTGAAACTGTCTGATGATGAGCAAGCAACTTCCGCTGTTTAAGGCTCGTGGAGGCAAAAAAAAATCCACAGCGCCCCCTGTGTTTGTGGAGGGCTGTAACTTCTGTGCAGTGATGCAGGTAGGTAAATATACGCTGGGTAAATTATTCACTATGTTATAGCTGAAAATATGAATAAACTCTGAAGGGGGCTGCTAAACGCAGTGTCTGACGATACACCGGGGGTCAGCACTTAGGTTCAACCATAGGCCAGTTTTTTCAGGATTTTTCATTGCAGGGCCATTAACCGGTGCAGTGGGAAGGCAGGCCTATATGCTTTGTTTATATGTTTTATTTAATTTAATAATAAAATTAATCTATATGGCATCAACACACCATTTCTGTTCGACTGCCAACCATTTGTGTTTGTGAAGAACAAATCTGTTATGGTCACACAGGCTGAAGTTGTGGAATTCACACATTAAACTTTAACGACTGGTAGGTTTATCTTTCACTGTTTAAATAGCAGGGTGCAACCATAGTTTTAATTCCTCTCCACATGTGGGGGCAGTATTAGATGTGACAAGGTTATATTACCATAATTGGTATTTACAGGAGCCTTGTGTTTATTTTGTTATCTACAGTAGATTTGTGAAAAATTATGTAAAAGTTTTGATGCAAACTATGAAAGTTAAAACTTTCATCAGGGGGCCAAATATTTTGCTGCAGGGCCGGATTTGGCCTATTTACCTACCACTGTGCTACACTATCTGTAACATTTAGCCGCCTTAATCCACCCCCTCCACACACACACACATAAATGGTTTGCTTCATCTTGGATCATTTAATTCTGTCGCTCTATTTCTTTCCTCTACTATCTTTGCCTTCTTCTCCATCTCTCTGTAATATTCCTCTTTCAGGTCCTCCCTCTGTCTTTGGCTCCATCCCTGGGCTGTGATGTGGAAGAGGTCCACGTTGTTTCCTGAGTAGGCATCCCTGTGAGTGGCCCTGAACACTGCTTCTCTTGCCAAGGAGATGGCCTCCTCTTTGCTCAGGTTCCACTTCATCCCTCTGTCCAGGACTCCGTAAGCATAAGGAGAGCCTGAGCCCACAGAAAAGATGTCTCCCTGCAGACGGGCACCATCACTGCACACATATATCAGCTTTGGGCCACTGTTAGGGGATGAAGAATGTGTCATGGTGGTAATATCTTGGTTAACAGGTAAGGAGCTATCATTTGCACAGCCAGAGTTACCTGCTTCTTTGTCCCAGCCACACAGTGTAAGGGCCACACACACTTCAGTCCCTTTAAAAGGGTGCAGCATAAATGAGAGGAGCTTGGCAGTGCCACTTATTGACAGACGGCGTCTGTGCCGTAACTGGTAGAGTCTGATCTCTCTTGCCAATATTCGCTCCCACAGCATGCAGTCTGCACCGCTACCAGAGGATGTGACCACTAAATGGGAGTGAATAGGGGTTATCTTATGAACAGCTGGACAGGCAACAAGCCCTCCAGCACTGGCACGTGTGTCTGCAGCTGCAATGACTCCACCTTGGAAGATGAAGCCCAGGGTCGTTGTTCCATGAGACAGAGGGAAAGGCCTGCGGACTGTCACCGAATGGTTGAAATGGGCAGAGTTTGGCAAAGTTGGTGTGAAAATGCGCAGTGGGATGCCACTATTTCTTTCTGATTTCTTCAGTCTCCTCCATCCAAGGTTGTACTCAGTCAAATTAAAAGATGTGGCTGTATCTTCCAAAGGCAAAGCAGGAAACCACTTGTGATGCACAGGAGAGTCCTTGAAGCTACAAATATCTTCCAGAGCCATAACAATGTAAGTGAAGTAGATACAGATAAATTCCTTGACCACAAAATCAAAATGTCTTTCCTAGAGAAAGACTGGTAAAAATGTACTCCTCAAACACAGATTAAACCAGAGTCCATCCTAAGGAAAACTGGTCAAAGAAAGTCATAAGCCTCACAAATCCCAGTCTGGTTTGTTCTGGAGACTGCTGCCATCTCCTTTAACTCGCTCATCTACTGTCTACTCTGAACAGTTTTGGCCCTTTTATAGCCCTCCCAAATATGACAGCTTGCACAAACACACACATGCATGCACGCCTTTATCCAAAAGCCTTTGAGTTGACATAAGTGATATTTTATCTTGCCTGCAATGAAAGTGATATCTAGAGAAGCCACTTTCTGCAAACCTTGTATGTTCTAATGAGTGACTGAGTCATATTGCCAGCTGTGTGCAAGTTCATACACATATTTCTTTTGATCAGTTTCAGTTTGTTGCTAAAGTGAAGCTACAACTATTAACAGCAGAAGTCATTTTCTGACTAACCTGCTGTGGGGGTGCTATGGGGGACCAGGGACCTGCACCAACGGCAAAACAGTGAATATACTGTAGATAGATAGAGGAACTGAAGTAATAACTCAACTGAGGGAATATCAATAAGAATATTTCAAATTACTCTGATGAGAGGTTTTATTTGTACAACTGTCACTTAAACATTTACAGCACAAACTGTTATTTATCTCTTTTGCAAAAAGTAAGTTCACATCAACTGCTAAAAAATGTTTTGAGTTCAATATTCAAGCCAAATGGATACGCATGACTGTACATATCGCGATAATGTACGAGATGAACAACTGAAGTACTTGCGTAGCCATTTCGGCTCTACATCACCGTACTAGCCAATGATCATTGACGCCCTCGCAGATCCAAGATGGCGCCAGTTTCCTCCTAAACCATAGCAACTAGATGGTCCCAGACCTCAATCCATTCAGTCCAAATCATGGCGTCCGCCAGCAGCGCGGGGAGCAGGGTGTCCTGCGGGAGGGATTTGAATTGTGTGCCGGAGGTAGCCGACACGTTAGCTGTGGTCGCCAAACTCGGGTAAGCACACTGCCGTGCAGTGCCGGCTGTTTTTACAGGAGAAGTTAGCGTGCGGGAGGAGCGCGCTGGTTCGCTAATGTAGTGTCAGTGCGTGATGCTAAGCTAGCCGGTGAATCAACAGCACGTGTCCAATCACAGTGCTGCTCCAGACTGGTGTGCAGTGTTTATTATGGCCTCTGAAGGCTGCTCTGTTAAACGTGTGCTAGCTGGCTAATGAATAGCTAAATAAACATTTTTAATTTGTTTGCACTAGTTGTATTTAAAAGTCATATAAATGTTACAGTGTTGTGCTTTCTTTCTTTCTTTCTCTGGTGTCCAGGTTTGACTTCCTGTGCATGCCCCTGTTCCATCCGAGGTTCAGCAGGGAGTTTGAGCTGGAGCCCGCTAAATCCCGACTCGGTGCTCAGACCCGGTCAGACCTGCTCCTGTGTGGAAGAGGTCAGTTAGACCTTCTACTCTCTCGTTGTCAATCACTAACATAGAAACTTTACGTTATCTAATGAGGGCAAGAAAAGCCCCCCGGTGATCCCCATGTGTTTGATGGCTCGTAACTATTCTAAACTTCTACTATTTATAAATGTAAATCTACATGTAGAATAATCAAACAGATAATGGGTGTTTGGCTCCTGGATTCCAGTTCTTCTTAAATATTTGACAGGTTGACAAGAGTCACTTTAACTAATTAAACTTTAAGCTCCTAGTCAGGTTTCTCTGCATGTTCTCATCATGTTCTGCTTGAATTCTTTAAAGATCTCTACATCATTAAAATCCTTAAAATGACATCTCCTCCTTCTCCCTCATTGAAAAATCCAGAAGTTGTAAATATATTCATTTCTAAAGTTTTCCTGCTGGACTCAAGATGTCTCCTACTTTACTGTAAAGTCCATTTTCAGTGTTTCAGTGCATTGGAGGCTTCAAGTTTCCACATCACACTTCTGTAAGTTGCATACTGTACCACGATTAGCTTCCAAACTAGTTGTGATGTCACAAATCATGCTCGTAGACCAGACCGTATCATGTCATCAAGTGCCAAGGCCGTGCCCCCTTCTGGGGGAAAGAGTTGCACTTTCACTTAATGGGAGAAACAGAAGAAATACTGAAAAGCTGTTGTATAGCAGATTGTAAAATGAATAAACACACAAATCCAGATCTCCGCTTCCCTATCCTTCCTGGAAAAGAAAGGGATCCAAAAAGGAGAGCTTTATATGGCTTCAAGCTGCCCAGTGACAAGATAAGGAGGGGAAGCCTTGGGACCCAGTGTCTTCCCATGTATATATGTGTGGGGAAACACATAAAAACTGGTAATGTGACTCTTTTATAACTTAAAAAGTAACATAACTAGTCTTGACTAGTTAAGACTTAGTACTAAACTTTAAAAAATATGTGTAGATGTCTGGATAAGCAATGTCCAGCCACTGTGTCAGGTCATTGATCCACTTGGATGGAGGGAGGCTGAAGGGGCGTGATGGCTGGCTGATCAACCTTAATTTATTAAGGTATTGTGAACGCTCAGGTTCAGGCAAGGTAGCAAAATAATTACTGGGCATGTCTATAAAACAAAGGTTAGTTTAACATGGAATGAATGCATACAAACTTGTCAAAATTCTCAGCTAAACACATGTCAATTTGTATTAACATCTACAGGAGCTGAGGCTTTCTATCCCCCTCCCCCCGCCCCCAAAAGGGGGCGTGGCCATGACATTTTGCGAAGTACCCATATGTGCCAGTCTGGTCTATAGGCCCACCACTTAAACTCAATCATCATTGTACATTACTCTAATACATACTGTATTGTCACTGACCTTTGAAAACCATGTTTATCCAAAACTTAAAGGGGGGTTTAAAGTCCCCCTCCACTCGAAAATGTGTTTATGCAGTTAAACCTTAAAAATGAACACTATTAGCATATTCATTGGTTGTGTATTTTCAAGGAGCAAGAAGGAGTAGATGTCAGTCCACCTTAAGTGAGCATGGTCAGGTTAGGCTAACCCATTGTCGCTAACTTCGGGGCTAACAACCTTCACTTTTCCAGCAGTTGGGGAAGCAACAGACGAGACTTTTGTTGGTCTTGAGAAGCTGCAGCATTTATTAACTGACACACTGTAGCCTGTGCCTGTGCTTAGCCTGTGCTTACTGCTAACCTTCTCGCCGTCACTTTTCTGCCGCCCGCTCAACCACACGCACTCGCTATGCACACACATTACGCACTGTCCTATTCCTTAACAGAGCTATGCTAGTCTTATAACAGTACCTTTCATGTAGATGTCCTTAAAGAATGAGGAGAGGGAGGATGACTCAAAACGATTCCACGCAGTGTGCGAGTGAAAAACATTAGTAGCCCATTGGTATTAATGGTCGTGTGAAATTGTAGCAGGGGCGCTCATAATTTTGCGGTGGCGCCACACCACTGCAGAATGAATATAGGAGAAACACTGACATTATATTAGACACAAATGTTCAAAAGTTTTTTTGATGTTTAGGAAGTAGATTTTTCTCAAACCAAAAAGGGAACACCTTAATTTAAAGGTGCAAAATACAACATTCAGCCCCACTAGATGTCGCACTATAGCACCAGCATCTCAGACCAAAACAAATGTGAGTGTTTTTGCTCAATAAAGTTGAGGAGGAAATAAAACACGCCCTTGTTCAAACTGTCAAACTAGGCGGTGTTGACCAAATATGGATCAAGATTCTGTTTTCTGTATTTCTCGCCTCAATTGTTTCCAGAAACATACTTTACTTACTGTTTAGCTGTAATATGAGGAATTTTGTGACTCGGCCGCCATATTGAAAACAGACACGGGAGGACATGGAGGGACTCCCATGCACTAACATGCACTCATGGCCAGACCAGCTATCAAAACAAAGAATAGAAAAGCTGAGATAACAACACACACACAGAGGGAGTGTGACTTCAATCTCTTCTCAGGTCGCCATTACTTCACTATATCTTTACATAGCAAATAGTTGTTTGCTGACATCTAATGGGGCTGAATGTCGTATAATGCACCTTCTTTTTCTTTTTTCTTTTTTTTTTTTTAAATGGAGATAAATGGTTTATATTTGTCAGAAGCAGAGATATGATCTGAGTTTTATTTTTTATTCTTATTCTCACACTATTTTAGCTTGGTTTTGTTCATTTACAACATTCTGATTTATAAAATACAACATATCAGGCTGTCGAGGACAGAGTGATAAAGTCTGGACTTATTTCCATTGTTTTCCCAGGTGTTTTCACAGTTCATCAACTCTTATCAAGACGGAGACAGGCATTCAACGTCTTACATTAAGTTTGAAAATAGGAACTGAAACGCCAGAAAATTTAATCATATGAGCAAGCAATTGATTTTAAAATAGATTTTCAAGAAGCAGGCAACATAAAATGGGAATATGGCGTAGTTCATATCAGTTCATTAAAAAGCAATTTTAGTTAATCGTTTATTATTTATGTGTGACATGTGTGTGTGATTTATGCGTGGCTGCTGAAACACTGCATTTTCCAATTGGGACTGATAAAGAACTCTGTCAATCTTATCAACACTAACAAGAACATTGTCGATCCATTATCCTTTTTTCAGATTGGAATACTCTTATTGTTGGAAAGCTCTCTCCATGGATCGACGCAGATTCCGAAATTGAGACAGAACGCAGAAACTCAGAGGCCGTAAGTTCCTCACTTTGGACAATTTCTCTGAAGGACACTTCCTTTGAGCCCATCATGGATGTTGATGCTGGAAAGGGTTCTTTGATCTCAATATTTTGTAGCACGAGTGAACTTATCCTGTCCAGTCTCTCCTCTCTACCTGTCCAGATCTGTCTCCTTGTGTCATCCCTTCATGCTCTCATCATTCTTTTTCCTGTGTTTCTCTCCAGGCTCTTTCACAGGAGCTAAACTTCTCAGCCTACCTGGGTCTGCCCGTCTTCATGGTCCCTCTGAAGGGTGCTCGTAATGCCAACCTAGCCCGTGTGCTGCTAAACCATATCCACACTGGACACCACACCTCAAACGTAAGACACAAAGCATTTAAAAAAAAAAAAAAAAAAGGTTAACAGCTCATGTAAGATTGCTTTTAGGATTAGATAGCAGAGGAGCCAGACAGCTCAAGTTATCACTTAAACGCCGCTTTCCACTTTGTTTGATTAGTTCTGGATTCGTGTCCCGCTGATGGCTTCAGACGACATGCGGGAGGATCTGATTGAGAATGAGCCGACCACTTGCATCGAGGACACAAGTGTCGACGAGAAGACCTGGAGCTGGTTAGTTTCATGCCGGTCCACCTCCTGAGCCGACTGGGTGCTGTCTGCGTACTAAAACAGCTGTCACTGATTTCCTTTAAAAATGGTGACTCATTTTGTTTACTTGCCTCCGCCCTTTTAGGTGGCACTCGTTCAGAACCCTTTGTGATTACAACAAGAGGATCTGTCTCGGTGAGAGAGCACACTATGAAGCAACAGCCTTGGGCAGAGTCAGTGCATTAAGAAATAATTATTATGTCTTGTACTGAAAATATACTCTTTTGTATTCCTGCAGCTATTGAAGTTGGAGCAGACATGCCCTCCGACGCTGTGATTGATAAATGGCTCGGGGAACCAATCAAGGCAGCTATACTTCCTACCAGCATCTTCCTAACTAATAAGAAGGGCTTCCCTGTCTTGTCAAAAGCCCATCAGCGAATAATCTTCCGTCTTTTCAAGGTATACTGTGATAGTTTGAGAGACATACGATTCAACAGGAATTCACTTACCAAATACAGCCAAATATAGATGAGGTGTTTTAATGAAAACCATCTTCTTTCTCAGTTGGAGGCCCAGTTCATCTTTACAGGCACCAGTCGCCACACTGAGAAGGACTTCCGATCCTACCTGCAGTACCTGGAATACCTCAATCAAAACCGGCCTGCACCCAATGCCTACGAGCTCTTTGCCAAGGGCTATGAAGACTACCTGCAGTCTCCACTCCAGGTAAGGAAATGCTCATTTGTGTTCACATATTTTTTACTTTTGGATGATTTAAAGCTCAAGGGATGTTTTTTTTTCTTCCCCCCCTTTAGCCCCTCATGGACAACCTGGAGTCTCAGACATATGAAGTATTTGAGAAGGATCCTATTAAATATTCACAGTACCAACAGGTAAGACACAGCTGTGACTGACACCATTATTAAAACAGTTCAGAGTACAGAAACACAATAGAGCATACGCTGACGAGCCACAAGATAACTAATCAATCAGTATCAAGTGTCATTCAGCTGAAGCATTTTTCACAATGAATGAAGAAATACGCTTCATAAAGATTTGTTGTTTCTATGAACTTATAATAACCTCTACAGCTGTGTTGATGTCATCCACACTTGTTGCCATTTTTCTGTCTGTTTTTAATAGAAGATAACTCCCCCATTCTTAATCCTGAGCAAATGATAGATGTGGGGAGTGAGACAGGGACCTTAAACCAGACTACTACAATCTCACCACTCTCCTCAGTGGGAATTCTAGTGTTGATGATAAGCTCTTATTTGATGCTCTTTTAGTTCTATCTATCTGTCTCACAGAACAGATACACTTCAATTTCTAAAAGTTGTCAGTTTACACTGACTCTGAGAGACAAGTCTCACAAATCTCCTACTCCTACTATACTTTGGTGGTATTTTTGGTATAAGCTAGCCTGGTTGGGACAGTTTGCCTGGCTGCAAAAAAAAAATCACAAAGATTCAAGAGTTTGACACTCAGCATATTGATTAAAAACTGCTTTGTCTTGTGTCTACAGGCTGTATATAAATGTCTACTTGACAGAGTCCCAGAAGAGGAGAAAGACACTAACGTTCAGTAAGTAGCAGTACACAACATGAACGATGACAAAACAGTTTTCATTCAGAAATTGCAGTGGAAATTCACTTTCAGAGTCAGTATAATTGTTACCCCTCTCTCTTGATCAACCACTCTCCCTGTGATAAAGCTTCATAAAATACAGTTAGTAGTTATGGGTGTTTCACAATTTCAATTCTAAATAGAAAATTGAACTTACAAGCTGTTGTACCCTCCTGCCGTCTTGTGGCTCTTCTTTTTGTTTTTGTGTTTAACAGTTTGTTCCTAATTGACTGGTGAAATAAGTTATTTTTATTACAATTTAAGTAAATTATTTAAATTTGACCATATGGCCTTAGTGTGGTACATTCCAAAATAAATATGGTGGTTATATCACACTTGATACCATGTAGCCTATCTTTTTAAAGAAGAATGTAAAAATGTAAGTGGAAGTTGTCAGCACATAAAACCAATGATCTATTGATCTTTAGAAATTAAGACTTGATAGTCTAACAATGGCATAGATGTCAATGCTGAAAAAAATGTTTAACTGGAAAATCAAATCATGACCTTAAAATTGAAAGTCAAATTGAATCGTATACACACACACACACAAACACATTTTTTTGCAATGATCCCTCAAATGTGGTTATCAAACATGTGTGACAAAGATATGTAATGGAGGCACAGGATATTTTACAGTTTAACCATAAACTTTATTGTATAAAATGACATCAGTGCACTGAAACAGTAAATTTCACTGGGAACTTAATTATTATAAATAACTATAAATAAAAAAAACACATGGAACAAAAAAATGTATGTATATATTAAACTAGAATTTAGAAAAAGGATCAAATATATATATAAAATGCTGCCCATATAACTTAAAAAAAAAAATTAAAATTGGTAAATATCGGACAACATATATGCCGATACCGATATATCTGTGATAGGCCAATATCGGCCGATAATATTGGCTGACCGATATATCGGTCGGGCTCTAATAAGTATTATAACTCCACTGGTGAGTTAGCAGTGTTCCCTAAAATGATGTTATGTCCTTACACAGGGTGTTGATGGTGTTGGGTGCAGGCAGGGGTCCCCTGGTCAATGCATCCCTGCGTGCTGCCAGACAGGCAGACAGGAAGCTGAAGGTGTACGCTGTGGAGAAAAATCCCAATGCTGTAGTCACGTGAGTGGAATACTAAACATTATGTCAATGCTCATGTCTGTGCCCATATTTGAAAAATATTCACAAATATACTTGCAGATACTTGCATTTGCAGTTTACCTTTTATCATCAGAATATCCTGTACCAGGATGAGTCTCATTGGATCACAATGTTAGAAAAGTTTGATTTGGGAGGTTTGAAGCCTCTTGATGCTCCTTTTGCAAAGAGATATTTGCAGAGTTACACTGCTGCACACTTGCAACTCTTGTTATATATAATCATTTACCAGTTTGTGGACTGGAGCCCAGAAGTCTGCATACTTGTGTTATTGATTCCCTACACTGGTTCATACTTGCATTTTCCTCAGGCTAGAGAATTGGCGCTTTGAGGAGTGGGGTGATCAGGTGACAGTGGTGTCATGTGACATGCGGGAATGGGCAGCACCTGAGAAGGCCGACATCATTGTCAGCGAGCTGCTTGGATCGTTTGGTGACAATGAACTCTCCCCTGAGTGCTTAGATGGAGCGCAGCACTTTCTCAAAGGTACTTCATTTGTTATAGTTGCTTCTCTTTTTTTTTTTTCTTTTTTTTTTTAAGAATTGAAAGCATACATCACTCCATTGTTTGCCACAACAAGCAATGTGAAAATAATCTGTAATCCTCCATTACCTTCCATGCGTCCTTTCATCTCAAATCACTTTCTCTTTCCCCTTTTTTCCCCTCTTCTCGTCATGTCACTCTCAGATGATGGTGTAAGCATCCCCTGTTCCTACACGTCCTTCCTGGCTCCCCTGTCCTCCTCCAAGCTTTACAACGAGGTACGGGGGTGCCGGGAACGCGACAAGGACCCTGAGTGCCATTTCGAGACACCCTACGTAGTGCGCCTCCACAACTTCCACCAGTTGGCTGAGCCCAAACCATGCTTCACCTTCACACACCCCACAAAAGGTAGACAGAAACGCACGAAACTCACATTGTACACCAATAAACGAGCACACTAAACACTTGAACATGATTAGTTTTTAATGTGCTGACAACCCTTTTCTTCTTTTAGATATGAACAATAACAGGTATCAGTGCCTCAGATTCTCAGTGGGTTGTAACTCGGTGCTCCACGGCTTTGCTGGCTACTTTGAGACTACGCTGTATAAAGATGTCACACTCAGTAAGTCAGCTTTTTCAAAGAGGAAGTTATGTTTATTAGATCTGATTAGATCTAAATATTAATGGTAATATTGTGTGTGTGTGTTTGTGTCAGGTATAAAACCAGATACACATTCACCCGGAATGTTCTCCTGGTTCCCCATCCTCTTCCCCCTCAAAGTAAGTCATACAGTCCGTTCTCAATTAATCCCTTTTTAGTTTTAAATTTAAAAATAAACATCATTGTCTTCACACATTTATATTTTTTTCCTGTTTCCTTCCAATAGCAACCCATCTCCATATCCCGGGATGATGATGTCACAGTGCGATTCTGGCGCTGCAACAACGGGAAGAAAGTGTGGTATGAATGGGCCGTGACCGAGCCCTCCTGCTCTGCCATTCACAACCCTGCAGGACGCTCCTACACCATCGGCCTGTGAAGACGCCATATAAACCCGTCAACAGGCACACACTCACATGTTTCTGTAACACTTGGTGGCAGTAGAAGTGGGGTTGGCCTGGCTTTTTTTTTTTTTTTTTTATATATACTCAAACCTTGGACGTGTGATGTGAACCCCCTAAAGTCAGTGCAGTCAGGGTTTGAGAACCACCAGTGGGAGGCACTTTTGAGCTGGCATTGAAAAAGTTGATTGAATAAACCATATTTTTCAGTTTGTGTTTTCAGAAATTGTTCTAGAAGTTTCAGCAGGCACGGACTATGATCTGTACACAAAGTGTATTGTTGCTGTGAGATTGGCTCATTCAGATTAGGTCAAACATCTTGCCACTTGTTCCTCATGCTTCATTTTTTCAGTTTTTTTGTGAACAGGCATTGCAGACATACACATTCAATCCAACAGGATCTATGCCTTATCAAACGCACATTCCATACCAATACTGACAAAACACCCTTCTCAACTCAAAAAGGTCACAGGACAGTTACGCCATTCAGATTACATACTGTGTTTCGGGGCTGTGTCTTCATACCTTTATTTTGTTTCTGTACGTTTGAACCATGTCAATAAAGACAACACTGTAATGTTCTCCATACGCTCTACGCTTTTTTTTTGGTACCACCACACTGCACGATTTTTGGAGTGTAAATCGTTGAAAAAGTTTGAATAATTTTAGAATGACTGCAGGAGAAATATTTAGTTTGTTCAAATGAGATGGTTAGCTAAGGTGCAAGGATATGATTTGTTCAGTAGATGTCACCTTTGTGGCAATCTGTTCAAAAGTAATCAATCAAGTGTTAATTTATTAGCTCAGATACAAGGCTCCTTATAGACCTGTCCAATGTAACAAAATCATCAATTCCAAATTAAACACAGTAATGCTGTGTGCTCATGTCAGTGCAACTGTCAAAACCAATTCACTTCCTATAAAGCTCTTCACTCACAGCTGTCAGTGATCCAGCTGAACATGATTTAATGCCATCATATCTGGAGCCTAACAGCTATCATCCTCCATGTCTTATTTGAACATTAGGGCCCATAATAAAAACCTGTCGTGCCAGACAGCTTAATACCATCACTTGAGTCTACATGTGTAGGTTCACGAACACACCCTGTCCAGTCTTATCATGTAGCGTGCACTTGTTGGACATATGCACATATCTTACAAGCTGCAGTTGCTTAAGATAGACATGCATAACTGAGGCTGATACAGGTTTTAAGTATTTTGTTTGCCTGTGCAATTCTAACAAAATTTAGGTAATGTTTAAATATAATGATTTTCTTATTGCTGTCACATATTAACCATTGCTTCTGTCACACACTGCAGGGTTTGTGTGTGTTTACAGTCTCAACCAAGTACAAAAATATCAAGGATGACATGATTAAGCCCAAGACTTCTTTATTATGTACAGTAGACGTGTTGGTTCTTGATGTAAAGATTGCAGAGATACAGAAGTGCGTGTGACTACTATCAAAAACCAACCCGTTGTGATATCCATGCCATTATCCACAGAATCACATGTCAAACATCCAAAATATAAATGATAAAACATTGCATTGTTATTTTAAATTATAAACAAAATGAGGACATATCAAGTTTCCCTAAAGCCATAATTTTAACACAGCCATCTTATTTAATGTTCATCTGAGCAACTAGGTAATACCAATGATACTTATTGTATTGATGTGTATCATGGCCTTATTTTGATATTTATTATTATATATATATTATATATATGATTTGATGTGTTTATTTTGCAATAAACAGTACATGTGTACCGCAAGTAAGACTAAAATAACTAAATATGTATTTTAAAAGAAAACTTGAATAAAGACAGATTTGGACTTTTTTTTTAAAAAAAATCACTTTCGTTACCATTTAAGCCAGTTTGTAACAATGAACTAGTATTTTTTAGATTCTGTATGTATCAATGTGATAAACAGCACTTGGGCCTCACTTCAGAGGGAGGGGCCTGAAGCGTGTTGACAAGTTGGGCAGCGCTGATTGGATGAAAATAACCAGCTTTTCTATTTATCGAGGCAGTCAGCTGGAAGTCTTTTGTTACCCCACTCAGCACGACCAGCCGACAGTCATGCAGCCCAACATGAAGCCCGTCACATAACGGGGAGCTTTCAGGGTTTCTTTTTTTTTTTTTTTTGTCCAAGTCACATCAGCTGAAAAGGTGAGTCACCCTTTCATTAATTGCTTGTTGGAGTCTTAAAGAGAGAAATAAAGAGCATGAGGTCCCCACTGATGGCTTAGTGTTAACTACAAACCCGCACAACCGGGTCGGTCCCACCGGGAGACACGTTAAACCGGTGTATTTAAACTTGAACACTTCAACATTTAAGCTAAGGTAGGCATGTTTGTTTTGGCCAACAAGCTCACATGTTTTCACAGTGTCTGTGGCTACCAATAAACCCTGCAGGTACAGTGACCAGGTCGTTCATCATGTAGCACTCTGAATTATTAATGCTGTGATGTGGTTTCTAATTTTGCCACTAGCCAACTGAATTGACAGAAACACCGCCATCAGCATTTTTGACATCGGATGGGCTGAAGGAAAGTAACAGTGGAGAAATTACTCAGCAAATGTGTCCAGCCGGGGAGTTGAAGGGGAAAAAAAGCTTGCCTTAACACTTAATTAATGCTTTGGTAGGTAGAGAGGCGCTGCTCCAGTCACCTGAACCAGAAAAGAGGGGGGGGCACACTGGACTAGCAGGGCCTCAGGATGACCGAGGGTCCGAGGAGGCGGAGCGGCAGCAGCGAGGGCAGTCAGTCGGAGCCCGCAGACTCCCAGTCGGCCGTCGGGGGAGATGCAAAAGGAAGCTCAGATGTGGCTCTGAAAAAACAAATCGGACTTGTCAGCGCCTGTGGCATCATAGTGGGTAAGTCCATCCATGTGGTGGTGGTCTCTCCTCTCAAGCACTGGTAACTGGTAAATGGAGAAAGTTCCCACCAGTATGTCAATACAACCTTTTTTTGCATAACAGCCCCAATGTATCCCTGTTATTTCACACCATGCATTCATCTCATAAGTATCTGTTGGACCTGAATAATGGGTTAAGGCTGAAAAAGGTAAAAGACCCCTTTCAAGAATAAAACAAAAAAATCCAGTGGTGGTCATACAGTATAGACTACAGAAAAATAACAAGCAGCAGTTGAAAATCATACATTTTCTTTTACTTGAATTTCATCAGAGGTTAACAGCCTGTCTAATTCTGAGTATCAAGGTCCCAGGTAATATTTTGAGCTCGTTCATTCATTTACATCCTCGCTCTGTCTCTGTTGTGATTGCTGGACATCCTCAGTGCACTCTCAGCATCATACATCTCCCACATGCTTCACCATCATTTTATGTTTCCAGGAAACTGCTAGCTGCGATCAAACCTGGTCAGACCCAGCCTAGCTCCCACATATGCAGACAGGGGGGGGGGAAAAAAGAAAAGTCAATAAAAAGCAATCCCACTAATGGTTGTCCACCATTGTAGAGGCTGCATTTTCCATCACCGTCACAAGCATGGTGAGAGCGTGGTTGCTACACCATTGGAAAGAAATGGCCTTAGCCTCATTTTCTGTGTTGGCCCCAATATGATGTATAGATTATTATGGATGAATGAGTGTGAAAACTCAAATCCTGTACCACTTGCTCAACTACTCAGTAAATTGTGCTATTTCCTGTGTGGAGCCTGTGCTCCACTTGGGCAGCCCAAACAGAACTCACATCTGCCAGTGCAAATGGTGCCCATAATATGTGGCCCTACCGTACAGCCCCACACCAATCCCATGTCATACTGCTGCAAGCACATTGTGTTCCCGCAGTTTTTGGTCACAAGTATATCAGCCACATGTATCCAGTAAGTGACAACAAGTGATCCAGGTTTGCAGTAACAGGTGGGGTGTCATGTCATGCGAAATGCAGAAAATCAGGTCAGCAGTGCATTTTGAAGTCTGAATAGTTTTGTTTGGGGTTAACGTACAAGTGTCACTTGGTCATAAGTGAACTACAACAATGAAAAAGGTAACTTTTGGCCTGACAAAGATCCAAGTAGAAATAAAACGTTGTCATTAAACTTTTGTGGCTTGGAGCAAGTGTGGAGGCATTACATTTTTTTTGTAATTGATGCAGTTTTCCTGATAGCCTCCTAGGCTACATGATGTGCGTATAATTACTCTCCTTCATAAGTGAACTACACCCTCTTCTCATCTTTTCCCAGTCACTGGAGGCTTTACAGTGATATAAACTCATTATGCCATCTCATCGGGCATTAAAAAAGACAAAGCAAACATTTCCTCTGCCAAAACAAAGGCAAAGTAAATATATTAGAGAAATTATATTAGCTACACCAAAGCTGTTAATGGTCACTTCTGGTTTTAGTACTGTTGGAAGAGATTGTTATCAGATAGGAAAACATGAACACTACAGGAAATGGGGCATTATGTGACAGGAAACTGTAGCTTTCCCTTTATAGCCTACATGCTGATATAGTTGCCCCATGTTTCATTTCATTTTTCTCACTCTATATGAACATAGTATCTGCAACATGTTGTGTCATTTATACAGAAGATCAGCGACGACTGTATTCAGTTTTCTTTGATGTATTTAAATGGTAACATTGATTACAGTCTCAAAGCATCTGGTACTTAATGATCCGTTTCTTTATCCGTTCTGTGTCTGTGTCTCTGTCTTTTCTCTCACTCAGGCAACATCATTGGATCTGGGATTTTTGTGAGTCCTAAGGGGGTGCTGGAGAATGCTAGCTCAGTGGGTGTAGCCATGATTGTGTGGGTCACCACTGGAGTTATCACAGCCATTGGTGCTCTCTGCTATGCAGAGTTGGGCGTGACTATCCCCAAATCAGGGGGAGACTACTCCTATGTCAAGGACATCTTTGGAGGACTGGCTGGGTGAGAAGAAATGTTACCCCCCATGTGTGGGATTTTATCTGATTTTGGCACATGATGCATAAAAGCAGTCTCGGAATTTTACATAGCAAGGTTGTAGAGAGCCTTTATAACTGGGGGTTTTCCAGTTAAAACCTGCCCCCACCCCTCCTCCTCACGGCCATGCTCGCCATGTAATTAAAGCCCCTTGTATTGTAGTTTATTTCCAGCATCCCAGAATGTCATTGACCCAGTTCCACTCATTTCTCTCCTCTTTACCAACAATGCTCCAGTTCATTACTGTAATGCAGTTTGCTGATATGCTAATTTGATATTAATTTCCTTTTTGTTTTCCACTACATTTTGCTGTAATGAGGGGTGGTATTCTCATACTCTGTGTTGTTCTTGTGTGTGGGTGTGTATGCAGTTGCTGGTGTGTGACATGAGTATGTTGCCATGTCTCATTAACCACCTGCTTGCGTTGTGTCCCAGTTTCCTGAGGCTGTGGATTGCGGTGTTGGTTATCTACCCCACTAACCAGGCTGTGATCGCTCTCACCTTCGCAAACTACGTCCTGCAGCCCCTCTTTCCCTCCTGCCTCCCCCCAGAGAGTGGCCTCCGCCTGCTGGCTGCCGTCTGCCTGTGTGAGTGATACAGCAAAGTTGAAGATTAAATTGCTATTGGTTGAGGCCAATGCATTTATAGTTAAAGGCGTATTAAGTCCCACTTCTAAAGAGTCTTTTCTGCCCCCCTTTTTTTCTTTTTGTTGCCTACTATTAAATCTACTTCCTGAAAGAAACCCCTTCAGGTAGCAGATTTAATAGTAGGCAAGGCAGCAGAAGGCATTGAACAAGGACGTGGCAATATTAGCTTGACGGCATATGCACATCGTAGCTGTCAAAGCCAAATGCATCACTTAATTTGAAGGATAAATGTAGCGATTTTCTGTATTTTTCTTATTTTTCTTATTATCAATTATCAAGTATTTTTCAATTATCAAGTATTGTGCGTGTATCCAAAGCCTGATGTATGAGATTCCTCTGTGACATCAATGAGCCACACTTTTGCACTGGGTGACATATTCTTTCACCCTGAAGGCAATGGCTACCGTAGTTTGAGTCAAGAGATTGTAATATGTAGCACAAGAAGCTAGTGAAGCTCTGTAAACAGAACTGTGTCTGTGCAATGGCGTCTGCCGTACAAGGAACTTCTACCCTAGTTTGTTTAGAAACTGAGTAATAACAGCAATAATATTTTGCAATAACCATTGCCTTGGTGAAGGAACATGTCACCAAGTGTACAGAAGAATACGATATATCAGGCTTTGGATACACAAACAATACTTGTAAGTACAGTACCAGTCAAAAGTCTGGACACACTTTCCCATTCACTTGAATGAGAAGGTGCAAAAAAAACCTCAAAGTGATGCCTGTTTTTATCCCTGGAAAATGTTTTTGTGAGTTTCTGCAACTTTTTTGTCCTGAACTTTACCTAAAACTAAGCTATTTTGTGTGAATAGGGCCGATCTACAGAGTCACACTTTAGATTTCCGTATGCTTGAAACGAATGAGGTTATGTGACATCTCATCCAACCACATCTAAAGGCAAAAAGTGTTTATACCTGTCATAAAGGAGTTGAATGTGATGAATTGTACAAATGGGGATAAAGGCAGACACTTTTTTGACAGACTCTCCCCACAGACATCAATGGTGCTGTACACATTAAAATTGACAGAAGTAGTTGTGTGCCTACTTTCTCCTACTTTTCCATAGTAAATTCTTACAGCTCCTTACATGTATTACATTTATTTTATTTAGGAAGAGGTCTATTGCAGCTTTAGCCAAAGACCTACAGTTTTGCAGTATGTGTAAAACAAACCAGGTACCTTTTTGGATAACAAGGAGAAATACAAAAAGGCAAACCCATGTAGGGTAAAATAAATATCATTCTAAGTTAACGTGATATTCTCTCTTGCTGCCTTTTTTTAGTGCTGTTGACATGGGTGAACTGCCACAGTGTGCGCTGGGCCACGTGTGTCCAAGATGTCTTCACTGCCGGCAAGCTTTTGGCCCTGGGCTTAATCATAATCATAGGTGTCGTCCAGATATGCAAAGGTAGTATTTGCTCTCTTTTCTTTTATAAGTTTGTCTTAAAACAATAGTCAGGTGCCCAAATTAACATTGAAACAGGTTTTGACTGCTGTAATCATTCCTCCTGTTGACACTAGCTGTTAGAAGATCCATTTGAAATGTGCTTACAATATGAGAGATGGAAGACAAAGTCCTCATTTTGAGCAAAAATGTATTTTGAAGTTTATCTGAAGATGATATGAGGCTTCAGCCCTCTGAGTTAGTCAAATAAAGTGGATATCTTCCAGTTAGTCTTTTTAGTAAAAAAAAAAAAAAAAATTGGCTTGTGTTCCTCCTTGTCTCAGGTTGCATTTGTCTGAATGATGAGCAGTTCAACCTGTTTCCCTTCTTAGAATGTTACATTTGAATAGTACTTAGAGGCCTGATGATGTAAAATTATCAAGTATTTGCTTTAAAAAAGCAACGGTTAGAAAGGTGTGGCTTTTATTCGTTGTTAATCATCTCGAGATTAACAAGAAATAAGCTTTGGCATCATGATGCCAACATTTTGGGGAAACTGATATTGAAGCTGGAACACTTTAGCTACCATCACAATATAGTCTCCCTGTGCCTCTCACAGGATTTGTGATCCCACCGTGAATAAGGGATTACAGTCCCTGTTAGCTCTTCATCCCACCCTTAATCCTCAACCATATTCTACACACACACACTGCCAACACACTGAGCCCCCTCATATTCCCACTTTGGTGGTGATAGAAGCTGAAGATGCAAGGTCATTAATATACATGTATACCGTATATATTTTACTTATAATCTGATCTGCTTTTGATTATTGCTGGCCATCTATGAGAAAGAAAACATTAGCCAGTCTGATTATAAGTTTATATAACCAAGATGTCTTTGTAGATGGAATTTATAGAAAAAAACTGCATCAAAAGGCAGAAACAAACTGTATGTGACAACCTATACACGGTTTTATTTCTCATATTGAATTATCATAAAGTCAAAGACCTGGAACGCCCTGTAAAAACTGTATCTTGTGTCTGGCGCCCTCTACTGTTCAGACTGTGGTGGTGAACATCACTTTACACTTAAATTCAGTTGTTTGTTTTTGGGTTTTTTTTGCTTCACAGGTCACTATTACTGGTTGGAGCCAGCACATGCCTTCGAGACCTTCCGTGACTATGATGTTGGTCTCATAGCTCTGTCCTTCCTACAAGGCTCCTTTGCTTATGGAGGCTGGAATTTCCTAAACTACGTCACAGAAGAGTTGGTCGACCCTTACAGGTGACGCACACCTCTTGAAGTCTAGCTTGTAGGCTCTGCTAGTCGGCCACGTCTTCTTAAAAAGGGGTTCTTGCACCTAAATGTTTTACATATTGAATCAAATGTTAGAAAAGTTTTTTCTATGGGAACATCAAGCTCCAGTCAAAACAGTAATCTCATCTTTCACCCTGCAGGAATCTGCCACGTGCGATCTTCATCTCCATCCCCGTGGTCACCTTCGTTTACGTGTCTGCCAACATGGCCTACGTCACAGCCATGAGCCCCCAGGAGCTGCTGGCTTCCAATGCTGTGGCAGTGGTGAGAAAATAGACCCAGAGTCACCCAAATCTGAATGACTGTGTGTTACGCATGTAGTTAGTAGCTTATCTGCATCTAAGTTTGTGATCACCCTGAAATGAAGTCGTTACATTGCCCAGCAGCCATTTACAGTAACCACTTTAATGACGCATGCTCATCATTGTAGAATAATTCTTACTTTGTCTCCCTTCTGCACTCCATTTTGAAATGTCTTGATTAGTCTGTTATTAAAGTGCGTGTTTCAACTGTGTACTTGTTTTCTCCCTCCTCCTCTTCTTCTCTCTCTACTCCTAATGTTTTCTCCCAGACATTTGGAGAGAAATTGCTAGGAGTAATGTCATGGATCATGCCCATCTCTGTGGCGCTCTCCACCTTCGGGGGGGTCAATGGCTCCCTCTTCACGTCATCGCGGTCAGTTTGTTCTCCCACGTTTCCCTCCTCCTCTCCCACCTTTCCTCTCGTTGAAGCTTCTGTGGTTGCTGTGGTTTCTTCCTTTCCTTTTTTTTTTTTTTTTTCTTTCCTCACTCCCATGCATATACTTGGGCCCATACCTGTACATGGGGAAACGGGTGAAAATGCAATTAACAGGAATAAAATGCATAAGCACTGTAAACACACATCCCCGGGGCCACAAGCTAGATTTCAGATTGTATCTAAAGAGTCTGAAATGGAGGATTGTGTTTCTCTAGAAGCATATGTGATTTGACCAATAACAAATCCCAAAAGTACTGAGCCCACTTTTTTCCTGTTTGGTCCATTTTTCACCCTGCATTTTCACTTCTGCAGCTCGTCTCTGCACTGGTGCTTCCATAATCAACTGAACTGTGTGTTTCCTGAGCTGTTCCCCTCAGCTGGCGAGTGCATACAGTAAGTAATCACCAGCTGGCTCTGCTCTCAGGACTAACTGTCTTCTGTTCTGTCTCTCAGGCTGTTTTTTGCCGGAGCGAGGGAAGGCCATCTTCCACGTCTGCTGGCCATGATCCACGTCGAGCGCTGCACTCCCATCCCAGCCTTGCTGTTCACGGTGAGTCCCAACAGAACAAAAAACAGAACATTTTACTGTTTGTCTTTTGTGTGCACTCTGCCCTCTCCCTGTGAATAAATCCTTACTTTCCCCCCCTCTTGCCACATTCAGTTGATCTCCACTCTGCTGATGTTGTGCACCAGTGACATTTACACCCTCATAAACTACGTGGGTTTCATCAACTACCTCTTCTATGGCGTCACTGTTGCCGGGCAGATTGTGCTGCGCTTCAAAGAGCCTGACATGTATCGACCCATCAAGGTAAAAATACATACATGAAAGTTGACTATTTTCCATGAACACTGCACAATACAACACAATATTTTGATATTGTGCGGTCTATGCACGGCTCTAGAGATCACTTTGTCTGATTTTTATACAATTCTGGTCCAATTTCATGAATCATGCACAACACAGGTAGCCAGGCAGCACAGAAAAAGTGTCCCAGAGCATATTACTAAGTGTTTAATGATAATATGACCATTTGTGACACATTTTTAAAAAAATTTAAACTGCACTTTAAGCTAGAATGCAGAGGTGTGTTGAAGGGTTTTTGAGGTTTTACAAGAGTGTCTGTCCCTCTACAGGTGAGCCTGGTATGGCCAGTGATCTACCTGCTGTTCTGGGCCTTCCTGTTGGTCTTTTCCCTTTACTCTGAGCCCATTGTCTGTGGCATTGGTCTGGCCATCATGATGACCGGTGTCCCCGTATATTTCCTGGGAGTCTACTGGGAAAACAAGCCACAATGTTTTGATATTACTATTGGTAAGGAAACCTCCTGGTGGTGGCTTTATTCTTATGACTTCTTTTGAAAAAGACTGGATTGTGGCGTGTAGCACTGTTTAAGGGTGTATTCACAAAAAGTATGTTTTATTAGATCTCTAGATCTCCCTTTTGATCAGTTTAAGCTGTTAAAAATATTTGAAGTCTGAGTTGCCCACACTTCTATGTGAGCTGTAGTGGGGTTCAGTATTTAATGGTGGGGTCAAGAGGTTAAAGCACACATGTTCAGTTTTGCTGCATTTATCAGTGCTAAAGGTGACCCTGATTCTCTTGTAAATGTGCATTTTAAATCCTAAAACAAATGCAACAATGCACCTAAAAGGACTTTTCCACTATGGTTCAGGGGAAACACGGCATACTCTGTGTGATTGCACCTCTGGATAGTAAACTGGATTCATAAAATGTCAACCCAATTTGATACAGAACCATATCTTCCAAAATCAAAATGATTTTCACTGGTCTCTTCTGTTACCAACTCTATCCAGGTAAAATTACTCATCTGTGCCAAAAGCTCTCTTTGGTGGTCTACCCAGCCATTGAGGAAAACCCAGCGCCCCACGGACCTCAAAATAAAGATAAAGAAGACAACAAAGAAGATGGAAAAAGCTCACAAACAGCTGATTAAACATGTGCATGCACAAAAACGCAGACAATACCTCACTTTCAGATGTTGTTCGGGCGGGGGGGGGGGGGCTACACCCGAGACTTGCTCTGTTTTTTACTGGCCTTAATCTTGAACATCTGTTTCACTGTATGATTGGGCAACACGTCTTTGAGATAAAATATCACTCGTTCTGAACAGAAATTATGACTCATTTTTTTCTGTCTTCACATTAAAATTTAAAACTTCTCCTGGTTTGTCTTGTACAGTGTGTTTGGGGTTTGTGAGTCTGGAAAAGTATTTTAATGTTCAAGTTGTATGTGTTGTTCAAGCTCTGTGTATTGTTTATACTGTCACCTCACTGTAGTAACACTTAAATGAAAATTTCCAGATGGTTTAATGGTTCATTGAATTCATAAAGGCAATAATTTTTTTTCGTCTTTTTGTCCGCACATATCTCTAGATTTGATTATTACTATGGACAGTTGATCTCTGGCTGATCAATGCTTGTTTAGTCATGTGAAATTGGTGTTGTTTTTCCCTTGAAAAATATGCTCCTATCACTTTAGTGAGTCTGGGAAGACTCACAAAATAGCTGCATTGCTCTTCTTCTGCTGCTCCATCAGTGAAATTCCTTGATAAGTCCATGATAGAAAATTAGAAATATTCCTAAAATGGTCCCATCTGCAATGCATATTTATCATGGTGATCCTTCCTCTAATTTTTTTTTTTAATCATATTTTACCATCACCTGCACAATATTTTACACATTTGAATGGTACCTCTCTAAACGGATACTAGGATCAGCGGTTGTCTTTACAAATGTCTCACTCTTTTGTTTTGTGCTGCATGTACTGCTGTGGTATTGTATTGGTATTGCGCTGCCTGCTGCACCTTCTCATCAATGTTTCATCCACCTGTTGGAGCACCTGACGTAGAGGGAGGTGAAGCCCAAGTACAATGAGGGATCAAATTGCGGAAGTCATGAGCAGCTATGGCAAGCCTAAGTGGGTCAAAATGCCACATTACCCCAGATAAGACAGGAAACTAGATTTCGCCTTTAAAATAAAAGCCTTAATCGTAACATTTGTACACCCATATAATATATTTCATACTATATACAGAGGAGTACACATGTGTAGATAAAGAATTAGTGATGCATATTCCCAAACAATTGATTCAATTGCCACAATCAACAGTTGCCGGGTTGGAAGTCCAGCCTTTGGTGTGTTAAGTGTTTTAGAGGTGTAGTCTGATGTCCCTATTATGAGAGAGCAGCCTTTGTGTTACAGCACAATTAGGAGGATATACCATTAAAAGTCATTAGGAACTCTTTACCTTCTTTGACAATTTTGAGAAACATTTTCATAAGAAAAAGACAGACGTATTGTTTTGGGGTACATATAATAATGAAATGTTTTACATTTCATAAAATACATAAAAATACAGTCAGAATGCCACACTAGTCTAGCCATAACAAATGTCTAATGACTGTAAGATTTGGTTGAATGATATAGTATTTATGGCCCAAAATAGGAAGACATTTCCACATGTCATAGTAGGAAAAGCATAAGTGTTATTAATAGAATTGCTGTCACACTGTCATGACTTATTGGCACACTTGAATAGAACAGAGCCATCGTTAATGTTATTAGTAAGACCTGTGCTTTTCCTACTGCAACAACTTAATCTGTCTGATTTAAATAGTAGTCTAAAAATTTCTGGTAATAATACTCAAAATGCTCTTTTTTTAATTTAAGGGTTTTATTTGCAAAGTAGTGAAAGGAAGTGAGTCATCACTGTGTATAGTTTGACTGTAGTTATATGGATGATTTATTTTTTCCCACCTGCATTCCGCGAAGACCCGCCCTACTCTGCCTCTGATTGGCTTGTAGTCGTTGCCTTCGTTGATTAGATTGGTAAGTGTTTAGGCATGAGGAGTAAGATTGGTTAAAGTTAGGGTAAAAATATCAGGGTCAGAGCCAATCAGAGGCAGAGTAGGGCGGGTCTTCGCAGGATGCGGGTGGGAAAAAATAACATTATATGGACTGCATACAGCATTTAGGTTTCCAGCTAAGAGACTGCTGCCGCGTATCAGAGGGGAGTCGTTTGAACTAGTTTACTTTTTGAATACTGGCGACTCCCTGTACAGTGTAAAGGTACGTTTTTTTTATTTCTGAGCGAAAACCTTCCACATAAACAGACTGTCATGCTAACTCAGCTAGCTCTCGACAGCCTCCTACAGAGCAGGCTTGACAGCATCTGCAAGGTTAGCTCGGCTCGGTCAGTCGGCTAGCCTTTGGCTCGTTTCACTGGCTGGTAACTTTTTAGTTAACTCGTCAATTTAAATGCATTTTCTACAACTTCAATAAGTCATACATACGTAGTTAATGATTGTAACTTTATATTCGGACAGCTCTAGGAGTGAATAACGCTACAGCAGTCAGCAGAATAAGCAGTCATTGTTCACCAGACTTGTATTTCAAGTTGTTTCAACTGTTTTTAAGATGTACGCACTTTTAATTGTGTGGTTACGGACAACAGAGCTCTTTTAAATATATGCCTTAGTAATAGCTTTGTCATGACCTTAACACACACCTTGGAAGGGGTTTCAGATACAGGAAGTACAATACTATCTAGCACAGTACAAGTCTGTCCAGTAGTTTATTCTCTGATAATAATCTGTTATGTTTTAACATTTCCTTCACAACACACACACACACACACACACACACACACACACACACACACACACACACACACACACACACACACATACAGCCATGTCCCCATCAGTACCCCTGCAGGAGATGATCCGGGCCATCAGGTCAGCCAGGACACAGTGTGAGGAGCGGGGTGTTATCCAGAGGGAGTGCGCTGCCATCCGTGCACAGTTCAGACAAGCTGACAACGGGGGTCGGTCTCACAACCTGGCCAAGCTGCTCTACGTGCACATGTTGGGCTATCCTGCTCACTTTGGTCAGGTGAGGGGATTTGGCTAATGCCAGTCATGGGTTTCCTTGGGTTAATGGGGTTAGTGGGATGTGAAACCACCATGGCAGCTGGAGGATCTCTGCTCAATTCACCAATGAATTGTCCTAAATACTGAACCCCTAACCTACATCATCTGCATGCTGAGTGCATGAAGGTGCAAGAGCTCAAACAGCACATTGTAGAATCACATGTAACCTGAATAGAATTAATATTCCACATATTACAAATTATTTTGTAGTAATGTTGCTGCTATGTGCAAATAATCTTGTACTTTCTTGCTATTTCTGACTTCCCCTGTCATTACAACACTCTGAACTGTGGTTAATCCCCTCAAGCAAAGTCTGCGGCGTCTGGAACCCATGTCAAAGTCTATAAGTCCATGAGGGTGGACATTGAAACTGGGCCACTGAATCCTTCCCAAGCCTGACCTCCACTTGGAGCGGGCAAGGAGCGGAGAATTGCCCCAGGGGCATCAGTAGTATTAGTATTTAAAGTAGCTTTGTGTTCAAAGGAGTTGTTGCTCTTCCCACTAGATGGAGTGTGTTCGAATGATAGCCAGCCCTCGCTACAGTGAGAAGCGTGTGGGATACCTGGGAGCCATGATGCTGCTGGATGAGAAGCAGGATGCCAGCCTGCTCATCACTAACTCCATCAAGAAGTAAGAGCAGCCCAAACGAATCAAACAACTGATAAAGCAACTGGAAATCTTTAAATGTATTGAATAAGATTAGTTTTGCTATTTGAATTTAGAGATTATTTTGAACACAAATGTGTGTAAATGAAGATTATATGTTACAACAATATTGTAGAGCTATTCCAGTAGGTAAATATAATTTCAATAAAATGCGTAACTACACTGTCATTGTGTATTTTTCAGTGATCTTTCTCACAGTAGCCAGTATGTGCAGTCTCTGGCTCTGTGCACACTGGCCTGTATGGGTTCAGCAGAGATGTGCAGAGATCTGGCACCAGAGATTGACAGGCTGCTCCGAGCCTCCAACTCTTACATTAAGAAGAAGGTGAGGGCCTCCATAGGTTGTTTTTTTTTGTATTTTCTTCAGCAGCACTTAAATATTACTGAGTGTAGTCGCTGCCTTTTATGCTGCTGTATTTTTATGCTTTCTCTCTGCATTCGAAATCATTTTGTGCTCCTAGCTTGAAAAGTGCCTTACAAATCAAATGATTATTAACAGTAATTCTGTATTGATTATATTTATAATATGCATATTGCAAATGCCTTATTTAACTTTAACCTTATTTAATGCTGCGACGATCTCATTAGTACATTTACCCAACTGTGAAAGATAAATTGTTTTTGCCCCAATATAAAGACAAGCTTCCATATGTATTGAAAATTATTTTTACAAGCAATGTTGCACCTCTACTCTCAAATCACATGACTAAAACATTTTGCTCATTTAAAACACGCTATTACTTATTATGTTGTAATTGTTACTAATGTTTTGCGGGGGTTAAAGGATAAGGCTGGCAATTTTCTCTATATTTCTTTTTGTCCACAAATCTCATGTACAGAGCCAAACCAACAATGAACTCATCCTACTGACATGTATTGTGAGAGTATCCAAAGTCTGATATATCTTATTCCTCTGTGCCGTAGACCTCCGTTGTTGTCCAAAAACTATTAAAAAAACACATCAATGAGTCACACTGCTGCACTGGGTGACGTGTCTTAGTCCCTGAAGACAGTGGTTACAGTAGTTTGTTTAGAAACGGCTCCAAAGAGTAAGAACAGTGATAAGATAGTAACCCGCCATTTCTAAACAAGCTACAGTAACCACTGTATTCAGGGACTAAGACACATGTCACCCAGTGCAGCAGTGTGACTCATTGATGTGTTTTTAATAGTTTTTGGACAACAATGGAGGTTTACAGCACAGAGGAATGTACTTTTGGACACACAATACATGTCAGTAGGATGAGTTCATTTTTGGCTGATGAAACTCACCAGCCAAATCATTTAATGTCTTTAATGAACAGTGTCTTCAATTTCTCCTATCAGTAGTAAAACTCACAAGAGGCTCAGTGTTGTAATGATAATGGTGCTGATGACTTCCCCCACTGTCCACCCAGGCTGCACTGTGTGCCGTACACATTGTGAGAAAAGTTCATGATCTTGGGGAGATGTTTGCGCCCGCCGCTCGTGCCCTCCTGGCTGAGAAGAACCACGGTTAGTTGATCTTAATGGCACATTTTAGCAACATGTTAACTAGTTACTTTCATCTTGGTAAGCTTGTCTTCCAAATACTGTTTTCAATACTGTTTATCTCTAGGTGTGTTACATGGTGCTGTAGTGCTCATCACCGAGCTGTGTGAGCGGAATCCAGAGACACTGGAGCGGTTCAGAAAGGTACGAGGAACACACACACACACACACAAACAGTCCTTGTTTAATGAGTTCAATATCTCTACATGTAGTAATAATTATTTGTGCTGTGTGTATTTCAGACAGTGCCAGATCTTGTTCAGATCATGAAAGGTCTGGTCATTTGCGGTTATTCTCCAGAGCACGACGTGGCAGGAATCAGTGATCCATTCCTGCAGGTCAGTCTGGACTTCACTGCAGCTTATTTATTATTTATTTATTACCTATCTACCTTTGTTCAATTTGGTTAAATGGATGCAGGTATTTTTTGTACTTTATATTTACTATAGAACAAAAACTATAACGTTGGAGACATTTTATCTGTTCTTATAATTCATTTAGCATTGTTCTCCATTTTCCTGAAACTGTGAAAACAATCAACTGATTTTTGATCTTATTTCAATATGAACCATATGAGCATCAGATTGATTGATTTCAGCCTATATAGGCTTTATGGATTCTGTCTTAAATGGTAACAGACTCTTTCTCACTAGCACATACAGACATCCTCCCATACTCCCTTCTGTTTTCGCTGAGTCAGTGTACCACAATAACTCGTACTGTAGTCCAGCTGTTCACTTTCTCCCACCTCCATCCCCAGGTACGCATCCTGAGGCTGCTGAGAATCCTTGGTCGCAACAATGAAGCAGCCAGTGACGCCATGAACGACCTACTAGCTCAGGTTTGAAGTTCCCCTTTACAAAGTAGCTCTTAGCTGCCTTTTTAAAAATGTCAGCTATCATTAGATTTGACTTTTATATTTTCTGTGATTCTGTAAAACAAAGATTGTATTCATTATTGTAGCATCTTCCTGAGTTTCTTTTTCATTCTTTTATTTGTTCAGCAACAGTTGTTATCAATGATTATGCTGACTTTTTTTTTTTTTCAAATAAACTTGAAAATGTAAAACATAATTTAATGCCCCTGTTTCAGAGATCGAGTTTTACTGTTATTTTATTTTTCTTCAACATCTGTTATAAATAAATTATCAGAGAGATGAATGTATGTTGTATTTTAACTAATGTAACGATGTGTGTGTGTGTGTGTGTGTGTGTGTGTGTGTGTGTGTGTGTGTGTGTGTGTGTGTGTGTGTGTGTGTGTGTGTGTGTGTGTGTGTGTGTGTGTGTGTGTGTGTGTGTGTGTGTGTGTGTGTGTGTGTGTGACCTGCTGTACAGGTGGCTACCAACACTGACAGCACTAAGACTGTGGGCAACGCTGTGCTGTATGAGACTGTTCTCACCGTGCTGGACATCAAGTCAGAGAGCGGCCTCAGGGTTAGAGACATGAAATGCTATTTATTGACATACTTTTCAAATATGGTGAATTAATAAATGCACATACACTTCATTTCCACAGGTTCTGGCTGTGAACATCCTGGGACGGTTTCTCCTGAACAACGACAGGAACATTCGGTCAGTGGTGTTTTCCCTCCCTCTGCATTCCTCCCTCCCCAAATTCTTGTTTTTTTTCCCCCTTTACATCTCTTGCACCATCTTTCCCGCCATTCTCTCTTATCTATCAGGGTCATTTTACTTTTTCCATTCCACAAGGCCACTGGCAACCTCACTGCAGCCAGACAGAGAAACCTCCCGACGGGCCGTTATCAGCCTGAGCTCACTAATCACTTTCCTCTGCAACAGTTCCACTTAGAGTCACATCAGAAGGTCACTGTCTGTCTGTTAATGTTGATCTCTCAATTTTGGACCATGTCATTTCTCATCAGTCAATGTGGAGGCCTGTCAGAGCTTTTTGTTATAGCACTATTTCTAGGCTTTGTCTCCATAGAGGCCCTGTGGCCACTAGGCTGGCCAGTCTGGTTTCTACCTGTGGGCCCTCTGTGTCACTGTGTGGCTGTGTGACAGTTATAGGACTGGTTTATTCCCATGAAACCTGCCCGACTAGATAAGATCTCTCTTGTGCACACATAAATACTTGATCAGTTCATGAGACATTTCGAGTGGAAGATAAATAATTTATCTTACCAAGTTTGGAAAGTAAAGTTTGTACAGCACTCTTCATTAAGCTTCATCGTTTGCTGCCAGTAGACAATTATTTAAAATATTTTTCACTTCATTTGCTCAATATTGTCTGCTACAGTAGACACACTAGACCTTTATCATTTCAGCTTCCTTACAGTACTTCATTATACTGCTGCATGAAACTTGAAACCTGTTGTTCTCATTTTTGGCTGTCCAGGTATATTGCCATGACCTCTCTTCAGAGGATTGTTGGGACTGACCACACCGCAGTGCAGCGCCACCGAGGAACCATAGTGGACTGCCTGAAGGACCAGGATGCTTCTGTCAAGCGGTATATATCTATTTTTTCATGAATTGGATGGAAAACATAGATGGAGTACTTGTTTCCATACATCCAATCAAATCTTTGCATAAACCGTAACATCAGCATTCTGTCATAGGCAGAACAGAAGGTCACACTCAGCCTGCACAACACACATTAGCTTTCCTGCTAAAGGCTCCTTCTTATCTAACTTGAACACACATCTTGTCCAGTACTTTTTTTTTTCAGTTCACCTTAAAGTGGAAATCAATGCTCCCATTAACAGCATCACTTAATCTGTCCTCCAAGTGTAAGATGATAGAGAAGTGCTGTGTAAAGCACAATCTTACAACTATCTAATGATGAGGGACAAGACAAATAATGTTGTGATATATTGTGATATGATCACTTGCAATGCAGTATCAATACTCTGACACCTGTCAAGTGTTTCCTCTTCATTCACATGGTTATGATCATGTTTCATAGAGGATTTCCTTGTGATATTTCATGTCGCATAAGAGTTGTGATACTGTCATTATTGTGGGCATAATAGAGTGATATCATGAGCTACCCAGTGATTTCCAGCCCTACTAATGATGAAGATGATGATGATAACTTGTTATGTGCACTTTATTTACAGAAAGGTCAGAGAGCATCAAATGCAGTTGAAATGAGTCAATGTGTTGCTCAAGGGTATTTCAGCAGGGTCTGCTGTCATTAATCTCTCTGCCCAACCCTCCAGCCGTGCGTTGGAGCTCTCCTTGGCGCTGGTGTCAGCCAGCAACATCCGCTCCATGATGAAGGAACTGCTCCTCTTCCTCTCCTCCTGCCCCCCCGAGCTCAGGGCTAACGCTGCCAGCGGCATATTCAATGCCGCTGAGAGGTGAGTGAAACAGCACAGACATGTGAATGGACACATATGTGATTGTGTTACATACACGTACTGTCTCTGTGCATGCAAGCACACACACATTCATGTGAATACATTTAAAGCCAAACTGGAATTGGCGTTGTTACGTAAAAAAAAAAAAAAGATGATGATGTGGGTAAAAATGTGATGCAGCTGTTATAAGAAAAAGTCTCTGTGCTTGAAATATGTGTGTCTACATGTCTCACCCTGTGTCTGTCTCCACTACTTCACGGGCACTGTGACGATGAATAGTCTTCTCTGTTTCAGCTGTTTATCTCTCTACCACTTGATGCACTTCTCTGTGTGTATGTGTGCAAGTAGTGAGAGGATGCTGGTGGATTTGTGTGTGTGTGTGTTTCTGACTCACCCTAAAGCACCACTGAAGTGTGTGTGTGTGTGTCTCTGTCTCTGTCAGGTATGCGCCCTCCCAGCGCTGGCACATTGACACCATCCTGCATGTCCTCACCACGGTAAATACAGACTATGGCACACACAGTCCTGCCTTTTACATGGGTGTCACACTTTTAAAGTTGTGTTATGTCATCATCTATGTGTATGTACCAGGGGCCACATGTATGAAGGGTGTGTATGCATTGAGAAAACACTGAATGCGTTACTTATGAACAGTCAAGGCAATATTTCAGTGAAGAAATGTGTGCTTAATCTTACACGCCTTCACACTCATTTATGAAAACAGTTGTGCAAGTTTTTTAAAAATCTGACAAAAGAATTAAGTAAGAGAAACACAGAAAGACGAGAAGGCATCTATTTATTGCAGATCTGTACAAATTATCATACATGTGGCCCCTAAATAGATACTAAATAGGCTGTTTATTCTGGACTAACTTTCCATTTTGCGCTTTGTTACATCCTTTTTATTTTATACTCCATCTCCCAGTAAATGAAACCCAGATGATTTGTTAAAATGCTTACACTACATCATTTGCACTGTTCTCTCAAAATGTTGGAGTGTATAGAAAGGAGAATGCGTGTAGAAAGGGTAACGGTGGAGATATGTCACGAATTAAAGCTTAATCCACATCAGTAAATATCCTTTAGACCGTAATTTCTGAGCTGTGATGGAAATGTCCACCAAGTTAGTGTTAGTGTTGTGTCTGAGAGGAAATGTAGGGCGACCTAAATACTTGGACCAGCTGTCTGGTGTGTATGCGTGTGTGTGCTTGTGTTTGACTCTGATTCTCACTCTGCCAGGCAGGGGGCGATGTGAGAGACGAGACAGTGCCGAACCTGATCCAGCTCATCACCAACGCCTCAGAGCTTCACTGCTACACCGTTCACAAGCTTTACCGGGCTGTGCTCACTGACATCTCTCAGGTGTGTGTGTGTGTGTGTGTGTGTGTGTGTGCGCGAGTGTGTGTGTGTGTGTGGGCAGTTCCTCATCAAAGGAGCACTCCCAGGTTTTTTTGCAGATTGGCTTGTTGGTCTGCTCACTCATTCACAGTCAACATAGACAGTAACATCATTCATCTATCCCCAGGTTGCTCCATGCTGATGCTTTGTGAATAAATAGAGCGATAAAAGATGATTTTGATTCATCTTAGGAAGAATAGTTGCCTCCAGTAACATTTTGTAATCAAAAGTTCTTCATTTGTCTGAAAAGAGAATAAGCTTATCTAACTACCAAAATATTACCAAATACAATGATGTAATCCTGTATGAAAGAAAAATGAAACAAAAGAAACAAAACAAAGCAGAGGATACAAAATAGCATGTTGGAAAAACACACTTAACCACACTGGAGTGTTAAGTATTAACAGTGTTGCACTCATTTGCTCTCATGAATAGTGACAGAAATAGTTATGTCAAGAATGAAAAAAGAGAGTTTGAGAGTAGACATGTGCCTGTATATACTATTTACTACCGTGATGAAACATTCTGATGGTAACAATACCGCCGATCATTTCCATTACTGTCATTAGTGTGATTATTACCATGAACACAGCACACCTGTCATTATTAGCAGTTTTCTGTTTTTGATAAACCAGAAGAAAACATCTTTTTAGCAGTCAAACAGAGACACAGCAGGAGCAGAGAAGCAGACTGTGTGTCTTTTCTAACTTTAGCTCTTCTGGTCATGACTTGCTATTCTAACATTAGCTAGTCAACCTACTGACATGCGGCTAGTTTATGGTGAAGTGAGTCCAAGTGATCCAAAGTGTGCAGGATTTTTTTTTATTCTTTCACAACCAGTACCACCAAATATAAATCAGAACTTGCATGAAATCTGAGGAGAAGAGACACTGAGCTGCATTTAAAGTCGTTTCCAGTCAACAGTTAAGCTTAAAACAAGTTTTGTTTTGTTTGTGCTGTTTTTAGTGTTTCTGATGTCAGCTCGTTTACAGGCTACAGCAAAATACAGATCACTATTTAGTTTGTTCAGTTCGATTCAATCCAAGGCGATCATGATGTGAAGTAATTTTACTATATAGTAGTATTACAGAAAAGTGTGGTGATAATACCGTTTACCATTATATTTTTGGCCGCAATAATCACAGCATGAAAATTTGATACCAGCACATACTAGAGAGAGTAGTTCAAACCCTGGCTCTTTTCACACCTCGGCACAGCTGGCCAATCACAGGGCGTGAATGTTGTACTGTCGGTTTTGGATAGTTTGGAATAGCTTGTTTCGAATTACTTGACCATCTGACGAGCAGTTCTGACAGAATATACTGGCTCCTTTAACCTGCCCTGCCAACCTTTGACTTCAGACAACAAAAACTATCATGGAAACTTTATTATAGAAAAAACAGAAGTTAGAACTCTTGCAGTAGGTGGACAAAACAGTTTAATTATGGGCAATAACAATGATATGAGACTATTAATGCGGTGCGATAAAGAGAAACACAAGGCATCACGATCAGACTTTGGTCTTCCGTTGCATACAGTGCCACGAAGACACTCATACAGACACCAGAGAGCAGACAGTTGATGCAAATGTTATCCAAAAATACATACAAGGGGACTTTGAGTGAATGTTATTATTTCACATACATGGAGAGGACTGATTCCAGTGAAATTACCCTTGAGGTATTTTCAGATGAAGTAAACGGAGCATGACATTTTATTTTCTCTCTGAAACTTGAAGAGCCAAGAGTTCATGGAGTGAAACTGAATGATGAAATTCAATTAAATAACAAAGTTATCATCTTTTGTTGCTATTTTGAAGTCATGTAAAAAAAATCTTCTTGAGATCAGAGAAGAATATTCATCATTTTGTTCATCATCACTTTTCTATTCATTCATTCAATTATTTCACATCTTAATCACAAATCTTATTAATAGAAAACACTGAATTCCACTCAGAAGAGAAGGGACATAATTTTAATTTTAAATCATTTTGTAGCACAACATATTATGCAAAACCTTGAATGGAAACATCTTCATCTAAGAGAAAAGTGTGTGTCAGATCAGAGCTGAGTTTGGTTCTGTGGTGGTGGTGAGAATAGCCAGGCTTTGAGTTTGAAATCGGCTGATGCAACCAGGTTTATTTTTAGATGTCTGCTGAGCAACCATGTACTCATCTTCTATGTGGCACAGTTTCACATCTTCCACCACATTAACTTCTGTGAAATCAGGAAAAAAAAAAACGGCCCCGATGCTTTGCCGGCCAACAAGCCAATCTGAAGAAGAAGTTTCTTTATGATTAACACATTTCACTGTAAATGTAATGTACATACATACAGTTTTGTAAGTGTTATTTTTGCTCTGTGGGTATCTGCAGCAACCCCTGGTTCAGGTGGCATGCTGGTGTATAGGAGAGTATGGTGACCTGCTGCTGAGAGGAGAGTGTCAGGACACTGAGCCTGTTCAGGTACACAGAGCACAACAAACAATGACAAGATGACTAGTCTTTCATTTCAAACTTGGCATCAGCGATACTTAATTAATCCTTGTCTTTTTTTTCTCTTAGTAATCCAAATGCTAATACTCTTTATCTTCATACCATAAATGTGATGGATCATCTTAGCTTTCAGACTTAGTATTTACATATCTTGTGATCAGGTGACTGAGGACGACGTCCTGGACGCCTTGGAAACGGTTCTACAGTCCCATATGTCGTCCCCGGCGACCAGAGGCTTTGCTCTCACTGCCACCATGAAACTGAGCACACGCATCACTGAAAATGTGGAGTAAGACACGCTTCTGTCACTCACAGCTCACAATGCAGTTAACAGGCCACTGTGTTTAGTTTAAAGTATGATTTTTGCTGATTTTGCTGCATAAGTTAAAAAGAATAAAGCATACAACACAGTATCTGCTTGTGCAGAGAGGTCTGTTGGTCACAACCGGTGACTCGGTGGTTAATTTGTCATGTGTTGAGAGAAAAAACAATCTGGCCCGTTGCTGAGGAACAAAACCCCCCCCTCCTACACACTGACATTTCCAAACACCATCAACCTGCATTTGAGTGCTACAACATGGCAACAAATTAAAACAACAATAATACTAATATTTGTAAATAGTCTCCTAACTCTCTTTCTTTCTTTTCACCGCTCCGCCCCGGCCAGTCGAATCAGAAGCATCGTCAGCATTTACGGTAGCTGTATAGATGTGGAGCTCCAGCAGAGAGCAGTTGAATACAACGCTCTGTTCAAAAAATATGACCACATGAGGTACGCAATGACTTGTGCTGATGATAAAGTCGGCTTTTCCTGCAATTTTACAAGTGGTAGTACAAATAAATATTTAATTTTTTTTTGCCAGAAAGAAATTGAGATGTTCCTTCTCTCCACAGGGCAGCAGTGCTGGAGAGGATGCCTGTGATTGAGAAGAACTCTCCGGGTCATACCAACGGAGAATCAACAGGGGACACCATCAAGGAGATCCAGCCGACCAAAGTCAAGCAGGGAGAGCCACTGCTGCCACAACAACCTGCTAACCAGGTAAAAACATAACGTCGATTTTTAAGCAAGCAGGCTCAGATCTCATGAAGCGGAGTGTTAAAACTAAAAGTCTCTTCTTTTAACTGGTTTTATTTAGAAATAGTTTGAAGTGTATTCAGCTCAGCAACAGTTCAGTCATGGTTTATTCACTGTCATACTGTTATCCTTTAAAAAAACTTGCTCTGAATATGCAGGTTGGCGTTAAGGTTGAAACAATGAATTGAGTTGTAGTTTTCCCCCTGCTGTCTGTGGTTTTCCTCAGGTCTGTGATCTGTTGGACCTGCTGGGGGGCTCCGAGGAGCCTCTGCAGCCCAGTCCTGCACAAGGCGGCACAGCACCGGGCCTGTCCATCAACACAGTTAGCCCTGCTGGAGGAGACCTTCTGGATCTGTTGGGGGGCTTAGAGCCCACGCCCGTCGCACCAGGTCTGACCCTCAGAAACACACACGAGTCAAAACCAAAAGGGGTTAGGAGTGAAAGAAACAAGAGAGGGGAAATTCATTTGCATTTAACATTTTAGGGACTTACCTGTTGGCCTGATTTACGTCCCTAAAATGTTAAATGCAAATAAGATAATATGAAGCTAATATTTGCACTTCTTTTTTCTGTGTTTTTTCATAGCTCCCGCGGTGACAGTGTATGAGAAGAGTGGTGTGACTTTGACACTAAGTTGTGAGAAACAGTCAGACTCAGGCCTGACAGTCACACTCACAGCCTCCAACTCCAGTGACTCAGACATCAGCAGCTTCACTCTACAGGCTGCAGTGCCCAAGGTTTGTCTCGGCACACTAATGTGTTCATCTTGTTAATCATCCACTGAACGAGTCACCGCCAAGCAAACTTTCTCTGTCAGTGTCGCCGTTAATTTTTAGCCATGCTAACAGCGTGGCTCTTGGGATGGCAACGTCGGTCAGCTGGCCTGCCTACCACTTCGGTCCACACTTACAGTACGTATCTCACCAGCCATTTAGATGGAAAGCCACGAAATTTGTACATACATTCATGTTCCCCAGAGGATGACTCCTGCAAAACTATTGACATTCCTACCAGCAAATGTTAGCTAAAACACTGAACTAAGTTATTAAGAACTAGGAACATGGTAAACATTATACCTGCATTGTCATTGTGATAATTTATTGATTTCTTGGTTGATTTTAACAGGGATCATGCAGTTACATATTGTGTGCTAAAAGTGTGTCAGAGCTAGCCAAAAGGTTAGTTTTCAACTGTGGTCTGTGGACAGATGTTACATAGTCACCCTAAAAGAGCATGTTAACATGCTGACAGTAGCATTTAGCTTAAAGCCCCACTGTGCCTAAGTACAGCCTCTCAGAGGCACCAGCATGGCTGTAGACTCTTATTAGGTTTCCTGTTAAGGTGCACTAAAAGATTCAGCAGCAATTTATATTGTCTACAACAGCTACTTGTGGCAGAATATCAATTTTTTTTGTATGCTATATTTTACAAGAGCACTGACTAGTCTGTGTTGCTTGGCGGTTGTGTCAGTTCTCAGTAGCATTGGTGCAGTAAATGTAACTGAACAACAGCATGCATGTGCTTTGCTGCTTTCAGAGTGTCCAGTTACACATGAAAGCCCCCAGCGGGGACTCTCTTCCTGCACGAGGCACAGCTAAGGTGACCCAGATGGTGGTCCTCAACAACCCAAACAAGGTGGGCTTGACACACACACACACACATGCACTCACAAAACGGTTATTGTCAGTGAGAGGCAAAGTCAGGAGACACTTCCCTCTTTTATATCAAACTTTATCAGCAAGAGAGAAAAGCTTTTGTAGTAAAAGTTAGTTGAGTTTGAAAATACAACATAAGAATGAAAATGTTTCTCCAAATTTCCACACATCTACTACAAACCTGTTGTTGTATTTATCAATATCCATTATTGCCAAAAATGTGCCCCACCCCAGATTATGATTCTAGCTGCTATCTAAATCCCCCCCCCCCCCCCGCCTCCAGGTGAACCTGAAGATGAGGATACGCATATCTTACACAAACCAAGGATCCGGCTTTCAGGATACAGTCCAGATTGACTCCTTCCCTGGACTCAATGCTGCCAGCCACTGACAGCAGCCGGTCAGTCCAACAGGACTACCACAAGAGTCTGTGAATGATTCAGCAGGCGTCACCCGTCACTGATGAAGGGTTTCTGTGCTGTCAAACCCTCTAAACTACAGTCCCAGCTGCTGTTTCTCAAATACCTGATTTTGTTTGTGTTTTTTTTAAGGCTGAGGAACACTTTTCTTTCACAGGAAATCACAGCCTCGTGTATGAACTCAAGTTTTCCCTTCATTTGGAACCCAAGTGTAAATGAGATCGATGTGGCACAGGCTTCGGAATATGCAGGTATAACGTGAAAATACTACAATATTAGTATTTTTCTTGGAATTTGCAGTGACAACTGTCAATACAAATGTACCTAAATACCATCCAGTTTTTTTTTTTAAAACTACAGCTGATTGTATTCATATTCCACACTTCAAAATATATACATTTTTGTGGCTCCTGTCACACAGCACTCCATGTACCCTCCCTTCAAAGAGATTTCCTTTATGAAATACTTTCCTCCATCTTCTTCACACAGTTTAAAAGCAGCTGAACACTAACAAATGAACCACTCCTACTTCAGTTGCTCCTATCTTTTCTCAGAGTATACATGCACATTATCTCAGCTCCTAATTTTCCCTGTGCCTTTCATACCTTTGACAGCAGAGGTTTTCTCATGTACTAAGTAATGTAATTATATAGTTTTGGAGGCAAAGAAATGGTTTTAAATGTAGGTTAGAGATATATACACGTTTTAATCATTCCCATCTATTGTTTACAGAAGACCTTTACTGAGTTATTTTATTTTATGAAGGCTGTGTACAGTGACACAAAGATGGGTATGGTTACTCTCTGCAAGATGTATATTTTAGATATGAAGTACTGTATATACAGTAAGCACAATTGGAAGAATTTTAAGTCTTTGATCAATTTACACATGCAAGAAAGCATTACCTCTAAAAGCCAGTTAGTAATTTGATAAATCATCTCGTAATCATCTTTTAAAAACATTGGATGCTGGATGTCAGCAATGGTGCTTCAGTGCAATCTGTACCAGACTGTTTCAGATCACTACCTTAACTAAAATGTAAAGAACAGACCAGGAGGAGTATTCTGTCAACTGTTTAGATCCTCTTTGAAGCTTCTGTCTCATGTTATTTTCTAATAAAAAAAAAATAAAAAAAATCAGTTTTCAGAATCCTCAGCAGTGACTTGCATCGGTATCAGTGTGTGCATTGGAGGACGACGCTCAACTCAACTTCAGCATTTATTCACAAGCAAAAAAAAAAGACCACAGTGTTGCCAAAACTGTCTCTTGTACTGCATGAGTGTCTGCATCAACTGGTCAAACTCAGAAAGCCAATGTGGGTTACAAAAAATTATCAACAAAGGAATTAGAACGTCCTTTTTTTCTCTCTTTTTTTGGGGGGGGGGGGGGTGGTTTGATTTTCTTTGCTTCAGCCCGGGAGCGTGCGATTTCATATCTATGTTCTGCAACATGGTTAGATGGTGACAGACACCTAAAGCGTTGGCACTCAGCTGGCCCCAGGACAACAGCCGCTCATGACAAGGAGGTGGGGTGTATGCAGGGCCTGTGGAGCGTTGAGCCTCCTCTTAGTGCCAACACAAGATGGAGCACCGAGCCACCCTGGATCTTGTAGTCTGCCGCCGTCTTCTCATCGTTCCTGAGGTCAAAAAGGACACAGCGGAGAGGAAAAGATGATTTAGAGTATGTGGCTTATTCTTGTAACTACTACAGAGCAAGATCATTCACTGTGTGCCAGCTCACATCTGTTTTCCACTGTAGATGAGTCTTTGTTGCTGAGGGGGGATCCCTTCCTTCTCCTCCACCCTTTCTTTGATTCGCTCCACCTTTATTTACACAAAGACAAGACTTTTAGAAATGATTTGATGCTTTGCAGTTAAGTATTTAGGTTTGCATGTCTTCATTCTCTTTTATATGGACAATTCATTTTAACGACATCACCTTGTCTGTGGGCTCGATGTCGATCTCTATTTCTTTTCCAGTGAGAGTCTGAAACATAAATGTTGAACATGATTACATTCGTTTAGGATGTGAAATCGCACAATTTGCAATCAACCCAAGGCAGAATAAACCTGTCCATTTTAATACAGCTTACCTTAATAATGGGTGTTGCACCAAAATTCTGTGTCCCATTAGATTTTGGGTATAATTTTGATCAGTCTGATACTGACTCAAATAGCTGGATCAGGTATCAGTGACAATGGTATCAGATACCATTATTTTAAGAAAAAAATCAGTAATTTTATAGTTACCTATTTATTTGTTACATTTTGTTTAACAAAGTTAGCAAAGTGATGTTTAAGTCAAGCCTGATTTTGCCTTACACATAAAAGAATGAGCTCAGTCTCTTCCACACGGTGAGGCACACAGCTTATTAATTAAACACTGGTATCGGATCGGTACTCGGTATCGGCCAATATCCAAAACCCAGGTATCGGTATCGGGACCGAAAAAGTCGGATCGGTGCATCCCTACTTCAAATGTCTCGCTGTAAGTGTGTGGGGGTTTGTCTGTCTGCTCAGGACACCTCACCTGTCAGTATCTGGTCACAGGATCTGACGGGTCACAGATTTTTGTGTAACACCGCCACAGAAGTGGCTGCTTTTGTTATTAAAACCAGAAAGCTATCAAATAACAATAGCGGATGTACGTTAAGGATCACTCGAGGTGCAGCAAGTTCACGGATAATTTGTAGTTCCGCTTAATACTAAAAAACACAAAAGGAGTTAAAACTGATTTAGCATATAATGAGAAAGCTTCTATTCAAGTTAGAATAAAGCTATTATTGCTCCCCGGCCCTGAAATAACACCGGTCATCTAATGTTAGCAGCTACAACAGCACAGCGAGCGACCCGGAATAAACACGCTCTTACCTTCACTTTGATCAGCATGTTGAATCAATTATAAACTACAATTCGAAACAATATGAACTGTTTACTGAACAAAATGCTTCGTAAGCTGGCGAATATCAACCTGCTTTCCCAGCTCGAGTTTACTTCCTGTCCTGTGTGGCACGTTAAAAACTTTCCGACGTCGTCGCTCACCGGGAGAATAATGGTTCCGCTCTGGTAGAAACACTCACAGCAGCAGCAAACATTTGGAAAAATACTTTGACCCTTTGTTAATGTAAAAGTGTTAATATCACACTTTGAAAATACTACATTACAAGTAAATGTTAATTCACATTTTCACTCAAGTAAACTCAAAATTGTATTGAAGGTATCATGTAAAAGGTATCATATAAAGTGTTGTATTTATATTCATATTATAATATAATTGGTGTGCTATTAATGTTGTAGCTGGTCGAGGTGGAGCTGAATTTTAATAAGTATTTTAATTTGGATATTTAACAGCTTTGTTTTGTTTCAAAATAAGGAAAGACTGAAATTCTTTCCATTTTTCTAAGACATTTTAATTCTAAATGTATTATTTTTAGGTATTGGATGTAGGATACTGCAGTTTTTTGTCAAGGGAGGTTTCCAAAGAAAATTTCAATAATGCTGGGGAGGGATTTTTTTTCTTTTTAAAAAATAATAATATTCAGCCCTCACCCCACCCCAGTCATTTTTGTACAGTCCCTAACCTACTTGTAAGTAGTTCAATCTGTAAAAATGGATCATATTTCACAAACTGATCCTGTTTTATAAGATATTATGTAAAATATAAGTAATGTAAAGTAACTAGCAGCTAAAAGTGCACTTCAGTACAGTACTTAATATAATATAGTACTTGAGTAAAGTAATTAAGTTCCACCACTGCATCTGAAATGTGTCAAAATGTATGCCATAAAATGTATATGAGAATGCACAAAAACACGTCAGCATGAGCAGGAACTCTGACCAAATGCTTTGTCCTGCTCCTGCACAGATGTTGGTCATTCAGCTAATTAGGCAGGAAGTCTATAAATTGTGTCAGTTTCAACGTGCTCTTCATCATTCAGTCATGGTGACTCATCTCTACTTAGGTGTGATAATCTTGGCTGTTTTTGCAACAACTGTTGCTAATGCAGGTATTCTTCATACATACATACATACATGCAGAAATTTGTCACCTCATGTACATTTCTGAAGTGTTTCATGTACAGAAATCATGAGAATTTGTTTGCAGATATCCAAGTAGTCTGTGCAAAAGACTCAGTAAGAATCACATGGAGGATCAGTGCGGAGTTAGTGCCACATGCAGCTCGTCTCTTCCTTGGAAGCTGCATGCCTTCTCGTTTGAATGTTCTGCCCACTGGAGAGGGGGAAGCACAGTTCAACTACCAGTTTGCTGACTGCAGATTTAAAAGACTGGTAATGTAAATACTTTTTTTTTTTTAAACTTGAATACCTTTCAGCCACTTAAGTGTCTTAGTAACCTGGTGTTCTCTTCTGCAGATGAAAGGAAAATTCCTCATCTATCAAAATGAAGTGACTTACAGGCCGCAGGCAAAGTCAAAACCTGCCGCCTTTGCATATCCCATCGAGTGTGTTTATAAAAGGTAGAGTATCTTTTTGACTGACACTCCTGTTTACTGCTGAAATAAGAGATGAGGAAATGCCCATTATATATTTCAGACCTGAAGGGTGGGTTCCTCCATTCCTGAACCCTGGATCAGGTGTTTCTAAAGGTCGGGGTGGGCTGGTATTCCACATGGCACTCCTCAATGGTGAGTCCGCACCCTGCCAAAACTACAGAAAATACAACATGAGGATAGTAAAAGACAAATTCTGAACCTATTTATTTTTCCCCTACAGAGCAATTAACAGGCGTAGCAAAGACAAATGTCATCCCTCTGGGCTCGTTCATGCCAATATGGGCTGCAGTGGAGCAGAAGTCCCATCAGCCGTTGCTGCTGCTGATGGAGGAATGTGTGGCAGCCACCACAGCGGAGCTGCAGCCTAGCAGCCAGGTTTACCCCGTCATTAGCAATAAGGGGTAGGCGTCAGATACTAGTTCGTCATTACAGTGATTGTTCCGGAAAACGGGCTTTGTTGCTAATCTGTGAAATTTAAAATTTCTTCAGATGTCTTTTGGAAAGCGTTAGGGGAAACTCTGTGTTCCTCCCTCGGTACCACCCATCTGCAATCATCCTCTACCTGCAGTCCTTCAATTTTGGTCTTGGAGAGCAGGTAAGAGAAATGTTAGCTGCAATCTGAATGCTCTTTAATTTAATTTTTTTTTAAAAAGTGACTGTCTTGTGTGCTCCTCAGGTGTACATCCACTGTAAACTGACTGCATGGGATCCTGAAGTTCTTAATGAAAGCAAGAAAGCCTGCCATTATTCAAAGGAAAATGGGAGGTAATCGGGGTTTAAAGGAATTGTATGACAGTTTGGCATATATGCATGTTTGCTTTTTCTCCCTCATGTCTGTACACTAATAGAGCTAAAGCCAGGAGGCATTCAGCTTAGCATAAACACAGGAGGGGGGGGTGGCTGGCCTGGCTCTCTGAAATAAATTAAAACTGAATAATTTACACATCTCATTTGTTTAATCAATACACAAACGGAAAACACTGCAAGCTACATGCTGTAACTATATTGGCAACCATGGTCGCTGCACCTGGCTGCTGGGAGTGGTGTCAACTTTGCTCTTTCTGCTTCCAGTCTTTGTGCTAAGCTAATCACCTCCTGGCTCTAGCTCCACACTTAACACACAGACATGACAATGGTATTGAGCATGGGCGTCAGGACGTCCCTACCAATGTCAAGATGTAGCCAAATTGTCCTTGCCTATATTTTTTTACCAATCTCGAACGATCTTGCCATTGCAACTCCATAGTGTTAGCAGTCAGATCTATGCAGTTGCCAAGTTTGTATGTCTTCTGGTTTTTACTCCACCTTTATCTGCGGCTTACTACTTGCAAAATGTTTCCTTAAAAGTAAATTGTCATACTGGACCTGACATGTTAAGTTTTGAACACCCTATCAGAATATACAATAGTTGATGACTTTCTATATAGTTTTACTTGAACATTTGACTATTGTGGGGATGGGATTCATTATGGAATTTTCTTTTTCCATGTCTATAAAATGGTGTCAGTGGTGTCGGATGACCAACTTTGATCGCTCTTTTCTCAGATGGGAACTACTAGATGACCCATTTCAGAGCGGCCTGTGCAGCTGCTGTGACTCAACCTGCAAGTCCCGCTCCAAAAGAGGAGTCAATTGGGGTATCAATTTTACACCAGCTTGGTTGATTTTTGAATTGTGCTTTTTCTTAAAATCACTACCATCTTAAATTTTTTTTTTTCTCTTAAGAGTCCCAGGGCCTTAGCCACAATTCTGTGTTGGGACCCCTCATCATACTTGATAAGTCTGACTCAAGGGCTCACAACATATCAGCGGGATCTGTCACTTCAGCTGACTCTCAGGTATAATAAACCATTAAGTATGCCTTCAGAAATGTTTTCGATGAACACTGGACATAAGGACTGAAGTTTGACATTCTCTTAACAGGAAAAGCTCAGTCTACGTTGATGGGAGAATGGAGGGAAGATGGCATCAGCGTTGTGACTTACAAGACTTCAGCTGTACATGACCTGGACTTAACATGTCTGCAGATTCATTTGTATGCAGTAGTAACTGCCAAAAACATCATACATCATAAACATTCTGATGTACAAATAAACCTGGTGTAAACTCCTGTTCAGCTTTTTTTTTTTTTTAATTTCTGTCTTATGTTGGAATCAAAAGTGACAAATAGATGGCTTCTTGGCACCCTGCTTGTCAGATTTAATCTTGTGCTGTGCCTTACTTTCGGTAGGCTTGTAAGGCTGTTCCAGTTCAGTTATCTAATAACTTGATCAATGTAGCTCACTAACACATCCAACAACATTCTTTTAGTCAGGTCTTAAAGTTTAACCTGGTACAGTATTGTAGTTAAATTGTAAATTTGTGTTGTGTTCTGGCTGTTTCAAGGCAACTGACACATGATTAACTTTAAAATTGTGGTTTTACAAATTAAAGTGCCATCTAAATATTAGTTACTAATCTAATAACACTCAGTCTAGCCCTCATGTCCTCAGACCAGTCTCTGTGGGTCACATGCTTTAGAGGATCATGTAGCTGTCCCTTTTTTTTTCTTTTCCCCTGACTGATTATACTACATACAGAACATCAGATTTATATGAAATCAATACTGGAAATGTCTGAGTTATGAACTAATCACATCCTTTTTTTTTTTTCTTCACAATTTTACCTGCATTGACTGTTTACAGCATGGTTGCAAGGGCATTGGTAGAGAAAAATATACATTACATAGTGTGGATTCCTGACCTTGACTTTGCATATCTGTGGAACTGTTATACTCTATAATTTACATTATACATATGTTTTATGTATATGTGTAAAATGTGTTGCTATCTATATTTTTATAACAAAGAATTCTTCTACAAAATGTGACATCTGGATAATCCTCAGATTTACATCTACATGTTAAACAAGCCAAAGACAAAGCTACAGCATATCAAAATGAGATTGATCTAGTATGTGGGATGTAATTATTTGCTCTCCAAGCTCATTGTAATTAGTCTGATGGCCTGTGCACCTGAGATTGCTGACACGCACCAGGTGAAAGAGGTTTTCTTAATTGAGGCCCCCCAGTCAGAAGGAATAAAAACAGCGGCAGCGTCAGTAGTGCATGTTCAGTCATGATGGCTTTCTTTTGGCAAGGTGCACTGCTTTTGAGCCTCGCAGCTGTCATTTCAGTGCATGCAGGTATAATATTGTGTCAAGAAAAATGGGTGTTTTAACAATCTTTTACTCAAACTGTTTACCACTACAAACTTGACTGTTTGCTGTGTCCCTCACAGACATGAAACTGGACTGCAGGCCTGATTATGTGTCACTAGTGTGGACAGAAAGCAGATCTCAGGCTGATACCTCACTTCTCCGCCTGGGTAACTGTTTTCCCACCAGTTTCTCAGCCAGAGAGGCAGTTTTCAATGTGGATCTCAATGATTGTAACTTCAGGAGACTGGTGAGTAGACTACTTAAAACTGGACACTTCAAGCTTTATTGTCTACCGTTTAGTAACACTTAATCTTGTAGGTGTCTGGGGATCAGCTGGTGTACTTTAATGATCTGACCTACATTTCTTCTCCTGATTCCCTCATACCACCCTTCACCCACCCAGTTGTCTGTGCCTATGAGAGGTGGGTGTTCACTGTTTCTACGTTTATTTAAAGAAAACTGGGTCTAGTGTTATACAGATGCATGTTTAATGTAAGCAACTACTGTAATCTTTGTTGTGCAGGCCAAAAGACTGGTACCCACTCATCTATGACCCAGTGTTTAATACATATGGTCAAGGAGATCTAGTGTTCCACATTGGACTTATGAATGGTGGGTGCTCAGATGAAACCTCACACACAACCTCAGTGAAAATTGCCACAATAGCTTCTGTAACCTAACGAGCTCTCCATTTGCTGCTATAGATGACTTCTCAGGTCCGGCTGAATCTACCAGTTTTCCTCTGGGCTCCTTTATCCCCATCATGGCTAGTGTGGAGCAGAATACCCATCAGCCATTGCTGCTGCTTCTTGAGGAATGTGTAGCTGCAACTACACCGGAGTTGCAGCCTGAAAGCAATTTATACCAGATAATCACCAATAAGGGGTACTTCTGGAGAATATATAAGCACAAGTTAATGGGACTGTTTTTGTCCAGACATTGGAAGTAACACTTTGAAATTTGTTTTTTTTCTTTTAAACACACAGATGCCTTGTGGACAGTAGGATATCACACTCAAAATTTGAAGCAAGGCAAAAATCATCAGAAATCCACTTATCCCTTCAAGCCTTTAGGTTTGCTCTTGGAGAGGAGGTAAATTATAAATGTCTTTATCAGATGCAGGGCTTTAAGTATTACTATCTGTCTAAACAATGGCATTATGGACTGACACTCATCTCAACTCAACAGGTGTTTATCCACTGCAAACTTGTGGCTTGGGATCCCTCTGGTCTTGACAACACTAAAAAGGCCTGCCACTATGTCAAAGAGCATGGGTAAAACTATCTAGAATATGTATCAGTGGCATTTAGGTTCAGGCTTCTGATGACTGTTAAACATTGTAAACTACAACTTTGTGGTTTTATCCCTGTATCTAGAACTTTAAAAAAAAATCAGCCTTATACAAAGCTTTAAAGAGTTTCTGTACATATGAATGAATGTACAGATGTTCTACTGTGTGGATGGCTTTCAGCGCTGTTCAGAAATTTTAACTGGCCCATTTATTGCTAATTGACCAGTTGTTGGATCCCTATCCTGAACTAATGTCAAGATTCACTTCTTACTGAACTTGTAACACACAATGCAAACCATAAGTAATCCCTCTACTACTTTGATTCAGCTGGGAGCTGCTGGATAACCCTGCATATAGCAATCTATGTGACTGCTGTGAGTCCAGTTGCAAGTCCAGGAGGATGAGGAGTGTAGCATCAGGTATTTGTACAGTATCCACTGTATTTAACTGCTCTTGTTGTGCTGGTCTAACTGTTTTTTAATTTTAAACAGGGAAATATGGAATGGTACAAACAGCAGTTCTTGGGCCAATTACCATCACTGATGAGGAAATCCTGCAGTATCCATGTAAGCAGCTTAATTTTACATTGCCATATGTTGTCCATAACTGCCTTCACTAACGCTTGCTCTCCTCAACAGGAATGAATCCATCTTATGGACTGGCTCCTTCTGGTCTGAAGTGGCTTTTATATTTTTGACAAGCTTCTGAAAGCTTAGCGCCTCCTCTTTTCCTTGCATTTCAGATTGTAATGTGGCCATTAAAGATGTATCCAAACTACTCACTTTGCATAATGCTCAAATTAATTTAGTCTCGCCTTGGTTTGGTAAATGTGTTATGGTCTTAAAGGGGTGTTCAAGGTTCATATTTTCATGGCTCTCCAGACCTTTATCAACCCAAATCTTATTCCTGGGTAACTGAGCTGTGAGGTGTAAACATTACTAATTGCGCCAGTAACTGCCATGGGTAATATGGACAGCAGAATGTATTGTACTATATGCAAAACAGCATGATTCTGCATGTTAATGTCAAAAAACAAAACAAAACCGGCTTTACACCTACCCTGGATGACAGTCTGTAACTTTACTGTAAATGTGAAGGGATACTTGTAGCCCAAGGTTTTTACATATATAGTATATTTTTGCTAACACATGTGTACATTTACTAAATATATGCAAAACAGTCTTGTCTTGATCCAAAATCACAAAGTAGCTTCTTCCATCAGGTGTCTTTTCCAAGGCTATCAGTGTTAACATTACGGGTCAAAAGGTTATCGAAGAAACATGCATTGACTTGGTTTATTCAACAGTCTGATGCACTATAAGTTGACATTTTTATATTGCCTTGTTTCATCAGGTCTTACAGTATAGCCCACATTCCCTCAATACCCGCTGATCCTAAGTGTGTCTCACCCCTCATTCAAACTAGCATTAATGTTGATACTAGTAGTTGCTAAAGATTAATGATTGAGCCATGAAATTAATCTATTTTGGAAGTGGAAACATAGCCAGGTCATGACATGATGTGGTGCAACAGGTGTCCTTGGTTGTGTTTGTGTTTTACATGACCATGCTGATATCTGCAGCACCATTAAAATGGCAAGCATTGTAGAGAAATTGAATAACACGTCCTGCCCAGTAGAAGTTTTTTTTTTTTTTTTTTTTTTTTTTTTTTTAAATTAATCCATCTTTTGAAGTGAAAAATGGATGCCTGGATTTTTTTCAGTGCAATATTTATTTCCACGCACATCAAATGTCTTGAAATAATGCGTTCAAAAATTAGCTACTCAAAAATCCACAATTTCTTAAAACTCTTAATAAAATTTCATGAAATAAATAAAATAGGTCACAAAAGGTCCATTTCAGTGACCTGATCAACTTAAAAACGTGTAAACTAAAAAGCGGACATTTAGTAAGTCGGTGTCGTTAAAAGTAGGTAATTGGCGTATTAACATTTGAACACACACACACACACACACACACTGACTGTACTGAGGCCGCCTGTCAGCGCCTCACGCGCCGGCACCGCTGACTCTGCTGGGCGCGCAGAGGCGCGAGTGACGATGAGCTGACTCCGCTATCACGATAAAACTTTTACCCCTTCTGACCCGGGCCACAGGTAATATTATCCACATAGAGAAAATGAAAGAGCACATATTTTCCAGAAAACATTCATTGACGTTTTCCGCCTGTTTCTTACCTCGTGTGTCGGTATCCAGCCAAACACAACTAGTGAATTTAGCAAACACTTTTATAGCTAACAGTAGCTTTAGCATTGTGGATAAATATAACTATCTTTTGACTGCTGTACCTGCTGTACTCCTAGGGTGTGTGTGTGTGTGTGTGTGTCAATGTCAGAATAAGCTTAATATTTTTCTACAACAGACGTTTTGACTGTCAAAGCAGGAAACATGAATGGTGGCTGTGCTCACTCACTGCTGACATGGCTCACTGGGGTACCTGATGGGATAGAGCCATTGTTAATGTTATTATTCACACCTGTGCTTTTCCTGCTTTGAAAAGTCAAAATGTCTGCAATGAAAAAGGTCTGTCCACATACTAGTACACTATGTGTAAGTATGCGGACACCTCAATATTACAACCATATGTGACTGCTGACCATCTCAGTCCAAAACTGTGGGCACTGATATGCTGCCATAAGAGCCTCAAGAGCTTTAGCATTTCCATAAGATTTTGTTACCTGCAGGGATTTTCTCCTATTCAGCCACAAGAGCATTAATGATGTAGGGAGGGGAAGGACTGATGTTCAGGGATAAGGCCTGGCTCACAGCCTTTTATTTCTCCTCGCCCCAGGGGTGTTGGATGGGTTTAAGATCAGGGTCCTGTGCAGGCCGGGGAAGCTGCTTCATATCAAACAACTAACTTTGTGCTCAGGGGCACTGACGTGTTGAAACAGAAAAGGAGCTTCCCCGAACTGCTGCCACAAAGTCAGAAGCACATTATGGTCTAAAATATTGTATGTGGTACATTAAAAAAATTCTGTAACTGGTGCTAAAAGGCCCAAGGCAAACTATGACAAATGGCCCCAGATCAAAAGTAATACTGTACTTACTGTACTAATGTAGTAATAAATCCTTTAACTACTTTATGTACCTGGCAGAATTACCTGATAAAGATGAGAGATTCTGCTATATTACCATAGGAAATGCACACTGGTTATTGTTGACCTGCTTCAGTAAAGTTGGGGTAATGATACAAAAACTTAATTTTCTGAAAAAGTAAAAGAGGTAAAGAAAAATGTTGATGGATATTAAAAGGGGGATATTAAAAACAGGGTTTTTTTGAGGAATTCCTGAAATATGCTGAAATATTTTTGTCAAAAATAAAAAATAAATTAAAAAATAGAGTAGCCAGCTCATGTTTTGGTTAATGTGAGATAATCACATTTGTGTATTGTGATCTTGTGTTCATTTGCAGATTTTGGAAACTAGGACTCAAAATGGACTGGTTCCACTGTAACCAGTGCTTCACAAAGAGAGGATCGAAGTTTGCTGTGTCCAGCTGTGGCCACATCTGCTGTGAAGCATGCATTAAATCTAGTAAGACTGCTGTATTCTATCTGCCATGCGTCTCTTTACTTTAGCTTTTAACCATACTTCTTCAGCATAACCTGTAAAATTTAAACCAGGTTGACAGAAAGTTTCAGGCTACTTATGCCTCTTGTGATTTTGCCTTTTCCCTCAGAGCAGTGCAGCGTATGTGGGGCCAACTGCAGTTATCTGCCAATCACAGATGAGGTTGATGAGTTTGACATATTCACTGCAAGTTACTGTCTGCCTCTTTATGCCTTCAACAGAGAATGAACTTCATATTTTACATGGCCAATGCATTATATCTGCACAAATTTGTATTTTAGATGAAGCCACAGGAAAAAGTGTTTTTCCAGGATCCTGTGAAGCTCATCCAGTCACGACTGGAGCACATATCACAGGTTTGTCTCCTCTGTGCAGCATTCACCTCAAGCTCCCACGCTGCTGCTACACCATTACGTTAAATGTCAGAGCAGTCAGTCAACTAATATCCAGTCAGTAAGTAATTCAGCGAGAGATAGAGTGATATTTGACAAGATTAAAAGCATAAGATCATTCAGGGAATCTCTGAATTATTATCCAAAAGCCAAAGTTGATTTCACTGAAAGAATATTTCATAGTGGGGTCTTTATACTCCTCCTCAGATTGCACTTTTTCAGCGAACACAGATGGAGAAAGTCACAGTGCACTTCAAGCATAAGTCTGTTGAACTGGAAAGGCGTCTAAAGGAAGTCACTGAGCAGGGTTACAGGTGATTTCAGTACTTCTTATCGCTCCTTTGTGGCTGTATAAATATAACCCCCTGATTGCAATGCTATTCTTCCCATGTCTGTTATCACAAGGCAACTCTCAGAGCTGAAAAGAGAGAATGCTCACTTAAAAAAGAAACTTTCAGAGCTGAAAAGAGAGACTGCAGAATTAAAAAAGCCTCTTTCTCAGAGGAGGGTAAGTGTTCCAAAAGTCTGATGAAAAAGAAGTTAATGTTTCCAAAAATTAGATCATTAGATGTCTGATTTAGACTGCACACTTTCTGTTTGCCACAGGTTTCTCCAGGACAATTTCAAACAGATGGGTAAAAGCTAATTTGCATTTCAGTACTATCATGCTTGATAACAAACTTTCTAGTATTAAGTTTTGAATTATTATTTTTTGTCTCATATACAGTACTCAAAGGATGTCACTCCCCGTCGCTGTCACTTCCCCAGGTAAGCCAAGTGATTAAAGGTGAATTGTTACAGTGATGTTTTTAGCACTGGTAGACAATTTCATATTTTTGGATTCAAGTTGAGGAGTGTGTGTGCGTGTTTTCTTTTACCAGTTACCCCTCGTTCAAGACCTGTGAGGTATGTATTACATTGTCATGTTCTAAGTGGATTTCATTCTTTATTTGCTACATCATCGTGCATAATACAAGGCTTGCACATCATCCTATACTCAAACATGTTGTCTGGGTCTCAGTCACATAGGTTCAGCAGAGTCCCAGGGGTGGGCCAGAGACAGAGGTCCCAGTCTCTCCTCCCTCACAGTAAGCCTTGTAGTTAAGTGGCTGCATGTAATTAGACCTAAATTAATGTTATGGTTTGAGAACCAAATGTATTTTTCAAAAAATACTGAATATGTAAATCTATACTTTGATTATTGTGGAACTTAATCAAAGTTTCACAATAATCCAATCACTCTGTAAAGCACTTTGAATTGGATTATTGTGAAACTTTGATTAAGTTACACAATAATCAAAGTATAGATTTATATATTTATTTTGTATTCAGTATTTTTTGAAAAATATAAATAAACTGGAACTTTTTAGGTCCCTCGTCAACAAAATGATTAGTTTGACATAACAAAAATCGTAACTCAAGGTACATTTGCATTTAACTGCATCTCTCTGTTTTCCTCAGCGGATGAGTTAGTTCATTTGTTATACAGAAGCCATCTCTATGACAACAGAGCAAATTCATCCACTAAATAAGACAGATGTAGTTGAAATTTTCAGAAAAAGCAAGTACACAGACCTTGAGTTACATTTCTTTTTTGGTTAAACTACTATTTCCAAAGTCAAGTACGGAAACGTGTTGCTGCCACACCAGAAAAAAAAGGGTTAGTATCATGTTATAATGTGAAAAGGTTATTGTTATAACAAGATGTTTTTCACGTTATAACAAGATATTTTCACGTTATTACAACATATAAAATTTTCATTTATATTTATTTCATTATTTCATTTATATTGTTATAATGTGAAACATATTATTATAACATGAAACTTCTAATGTTATAATGTGAAACTTATAATGTTATAATATGAAACTTATAATGTTATAATGTGAAACGTTTCAGAGCATTGGGCTCATTCATCCTGCTGTGCAGCCCCATTTTAAAATCCTTCTTAGTGTTCACATACTTATCACAATATCGCCCACAGTGCTCAATAACAGCAGAATCTTGCCATGTCTCAACCCAAAGATGAAGTAGAACATAAAACCATTCATGCAATGAGCCCGATTCCTCAGTTTATCCGTTCTCCGCACACCGCTTTCTCATTCAAACATGAGTTGCACGTTATAACAATATAAGTTATCACGTTATAACGTGAAACATTTCATGTTATAATGTGAAACGTTATAACAAGATAAATAGTATATTGTTATAACGTGATAAATTTGTATGCCGTTATAACGTGAAAAACATCTTGTTATAACAATAAACTTTTCATGTTATAACATGATACTGAAACTTTTTTTTGCGGTGTGGCAGCAATACATTTCCGTAGTCAAGCATGAATTTTCATGCACAATAATAATTGCTAATTCATAGACCGAATCCTCCATAGTATTAATTAAATATTCAATTCTGAACTTGAAGAAAAGGCTTTAAAACTAGTTTGGTTTAACTTTTGTTGCATAAAATCAAGATAACACTTTTTTTTAAAAATCAGACTCCTGGATCAGCAACCTCTCTTTCCAGCCATAGTCCTCTTCATGAACATGGACACAGTAAGTCTGGTTGCAAACACACTTTTATAGGTCTAGCATTGATTCTGTGATTAAAGTGGATACACTATGCTTAATCAATTCAAAAATGAAATGCACTCCATCTATAATCATGTTTCTTTTTCTTCTGTTTTAAAAAGGAACACCTTCTTCCTTTAGCACTCCTACAAGGTAAGAAATGATTTCCAAATAACGTCTGCTATAAAACATTTGATCACATAATTCGTTTGATTTGAGGACGATTCTCATGTAATTGCTGAGTCAGTCCATTTCTGTCATCCTCAGAACTCAGCGCCAGACTCCTAATGTTTTCCCGTTCCAGTTTATGAGTGGATTATCAATACTGTCACCAAGGCGTTAATGAAATAGGCGCTAACAGTTCTGGGGATATTTTTTTGTCAGTTTAGCAATCATTAGCTATAGATCTATTCGTCAGGACTGTCACATGTTGTGGGAGATACAGATTTGTTTTAGTCCAGAAACAGTTGGCACAAATGATTAAATGTCTTGTATATTGTTGAGTATAGGTGTTTTATAGTTGTTAAGCCTATATGATTGTTACTGTACTGATCTTGCCACTGTTCTTTTGTTATTAAACTGCTAAATTATTTTATTTGGTCATTAGTTAATAATTTTTTCTGGCAACGCATTTTTATCAGCAAATTATCTTGGAGCCATTTCTGTAGCCACAGAGAGAACAGAGAATTGACTTTGGTAAAAAGCTAAGTTGATCAATCAGAATCAGCTGAAGCAGCTGGACACACAAAAACAGCTCTTGCACGCATGATTATAAAGGCAAATATTTTACTTGTTTCCAGTGACACAATTGTGCAAATGAGATTTTTTTTTAAACAGGAAAAACTACATTGAAAACATCTGCAAAGGAAGACAAAGTATTTTGGACATTTCCTTTAAGCATAACACTTGCATGAATGTTTTTTTATGACTAACAGAACGACAAAACACAGTGCTGCTCACTGATATATCAATATTCTGTTCATCCAACCTATACCCTATAACCTATACCCAAACTTAACTTTGACTCAATTTACAGCCCACTTCACTCTCTGTATGTCAACGGAGATGTACTTTGGAGTACTACACACACACACACAGCAAATTTATGAAATAACTAATAATACCTGTACTGATAACCTGAACATAAAATGTTTGTGCATTAATGCATAATCTAGGACAGAAATAAAATTGTGACTTTTCTTTGGATTGTTAAATCAAACCCTTTGCCAGTATATGGACCCCCAACAGTTATCTAGTTTGTCTATACTATAAACCATCAAGTCACATCCTATATCTATTAAGACAAAAGAGATATAAAAATACTGACTGAATCAATATTCTGATGTCTGTATAATGTTGATGTGATTGTTGCTTTCTTGGTACTGGGATCCTTAACTTTTAAAAAATATGCAGTAAAATGCAAATTAGATGCAAAGTAAATCAAGCATTTCAGCAGAACGCCAAAAAGGAGAATCAGGGAATGTGTTTCAGGAATATGCTGAAGAAATGAACGGAATTAGATGCAATAGTATTTTCTGTACCATTATGTTTTCAAAAGGCATGATACAAGGCTTCGCTGTTAAGGGGTCAAGAAGGACACTGTTTAGTTAGGATTCATATTTTGTGAAAGAATTGGATTTAATAAGCATAATGGCAGCAGGCTCTAAAACCAAAGTGCAAGATGTCAATTTAAAGTGTACATGTCCAGTGTGCTTTTCATGATAAGGAATTATTGGCTGTAAAGGAATGAGAACACACAGTGATCAGTCAACAAAATCATCAACATAGAAATGTTTCCAGAGCATTTACTCATCTGCTATACTTAGGTACCAAAAGTACAACCAGTTTAAATTACTGCTACAACAGCATACTAAAAAAATCTGTAGTATTGATATCTAAACAAAAGTAGTAAGCTCAAAAATATAGCAAACCAGTGTACAAGTTACTGTCCTATTTACAGCAACAGAATTATAATTCAAGTCCATATATATTAGGATGAGCAGAAAATGCAGCAAATATAAAAACCACAAACCTCACTTTGGGCTTGTACTTGGAAGACTAAATGTCACAAACCTGCTTCAATTAAAGCAATATAAACCCAAGTCATAACTATGTTTGTTGGTGCAAAGGATGTGAGGAGCACTCAACCAACTTTCACACAAAGTCTTTAGTGTCTGTGTCTTAATCAGTAACAATAGGTTCTTGGTCAGTCTCCCCAATATCCTGAGCTGCAAACCAATCTCGCACTTGCTGGTAGCTCATTCTTGATTTCTTGCATAGAGTGTCAAGGTCTTTTTCATGTAGTGAGCCTGTTGATAGGTAATATGTTACCAATGGCTGGATATTCTGGGTATCTGTACTTGTTCCATTTGTTTGAGATTTTCGTTTGCGACCCCCACCCCGAGTAGATGTCCCAGAGCCACTTCCATTAGTTAAACCACTGCTACTTTGCTGGGCAGCAAGTTCGGCCAAGAACTGGTCACGGACACCTTTAACCCAGCGTAGCTGACCGTTTTTAACAGCATACCGTGTGTCCCCAAACCACTGAATAACATCTGCACGGGGTAAACCGGTAAGCTTAACAAGTTCTGTGTAGTCTTCACTCTTGGGCCACTGGCAGCGTAAGAAGTGCTGCTTTAACACATCCAACTGCTCCTTGGTCTTCCTTGGTCGCCCAGCAGGAGTGAGGGCAGGAGATGTAGATGAGGAAGCCCTTGAGACATGCAAGGGTGTTTGTGAGGGACTGGCTTTGGCTGAATGGGCTGACTTCTTTGATGTGCTGATGCTGTTTGAAAGTTGTTTATTAGGCGAGGCTGTCAGTGGTGGGCTGCCAGAGGGGGAAGAGTAGGGAGAGGGTTTTAATACATCTGATGATTCCTGTGGAACATCTGGCTCAGTCTTGCAGGTCTTGGTCAGTTGTAAGGGTTTTTCTTCGCTCTGTTCCTCGTCTTTAAGACTGTCCCCATCACCAGAAAGCTCCTCTGTCACTTCATACCCATCTGCCTCAAGGACCCTTTCCCCAAACGCCTCAAGGCTGTTTGACAAGAAGGTCTGAAAGAAATGTGAATTTCTAATCCCATTGCTACGAGCTCCCTCCTGGCCCTTCACGCCGTTCAGTTGACGAGTGTTTTGCGTAACAAGTGGAAGAGGTTGAATTTGTTGATCATGTTTACCCCCAACAGCAGTGAGGTGAGAATAGCTTTGGGCTGCTGCCAGGCTTCCTCGACCAACCCTAAGCTGGTAACGGCTGTCGCTGAACCATTTACGGATGTCATTGCGGCTCAACCCAGTTTCTTCCTGCAAACGTCTAAGCTCTACCTCTGCAGGCCAGTTCTCTCTCAGAAAGCTCTTGCGAAGGGCAGCAAGCTGAGCTTTAGACTTTTTGTAACGCCCATGACGGTGCTGTCGTGAAGATGATCCAGAAAGGTCAAGGGAGACATCAGCTGCAGTACTTGCTGGTGTGTCAACTGGTGGGCGGTAGAAGTATGAATCCTGAGGAGGTGGGAGGGTGGAACTGAAACATGGGGAAGTAGGTTTGGCTGGTTTATAGGAATCTGGTGATTCACACTTTGGTTTCTTTTTCTGGGGGTTGAGGCTGGAAAGAGCACCCTCTACGTCATTATCCTTATCTTCAATTATCAATTCATCACAACTGCTGCTCTTGCTATTAATTTTGGCTTCTTCATTTGTTTCAGTAGAGTCATCATAAAGCTCAGGCACAGACAGTTTCCGCCGTGTCTCCTCTATCTCCTCTGAGGACCAGCTGATACCATATTTAATTCTCTGAACCATAAACCACACCTTAACTTTGTCGAGTGGCAGGGCACATACCCGGGCTAGGGCGTTAACCTCACGAGATGATGGGTATGGAAATAAATTAAAAGCTTGGACCAGCTCTTGGATGGTGTCAAGTTCACGGGTCTGATCAGACTGTGTCCATACTAATTTCAGTCCCTCTGACACCAGGGGCAAGCACACAACAGAGTTGTGGTTAGTGGTGAAACTAGCCACACCACTTGGGTTGCTTTCGGCTGAGCTGGCAGAGTGGTGCAAATCCTTGACGGAGCGCTTAGCTTCATGCTTTCCTTCACTTTCCGTCTTTGTTATTTTGCCTTTAAAAGGCTCCTTCATGCCCACAAGTATTCCAGTTCTTCCATTGTGTTCACTGTAGGTTGCCATCTGGGATATGAAAGTAGGGTCTCTCACCTAGAAAAGAAACAAAAACATTGATTTAGTTTTGTAATTTACTTGTCTCAACTGCCAAATTGTTTTAACTTCATAGATAGGATCACTGTAGGGAGTAAAATGTTTTCTTAGAGTACAGCCAAAAGTACAGACTATGATGTTTTAAGAACTTTCTGTTCTCTTTCATTCTCAAAGTCAATTATCTAACAGCTGTTTCCCCTTCCCCCCTACTTTGCACTCCTTATTCTGAACTCCCAATGAAACTAGTCGTATACTCTCTGTCCAGACTTGGTTCCCCTCCCCCAAAGTGTGGTGACTGACTTTTGTTTTGTGTGAGTGGGGGTTATTGGTAGCAAAGGGTGGGAGCGTGGGGAATGGGGATCCATGAGAAATCCATCACAGTCTACTTTCTCACCCCTTCCCAGTCGGGCTTTGTTCCACTTCCAAGTTCTCAGTCCCAAAAGATAAGTGTAGCCTCTTCACAAAGGCAGATAGTCCAACAGAAACCTGTTGAAGGACAAGTTAGTTGCATTAGTCATACTCAAGCTCAAGTCCTGGCACACTGTATACTTTAACAGTACTAAACAAACCATATTTCTAATGAATAATGGTGTGAGAGGCTAAGGGAATATAAATGTATTTCATTTGTTAAGCCAACACTTGAAAACATCACAATTGAAATGTCAGTTTGGCTGTAAGAAGCTTAAGAACAAGAAATAATAGTGTTATAAAACTACTTCTGGACGGTGTTGATTGTAATTTTCTGTTCTATTGTACGCACTGGCTGATTATATGAATCAGGTGTCTGTAACAATTACTGATGTATCTTGTCTTTAAAAAAAAAACCCATGAACTTCTCATTTTAGAGGAGCTGGTTTTTATTTGGGACACCAGAGGAAATGTTGCGCATTTGGTTGGGAGATTGCGCCATGGCCGACGATTTAGGTCGCTTGAGCCACGCAAGAAATTTTCAAGTGTAGCAAAAACATTAGCGAACAATTATGAAACCACTGTATTAGTCATGGGTGACACGCTGAGACGAGCAGCGATGAGATCATGTGTTGGCCTACCCAGTTTGTCTGATGTTTCACTGTAATACATGTTAAGAGTTTACACATCGTATGTTTGGTTTACTATAAGTAAAAGCTAAAAAGTTGCTCCCTGTGCCAGTGACAATAGTAGTCCTGTCTCTCCCCCTTTATGGCGTACTAACTAAAACGCTTCACACTGCACAGGCGCACTTCGCCGTCAGACACGCTTCAGTGAAACATAAGAATAAACTTACCGAAAATGCCAAAATAACCCTTTACCCCAGAGGTCCGTGCGAGCGAAAAGGAAACAAAAGAAATCCTCAGTTTCCTTTCTGCCACTCCGCTTTTAATGGCCGAAGTTTTGAGGAAGACCTGGGAAACAATACCGTCTGTCTGTCTATTTGACCCTTGTCTTATTTATCAAGCAACTCGACGGATTACGGTCAGGATACAAAGATGCGAGGCGACCAAGTTTGTCGCCTTTCGTGGGAGTTCAGTCGTGGGCTGATTCGTGCCGTAGAGGGCTCAAATCTCCAATCCGATAGATTCAGCTCTGAATTTGAGTGGCCGGCACTTCGTCCTCCTCCGTCCGTCCGTTGTTGCTTTTGTTCTTTGACTGAGAAGTGTTTCCCCTGTCCGGCCAGATCGAGGCGAGTCGGAGCTGAGAAACAGGAAGCCCAGAAGGCCCGACTGCCTCTCCCACCGTGACGGCGGGGGACGGTGGGTGTGCCCGTCCGGGAGAGCAGGCCATGGATTGGAGGGAGGAGGCGCCTGTATAATAAATCCGAGACAGTAGGATAAACATTTTCACGTCAACCACCCACCAGTCCCACCCCCTCCACAACTCCAACTCCACCTCCAGATCAAACAATCCAATTTCAGGATAGACATTTCATATGTTTTGAAGGTAATGAGAAGGAAAAAGATATTCTTTTTTTGTACAGTTAATTTTTATTATTGGGAAAATTCCACATTCACAAGAAGAGATGGGCAGACTCCAAACCAATTTTTGGACATTTTTATAAAGAACCGCATCAATATGGCACCACAAGAAGAGGCCTTGAGAATAAGAAGGCAATTAAAACTAATTGTGTTTTGATACATTTCTTATGGACCGATGATAGGCTACATTATTTTGAATTTGTATTAATTTTTCTTAATATTTTTTTTCTTGTAACTTTGTATATATCCCTGGTATGGACACTCACACATCAGGACCACAAACATCTCATTATTTTCAACAAGAATCATCATCTTCAATTTAAACAAACACTACATTCAACTCCTACTGCCCTAACTCAGAGCAATAAATAACCATCTAGGGTCCCCCCACATAAACTTAGTGGACCAAACTTTTCAGTCAAGAGCTGATTATACATAACTACCATTAAAGGCACCGAGTATTTCTCCTGGAAATTCTAAAAAAAAAAATCACTTTGTGGTATTTTATAAGCAGATTTTTAGACTCAATATATTTAACTTTTAGGTCAATAAATAGCACAATATTTCCCCACAAGAATTTTATTGTTAACAGTATGGAGAAGGCTTTGAATCAGCATTAGACCTTCCTGATGGGAAATAAAATGTACAGAATAAAATTAAACAGTTAATTGAACATTTAAGCAAATAAATAAAATATGAAAAATCCAAACAACTAAAAGCATTTTTAATTGTGTTGGGGGTATTTCTAAAATCCTGGCTATGGATGGGGTCAATCCCCAAAATCAGAGCCAGAGAGGTGTAGATATACTGTATTACGTACAGTTTAGCCTACATGTTTAGTATGTGAATAGTCAACTTGTGAGGCTTTTCTTTGTATTGTAAACAAGATGGAAGTAAAGTATCACTGAAGTGTTCCAGTGATACTGTGTCCTTGAGCAATGTGCTGGCGTCAGTATCAGACATGCTGTTCTGTAACTGAAAATAAGACAAGGGTCAAAGGTAGCAATTACTGTTTCATTTTAATGCTAAATAGTAGAAATAACATTGACAAGTTGTAGATATCAACTAATCTGCACAGAATTCCATCCTCTATGTTGAAATCATTATCTTATTTTATAGGTTTTTGATGATATGCTATCATTTTGTTACTTGGCACAAAGAAATCAGAAGTGTTAAAAGCAATCAGACTCTATTTCTTTATTTATCCAGTTTAAATACACTGGAAGTTGTAGTGCTGTGTGTATACTGTACATTTAATAGAAATATTACAAACAGAAGCAAAAATATGTGCAAAAATACACAAACATTCATATGTTTCTAAAATGTGTCATAGTTTGCTTTAGATAATTGTGATTTTGTATACTGCTTGAAATAATACATGTAGTGATATTAATAATTCCCATCATTGTGTGGCTTCACCTACAGGTAACATTAGTGTTAATGTTAAAATACACAAAATATTCTCGACTGTCCTTCATGTTTACCTCAAACTTCACAGAATCACATTCATTAAGTACCCAGGAAGGAGTGGTATATAGATTCATTTAAGCAACATTCCTTCATAAAAAACAAAACAAAACAAGTTAGTGTCTCCTTTCAGTCAACAGTCATGGATTTGATCCAAAATCACTCACATAGCTTATATAGGATCTAAAGTTTGGACCACACGTGTCAGCTGAAACACAGTATGATACTGCCATGTCAGTACTGATACGGGAAATGTTTAGAAGCGGCTGTTTGCCAGGGTGAGCACAAAGCGTGGCAGTCGTAGGAATGAAGGGACAACAACTGAGAGCCAGGAGAGATATGGGACCTGGGTCAACAGGAATTTTAGGGAGGTGTAGTCAACTACACTTCGCCCTGGAAATAAACAGATGGACATAATATTAGAATGAGGTAATTGCACATAATGGTAAGACCAAATCTGTAATCTTCAAATGTTTTTAAAAAAAACAACACAAATTTACCATCAATATCTCGGATCCCATAGCGCCTTGCCAGGTCACAAGTCAATATAACTTTCCCAGTCAGCGACATCAGACTTTTATCTTCCAGACAGAGAGAGAAACCACACCAAAGTATGTTTACTTGGTAAACAAAGTCTTTCTAAAATAATCAGCAATAAAAATCAGTTTCTCAAAGTACTTTACAATGAGCAGTATATGCAGATCAAATATGTGCATACAGTTACCCAAATGCTCACTTGTATAAAGCCTTTCTGGCTGAAATTTAGTGGCAAGGGGCTCTATTTTCGGGCCAGCTTAGCAACTAGTATTTTCCTGTGCCGCCCATTGAAAACTCGGCACATTTATGTTCTGTAATATTTATTTGGCAAAGGCTCATATAAACCTCTCTGAAATCATACAAACCACTGTATTTCTGGTTATGGCATTGATGCATGCAAGACTGAATAGACATTAATGACTTATTCTTACCAGCTAGCATTTTCTTTATTTTTTAAATTTATTTATTAGTTTATTAGTCAGGAACAATGCAAAAAGCATTGTAACATGTTACAATAACATGATACGGATGTGTTGCATATAGGACTTCTAGCCAAGGCTAATTTGCGACCTGTACTGCAACCTTCACTCTGGTGAATCTCTTTAAGCCATCTAAAGGCAGCAGGTAGCCTGTCTGTTCCATCTGCAGTCTCTAATTGGAGTGATGTCGTGCATTGTCAAGGCACAATTACGGACGGAAGATCTGCTGGTTAAATTGTGTACCAGACAATAACCACAGAAACCTCCAGGCTTATGTGCACATGAAACTTTTCAGTTATGCTGAATAATTCTGTACAGTTTCTAATGCAAATCAACAGGTCTGGCCAAAGTGTGGACTGTGATGAGCAACATGTGATAGAGATTGTTTGGGTTAAATCTTATGCAAAAGTTATTTAAAAAAGTTATTTGTGGATCAATATCAGCATCACGTGTATGTCTGTCGCAATATGCAGATTAAACTACAACTATTTCCCTCCCAAAATGTCAGCAGTTATTTTTGCATGTAAAATATTAGAGAGGTCATATTATGCCCCTTTACCAGTTTAGTTATTTCATTCTCATGGTCTATTTACAAACATTTGCATGTTTTTATGGTCAAAAAGCACCTAGTTACAGTTGTACAGAGGGGATGCAGCCCCTCTGTCTCACTCGGTCTGAAACGGGATGTGTCTGCTCAATGCCCCTCTCTTCTGATTGGCTGTTTCCTGAGTGACGCACGCCCACGGGTAACAGATTATAGCACACAGAGAGCAGAGGAGAGGAGAGAAACTAGCGTGACCATAAATGACAGCAAAACGCAGTAGAGACTCTCACACTGAGCTAAAATGAAACAAGTGCACATGAATTAGGTAAATAACATAAACATATTTTGTTTTTTTCAGGAGGGGCGGGGAGTCCCGTTGGGGGGGCAGGCTGCCCCTGCGAGGCAACAGTAGGGGAAATGCTGAGCATATAGTTGTGACATCACAACCTTACAGAAGTCCAAAGTCCTGCTCCAAGTCCTGCTCCAAACAAGTGTGTTTAAAAGCACAGTTTCTGAATAGGGGCTGCATGCATTTCTGTGGACTGAGCATTTTAGTATTTTCACAGTATTTATATAGCACCTAGATCTGCTTTATAATCAAAAAAGAAATGGAAATCTCCCTTTCTACAATATGTCTCCTTTAAAATTTAACAGATTTTAACTTAAAAAAAAAAACATTTTAAATTCTATTTTTACAGTGGTATTTAACTGCAGATGGTTATTGTATGGATCATTGTGATGTCAAGTAAATCATGAACCATTAAGCACAGAAACATGGTGATCACCGGATCATCAGTGTGTCCCGAAACGTGAATTAAACTTAAAAAGAGTTACCACCCGCTCTTGGAAGTATATTTGAGCTGCTGTATTCATATTTGAAACTCTCCACATCCCAGACAACAATAAGTTTCTTCTGAGGAAGAGATTGGCAATGATCGTCACAACCTCTTACACAGCCACCTATAATTTATGATAATTAATTCTTTCTGGTCCCACCATGAAAATACCAAAACTGTCAACTGTGAGGTGAATACCTATCTCATACACTATAATCCTACCTTTTGCCAGGTCGACTATGCACTTCCCACTCAGTTCTGTGGTTTCTCCATTGGCAAATACATCTTTAAACTGAGAAAAAAAAATGTATCAACCAGCTGAAGTAGTTTCCATGGAAATTCATTTGCTGTCAGAGAAGACTCTACCTGAGAATTTACACTCTGTGGTGTATCCTCCAGTATGAACTGAGACACCAACTCTGTCTTCACTGCTCCCGGCCACAGACTGACAGAAGCCACTCCCCTGCTTTTCAGCTCAACAGCCATGTCTGCTGCCAGCCTGTCACACTGGAAACAAACCGCAACACAAAACAGATTGTTATTACACAAACAAGGTGTGTCTGTAGAATTTAGGTCTAGTTATTTAATATGTGTGTTTGTGCTAATAGGGATTTAGGTTTCGATTGCATAAATCTGTGACTTTATGAGAAGAGAACTTACTGCAGCTTTACCAACGCCGTATGGCACGTTGAAGAGATAGCGCAGTCCTCCCATTGATGAAATAGTGACTATCAATCCCCGGCCTTGAGCCACCATCAACCGGGACGCGTAAACTGAGAAGAAATAGTGGCCCCTGCCAGATAAATAAAAATGGAAAGAAGTCAAATCAATCTAAATTTTATAGAGAAACATAAAGCAAGAATACAAATTGGAGCAGTTTGGATTTACATTGAACATATCACACTATGCTTCACATCTGTTTCTTGTTTGTATTGTTACGAATTCTAAAAGGGCTACGCCTCAGAGTAAATTTCCACCGAACTCAAAAACTAAAAAAAGACAAAAACAAAAGTCAAAAAAAGGTTAGCAACAGCTGATGACTGTGAAACTGTCATTAGATGTGGGGAAATGACTAAACAGTTTGCTGGACATGACTCATTGACTTACCAGAAATGACTGAGTGCAAAAGCCTACCTGAGCCCTGTGTTGTTGATGGAATCCCAAATAGATGGATCTGTTTCCCAGAACTTCTTGCCCATACTCTCGAAGATATCCTGATGTAACACAACATGTTTTTTGTTCAGGTAAATCACACATTGGGCTGTTTACGGTTGATCCTCTTTCATACTGTTCACTTTCATTCAAAAAGCTTTCAGTCAATCAAACTGTATTTGTATAGCACTTTTCATACAAATACAATATAACACAAAGTGCTTAACACAATAAAAACAATACAATCAATACAACCCCCCCCCCCCATCCCATCCACACACAAACAATAAATGACTGTTATTAATAAAGAACGCAATAAAAACAGGAACTGAGGAAACACTATCATAACTCTCATGAGTTTGCAATGAGGAAACACCAGAGGTAGGATAAAAATGTAAAATTCAGAACAGCCAAGTAAATTAAATTAATTAATTAAAAAAAAAATATATATATAAAATTGAAGAGTGAGGAAAGATACACACAGATAATGAAATACTAAAAGAAAGAAAAAATAGAGATAAAGTGATAATGATAACATACTAAATTATAATAGATGTGTTGAAGTAAGTAAAACCAGAAATAAAAAGTAGGTTATAAAAAGGGGAACAATCACGAAAAAATAAAAAAATAAATAGAAATGAAAATAGAATAAACTGAAGTGTAGTAATGGTACCAACCTGTACCCCAGCGTAGGCATTGTTAACCAGGATATCCAGCCTGCCATTCTGTTCACGTTTGATTTGTTCAAACAGTTCTTCAATGTCATTGTCTTTTGTAGAATCACAGATAACTGGCACACAGTTTCCACCCCTCTCCTTAACCTGTGTTGAATATCGACACATCCACTGTGAACCACGTCAGCAAATCTTGACTGAAACAACACTATTACAGCACTACAAAGCAACTTTGTGAGCTTAGTTAACTGATCACAAATTGATGGCACTTTTAACAGCAAGAGATAGGTTTAAGAAAATGGCTTTTTTTTCTTTCTATGTAAACAGCTGTCTAATTTAGCAGCTATAATAGACACAAGCTCATAATTTCACCTGTGCAGCAGTTTCTTTCAGAGTCTTCTCCTGGCGTCCAGTGATGTAGACAGTGGCTCCTGCCTCAGACAGCTGGAGAGCTATTCCCCTGCCAATGCCTCTGGAGGCACCTGTTACCACACACACCCAGCCAGACAGGGACATTTTCCTCTGGAGTCGGGGAACAACACAGCATATATGAAGCAGTAAGCTCAAATTGTCTGTAAATGTTAAATATGTGCAGCAGTCATTACACAACTACATGGTTTAGTAACTACGTTATACTTGTGCAATTGACAGTAATACTACTACCTACATATCTATTGATATAAGTCATAGGAGTGATATCACTTATCAATGATTCATAAGTGACTAAACAATAGCTAATGCAGGGTAAGGGTGAGTTTTACTCATACATATATAACACATAGTTGTATAAGTATTAGGACACTATAAAAAACGTCCCAGCTGCTATTGTTAAATACTGTAGGAGGCAAAATACAACTTGCAACATAAACATGATAAACTATGGCGACGTATACAATAAAACCTGCTCAGTTTCTCATTATAGCAAGAAAATGTGTTATATAACGAGTTCTTACTCATAATAACACACATGGGCACACGTTTTAACAAAAATAATAATCATTTTGCTGGTGTTGTAACGAAATATTTCTCGCTATAACAAAGTATCTGGTTATAACAGCCTTTCACAACGACAAAAATTCAGTTAAAGCCTAAACTGACGGCTCATTTGGATTAAATTTCGTGCTTAATCTGACTCCGCTGTTGTTTAACACAGTACATTGTAAAAAAAAAAAACAAAAAAAAAAACAAAACTTTGAAATCTATTGAATTTGCTCAACTCCATCATCAAAAACCTTATTTTACAGAAGGCGCTGGATCTGGTTCGTCAAGTGCCAATATCAGTCCCGACAAGGAAACGTTTTGGTGTAAATCTCACGGCTGGTTTATGCTGCTGTTATCTGACCGTGTAGTGCCTCAAACTGTGACCAGCGTGAGCAATGTGACAGTTACGTGGCTATCACCGCGAGATACCGCGAGATATCACGAGAAGACGCCGGACGATGCGGAGTACAGTATGCAGCAGCGTCACTGAGGATTCACTGGCGCTTCTTCCTCCTTCGCTTGACTTAACTTATCAAGAGCAGCGCACATTCGCCCCAGATATTCAAATTGTTATGTGATTAAACACTCAAACAATCATAGGTTAATATCTTAATCAACTATCGATGATATTTTGATTGTCAAATAACCCTTTAAATGATAGAACAACGCATTCGTGTCACCTTGTTGTGGTTTAGTTGATTGGCCAGTGAACTATCCTACAGTTTAGTCTTTGGTTTAACTTCAATTCACACACGATGGCGCCATAGTCCTTCTAAAAATTCATGTAGTTTATGAAGGTAGTGATAATAATAATGATGATGATTATGAACTAAGGAAGACGTTGTAGTTGTACTACTATACATGAATAATAGCATGTTAAATGTTACAAGAATGCCCGGGGTATAACTGTCAGCTGTGTATATGAAAGCTATTCCGTGGCTTCAAAAATTATTTTGTTCAAACATATTTTTATTGAGCAGTTTGGGTTATATGCAGATAACAATTTATCACTTGTTGCTCCAAAGCCAAAGTATGAGTTATACAGGTATCCACTTGAAAGTAAATACACTGAAGAGAGAAAAAAGAATCTAGGTAGGTAGAATCTAGATAATCCCACCCTGTCACTCTAACCCACCCAACTTCTATGTACAGACCCTTTCCAAAAAATTAGAATATCATAGAAAAGTTTACTTATTTCCATAATTCCATTAAAAAGGTTCAACTTTCATAGATTATAGATTCAGGGCCCACAATTCAAATGATTTCAAGTATTTATTTGTTTATTTTTACATAATTTGGGCTTCCAGCTCATAAAACCCACAAAAACAGGAATTAAAAAAAATTAGAATACTGTGAAGAAATCAGCCCTAATTTTGCAGGGCATGAATGCTTTAAACTAATCATCTACTATACTCAAAGCACCTGCACAGGTTTCCCCAGGTGTCATTAAATTGCTTCAGTTTGGTTCAATTGTCTCAGTTTGGTTCAATATGGGGAAGACTGGGAAAACTGGCCAGAAGACCATCATTGATACCCTCTATAGGATGTGTAAGCCACAAAAGTTCATAGCTAAGGAGGCTGGCTGTTCACAGAGTGCTGTGTCCAAGCATATCAATGGAAAGTCTAGTGGAAGGGCAAAATGTGGCAGGAGAGGGTCTGTATATCTTCACTCACTCACATTCTTTCACATCTGTATGATAGTGTGAAATATTACAAAAGTGTAACATGTAGATTGTCTGGACCCTGAAACTGACTCAACTAATTGGAATGCAGAAATTATTGGTGTTATTACACCTGTTCATTTTGTACTATGGCATGTAAAATGTCTTGCCATTAGTAAAATGAATGATTTTAGGTTTCTGGTATTGTGCAGGCTGGCTCACTGTCACTCTGTCACGGTTTACTAATACACCTGTGCTCTTCCTGCTATGACAAGTCAAAATGTCTGCTCGGTGTTATCGATGTGAAAAGCTTGCACCAAAATAAATCACTGGTGAAGTTAAACAGTTCCTCTGTGGGTGGTGGCAAACACATTGAGGGACATTAAAACATTAAGTTACACTTTACCACAGTCCAATTCCCAATTTAGCACTAAGTGACTACAATATGAAGCTAGAAAGCCTGCCAATCCTCTTATAACACACTCTCAATAGCATGGAAATTAGTCTACAGTATTGAAATGTCTGGAATAGGAATAAATGTAGGTTCTTTATTGTTAGAAATATGGAAAAAATGGGGTTGAGTTCAGGCTTAAAAATGTTAGATTTGGGTTCATGGTTATGAATGGTTCATAGTTTATAATTACATGCTTGTTACACATAAAACAAATCAGCAATAGAAACAAAATTTTCAATCTTTAATCATGTGATAGTTGACACCACACAGATAAATAGTTTCTCAGCATTCCCAGTTTGCAGTATTTCGCCTGAACGTTTATTAACTGGCATCACATGAGAGTGAGTGTCTTGGCCAGGACACTGGACAAGAGTTTTTTAACCTCAATTGGGTTTTCCAGGCAAAATAAAACAAACAAAACAAATTACAAAATGTGACCTAGATAAAAAAGATTGAGTTAATCATTATCAACACATAGACTTTACGGGAAGGAAGAGTGTAAACAGAAAAAAAAGTAAGCAGTAAGCAAGCTTACTCTAAGTGCTTAGCTAAATTTTATATTGTATCTGTTGCCTTCTGAAACTTGCACGAGTGTGCCCCAATAAAGATAGGACTTTTGTAGTAGAACATCGTTAATTGGGTGATTTTGATTAGTGGAAGTGAAGTTATATTCTTACAAATTTTGCAGTCTAACAGGAATTTCGATTTTTTTTGCCTTCATAAAGCCCTTGCCAGTTTTGTTGTGCACTAACAGTGACATTGCCCTCATTTGTCATTGAAATGAAGTTGAATCCATTTATTTGCCAAGCATCTGTTTAGACATACTCAGAGTTTGTGCTGAATCATTCCTAAATATTCAGAGCAGTGGGGAATCGTTCATTAAGGCCAATATCTTGATCAAGATCAATGACAGAGGGTCATACAAAAACCTATAGATATACATTTTATTACAGATAAATTGACCGTGTTTAGCTGTTTGCCAATATGAAGATGAACTTTAGTTTTACAGACCTGTAAAAAGGTTAAATGTGGAATTTTTCCAAAAGGAATTGACCATGAACATAACAGGATACAGATAACAGATAATATAGAATGTTCTTGGCTGGATTGCAGTTTTATGGTACATACAGTATCCACTACAGATTACTAGGCCAACAGAGGAGACAAGAATAGATTTTAATGTAATTATTATTCATCGAAATGCATGCCACTATAAAAACTATTTAAAAACATTTCAATTATTAACTCAGTATAAATAGATGTGTTTGTCAACTTCAACCTGTCAGTTGCAGAATTGCACAACATACGTTCATGACTTGGACCTTAAAATATTATAATATAAACAGACCAGTTTACCTATAAATTGGCTGGAGGAAAAATAGATAGATAGATAGATGATAGTGAATGGGAAAATGTGTCCAAACTTTTGACTGTTACTGAAAATCCAAAAATCCAAGCCCCACCCCTACATATTCATTATTCAGTTGTGTATAAAAGCATTACAACAGCAGAAGAAACAGAAGCAGAAAGTTTCATGACACAAGTGCAATGGCTGGAGGTTCTCCCTTCATTTCAATTGCCCTCCTTCTCTCCTGTGTCGCCCGAGCTTCTGACAGCAGACACGGTAAGCAACAGTAACCTATCCACATTGCACTCATTTAGTAAGCAGCCAGTTAATATAAATGTTTTTAAAACTCTGACAGTTACATTCAGTTCTTTGCTAATGCTGACTTTTTTTGTTTTTGCCTGTCATCTCAGTCCATCAGGATGTGAGCACTTTAGTCAGTCATACAGGAAATTCAAAGTTGGACCAGATCCTTTCAAGGATCCCGGTGAGTCCCCTAGACTGTGACTTATCAAATGAGATAAACATATTCATATAAATAATTTGATATGGTTTGATTTCTGTCTTCTACCCTGTTAACCTCAGATTGCCCTACCAGAAGGAATCGATCCCAAGAATATAAATCTAACAGTATGTAACAAATACTTGTTAGGCTTATACATTTATCATGTTGTTTGTTTTCTATCACATAAAGTGATTTTTTTAAAATCTGCTTTTTTCATTCATTTTAATTAATTCTACATGTTTTGTTCTCTTACAGTCAATTACTGTCAAAACCTGTGTTGGTAAGTGGTTCTTTATACTTATACTTGATGATATGTGCATGTAAAACAAATCATGTGCACTGATTATATGTGGAATACTGACCAGTTACAGAGACAGGGTTACAGTACTGAGGAAGCAGCTTTTGTATGTTGTTGGTTGACTGAGATAAAAGTAATTATTCTCATTGCAAGTGCGCACAGTAGCTTAAGGCTGACATAGAGTGCTGACTACAACAGCAGACTGTAGAAACATAGCGTGACATTGCACTCTGTCTGTCTATTATCTTGCTGACTTGGCGTTTTACATCGCTAACATGCCTTGTCTTTGTCAGGTGTGAAGGAACAGCTTACGGCGCTTAACAAGCAACTTCAGCAGGCAACTCTCCGCAACAACCAACTAGGTTAGTATATATCCTTTTAGGAGGGGGTTGTCTTACTGTAGCTCTGATATAACCTCTCATCTTTCTGACAGATGAGGAAGCATTTGGGCTGAGGAGGGAAGTCACACTGCTGAAACTGAAGCTTTCCACATGCAGTGCGACAGACTCCACTACTACTAGCTGTAAGCCTTTTATTGTAAATCCTACTCTACATACAGTATGTGGCACATGTGGAAGTGATACATTTGGAGCAACATAAATACATGTTAAAATGTATCTTTAATTCCTCCACAGTTTATCAAACCCAACTGAACAATAACATGAAACAGCTGCTGAAGACGTATGATAGCGACACTTTTCAGAGTAAGCTTGGGAGTAAAACCTCTCAATTTTCATTCAGTGTTTTGTAGCACATATCACCGTTTCTTCAGATTTTTTTTTTCCCATGGTAATGCCAAGTTTCTTTCTAGTTCTGAAGATCATTGCAATCACCAGGGAGGTGAATACATTACAGAAGAAGGTCAAACTTGCTTCTAATTCTGCTGAAAATACTACTGACATTACAGGTGAGCGCTGTTTATATTTGCTGGCAAAGTCTTTTTTTTAATTTAACAGCCTCAATATTATTTTTATCTACAAATATTTGAACTTGGCTGCAACTCTTTGATATTCTTTAATGCTAATCCCGCCGAGATCCTCTGTGAGAACGGCTTTGATTGACATCTTTCATATCTAAACTTGTGTCTCACAGCGCTGCGGAGAGAGCTGCAAGAGAAGATCCTTGAACTGAATTTGAAGAAGGAGCAGATTAAGAAGAGCCACCCAAACTCAGAGCACAGTAAGAGCACTTTAAAACAACAACCTTTATTAGACATTTGTAGAACAGCTGAGCAGTAAACAGCAAAAGCAGATCCTGTTATGATTTGTGCCAACTCATTAGCTATTCGCAAATGGTTGACTTGTTTTTATGTGTGTGTTCAGTTCTTAAGATCATCTCACTGCAAAATCAGATCTGGGATTTAGAACAGGCAGAGTCAAGTGGAGGAGAAACCGGTCTTCAGCCCAGCCAGAGAATGCTAGGTAAAGCGCCTGTCCATAATGCCGGCAGAACATTTGAAGTGAGACTGTGAAACTTTTAAGAGGAGAAATAACTCTTTGGATTCATAAACAATAAAACACACCCTTGCTCAGTTGAATTCACTCAGGGTTTTTTCTGCTGCTCTTACTTTATCTGGTATGACCAGTGTCTTATGGTCGCTAATGATAGCCAATGTTAGCAAACTTTAGGTAAATATTGCTTTATAATGCACATTACTGTGTCACTTTGCTTAATTTTTGCTTCTAACAATGCAATGCTACTGGCATTTTAGCTAAATGCCAGTAGTTTATACCAAACAAAGTTTAGCATTTAGCATTATCTCATAATGGTCACTTGTCTCTGCAGTGGCTCAGAAAAAGTTAGTCTTGCTTTAACATCCTCTCACTTTATACCGTCTTTATGTTTAGAAATGTAGTGTTGCAGGAATCTGTCTTTTAGCATTTTATTTCTGTATTAATGGTTCACTTTCTGCTAAATCCCCTCAGCTCTGCAAGAACAGCTGGACAGTAAAATCAATGAGCTGCGGGGCAAAGGAGATGCCAACTCAGCTAGTCAGTACATCTCTCCACGTCTGTCGAGATTTCCTTTATAATGTGTGATGTCAAAGGTTCAGTATCAAGCATTTCCTGACACACGTTCTCTGTTGGTCCTCCAGTGCTGGAGCTGATTTCTGTGCACAGTAAGATCGCAATGATTCAGAGGATGATCACTTACCACAGCGAGAAATCCAGAGCTAATGGTGCTGGTGAGTCACTATACTGTGCGTCTTGAGATCTCATAGTGTTGTAGACCTTGTCTTATTATCTAGAGCTGCTCTAAGCCTTCATTTTTTTGTTTCCTTGGTTAGATATCCTCAGGCAATGGAGGCAAAAGGTTGAGCTTCTTAAAAGGAAGATTTTACAGTTGAATGACGATGACAGTAACATAGAACTTAGTAAGTGTGCAATTAAAAAAACAAACAGTTTAGTTGTTATTGTTGTGGTTTACAACAGCATTGATTTGACATCTTCTTTCTTTTTTCTCCAGCCCAGGAAATTTTGTTACTGCAGAACCAGGTGGAGCATTTAAGACTGTTAATGTTAAATGGCAAAAATGCAACTGATTCCCAACTTAAAGGTGGATGATTCTACAGCTCTATGAACCTTGATTTACTTAATTATGTTCAAAGTCCCTTTTGTATATGTTTTGTTATTGTGACATGAAGTTATTATAAAGTGAACTTCTACAAATCTTTCTTCAAAAATGTTTTAGTTACTCGTACAGCAAAATCAGAAAGATAAAAAATTGTTGTTGTTTTTTCATCCTAGAGCTAAGAGTTATTTTAGATGAGGAGAAGAAACAGTTTATCAACTTACAGAAACAACTGCAGGACACAGACTTTGCCCAGGCACAACTGAGTGAGTATGAGCTGCAGTTATACATTTGGGAAACAAATCTTCAAATTACTGATGATTCTCATATTTTCTTAAATCACTAAAACCACCAATAGCAAAACAAAAACAAAGCACTCATATGCAGCTTAAATTCGGCACCTCTAAAAATTCATAGTTTTAAAACAAATTTCTGTTTGTTGTTGTTGTTGTTGTTTGGTTGGAGCAGTCATAAAGATTGTCAGCATAATGAAAGAGGTGAGAGAGCTGAACAATGATGAGCAAGACACATCAAGTCAAGAAACCAGTGAGTCATCCTCTACTGCTGCTATTTTTATAGTCCTGCCAAGAAACGGCTGATAAATTGCCAAAAATAGCTGCTATAAATGTATTTGTTTATATTTCACTCTTGTAAATCAGCCCTTCAGAATGTGCTTCAAGCCAAAGAAAGGGAATACGCCAGAGCTCAGGCTGAAATAAAGGGTGAGCAGATTTTATCCTCATAACAAATCAATGACATAACAAAAGGCACAATTGCGAGTGAGAATTTTGATGTCCGGGCTTTATCTTTCCAAACAACAGAGCTGCAGAGGAAACTGAGGTTAAAAAGTGAAGAATGTTCTGGACTTGAGGAAAGATATGAGCGTAAGTTGTTAACATGACTGCAGCTAAACGCTCTGATGATTCATGTTCCAGTTTCACTTCTGATTTGGATTATGTGTCTGTTTCTATCAGAGGTAAAGACTGAATTTGAGCAGAAGATTGCAGAACTGAACAGAACTGGAGACTCCAAAGCAGCACTCAGTGAGTGAAGTTACAATATTGTGATTATGGCTTCAGTACAGTACAATATTCACATTTAGCTGAGATCTCTCCTTTTTTCATCAGAGGTGTCTCCTGCTGATAGATTTGTTCAGAATGATAAGCTGTGTAGTGATGTTTGCTCTGTTTTTCTGTGTCAGTCCTGGATGTGCTAAACCTGCATAATGATCTGAAGGTTTTGGTGGATCTGATCCCCACCACAAAAGACCCAGACAAGCTCTCAGGTGAGTAACAGTTGTCACAGACAATGTTTGACTCTGCAAATATGTATCTGTATTTACTGTTTGTTTGGCACTGAGACATTTGTGTTCCTTACAATTATTATTTTTAAATCTACACATGGAAAAAGATCATTTCACTTGTCTCCAAGACTGAAGTGACAGTATCTTGAACTGACAGAGTGCAGATCTCACCACTAACAGTGAAACTATTCTTAAAGCAGAATGGTCTGTTTTGCAAAATGAGCTTACTGTGGTACATTGTCGGAGTTTTCACTTGTTTTAACCAAACTTAGACTTTAAAGACTCTGTAGGAGACTGATGGCTGATGTTTTTCTGCCTCTCCCAGTCAGCACTGTTTCTCTTTGTCTCTCCACAGAGCTGCAGAGGCAACTGGAGGAGAAGCAAGACGAACTGAACTCCAAGACTGGAGACATAGAGAAACTGTTTGCCAACCCCAAAATAAGTGAGCACATTGATTTGATACGCTGTGATCATCTGGTCAAATGTATAAATTCATACTTGTTCTCAAATTTGTCAATTTGAGATTTGAGTTTGACACACATCATAAAGTGTATACAGGAAATAGAGGAATTAACTTTTGATATGAAATATGAATTAGATCACAACAACTGAAGTCAAAAAAACTAATCAAAATGAATTATTACTGTATGTGTGACCATAATTTGGTCCTTTAATATGCAAAAAGTCTGACAGTCAATACTTAAGTGAAAGTTTTCCTTAGTATACTGTAGAAGGTAAGATGTATCTTTTTTCTTTGTGAAGTTCATTTGTAAAACCAGACATTTGCAAGGTGACGCGTGTTAAATGACATTAATTTATCTTGAAAACTGAATTTTGTGAATTGTTTTCATAATATAAATACATGGAAAATCATTTACAGAGCAAAGAATATTACCATAAATACTTGTTGACTTGACATCAGTTAGTGTAGGTTATGGAAATATGGAGTAATAAATGGAGTACATAGACATTTTGCCTTTAATATTGAGGGCTGGTTAGACAGGTTTCTGAAGCAATAAAACCAGTGAAGCTACTGCATGTTTGTTTGTTTCAGTTTTAACAATCTTTGAGCTGCAGAATGATATAAGGGACTCTCAGCAAAAGGCTGCTAACGGGACCACTGATGACAGTATAAAAGGTCAGTCTGTTTTAGATGCTAATGTAGTGACATTTGACAAATCAAATCACAAAAGAAAAAATGTAATCCTCATCAAGGTCTGTTTTTTTTCTAGCGTTGCAAAACAGAGTGGATGGTCTTATCAGTGAGATCGACGACAGAGACGGCGAAAACACAAACCTGAGTGAGTAGGAAATAAATTTGAGCAGAAAGGTTCACAGACAAGCTGTCCTGTTTGTACAAGATCTTATTACAGTTTAAACTACATTTTGACATCTCTGTGGATGTGTGCTTCAGTCCTGAAAATCATGACGCTGCAGAGTCAAATGGAACACTTGCAGAGACAGCTGTCAGAACAGCTGTTACAACCTGCTCAGGTAACACGTAAGTATCTCCAACAATCCTTTACAAATCCCATATTTATCCCAATCCATACAACTAAAATAGAAAATGTTGTTGTTGCATCCTGATTTTCTGCATATAACTAATAAATGTCTTTTAAATTTGTCTCAGAGCTCAGAAACGAGCTCACAGCCAAGAAGAAAGAACTGCAGAAATATGTCAACGAGATGAATGAGAAGAATCAGACAAATGCCAAATTGAGTAAGTAAAAAGCCAACATGGTGTCTACATTCATTATTAGAAAATAATCTGAAACCTTTTTTTCCCTGAATAATATGTAATTTCTGTGTTTCTCAGTTCTAACAATCATTGATCTGCACAACCAATTCAGAAACCTAGAAAAAGAAAAGCAGGACGAGGCCCAAACTTCTTCTTCTACAGTTACTAGTGAGTGTCCTTTTCCCTCTTGGCATTATTGAATTCATGTATTATCTGTACACACTTCTTAAGCTGAAGCATACATTACCTTTGCAGAGCTGAGGAAACAACTGAAGGCAAAAGATGAGGAACACTCTCATGATCAGGCTGAGATCAAAGGTAAGTTAAGTCCGGGCATGTTGAGGTTGCTGCAACAAGAAAAGAAAAAGAACATGACCTTACTTTATGAATTTTGATGTCCGGGCTTTATCTTTCCAAACAACAGAGCTGCAGAGGAAACTGAGGTTAAAAAGTGAAGAATGTTCTGGACTTGAGGAAAGATATGAGCGTAAGTTGTTAACATGACTGCAGCTAAACGCTCTGATGATTCATGTTCCAGTTTCACTTCTGATTTGGATTATGTGTCTGTTTCTATCAGAGGTAAAGACTGAATTTGAGCAGAAGATTGCAGAACTGAACAGAACTGGAGACTCCAAAGCAGCACTCAGTGAGTGAAGTTACAATATTGTGATTATGGCTTCAGTACAGTACAATATTCACATTTAGCTGAGATCTCTCCTTTTTTCATCAGAGGTGTCTCCTGCTGATAGATTTGTTCAGAATGATAAGCTGTGTAGTGATGTTTGCTCTGTTTTTCTGTGTCAGTCCTGGATGTGCTAAACCTGCATAATGATCTGAAGGTTTTGGTGGATCTGATCCCCACCACAAAAGACCCAGACAAGCTCTCAGGTGAGTAACAGTTGTCACAGACAATGTTTGACTCTGCAAATATGTATCTGTATTTACGGTTTGTTTGGCACTGAGACATTTGTGTTCCTTACAATTATTATTTTTAAATCTACACGTGGAAAAAGATCATTTCACCTGTCTCCAAGACTGAAGTGACAGTATCTTGAACTGACAGAGTGCAGATCTCACCACTAACAGTGAAACTATTCTTAAAGCAGAATGGTCTGTTTTGCAAAATGAGCTTACTGTGGTACATTGTCGGAGTTTTCACTTGTTTTAACCAAACTTAGACTTTAAAGACTCTGTAGGAGACTGATGGCTGATGTTTTTCTGCCTCTCCCAGTCAGCACTGTTTCTCTTTGTCTCTCCACAGAGCTGCAGAGGCAACTGGAGGAGAAGCAAGACGAACTGAACTCCAAGACTGGAGACATAGAGAAACTGTTTGCCAACCCCAAAATAAGTGAGCACATTGATTTGATACGCTGTGATCATCTGGTCACTGTTTAAGTCCAAATCATTGTTAAAGGTGTAAATTCATACTTGTTGTCAGATTTGTCAATTTGAGATTTGAGTTTGACACACATCATAAAGTGTATACAGGAAATAGAGGAATTAACTTTTGATATGAAATATAAATTAGATCACAACAACTGAAGTCAAAAAAACTAATCAAAATGAATTATTACTGTATGTGTGACCATAATTTGGTCCTTTAATATGCAAAAAGTCTGACAGTCAATACTTAAGTGAAAGTTTTCCTTAGTATACTGTAGAAGGTAAGATGTATCTTTTTTCTTTGTGAAGTTCATTTGTAAAACCAGACATTTGCAAGGTGACGCGTGTTAAATGACATTAATTTATCTTGAAAACTGAATTTTGTGAATTGTTTTCATAATATAAATACATGGAAAATCATTTACAGAGCAAAGAATATTACCATAAATACTTGTTGACTTGACATCAGTTAGTGTAGGTTATGGAAATATGGAGTGATAAATGGAGTACATAGACATTTTGCCTTTAATATTGAGGGCTGGTTAGACAGGTTTCTGAAACAATAAAACCAGTGAAGCTACTGCATGTTTGTTTGTTTCAGTTTTAACAATCATTGAGCTGCAGAATGATATAAGGGACTCTCAGCAAAAGGCTGCTAACGGGACCACTGATGACAGTATAAAAGGTCAGTCTGTTTTAGATGCTAATGTAGTGACATTTGACAAATCAAATCACAAAAGACAAAATGTAATCCTCATCAAGGTCTGTTTTTTTTCTAGCGTTGCAAAACAGAGTGGATGGTCTTATCAGTGAGATCGACGACAGAGACGGCGAAAACACAAACCTGAGTGAGTAGGAAATAAATTTGAGCAGAAAGGTTCACAGACAAGCTGTCCTGTTTGTACAAGATCTTATTACAGTTTAAACTACATTTTGACATCTCTGTGGATGTGTGCTTCAGTCCTGAAAATCATGACGCTGCAGAGTCAAATGGAACACTTGCAGAGACAGCTGTCAGAACAGCTGTTACAACCTGCTCAGGTAACACGTAAGTATCTCCAACAATCCTTTACAAATCCCATATTTATCCCAATCCATACAACTAAAATAGAAAATGTTGTTGTTGCATCCTGATTTTCTGCATATAACTAATAAATGTCTTTTAAATTTGTCTCAGAGCTCAGAAACGAGCTCACAGCCAAGAAGAAAGAACTGCAGAAATATGTCAACGAGATGAATGAGAAGAATCAGACAAATGCCAAATTGAGTAAGTAAAAAGCCAACATGGTGTCTACATTCATTATTAGAAAATAATCTGAAACCTTTTTTCCCTGAATAATATGTAATTTCTGTGTTTCTCAGTTCTAACAATCATTGATCTGCACAACCAATTCAGAAACCTAGAAAAAGAAAAGCAGGACGAGGCCCAAACTTCTTCTTCTACAGTTACTAGTGAGTGTCCTTTTCCCTCTTGGCATTATTGAATTCATGTATTAGCTGTACACACTTCTTAAGCTGAAGCATACATTACCTTTGCAGAGCTGAGGAAACAACTGAAGGCAAAAGATGAGGAACACTCTCATGATCAGGCTGAGATCAAAGGTAAGTTAAGTCTGGGCATGTTGAGGTTGCTGCAACAAGAAAAGAAAAAGAACATGACCTTACTTTATGAACATGTGTTTTGTGCTAGCTCTGCAGAGTAGACTGAACCAGACGGAGGCGCAATGTTCAGGTTTTGAGCAGAAACTAAAAGGTGAGTGTAGTCTCTGTTGATTTTCACTTACTGTCCCTGCTGGCCAACAATGTCTGAAAAACTGTGAACACTCTTTTGACTTTATTGTGTGAAATTAATCGGTCTATTTTAAAGTAAAAAAAAACAGTAGTCTCCACATCTTTGTCATTTTTAGCAAATGATTGGATTTTTCACCATAGAGACATGACATGATGTATAAACCACATTTCTTTTTAGCTGTTTTTAATGGTTTTCTCAAATACGTGGCATCTTCTTGAGTGTAGTGGTGTACCATTTCTTCAATATTACGCCAGCTCTAGAGCCTAAATATAGCTCCAGCTTCAACTGTTCAAAATGTTATAAATCAGCTGAACCAGACAACTGAGTTCTTTGGAAAATTGAGGGTGTGGGGAATGGGTGGCTTTTTTACTGTCCCATAAAAAGCCCCAGATTGTTTTTTCTACAAGCCCACAGGGGGAGCTAGAGGAATCATTGAACTTATATATAGGTAGGTAAAGAAGGAGTTAAGAAATGTTTCAAGTCCTTTGTAGTATTTTTTATAATGTTGTTGTAGTCAAGCAGCTGGTTCCGGGTCTGAAAAGTGAAGCCAATGCAGAAGTGCTTTAAACCTGTATTCTCTCTAATGGCCATTAGGGGGCGACTCCACTGGCTCCAGAAAGAAGTCTGACTGTATTGAGGTCTATGGGAAAATGACCCTACTTCTCACTTGATTTATTACCTCAGTAAACAGTTTCCTAATGAGTTTATAGTCTGAATCGCTAGTTCAAGTCTTCTTCAATACAGCATGTAAATTATGGTCCCATTTAATTTAAATTTGACAATAAAGCAGGATATGAACAGGTAACGTAACCATGGCGTAACACACACACTGGCGCTATTTCACAGTGTGTTTTCAGTTCATGAAAGTTAATTGTAACTTTATGGTCGACTAAAAAAGTTCAGTTCAGTGTTTGGTTGTACTAAAAGACCCTCTAGGAAGTCAGATGTGCAGTTTTTCTGGTGAGTACATTTTGTTTTAATGGTTTTAAGCCCATTTTTCGCTAGCGAAAAATAGCATTAATATTAGTATTATCACAGTTAACCACAGACTGTAAATGCAACGTGCTAACCAAGCTAACAGGTAGCATTAGGGTCAGCTCCACACTCTCATCCAAATATGGTCACTTCTTATCACTTCTGGCTCCCAAAATCCAAGATGGCAATGATCAAAATGCCAAACTCGACAAGTATATCCATGGATGTATAAAGAAAACTGGATACAGCGTCAGGGTTTTTTTCATTTCCTAAGCCACCTTTTGTTTGCATTCAATTAGACCACATTATTTGCACTGAAAGCTATATTTAGTTGTGGCTCAAACACATAGACTAGGTTATCCTCATTTCTTTTGCTCAGTAGATTGCCACCTTTAATAACATTTTCAATTTATTTTTGATCTGCAATGATCTATTGTCTTCCTCAGCCACCATAGCGTTGTGTAGAAGTGGGCGTGGTTTGAACGGGGCGTCGAAACCTGTCAATTATTTCAGAAAAGGACGTATCAGTTTTCACATGTATCACAATATAATCTACATAAAATTATATGAAATGGTGTGTGTTATGAAGAGTGATTGGCTCACGATCTTGTTATTGCTGGATAGCCTGCACAAGTGGCTCAGATGGTGAAGCAAGTGAAAGGAGGGAGAGGGGGAAACCCTGTCCAGAGTCGAGACCTTCAGATAGGAAATCTTGCTGAGCAGATATTGCCTGTCAAAACCACAAACATGGATAAAAGCTTTGATCCTAATATTTTGCTCTATATGTAGGATATTCAGCTGATATATATGTGTCCTTGTAGATCTGCAGAATGACCTGGATGACAAAATGAAGGAGCTGCAGTCCAAATCTGACAGTGTTACTTCACTTGGTGAGTGGCGGACCTACATTACCGTTTTGCTCAAACTGTCAGTACTGACCCATTAAATTTTCTCTGTCCGTGTGAGTGGAAGTCTTGTTTATATTTTATTTTACTCTCTCTATTTTATTTGCTCTCTGTTAACTAATAATGACACTTTATGATATTTGTTTCGACCATTAACAGTAAAAATGAACCATTGTCACACACTGATATTTAGTTGATGTCCCATAACCTGGTCGTACCAGTCATCTTTGTCAAAATCTGATCCTTTGATTATGTTGAAAAAAATTAACTGTACACAGAAATACAGTCTACTGTGGATGTGGATGGAGGTAGTTTAAAGGATAAGGGAAACATTAGACAGTCTGAATAAGGCTCTTTAGTTTAACTGCTCAACTCTGATTGTTTCAGCTCTTCAAGTTTCCACATTAACCCTACAACTTGAGGAGCTAAAGAAGCAACTACAAAACACTGAATCCAAAACCAAGATAAAAGGTGAGTGTGTGTTTCATTGTCAATTCAGATCAGTTCAGGCACTCGTTATATATATATATATATATATATATATATATATATATATATATATATATATATATATATATATATATATATATTTGCGACTTAGTAACAGATACATTTCTTAACAGTGATGTGAGGAGCAGAGAACATTTGAGTTAAAAAACATCTTTGTCGTTGTTCTGTAGAGCTTCAGAAAATTATAGATGAGAAGAATGATGAGCTGACCAAAAAAAACAGAGGAGCTGAACGCAAGAAGTGCTCAACCACAAAGACGTGAGTACACTATAGAAGTTCTATTGATCTGCTTTATGTTTGCATCAACAACCCACTGAAACAATCAAAATGACTGAATGATACATATAGTTAAGGTTATTATTAATGTTAACTCTTCTTTCAGTTCTACAGATTATTACAATACAAACAGTGATTGAGAAACTGTCGAATGTGGCAGCAAATGACACAGATTACTTTAAGATTAGAGGTGAGTGTCAGAAATATATCTTGACTGCATATACTAAGGACCAAAACTTTTTTTTTTTAAATAAACAGTCACATAAAAAAAAATACATGTGCTCTGATTTAGTTATGTTCTGATGTTGTCACTTGTAAACAGCACTCCAAGACCATCTGACTTACCTGATTGACGGAATTCAAGATGAAAACAACGAAAATACTAAACTGAGTGAGTCATCATCAAAATTACAGTAAAATGAACCGGTTCTGTCGTTGTCCATCTTGGTCTTGTATCCAGTGAATTTACAGTATCTAATCCAGCCTTTCTTCTGTTAGCGTTTCAGATCTTAGCTCAACAAGATGAAATAGCGAGACTGAAGAAGCAAGAAGAGAGGCAGACAAAAGCACAATTGGAGAAAATTAAAAGTGGGGGGCAGTATATACTCCTTAAATGTATTCTTTATACTTTTTCATACATTTTGAGGAAATAAACCACAATTCTGTCTTTCTTGAAGAGCTGGAGAATGATCTGGAGGACGTCAGAAATCAGATCAAAGAAAAGACAATGGTGCTGGACTCAAGTGATTTGAGGATTTCTGATCTGTGTAGGTGTTTCGCTCATTTGGACAAAAACTGAATTATTAATTTGCTTCAGGATATTTAAAGTAGCTTGTTCTGCCTTTTTTTTTAGCGGCTCAGATTATGAAACTTTACAAGAAAATCAAACCATTGGAAGACCAAATATCACACCTCAAAGAAACAAACACAGAGAACCTTGCAGGTAAGGAACAAAATGTGGCATTTTTATTGTTATATGCCATGCAATAAAACATTACATATACACAGGGTTTTATTTCTATGTTGATATATTTTGTTGATGTCTAACTTACTTTCAGAGCTTCAGAAGAGACTGGAGTTGGCAAAGAGGCAACTGCAAGACAGTGAGCTTCGGCTCAGTGATGCGGACACAAAGAATTTTAAATTGAGTATGAAAATGTCTTATTTGCTAATGTTTCATGTCATGTTTGTTTCTTTTAAGGCCAGAATAACATAGCAGCTGTGTTTGTGTGTCTGCTAGTAATGGAGATTGCTGAATTGAGGGCACAACTGAAAACGGCTCAGAAAAGGCCATCCACAACCACTGAAAAAAACGGTGTGTCTGTCTGTTACTTTCCTACTATTGTGTCTCCGCTGTCATTCAGCACATTCAGTTTAAAATGAAGAAGAAGCTAGGTTTTTTACATACAGTTGTGAGAATTTGATGCCTTCTCTCGCAGAACTGGAGCAACAACTACTAACACAGCAAAGAGAGAACAGGAAACTCGAAAGCACAAATAAAGGTGTGTACTGTACATCCCAACTTCTTCAAACTTCTCCTCCACACTTATTATTATGTTGGTTTGTGTTTGATACATGTCACTGTTTCAACCTCCTCCCTCTGTCAGACTTAGAGGAAGAGGTCAAAGAACTAAAAAAGGGCTGCAAAGATTCCAACACCCACTGTGAACGTAAGATACCGAATATGACCCTATTACCTTATCAACACATGCAGTATAGCTGTACATGAGATCCAGGGAGTCATTTGATGTGGCTTTTGTACTGAATTTTTCATCCAACAGATTTACAAAGACAACTGCAACAGAGCCATGAGGATACGGATCGCCTGCAGCAGCAGCTGCTTGAGCAGGAGGCCAAGCTCAAACGGGTAGAGCAGGAGTTAAAAGAACAGATAACAGAGAATAACAGACTGCAGCATGAACATAGCAGTAAGTTCACCTCCCTGCTCATACACTCAGTATGTAATAGAGGAAAGGTAATAGCTTAAAGCAACCAGTCCATTCAATGTGTCATTTAATGTAGTTTTTGAACTATACATTTTATTCAACAGATTTAAAGGCACAGCTGCAACAGACCCAGGACAATGCTGATTACCTGCAGCAGCAGCTGCGCGAGAAGGATGCCGAGCTCACCCAGATGCAGCAGGACTTAGATGCACAGACCAGGGAGAAAATTCAACTGCAGGACGACTACAGACGTATGTTCAACTGTCTGGAAATGAGTACACACCGTACAATAGAGTAATGGCAGTAGTTGCTTTTGTGATTCCTATTGAAATCCTGCTGTCTTTTCTGTCTCAATTATAGAGCTGGAAAACGAGAGGAACAAACTTGAGGATACTATAAAAGGTAACTATGATTTTAGTTCAGCAAAGTGCAGAGTATACAGTAGTATCACCCCCCCCCCCCCCCCTCAATTGTGCTGTTTTTACTCTCTCCTCAGAACTTCAAAAGAAACCCATTGAGGAGGATAATACTATCTATGCCAGTAAGTCACACATACAGTATATATACAACCCTACACACACATACACATGTCTATGGTACTGTAAAGAAAAAACTGTATGATTGACTTTAAAGGGGGACTGAACCAATTTAGTTATGACACATAATTGTTGGTGAGCCTGTGAAAACGGTTGTATAACGTCCTCTGTGGCTCTAGTGGTGCTTTGTCAAGTCTGAGAAAATAACTGATGATGTCACAGTGATGTCATCATCTTAAGCTTGGAGACATTTTTAACAGAAAAACTGCATTAAAAACTGGTAATGAGGAATTTGAAAGATGTGGGCATTTACCAGGCAGGGAGGGTCTTATATAAGATGCTGTCCAGTTGCGTCATGGGAAATGTAGGATCCAGTGTTTTTGGAGCTTGACCCATACTAGCTACTAAAAGTATGTATTAGCCTCTGCAGCTTCGATTTAGACCATTCTTTTTCAAATCTATCTCTTGTGACTCTCCTAACTTTATGGAAGCGACATATTAAATCACTGGAGTACTTCCTAAAACTTGGTGAGGTCAATTTTCTTTCAAAAAGTACTTCATTTCTGTCTACAGGGAAGATGACCTTGGATCCAAACACAGCACACCGAAGACTAGTTTTGTCACCAGATAACACTGAGATGTTCATTGCTGAGGAAGAAGACAATGTCCCTGACAATCCAGGCCGGTTTGACGTGAATATCGCTGCCCTGGGCTCGACCGGCTACTCATCTGGCAGGCATTACTGGGAGGTGTCTGTAGCTGGGTTGCCTTGTTACCAAATTGGGATGGCCAGTGAATCTGCTCGAAGAAAGGGAAAGTTTTTATTTAACCCTTTAAACAGTTACTGGACTATACTCCTGAACAAGCAGGGCCAGTACAAAGCTATTGATAAGAAAATTGTTATTCTGCCACTTCAGACACAGCCTCTTACACTGGGTATTCTGCTGGACTACAAGAAGGGACAGATCTCTTTCTATGATGCTGGTGCCAGATTTCATATATACTCATTTGTAGGTCAGAACTTTTCAGACAAAATCTATCCATTTATCCATTTTTGTGTTGAAGCTGATCAAAACGATGAAAATCCAATAGTTTTACTTTCTCCTGGACCAACTGACTGGATAAATTAGGGAAGAGAGCAGGTTGTTTGTACTCTATGTCAACTCTTAGCCATATGTCTCATTTATTATTATCTCAGTAGGTAATAAACAATCTCTGTGACTGTAGAATATGTCATACAAATACCTCTATCTAAACTATTGTATAATGTTTCAGACAATAAAACAACAAATATACAGCAATGCATTTTGTTTATTCTTGTATGTTTACAAAAAAAAAAACAGGTTTGTCCTCTTGTCCATGTCATCTCAACACAGAAAGTGTAATTCTCTTACAGCCAGATGTTAAATTGGTTTACTTCTAGTTTATGTAATAAGGGCCACTAAATGACAGAGCTTCATTCATGATGAAAGCACTAAAGAAAATTGTTCTGAACTTTGTAGAAAGTGATATAATGTTTGGTGCGGCCCTAAAGAAACCGGTGTAGAAAACTGAATTGAAAAAAAGCTTTGTTGAATGAACATTTCTGTTAAAAATGAAATGGGTTACCTTCAACAATAAGTCCCGTCGCAGTTAGACATATTTCTCTCAAGAAGAAGAGAACTATCTTAGATCTAATAAACGTTTCCCCTCTTGTTGCTTTTAAACACAATGTTATCACATCAGCTTCTCTATCACAATGCAATCAATGCTCAGTCTCTTCCTGCTGTACCCGCTACATTCCTGTAAAAGTGGGCAACAAATGTTGGGTCCCGCTCCTCCAGTATGTGCAGGAAATGATTCCTCTCCTCTTCTCCCCAAGACTCAAACCATTGGGTCCACAGGCGCAGTTGGCATTCAAAGATGTTTGGTAGTCTGTCTTTAACCTGGCAAGGATGCAAATTGAGATAACAGTTATTATCAGAAAAGACATGACACCAGTCTCTGGATTTACTGTGTAGTAGTGACAGTGCGCAAAAAGTACCTGAAGAGTACTGAGAGAATCTAGGAGGGTGCACACTTTCCCAGGCACAGCTTTTCCCAGCAGGTCCTGCAGAAACCGCTCCCTCTGTGTGGCGGTCCAGCCCTGGAACCAGCTCAGGACGCACCGCTGCTCCTGGAGGGTCACATATGAGATGGGCTCCATGTCTCTAGCCTGGCCCGCACTCGGAGAAGCGCAGGACAGGTTCTCTAGGCTGGGGGGGCAGGTGACAACCTGCGGGGCTGATGAAAAGTTCTCCGGGCTGGGAGAGGAGAAGCCAGTCCAATTTTGGGTTGACATCATCGGTGATCCCTCTGTCGGACCCCTGAGCCTGGAGTAGTGAGGGCTACACATGTCTGTGGCTGCAAGTCTGTGGCTGTCAGTGGGCGGCTGCTGCTGCTGCTGGTTTGAACCTTGACTGACATGATTGAACCACGACATCTTGGGTAAACACAAGTTTGTCTCAGCCCGAGAACAGCCAGCCGTTTCTCTGCTGCAAATGAATCGCCAGTACCAGCTGCTGCCGAGAGGGTCAATCCTTTGGTCTGGGTAACGTTAACATGTAGCTTTTATCTAAGCAATGCCAACGTTGGAGCCTGAATTTAAACCCAGCATCACACTGTACTGCTCTTAGCACGATTGGCTGTCTTTACCCATCTTTTTTGAATGTTAATCGCCTTGTTATCAGCATAGTTGAAGAGCAGCGACGCTTAACCAGCTTCCTGCTAATCTTGCTAACAAATATACGCTTCTTCTTCTTCTTCTTTGGTTTCACTGGAGGACTACAAACCAACGTTAAAGGAGCATGCCGCCACCTACTGTGTCGGAGTGTGTAACATCACGACTTTAAACAACAAAAACTAACCAACAAACGAAAAAAATGTATAAATAAGTTATATTCTAGATATTAAACCTGTTTAGTTTAAATATTTAAATAATATATACTGCTTCTGCTTCTTCTTCTTTGAGTTTTAATGGCGGTTGGCAAACCAGCTTATAGGTGCATTACCGCCACCTATTGGAATGGAGCGTGGAACAGTAGATTAGCAGAAAAAAACAATTCTCTCTATTATTCCTCTTACTACTACTAATTAATGAGAAGATTGCGTACTTTCCATGAAGCCTTTCCTAGCAAATTCCCCAATGTAACATTGTGTTTTCCATCATTTAGTTCTGATATTATTTCCCCTTTTTCTTCATCATACCTGTTGCAATCTATCAGTACAAGCAAGCATATACAGGAAGCGTACACAGTTAGCCATGTTGCAGCCAACATCAGCCGTGTTGTGTAGGAGATCAAACCTGCGCAGATATTGCGCAAAGCTTTTCTCCGCACAAATAGAATATTTAAAATTGTAATTTATGTAATATATATCAAGCATAAAGACATATAGAGGTACCTGAAGTGTATTTTTCGTAGTGAATGTGAAAAAATTAGCAACATTTTATGTTTTTTATTTTTCCCCCCAAACTTTATTTATTTACAACACAGGATTGTCATACAAAAACAGTAAGACAGTAAAGGTTTTGCAAATCTGTCCAAAATAAATTCGAATGATCACAGTGAAAAAAAAATTAAATATTGTTTCTCTGTCTGAATTGAAAAAACACAGATATAGTCTATATTTACCCTAAATCTTTCCAGCACTTCTTTAACTGGGTAAATTCGATGTAAAATCTTGAAGGATACTTCTTTCATTTCATTATTAATACAATATTAATTTAGAATACAACAAGCCTTTTTTTAAAAAAAAAAAAAAGATATTTGTTTTTTATAGAAACCGTCAGTTACGGCATGTGACATGAATACAATAACAGAAAACACTCATAACGAAATGATGATGAAAGGCATCATAATGAAATCAAGATAACATAACAGGCATGACTTCACTTTCAGTTGGTTGATACATTCATTGAACTTTCTGTTTTTTGTTTTCATAGTATAGTTTTACATCCTTGAATTTGTTGGCGGGATATATATTATGCTCAATTTTGTAATGTACTTCCTTCAGTTTGTTGGGGATAACAAATTTATATGGGAGAAGCCGTGAATGGCTCCCATTGAATGTTGGAAAAATGGGAGTTACACACAAATTTCCCCCGTGGAGTAATTTTCCTTTTGCTGTAGAAATAATTTCTTACATGTTTATTAGTACATTTGTGACTTTTAATATTTATTACGTTAACAAAGAAGGCAGGTTGCAATTCCTGTAACTCTTACCCCTCAGACTGTTATTTCACTGACGGATTTCACTAGGAATAGCAGTTATTTATTTATTTTATTTATTTATTTCTATTTGTTTGATTAGGGGGAAGTCGTTGGTGGTGACGTCAGTGAAGGAAGGCGTTGCTCGTCGCTCTCGCTGGGAACTGACTAGAGGAAGGGAAAATGGCGGACCTCGAAGACGTTACGCTGGACGGGAGACCGCTCCAGTCCCTTCGTGTAGCGGATTTAAAAGCTGCTCTTGAGGAGAGAGGGCTCTCGAAAAGCGGGCAGAAGAATGCGCTTATTAAAAGACTCAAAGGGGTGAGTTCCGCAGTAAAATATACGGGAGCGGGGGCCACTGTGGCTGAGAGCTAACGTTAACGATGAGACGGGCTGATGCTCTCTCGAGGGCCGACAACTGAGTAACGTTATCGTTACTGCCGAGCAGCCTAGAAGCGAGAGTTGTCGAGTTTAACGATCATTAATCACTTGAAAGTGTGCCTAATTGCACTACACTGTGTTTGAGGGGTGTTTTCGCCGTGCATGAATTTACCAACCGCAGCAAGAGCGGGAGTTCAGTCAACTTAGTGTGTAATCTCGAAGTGTGTGTTGGGGTGATGTTGTCCTGTTAGCACGTTAGCTCCCCTGGCTAATGCTGTGAGTTGAGCGGTGGCCTTTAGCGACTGGCTCGCTGCTGTTAACGTTACCGTTAACGGAAGTCTGCTCCAAGCACTGTTTATGTGCATGAGTTTAGCCGGGAGGTTAACGTTACACCAGTTAACTTAGTAGCTTGACAAGTTTTTAATCCGCTAACGCTGACTCCAAATGTTAACGCAATGTACTTGAATAGACACATTACGCTGTGTTTCGGAGCCGTTTTGCTCAAATTTGCTCAAAATGTGTTGTAGGCCCGTGAGCTGCCAAATGTGCTGTATGAGCCGGTTTGTTTACATTGCGGTAGGTAATCAACCTTATCTCGTCCGCCATGAAAGTTGGGACATTCTTCCCTTTTTCAGCGGGATAACCGGTTAAACATTTGTCCGCTGAATTGCGCCATGAAAATAGCAAGTGGTGTTTACATTTGCTTTTCAGTGTTGACGAAAAAAAACACCCCATAATACATTGTTAGCTGACCTATGTGTGTGTGCGTGTCAAAGGGAGAAAAAGACATTTACTGAAGTGAATTTCTGTAAATATTTTTTGCTGCATTGGGGAGTGCTTGCCTGTAGAAAGCCTTTATTTCAGCACCTGTTTTGGAGAAAAAAAGTTTATTAAGAGAGAAATTATAATCATCATTTAAAAAGATTTAAATTTTAACATAATTCTGGTGATACTGGAGCTGTAACACACATGCAAATGTAAAATACCACATTGAACACCGTATTTCTTTCACTGTATGTGTTTAACTACTCAAGACATTAATAATACATCATAAGGTCATATTATCATAGTTAAATGATAATGTGACAATAGAGTAAGAGTCACTATTGTTTATCTGCTTCCCAGCTTCAATCTTTTCTTGTTGTGAACCTTACTGTCTCTGATTCTTGCACACATGTCTTTGTGCACAGTTCTGCAGTACAATTGTGAATACACAATGTTGATTGAAACTTCCCAGTCTCTCTACCTGGTCATCCAAAGCCAGGATGATAACATAAAGTCAGGGGAGCCTTCTAGCCTCTAGGGTTTTCTCATATAGAGTTATTCTTTTTAATGTCTTTCTGAAAAGCTGAAACATGTTCCTGGGATAAAGGGCAGGTGTGCAGCTCTCAGTGGAGGACTACATAATTGAAAAAGACAGTGTGTGTGAGTGTATGTGTATATGTATGTATGTGTGTATATATATATAGTACCGATAAAATAAATAAATAAACCATATTTTTCAAAACTTCCACACTTTTCATATCTTAAACATCTCCATTCTGTATCACCACTTACTTGGTCTGTACAAGCTAATTTTGTGCAGCCACTATTAAAAACCACAGAACTGTAAAAACAATCCCACAATCTTACGCTCCAAATCCATTGCAAATATATGGGTTACTGTATGGACCCTTAGGTTTATCATGTTTTGGTGAGGTAGCCTAAGTTAAATGGCGAATGACACTCTTAACCAACTGTAAATAAACACATATTGGTAATACAATACAACATGGCAAACAGCAGAAAGAAAAACTTGGTAAAAACTGTGGAACAATTAAATATAACAGAATGACAGTTATAGGCTCAATAGTAGTTATTTATGGAGGTAATTTAGTGTTAGTTGGTGAAGGTCCCTGTTGGCTTTGTAAAGTTATAATAGAGGCCAAATGGTACCTGCCATGGTACAGCTGAAGTACACTGATACTACTATAGTATACAGTACCAAGAAGTATTTTTGTTCATATCCTTGTTTGTACATGCTGGGTGTAAGAATGTGAGAAGCAGAGTGGAAGGGAGGCTGCATGGCTGACAGTGAAAGTGTTGAATTAAAAATCTGTAAAATTTAAATAGTTATGTCCAGCAGTTTTTGCTTGTTACCCTGCCCACGTTATTTCCAGTCTGGTCTACTTTTCACCACAGCTTGCGGGTTGCCTTGCCTATTAGGGTCTAATTGACCCTTATGACCGTTACCAACCATGTTTCTGGTTTTATTCTGACCTGGGAACTTTGTTGTATGTCATCCTCCTCTCTTTCTCAACAGGTTTCATTCTCTACTGTAAGCTGTATAAAAACAGAATTCTCCAACCCTAAAATTATTAAGAAAGGGAGACAGTGATGCTGAATGATGTTTGTCCCATCTATTTTGTGCCAGGGCAAACAGAGACTCATTATACTGTATAAACGATGGAAATATTGACATATATTGATTGATTATGACAATATTGTCGTCATCAAAATGATTCCTGAATAACCCAGATACATATACATTTAAAAGCACCAGTACCGGTTCTAACAAATCAGGAAGAATGTCTAATAAAGTTCCTTGTCTCAATAACAGGCTCTCATGCTGGAGAATCTGCAGAGGACCTCCACCGCTCACATTGGACTGCAGCCAAACTCTCAGGTAAGTTTTCAAAGATGCATTTGATTTTCTTCCCATTCAATGATCTCTGAAGTATAAATGACACAAAAAAAAGTACGCGAAAGTGGCTCTGAATGTTTGCAGCCTGTTTTCAATAGTCTCTCTTTATTTAGATTGGTGAGGAAATGAGCCAGAACAGCTTTATCAAGCAATATCTGGCTAAACAACAGGAGCTCCTGAGGCAGCGTCTGGAGAGAGAGGCTCGCGAGGCGTATGAAACCAATGGTAAGTGTAGATAGAATCCTCCAGTGCAACTAAGTGGTTTACTGCACACATCTCTGTTCATGGCACCAAATGTTTTTGTGATTTTATTTACTTTCTGTAAACAGAGCAAGAAGACCACACAGAAGTTAATAACAGCACCTCAGGTCCTCCTCAAGCCCAGGTCAGACCTAATTTTCTTTTCCTTTCATATTGTTTATTAGTTACATTTTCTAATCTTTTTGTCTGGAGATTCTCCATGCTCTAAAAGATGTTGCACATTTGAAAGGACCCCACTGGTAAGAATTGTGCCAGATCATTTTCATGGGAGAAAAGTGGCATCATGCTGTGACAAAATAAGTTTCAGCTCCCTTTCTGTCCTCATCAGGATGTCACACCAGCCTTGGCTGACCAGCACAAGCCCCCTGGCCCCTCTGGTGGAGAGGGACTGTTTGGTGCAGCAAATGAGGGAGAGGGTAATGGGAACCAGGAGGCTGACATGTCTGGTCCTCCTGCTTCTGGCTCTGTGCCCTTGCGTGTTCCTGGTGGTGAGCACCGGCCAGAGAGGGGTGCCGCATCATGCGATTTCGCGGCTGACAGTGACGATGATGATAGTGAGGATGGCGAAGAGGATGGTGATGATGAGGATTGGGACAGCAACGTTCGCAGAAGAAGCATCAGAGAGCCAGCCAGAGGGCCCACGACCAGGGAGAGGTCTGGAGCATCTTGTCAACCCCAGCAGCAACACATCCCTTCCCTTTTGTCTCCTCAACTCCGCCAGCCAACCCCTCCTCCCTCCCCACCTCCAGAGTTATCATTCCCCTTGCCTGACACCCCTAAACAGAGCCCCCCGAGTCCAGATGTAGCCCCAGCTAGGCGCTCATCCAGTTCCTCCAGCTCTGGTTCCTCCAGCAGCGGCAGCCGCAGTAGCAGCCCAGAGCCACAGAGGAGTGGACATGCTGAGCGCAAGCCCGGCCCGTTGACCCTTCTGGCACGTAAAATGGAGTCAGAAGGTGCTTTCTCTGGGGCAGGTTGGCATGGCGGCAATGGGGAAGGCGATAGGCAGGACAGCAGTTCGCCTTCAGCTCCATTGTTTCCTGGCAGAGGGCCTCCAGAGGGTCTGGTATCTGCCATCACTCACACAGCCAACACTGCAGGCCATGTGGCATTTCCCATGATTCCAGGCACCAACCAAGGTGTCACAGGAGCACATTCGGCCCGTGTTCAAGTGCCTGTGAGTGTGCTCAAGGCCACTGCAACAGAAGAGAGGGACAGAGAGAGGGACTCTGAGATAGAAAGAGAAAAGGCTCTTGAGCTGGAAAGGCAAGAGAAGCAGAGGAAACTTGAGCAAGAACGAGCACTAGAGGAAGAGCGGGAAAGAGCTCTTGCACTGGAGAGGGAGCAACGAGAGAGAGCTTTGGAGCAAGAGAGATTTGAGCGACAGCAGGCCTTAGAAAGAGAGGAAGGAGAAAAGGCTTTGCAGCGGGAGAGGGAACTTGCTCTAGAAAGAGAGAGGCAGGAGAGGGAACAAGCTTTGGCCAAAGAGAGGGAAGAGCGAGAGCAAGCCTTAGCAAGAGAGAGGGCTCTAGAGCTTGAGAGGCAGAGGGAACTTGAAAGACAGAGGGCCCTGGAGCAAGAACGCCTGCAGAGAGAAAGAGAGGAGAGGGAAAGGCGTGAGAGAGAAGAAATGGAGAGAGCAGTGGAGCTAGAAAGAGCTAAGGCTTTGGAGCGGGAACGGGAGGAGAGAGAAAAGGCTCTGGAGCAGGAAAGGTTGGAAAGGGAAAGGTTAGAGAGGGAGAAAGCCTTGGAGCAAGAGAGAATAGAGAGGGAGAAAGCTTTGGAGCGAGAGAGAATAGAGAGGGAGAAAGCCTTGGAGCAAGAGAGAATAGAGAGGGAGAAAGCCTTGGAGCGAGAGAGAATAGAGAGGGAGAAAGCTTTGGAGCGAGAGAGAATAGAGAGGGAGAAAGCCATAGAGAAAGAAAAACTAGAGAGAGCCTTGGAGCAAGAGAAACTAGAGAGAGAGAAAGCCTTGGAGAGAGAAAGAATCGAAAGAGAGAAAGCCTTAGAGCAAGAAAGAATCGAAAAAGAGAAAGCCTTAGAGCAAGAGAGAATAGAGCGAGAAAAAGCTCTAGAGCAAGAGAGGTTGGAGAGGGAGAGAGCCCAAGAGCAAGAGAGGTTAGAGCTTGAGAGGAAGGAAAACGAGAGAATTGCTAGAGAGAAAGCCTTGGAGCAAGAGAGGATAGAGAGGGAAAAAGCCTTGCAACGAGAGAGGGAGGAAAAGGAGAAGGCAGAGAGAGAGGCAGCTTTGGAACAGGAGAGGAAAGAGAAGGAAAGAGCCGAAAAGGAAAGGAAAGAAAGGCTGGAGCGGGAGAGAGCTCTAGAGCAGCAGAAACTTGAAAGGGAGAAAGCCTTGGAGAAAGAGAGGGAGAGAGAAAGATTAGAGAGGGAGAAAGCCATGCAGAAGGAAAAGGAGGAGCAGGAGAGGGCCCTGGAACAGGAGAAAGAGAGAGTTAGGATGGCTGAAAAGGAGAGGGAGAGTCACCTCCCTCCATCCAAACGTGGCCGTGAGATTGGTCTCACCTCCCTGCCCACTCCTCCCCCCCTCTCCACAGGACCAGGTAGAAAGTCTTCAACAGAGGCAGGAGTGCAGGAAGACGCCCACGCTCCAATGTCCCAGAGTGAAGCCCAAGCAGCAGAAGCAGGTGCACCCATGTCACCAACACCTCTGTCACCACAGTCATCATTCAAGAAGTTCCGGTTCTTAAGGGAATCAGCCCCAACTCAGCACCAGTCCTCTACTTCTATGGTCATCAAGCGGCCCCGTACCTTCTCTGATAGCCCCCAGCCGCAGGTCTCACCTGTCTCCTCCCTTACCAACGTTGGGGAACGACAGCAGGAAGGACACCAGCCCTCCGCCGAACAGAAAGATAGTGTAAGACAGGAAATTGCCGTCGCCGGGCCACAGGGTTCTGTGAGGAGCCAGTCTGAGGAGGAGACTGCTGTAAGTACCGCACTGGGTCCCAAAGAAGAAGGGGCCACAAGCCTTGGATCGGAGAACAAAGACAAAGCTGGTTCAGTGGCGAGGGAACAGGCTGCCAAGGAATCCACCAAAAAAGCAAAAGATGTGGATGAAGGCAAGGGTCCTTCAAGCCCAGTGGATGCTGCACAGCGGAGGGGAAGAGATGCAAAGAAGGAAGAGAAACAAACAAGACAAAGATCATCCTCTAATGATTCCTCTTCCTCCGAATCGGACTCTGGGTCCTCATCATCTGGGTCCTCTGGCTCATCCTCATCTTCTCAAGAGAAAACCTGCTCCACTTCCAGAGGCAGAAAGGTATGTAGTGTAAAAGTAAAATTTCTTTCTGTCCTTGTCATAGTGTCACATTTTGCAACCTTGTCATATTTTAAGGTTGTACATAGAATTACATTAGAAAATATTAGGATTAGAAAATTAGGAAGTTTTTTACACTGATAAACAGAAAGAAAGACTTGTTTTAATGCAAAGTGAAATCAAATCTATACAAATTGATCTAAATTAAGCATAAATAGAAAACAAATCAAATGAGTGCAATCAAGGCATGACAAGTCTTCCCCAGGACATTGCTTCCATCCATGCTGCTATTTCCAGCAGCTGGATGTATGCTTAATTTCCATACAGTTTTGAACTGCAGCATGGTAACCATTAGCAACTGTGATCAGAGAGTATGATGCAGACATGTCCTGCGTGTTTTCTATGGAACAGGAATGTCCAGTTCAAAAGTCGTCACAGTGTTTTCAGCTACATTTCTTCACTCGTGAGTGTCACGACAGGCAGCTTAACATAATATTGCCTTATTTATCAGTATTTGCCTGAAGTCATTATGATCAATGGCATTATCGCAGCAGGTGCCCCACTGCTTTCTGCTGTGTTCATTTGTTGGGATAAACTTATGTTTGTGCGTAACTGTACATTCAGACAAATGGATACAAAGAGACAGACTGCTTCTTTGCGGTCCTGTTTCTATAGCAGAACAAAGATGTTTATGGTCCCAACTTTGTTCGGTGTGGGAGTATCCTAATTTAGTACCATAAGCAGGTTCGGCAGCTGTGCGATTTAAAAATAAAAAATTTTCCATTCCAAGCATGTCAGAGGACATTTGCATAAAGGTAAAACTTTCTGCTACCATGCTTGACCATGGGTGTATTTTTGCCTCTTTGTATATTTGCAGCTGGCCACTGCTCATGTATAAAGCTTCAACTGACAATGAGTGGTGTAATTTCTCCTGTATCCATACATCTGAACACACCATATAGCTACTGTTGCTATTTAATCCACACTTCACAACCTGGCTTTTACAAAGATTCTGCTGTAGGTTGACAGTTCAGGAGAGGTTGGCTGACATACCAAAATTTGATTCCATGGTTTAGATTTTCTGCAAAAGATGATTTGAAACTTAAAGCAGCTGTTTGTATATCTTTTGTTCAGTGCATAAATGTTTCACTGCTTTCTCCCTCGTGTTTTTAGGAAGGGAAACCTGAGAGAGATTCCTCACCACAGCACAAGGTGACTGTAGTGGCTCAAGCTGAAGGTGTAAAGGATACTCCAAAAGCTTCTCCTTGCAAACGAGAGATGTCTGTAGAGAAGAGTAACACAACTGCTGATGGAGCTAGTCACACCAAGGTCAGTTGCTTTATAAGTTAATACACCTCCAGATGTTTTTGAGTATATGTTCAAACAAGACAACTACATCTTACCTAAAAATTAAAATTCTGTATATTTTACAAAGTTAAGAGTTCTACTACAGATGTACCAAATGATGGCTTTGCATTTGGCCTTTTTTTTACCCCTTCAGCTGTGTTATATTAACTGCTTCACCAACATATATTTTCCCGTCTTATTCCCCTTGCTGCCTTTTTAAATCCCCAGAAACTGTTCACTGATGCACCAACCAGAGAGGAGACACAGAGGAAGAGAAAGGACAGTGAAGAAGAGGAAGAAAAGAAGAACAAACAAAGGTCTGCTTTCAAGTCTTATGTTTGTGTCAGATTAACACACACAAAATTAATATAGGTGTGTCCTTACAACTCCTAAGCGAGCAGGTTGTGAACAGGGTGTTTAGTCAATAGTGCATTCTGTCATACAGCACAGACAGTGGCTAATTATTCCAGCATGTGGGGGTTCTGCTTTTGAAATAATCCTCAGATATTTAATTACTTAATGTTTGTTGAACAGTTTCACCATAGGTGGTTCGGTTTTTACCAAAAGTTATTTGGTTTGGAGTGTTTCACAGTAACCCTGGGTCATCTGCATCTCATTGATCAGGGTTATCGGTGCCTTCTTCCTCAACAGAACATGTTTAAAGACCATATGTAACAAAATACAAAACTGCTTTTATCCTTTTTATGAGGAAAACATTTATACTGTTTGTTTACAGCGTGACATTATGTGCAAAGGCTGTTCTGAATGGTTTGTACAATTTTCACTTTCATAAAGGAATGAGGATTGTGCTCAGCTATTTTGAGATAAGGGAATTTACCATTTCATTTTGCCCTGTCATGATACATACAGTAGATTTCAGTAATCTCACTCTCATTTCAGTATTAAATATGGTTGTGATTTCCATATACTCCTGTTTTTATGTAAACAAGGATTTTTTCCATAAGAAATCACAATGGAAATGTCTTTTTTTGAGTATTTGTGCCACTCACCTTTACATATTTCCACTTCACCAAAAAGTATCGCAATGTGCATGTGCAGAGAAAACAAATTCATTCATTAAAATACATGGGAAGCAGCAAGGAAATTTCTTGATGAGTTTTGAGGGGGAAATTTGCTTAAAACTTTTTCATGAAAACAATCACTGTAATGACAGAACAAGGCGAGTGTGGACCAAGTGATACAGTTGAACATTAAAAGAAGTCTTGTTTGCGGGTTAATTCATTTAATTTACAGATGTGGTTTAAGAGCTTCAGTTAAGAAACGGGTGAAAGGTATATGCAGCCTTGCAATAAGTGAAAATGGTAGAATTAGCGACAGTGGGAGAGAGACTGAGCAGTAAAACATTAGAGGCAACAAATATCCAGAGTATTATTATAAAGCAGATACGGTGGTCTTTGTATGTTGTAAAATGTTGCTTTGTTTCCTCGCTTTAACGCTACCATTACATCATATAACCCCCCTCCACTAGAGCCTAGCAATCTGTATGCTTTGTGAATACAGTACAGCGGTGATAAAACGGTGTCATTGGAGAATGCCTGGTGTTCAATTTCCCATCAGGCGATTGATGAGACTGCCTTGAAGCCGGTGTGGCTGAGAAGATGCGGGTCCTTTTTTTTTTACATGATCATTTTTTCATTCGTTGCAACATGGCCGTGCTTCGTCGATGGCCTTAGCTTCCGATGCCGGTCTATGGTTTTTTTTTTTTTTACATACAGGGTCTCAGCTAAACAGCAGACGAGGCTTTGTCCGTCGCAGATTGTGGTTGACAGCCGGTGCGGACATGAATGCGTTCAGAGAAGAGTAGTCTGTGGTGAGAGGAAGGTATGAGGGAGGGAGGAGAGGTGGCTCGCTGCGACACAGTGTTTTTTTTTTTTTTTTTTTTTTTTTTAGCAGCAGTCACAGTCTGTTGGCTGCGTTTTAACCGAGCACAGTGTGTCTCTTTGCTATGAAGTTGCCCCAAGTTAATTTAGTCGGAATGAGTGGACGTATTCACGTGCGCGCGCATGGGGGGACATGAGACGTGACAGGTATTGTGTAGCAGCCGCTGAGCGTTTGGTTCGGTCCGGACGGACGCAGCAGGTCTGAAGGAGGACTGCGGTGGCTCTCCCCTCCTCGGCTCACTCCTTTGACCCCCGCTGAAAGAATTAATAACAACGCATTTGTGAAATTAGAGAGGTGTATACAGCCGACGCTCTTAATGTAGCATCACCTGGTTGCTTTATCTCAGCGGAGCACTTTCACCCGCAGAGATTTTTAATACGTTTTTTATGCTGCCTTGTGGTCATTTTAAAGGCAATTCTTATTTATGTTTAAGGATGCATGCCGTTTTCTGTAAATGTTACGTTGTAATGCATAAGCTTTCATTAGTTTAATGAGATTTAAAGGAACATACCAGTGTTTTTGTAAGTTTAGCCCGTTTACTACGAATTATGTGTACTTTACATAATTGCCATACAAAGCATATCATAGTGTTTTTGATTTAAATTTAAAATTAAATTTGGACTTTTCCTAAATCTGGAATTCAGAAAGTTTAATTTAGGTGGCATTGCCATATTTATATTTTTGAAAGTTAGACAGTCCAGGTTTCATTTGATCTATTCAAATATGTATTCTGTTAAATTTGTGTACCTTTTTATTTTTTTTGTGACCTACTGTCTCTAATTGCCTGTTTTCCATTTCTGTCTTAATGAAAGGAGGATGTGTTTCCTCTTTATTCCATTCTAATGGTCTGCTCATCTGTTTCCTTTATTCCTGCTGATATGTATTTTTGACACTACACAGGCAGGTGACGGAGTCTGCCATGGCAGAGCCAGAGAAGCTTCCAGAGACCAGCGAGGAGGTAAGGCAGCTGAAGAACCGTGAATCATCTTGGTCCTCGAAGCTGTCAGTAGCTGAGGACTTAGATGGACGAACCCATGTGAGCTTTAATGCACATTATAGTGGGATCTCTTTAATTTGCACATAGTTTTTATTAAGTAGGTCATTTGAGTATGTCTATGTTCTTTGTTGACAATCTTTGCTTTACGTTTTAAAAATATATTCCCATTAGAAGACTTAATGCCCTTTTCACAAGTGGTAGGATGTGTGTAGGTAGTTACATTTTTTGATTTGGCTGTTTGTAAAACCTTTGTTGACACTGTCATAGGCAGAAACAGCAAGGGTATTTTCTCACTGTGGCTGATGTTTAAACCCCAAATGATTGCTTTGTTATAAAGGTGCTCATGCCTCTTCCATTGCCCCTATTGGTACCTGCATACTACCTCTGCCACTACTACTACTACTACTGCTACTGCTGCACCTGTTCCACTGTCCCCAAGAATCCAGAGTTGACCACAGATAAGCCCCCGAGGCTGCACTGCAGAGGGACACCCCTGGCAACAAAGGCTGCCTCATTTTCATGGATATGGCTGGCACAAGCTATTGATCGGACTAGACGATTCAAAGAAGGGGTTGGCTAGTCAGTGTGGCCCACCCCTCTTACCTTGTTATCCACTAATCTGGCCATGCACCTTAAAATCAGCACGCAGAAGAGATGCGCAAGGAAATGTGTTCACATCAAGTCAAGGCGGCTGTGAAACCCTCTCAACAACCGAGTGGTTTTCAGATTTTCATTCTGAGACATTTTTACCCCACAATAACCTGCAAAAAAAAATGGGGCATTATGGACATGTGTTGGTGAACTGTACCATTGTTGACAAAGGACATTTTGGATTTTGTTAATCTCTTGGAATGGGATTTCTCCAGCAAATACCCTTCTTGGATACTATGCGAGTTTTCAAATAGCCCAAATCTTCTATCTGGACTGCAATGGGCAGTTTTTATTTGAACTGAAGAAGGACTTGCCATTTAGATCCCTTTCAACAACAGCCATCGCCAGAGATTTGCTACTTGTGACTCTCTGTATGAACTTACTGCTCCTCAAACGCAACTGTGTGCACAGTGACTGTTGTCCGCATTCATCATCTGGTCTCCAACTCATTGGACTCGTTTCTGTTTGTTGTTATAAGAGCCTGCCACAACTTTAAAAGGACTTTTATCAAAACACCTGAGGATGACAGCTTTGGCCAAAAGCAATTTCAAGCCCCTACCCCAATGAACTATTGAACCCATCCTGCCAGCCAACCAGCTTTCAGATTTCCACCCAAACATCTCAGCCACCTTTGATTGGACCCTTGTTGCCTAGATACAGTACATGCAGTCGTGATTGGGCCATATCCAAACCAGTAAGGATCAGGTGGCAGTGGTACCAGGGAATAAGTAGACGTTTATTCACTGTTATATTTCATAGTTATTTTGAAAATGCTTAGTTTCCAGTCATTTTCTCTGTAGTCTTGCTGGGAGAAGCAGCATTTTAAAAAAAAATGTTTATCTTATTTGTGGCCACTGCAGTTTAATCAAAATTATTGAACTGAACATCTATTTTATAATCTTTGTTGACTTTCACATCTGTGAAACTAACTTGAGTTGATGTGTCTTTTTAGACACAAAGTTTTAAAATAACAAAATTTCATCTCTGGAATTTAAACTGCAGTATTTCCACCAGCTGACTGCAACCACAATATAAGCTTCAACACAAATTATATTCAAGAATCTATAGGTGTAGATTATTAAATAATTATGAATGGCACACAGTTAATTACCAGTATAGTACAAAAAAAAAAACAACGCAGCTTGGTGCAATCAGTAGCGTTGAATTTGAAAAAGATGTTGCACAGCAGTTTCTATCATTCACTCTCAGTCCCTACTTGTCCCACTTCCTGTTATTGTTCCACCTTTCCTCCAGCCAGTCCTTGATGACCATTTGTCTCGAGCCATATTGTCTGCTTTTCACCTCTCCCATGTATCTTGGGTTGTTTTTATCTTCTTGTGTTTCAGACACCTAAGGCCTTCTCAGCTCGTAAGATCTCTCTCAGCAGTGAGTACCCCTTACTGACTTACCCGCTCTTTTACCAACATTCATAACACTTCTTTAGTTTTGGTTTTGTGCCTTTTTCCATTTCATTATAGTAGCTTTTTGAAATGACGTATAAGCTATTAATGGCAACACAAATGCATCTTAAATAATGTGGATCACTTGATTGTGGATCTGTATTTCAATAGTATATGGCCAAAAGACTTGTTTGCATGTACCTTTTTATACTGAATATGCTACGTGCCTGTTGATTCAGTGAGTTTTTTTTGTTGTTGTTATCTCACCAGGCAGCAAATCGTCCCCAGGCACTGGCAGTGCAGAGGGTGAGCAGGACTCTGGGGCCGCGGCCGGTCGCAAGAGGAGGTGGGGGTCCAGCACAGCGGTCACTGCCAAGAAACCTTCCATCAGCATCACCACAGATTCTCTCAAGGTATTTGCAGCATAGCAATACTAATGTTACATTTTGGTTGCTATGAATTCTCTTGTGGATGCATAGATGCACTATGAGACACAAGCTCATATCCATCCTGTGTTTTTTGTCCTCAGTCTCTGATCCCAGACATCCGGCCGTGTATAGGCCAAGAGGCAGTAGTGGACCTGCACCCAGAGGAGGCTGTCCTCTCCGGGGCTGAGGATGAAGAGAGGGAGCGCTCTGACCAGGATCTTCAGATTCGACGCACTGTCACACAGGTTGGTCTACAGCTCTTACTGTTTTTCAGTGAATGACAGTTTAGGAACTGTCTTTACTTCATGAAAGTTTGAGTTTATCTCTCATGTGAGGCCTTCCTTCTGTTAAAGGTGGTGCACTCGGAGAGCCAAGAGAATGGACAGAAAGAGGCGAAGAGGAGCAGGTGTGAGGAGTTGGAGGAGGATGACCTACAGGGAGACGGAGAAAGGACAAGGGACCATGAAGAGAAGATGGATACCTCTTTTCCTGCAGCCATGGAAACCCAGTCACCATCACATACCAGCCATGATGTAGAAATCAACACTGGTAATAGACCCAACTTGAGTTTTTGCTGGTTTTTCAAGGGCAAAATTTACAAAAGTTGCTTAGAGAACACTAATGACAGTTCAGGTCAGGTGTCTCTACATTGGAAGTACTGTGACTATTCTTTCTTTATCCTAGTGACCGCCAGCGACACCCTCATTCGTCGCTCCATCAGCCAGCAGAAAACAGGTGTTTCCATCACTATTGACGACCCTGTGCGCACAGCCCGGCAGCCCTCTCCACCTCGCGGCAAAGTCTCCAACATTGTTCACGTCTGCAACCTGGTGAGAAAACACTTTCCTGCTTTGCTTTATACCGTTTACTGGCAGTGGGCTTGGGCTGATTGTTATCAGTTGATACTGTGTAGTGCAGCACTGATGGAAAACATCACCTAACAAATGCTGGCAGTGGTGATACCATTGTTGTTGTTTTTTTTTTTGGTTTTTTTTTGTGGAACTATTTACATGCACGTTTTGCATCTGATGAGACAACAAGGCATCACGTTTCTTACTGGCTGTTTTTTATCTTTAGTCACTTTTAAACTGATCCAGCTTCTTGGATCAGTGTTAAAGGTGGTTGAAGTTTTATATAGCTTTCAGATGTTACAGCCAGGCTTCTTTTTATAGAAACTAAATGGCCTCTTTATAGGAACAAAGCATATTTTAACCATTTTAAAGCACCAGGCTGTTGTTTTATCTCTTTATTGTTATCATCATGGAAAGAATAAAACAGCCATGAATTTATCCTACTATCCTACTAAGTTTTGTGTTGCCACAGTGTGATAGAGCTTACCCCTCTTCTCCATAGAATTCCATTATCATCCAGAAACTAACATAACGACATAAGTCACACAGCTTGAATTGAGTAACATATTCTGTCAGTACAATGCACATAATAGTGTTGCACAGTATACCGATACTAGAAAGGTATCGAAATACTATCGGAAACAGTACTATACCCAATTTTATCAGTACCAGTACTTGTTTGTTTTGTCTTTTATCTCATATGTGTGCTGTAGCTTTCATGGTGACAGAACGAGAGGCACTGTCCACGGCTCGTTGACAAACTGATTATTCCATTACTTTTCCTGATGTTTTAGGTTTTTGCCGTGGTATTGTTTCAGTATCGGTATCGAGATATTTAGGCGGGTATTGTATCAAAATCATAATTTTTGGTATTGTGACAATACTAGAACATAACCAGTGTAGCTTATTCTTCTTTGCAGTATAAACAGACAATCACTTCCCCAAGTATACACAGTGATATCTGCCTGACATGGAGCCACGCAGAGATTAAGAAAGCAGTGGCAGAACTGATTCAGAATAAATAACACTGCCTGTGTTCAGTGTAATGGAGGCCCAGTGCAACAGAGTGGCTTTTGTATGACACAGAGGCATATGCTATGTATGTCATGCTTTGGCTAGAGACAACACTTGTTGCGGTGTCTTCTGGGTTGATTTGTTGTTAATAAAAATTTTAAGTGATGCCAGGATTATTCTTGAAATGCACTCCACTCCACTAATTTTTCCCAGATCCCCTCTCAGGCACCTCTGAGGATCTCTCTGTTTCTTTCTGGAACAAACTGTTAAGATCTGGCTAACCAACTCGGTCACCTCCCTAAAAAATCTGTTCATATATTTCATATATGTTGTTACTTTTAATTGAACCAAGCTCAATGTGCAGTCTTTTTTTGTTGAATCATCAGCTGTTTGATAATGATTTTGTTTGTAATATTTTGTTTAGGTGAGGCCGTTCACTCTGGGGCAGCTGAAGGAATTGCTCAGTAGAACTGGTACCCTGGTGGAGGACGGCTTCTGGATCGACAAAATCAAGTCTCACTGCTACGTCACTGTGAGTTATTATCAGACTGCTTGTGGAGGCCTGTGGAGGGTTCTTTTCTGTCTCATTGACTTCTTCTCTTCTCTCTGTGTTTAGTACTCAAGCTCAGAGGAGGCCGTCACCACACGGGCAGCTCTTCATGGAGTGAAATGGCCTCAGAGCAACCCAAAAGTCCTTAGTGTAGACTTCTGCCAGCAGGATGAAGTAAGGCCTTAAAGTTTTCAGTCTGTTTTTGTCTCTTATGCCCACAATTCTCAGCCATCTGTAGTCTGAGCATGTCTCTGCTTTGTAGCTGGACTTCCACAAAGGCTTGGGTGCAGCCGACAGACCTGGAGCAGAGGAACAGGGGCCTGGCTCCGGCCGTGGTCGAGCATCAGGCCTGCCCTCCCTCCTCCCTGAGCGAGACCAGTGGGCTGAGCGTGAGCGCGAAATGGAGCGCAGGGAGAGGGCCCGAGCAGAGCGGGAGTGGGATCGCGACAAGGTCAGAGAGTTTGGGAAACCCGGAGAAGAGAAAGAGGGAGGCCCCCGGAGGTCGCGCTCCAGAGAGAGACGACGCAAGGAGAGGGGGAAGAGCAAGGAGAAGAAGACTGAAAAGAAGGGTGAGAGATACAGACACGAGATCAGACCATATTTGCATTAGATGAAATAGACCTCTTTTTAATCTTTAGTCTTTTTTTTGGCAGAGAAAACAGCTGAGGACCCCCCTGCAAAGCTGCTTGATGACCTGTTCCGAAAAACTAAAGCAGCTCCTTGCATATACTGGCTTCCTCTTACAGAGGAGCAGGTGAGACACAAATCAGTTTCTACTTTTTGCTTGCTTTCTCTAATGCATACGTTTAAAGTACAAGGCCTGGATATCTAATTCAAGTCTTGATCTGTGCATTTTCTTCATTTTAGTTTGTTCAGCGGGAAGCTGCCAGAGCAGAACGGATGAAGGAGCGCGAGAAACGGAGGAAGGAACAAGAGGAGGAGGAGGAGGAGAAAAAAAGGGAAGAGGAACGCAAGGAGAGGATGAAAGCTGGCGGCGGCACCACGGGAGACCGGAGTGAGGGTGAGAAAGACAAGGACAGAGACAGAGAGAGGGACAGAGACAGAGACCGAGGTAGAGACAGGGACAGGGAGAAGGAGAGGGAGAGGGAAAGGGAAAGAGAGAGGGAGAACGACAAACGCAGGGACGGCTACCGTAGGCCGGGGGGCAGCAGGGCAGGTGGGGGCAGACGCTCGCGCAGCCGCAGCGACCCGCGAGAAAGGCGGCGTTAATGACCAATCAGCTGATGGAACTGTCCTAGAGACCACCCTCTTCCATTTGCCTTTCACTACATGTACTTTGTTACAACTAAGACCCAACAGAGGACCAACCGATGTCGTCACCATCTCTCAAATTGTCACCTCAAAGCACATCTACACCTACACACAGTCAAGCTTAAAGGGGACCATGATTTTTTGCAGTGTTGTTTCCCAGAGTGCTGTACGTCTCGCTCCTGTCGAGGTTTGATATATTTTCTTTATACGTTTGCATCTTTTTTTTTCTTTGATTTTCGTCTTGACGGCATAGCAGTATGGCACACTGGGTAATTTGAATTATTTCTCCCGATGTTCCCCATTTGCCCCAAAGTGTAGGTGCCAATTACGATTTGCAATCAGTTGTTGTTGCCAGCTCTGCAATTTGGATGAGGAATCCTTTTGTTGCTGCATGTAGTCCAAGGCTCTTTTTGCCAGTCCTGCCTAAAGAGAAAACTCATCCCTCTGTGCAGAGGCTTGCATAAATCTGAAAATATTGGAATTGATGTTTGGCATTTTGTACAGACATATAAGATTACTAAAAACCCAAGTCTTTAAATGAGGCAGCTCTGGGGTATTTTTGGACAGGTGTGGAATAACTACTAAGGCAATGCAGTGTTCCTCTCTCCCGCTGTTTAGTTAAGAGATGAGGCGATTTTCTGTGGGAGAGAATCTACGTCTGCCACACCTGACACAATTTATGATTATGTCCTTACCATTGATTCTCTTCTTCCTCCCTCCATTTCCTCCTCTTCCTCCAGTGCTCTTACCCTGTAGTGTCAATACAGGCCCAAGAGGGGAGGCTGCATTATGAGTTTTCTCACAATGGTTTTAATATTGTTTTTTAATCGTTATTTTATCATTTTAGTACAAAGGTTTGTTTTTGTTTTGTTTTTTTAATTTTCTTCTTTAAGTACGCCTATCAGTGGTGAATGTACAAATAATAAAAATTGAAGTTTGAAATTATCGTGATGGTTTCTTTCCATTCTCCCTGTTGATGCGGTTTGTAGTGTGATTTCTCTATTGCAGTTGGGGGCGACCTACCATGACCTTCGCCATGAATATTGATGAACAAGAAAAGTTTGCTTTATTATTAGCCATTTTCCAAGCAAAGTGGCTCAAGTTCCTGAAGCTAAGCACACATTCTACAGGACAAATCTGCGGTTACACTTAAAATCCACAAGGTGTCAGTCACAGCACACGTGCCTCAGCTCGGTCATGTCATTTGACACAAGGAGAATTACTTCAGACAGCTGAGTTAAACTAAGAATATGAAATCATTTTTGAGTAACACTGACAACTTTTTCAATCTATATTGAGAAAATGTCCCTTTCCCACAGCGCCATGTTGGTGTAGTGACTAGCTAATGACTAGCATTTTCTTTTGTTCCACATTCATCCTAATATTGTGGTTTCCTCCAAGCGAGGAGTGTTGACCCTTTTTACCATTTATGTGTTTCCCACCCTTCCCTTTCCTTCTCTGTCTGTTGTAAAACTTGTATTTGCCCTCTTCCTTCCTTGGTTCCCTTGTTCCATCTCTCTGGTCTTGACGTTCATCCTGCAGAGCTCAGCAGTGCTCCTATGTAATTACAGCCCTATGGTCGCTGAGCATAACATTTTTCTGCCCTGATGCAACTTTGTGTGTCTGGACTCTGCAAGGACCAGTGAATCCTTCACCCTGGCATCTCTCTGGCAGCCCAAGAACAAATTTCTAAGTGGGGCAGCCTGGTTGGAATGAGAGCGCTGGATTTCGTCTTTCATCTGTAATGAGTGTTTATCACGCATGCAGATGGTACCTCTTTGACAGGAGAGACATGTATGTGTGTCAGAGCGTCTGTGTCTTGGTTTGTGCCAGGCAGTCAGAGCTTTAGAAAATAAGTTGAACTGAAGGGCAAAGTGATGATGTCTTGGCCAAATGGAAAGAAGAAATTATTTCTTTTGACATGGAGGAGAGAGTGTTCATATAAAAAGCAGGACTGGGATGAAAGATGGTGGCAGGGTAATGACACTATCAATAAAACTACAGTATGGTAATGTATTTTCTCAAAGAGAATGAAGAAAAAGATGAGACTAAAGTTCTAAAAGGCCCACTGTAGCCACGTTTGTTACACACAAGCACACCATAAGTGGAGGATGGACAAACATACTATTTTGTTAGGGGGGTTTAAAAAATGTGAAGTTTGAGTGTGAGACTACAGAGGGGGGCATGGAGTCATTAAAATAAAATTCTCTCTGAAGAGAAATAATTTCATCAGCAATTTAAATGGCAATGTACCGGTTAGATTGTAAAAGGCTTACATGGAGACCTAAGGGTGGCGCTTGAGGAAATGGTCATTGAACGTCCAAATTGGAAAGAGTTCATCTTCTGGAGAGCTGTATCGTGGCAAGAGGCCCGTTTGATTTGGATATGTGTAAAAGTGGAAGTTTTCACATAAACCTGCATTCATTTATTAATTTTTCGGCCACTCGGAGCAGCGAAATAAGCTGTAAACACAACATTAACGTCTATCACCTTATACAATTGTAATGATGAATTTGTTAGCATACAGCTGCATATTTACACATCCAGCAAATGCAGCGCAACATTGGCATGTTTTTGTTCACCCAAATGTAAGGCCAGTATTCACTCTCTTTTAGCTCTGTTTTGGTCCCCACCATCTTCTAAGAAAAGTTGCTAAATGCGCCAGTAGCTCACAAGCTAGTCGCTAACTTTGTCTGCTGTTTGGTGCTGGTCATGTAGCATAGAGTAAGTTTATCAGTGTTTTGTTTTGTTTTTTTTTCAAAAACAGAGGCCTGCTGTAGCTGTGCATGACATTCATGAGAGCCAGGAGAGTGAACCACATGTCCATGAACATTTGCAACAATTTTTTGGGAAATCTGGATTGAAATTTTGAGTTAACTGCTGGACAAGTCAGATTTTGACCTGACGTTGGTGGGCAGTCGTCCCCTTGATGAACAGTATAGGAAGTCTTCTCCAATAACAGGAAGTGACCAAATCTAATACAGTCTCCTCAAAGCAGCAACGCCTGAGCAGTCTATCCACAGAAAACTGCCCCCACCAAAGAGAATCACTTAACCTCATCCAACTCCAGGCACCACCAAGAACATTTTTAGTTTGCTGATGCCACATTGTGAGTACTGAAGTCTGAAAAATGCAACATGCAAAAACTGCCTGCTGTGGCTTTAACCCTGGACAAGCAGAGTTCTCCAAGTTCAGCTCAAGACTAGGAAGCACAGTCAGGTCAGAGAAAGCTGGACGTGCCCAGACGTGGTAAAGAAAAGATCCTTAAACAGATGGACAGCACTGCATCAACAGATGCAGAGATGACTCAAAACAATGTTTCCTCAGTTGTGGGTCTTTTACAGAACTATTAGTGACAGCTGGAGAGGACCACAGCAGACCACCTGTGTCTGCTGTACAGCTTGGGTCAATGGTAAGGGCCAGTCAGCTGAGCAAGGCCGCTCATTATGATGAGTGGGCAGTAAAAACAACATGTTTTCGCTCTGTAAGCAGCCGGCCCCCCTCCCTCCCTCCCTCACTCGTCCGCCTCCTCTTCTCCTCCCTTACTCTCAGCCCTCCCCTCTTCAATGTAACCACAGGTCTTTGTGTCCAGCACTGTTAGGAACTCGGCATAGAGGCCCACTAAGCTCCACTTTCAAAGGCAACCTCTGATGTGGCCTTTCTGATCTCTGCACGTCTAGCTGACTTTCCTCCTACTCTCCTCTGACTTTTTCTTGCTCCGTCTGTATCCTACATACCCACGGTTCCTCTCTCTCTCCCTCACATATGCATAGTTGCTCTTATAGATTTCCTTTCATTCTTGACTGAGGGGAAAGCCGGCACGTGTCATGAAAACATATGTGAAAAGAGTTCAGAGACATGAAGAAAGACAGCGATATCTTGACAGTCAGTCTTACCACTCCTTAGATTTCCCTTGATATACACACCCTTCCCCCTCCTCTTCCAGTCCTCCCGCTTCTTTGTGATGACATGTATGTGCCTATGGAAACCAGATGTGGCCTTTTGCAATGGAAGAGAGAGAAAAAGCAAGCATGAGGTTGTATGATAGTTCATTAACAAAGTGCAGGAGATGTGGGGAGGGTGAAGAGGAAGAATGAGGAGTTTTGGGGTCTCGAGAGTTCAGACAGTGACTGAATATATGTATTTAGATGTCAGATGAAATGTGCCCCCTGTCCTGACCGGGCCCTGAGCGAAGCAGGGGGGTTTCCTTGCGGATAGGGCTGGGTCAGGGTGAGGGGAGCTGGAGCTGGAGCAGCGTCGGGAAGGAGTGCCTGAATCAGCATCTCCTATGTAGGAGGTGTTTTCCTGCAGGGCTTGGGAAACCATGCCATATGAGACAGGGGCTTTAAAAAAAAAAAAAAAAAAGCAAGCTTAAGCGGTTGAGATGTCTATTGTTCAACTTCCTTGCACCTGTATTTTTTTCAGCCGCACAATACCTCCCCCCAACCTTTAAGAGACTGCTCCGCCACACCCGAACTCAAAGTGCAGACATTGTCTTAAGGGTAACAGAAGCACGTAGCTTTACACTGATAGCTTTAAGCAGATTCAGCACCGATGGGCTGGCAAAACTGCACGGCTGAGAAAACAAATATTACCAACCATGAAACAGAGGGGAAAACTGAGATTGGCACACAAAAAAATATGTTTAACTCATGGGGGAAAGTTATTTTCCATGCATAGCTCCATGTGTAGCTAAATGGAATAATAAGATGCGGGCATAACGGAAAAAAGTATTAGCTATTGATCCCTCTCTTCCACTGGCGGTGTATACCTCAAATAAACCCTGTGTGTGTGTGTAAAAAAGCAGCTCAACTATTTTTCTCTGCACTCTTTCAGAGAGTGAAATACGTTTGGGTAAAGGTCAACATATTTTTAATTTTGAGACTATGAGCTAGAAAGTATTTCAATAGAGTGCAGACCTCCCCTGGACTCTTTTTCACTGCAGATATTTTGTCATGTCATAGCAGGGCAAGCACTAGTGTAATTAATCTTAACCTAATAATGGCTACATTCCAATTATGCTAGCCAATTCCAAGGCCGTGTTTGCTTACTGGTATGGTTTACTGGGACACTTAAAGAGAAGGTTACACCTGTGCTTTTCATTCGTTTTAGTATTTCCTGAGTTAAGGTCATCCTGTAACAAATGTCGACCCATGAGTGCGAGCGGTTGCATGCGCCTGAGAAAAGGAGGAGAAGTTTTGAAAGAATTTCAAAACTATTTGTGCTCATCAGTTTCTCAGGACAGAATATGTGGGTTTTCCATATCAGTGGAAAACTATATTGCATCCAAGCTGGATTACACAGATTTTATTGCTGAGTTTGATGGAAAGAAAGCAAAGAAAGTGACTTTCACACAATTCTTTCACTGTATGGTGAGTCCAACTCATTTGGGATGCAATATTCCTGCCTTTTTTTTTTATAGTGCTGCCACAAGCATGGGCTTTAAGATATGTCAGTGTTATGACCGGCAATAGGGTTGCCATGATAACACATGAAGTGTTTATAGTTTTGTTGCTGTGGGTATTGCTGCAGTATAGGGCTGCACAAAAATTTTGGGTTTATCCCTTTTTATTATTGTGTATTATAAAGAACTTCAAACTGCATTTTTATGTGCACACATGTCAAAGATCTGGGCCTTACAGCTCTGCTCTTGAGTTAGTCTTTCTGTTCGTTTCCATGACATCTATTTTGGTAAGGTTTTTGAGTTAGGGTTAGGTCAAATAATTTGTGTTATAGATATTCACATGGTCTGCAGTGTGTTTGAATATTTAAATGCTCTCTGTCAATTCAGATTTCCACTGAGCTCAGGCATGATCATTTTTTAAAAAGTTATCTCAGCTGCGTGTGGAACATTTTTAACTGAAGGCCTGCTTTACAAACTAGGCATTAGTTTGAGAGACAGCTATCGAATTGCATTATGGGAAGTGTAGGATCCTCGGCTGCATTAATTGTGACCATTGTTTTTTTTTTTTTAAACTGTCACAAGTTTCCCAACTGTAGAAGTGCAATGCTAAATTTCTGGACAACTTCAAGTAGTCACAAGACAGCAAACCGGTTTATTATTAAATATTAAAAATATGGCCTGATGGTGGCACTGAAAGAATGGCCAGAGTCACAAAATAACCCCCCCCCCCTCCCCCCTCAGATTGGCACAAACATGCAAAGCAAAATTTCATGTTCCTGGTTGTTCTGGAAACATTTAGGTCACAAAGAAGAAGTTAAAGACAACCTCCTTCTCTTTACGTCCTATCTGTACATATAGTGTTTGATTGTGTGGCAGTAAGAGACAGAGGACACAGAAGATGGTGAAAAGCCTCTTTTCCTGTTTGTTGTATTAGTACTTAGTGCAGGATGTGGCAGAGTCTTAACTGATGCAAATGAAAACCATGTGTAACCTATATAGCCACTCACCAGTTCCCTTAAGAAATACCTCTTTCCATCATCCCACATGCTTGTTACCAGGCAGAGTGCAACACTAGCCATTTTCTGTTCATCAGTCATTCTCATTTAAGAAGAAAGTTACTTAGTGTTCTCTCTGAGGTTGGTCCCACAATTACTGTATGATGTTCGGCTTGGCTATTATGAGGCACAATAGACCAGAGCAGGACTTCCCCTATTGGGAAGTTTCCATTCATCAGCCTGCGGGCTAAATACATGCCAAGAGGCAAAGGAAGTGTCCAGCACAAAGAAAGACAGAAACATAAAAGGAGCTTGCTGATGACGTTTGTTAAGTAGAGTTGAATCGAGACAGAGAGATGACATATTGAGATTAGTTGAGGAGATGTGAGGCACACTTATGTTTGCGATACACAGTAGAACAGACTGTGTAGAAAGAAGCAGCAGTGGAATCAGGGCTAGTTTATCTGGGTGAAATGTGAGAGGAAAAGAGTGGAAATGCCTGGAGGAGACCGGGGGCATTGTGGTGTGGTCTTTTGTTGGGCTTTGTAAAAAAAAAAAAAAAGAAGTGAGTCATTTCACAGACAGTGAAGAAAAGCTCTCCGGTTACACAGCGAGAAGAGAAAAGAGACGGAGGGGAAGAATTATGCTGAGGCGATTCTTTTCTTCACTCTGCAGAATCAGCTGTGGAACAGAAAACATAGTGACCCAGTGCTAAATGTCTGACTTGTGTGCAGGTCACGGTGATGATGAGTTGAGCAAGCAAAACACGCTCGATCTGCAAAAACACACGATTCCTGCTTCACATATAAGCTGTTGTGGCTTTGATTAAACAGATGCAAGCCGACTCCCATCCCCTACCCCCCCCTCAGCCCCCCCCCCATTGCAGTGTCCTGCTGTGCGTCTGGCCCTCATGATGCAGTTGGAATTCCAGATGTTGCTCATGGAATTCTGCTCCATCTCTGGCCTCCAAATGTGACTTAACCCTCCTCACTCCTCCTCCTCTCCCCCCCCCCCCCCCCCCCCCCCCACAAAAAGCCTCGTGACTGCTCTCCCCACCCCCAGCTCTTCAAAACACTGCAGCAAAGTGGAGACAAATGGGCGCCCTAAATCTTTTCGGCACAATAGGAAAATACCTCATCATTTTAATTAGCATAAAACCCCATTGCTGTAATCATAACATATCATGGAGTTGCTGACCCCCACCCACTCTCAGTCATCTTTACAGTAAGTTTAATGTCTGTATGGCAGTTGTTCATTAGTGGGATCATTAAGGAGGAGGGAGACGCCTAAGCTCGCTGTTGGAGCTTTTATTGGCTCATGGTGGAGGGGTGTGCACACATACACAGTGTATAATTCACAAATAAAGGCATTTATAGCTGTGCAAAACATGCATGACAACACACACACACACACGTCTTTATCTCTACACTTGTGAGGACCTGCATTGACCACATTTACTGACTGAGCCCATGATGAAATCTTACATTTCTTCACTGTTTATCTAATCCAACCTTTATCCCATTACGAAAAGAAGATGTCCTCACTTTGGATGATTTTCCTTCTCATCCTGCTCTGATGAAGGATCTTTGGTCCTCGTGAGTATGGAAATACTAGAGCACATACACACACACACACACTCTCCTTAACCGTAGTATAGCTGAGATATGTTTTCCTGCTGTGCAGCAACGGGTTGACACAATCGTCTTCATCCCTGTTTCTACTTAAGCTTTGGATCCAGTCCGCGTTTTCCGACCCAGTTTCTGGCCTGCCAGTTTCCGAGCCCCAGTAACGCAGAGTGGTGCGGTCGGGGAGCAAGAAACCTGGAGGTCCAGGACGACTGGGGGAAGACCAGATGGAGGAGAGATATGATCAATAAGAGGGGTAAAGGTGAAGAGTCCAGGTAAGAGCTGGGTTATATGAAAGCAGGTAGGCCTAAGTTAAGATGTTGCAGCATTAAAGGAGCAGTGAGTATTGAGAGAAAGATGGCAGAGAAAGATGAAGTGAATGTTTACTAAGTGAAAATCAAAGCACAGAAATACTTTTGAAATTACTTTATTTTGTAGGAAAAGCTTTAAAAAATAAGTAAATAAGGACACAGACACAATCTCAAGGAGAAAACTAGATCATTATCATTATCATCATCATCACTAGTATCATTATCATTGTTGTGCAACTACTTATAACCCCTGACTAGTAATGTAGCACCATGGTTTTAAAAACTGTAAACAAGTACAATGACAAAAAGGAGTCATTTTCAGATCTTCAATTTATTTTTCATTTGAGATGGATTCAAGATAAAAAAAAATAAGACAATCAAGTTTCAAGAATACATAACCCCCTTCCCCATTCACTGTCCCCACATATAAAATTAAGGCCACTTTCAAAACTGTATGTCACTGTCCAGCAGGACTTTTTAATGACAATGTACAAAAACACATTCTTTACACGGAGGACAACAACAATAATAGTAATAGTCATAATAATAATGACAACATCATTTATAATAATAATAATCACCATTAAAGACATTGATATAAAAAAGGAAACAACACAGCTGTATTTATTGCTTGACTCTGATGTGAGTGTATCTCATGCTTCATAAGAACGTAGGCTAATGTTTTGTTTATACCTTTTATGGTCTTTACTGGCTCCTGACATGTTGCTTTACTGGAAGATTAAGAAA